>OU744298.1:20012500-20724042 GCA_916610205.1 Griposia aprilina
CCGTGGCCCTGGCGCACAGGCAACTGAAGGAACACGGGTGGGTTTTAGTCAGTAAGAGTCTGACACGCCCTTCCGCTCCGCCCAGAGAGGGAGAGGTCATTTGATAATTTCCCACCCCAAAATCACAGTCTCTTTTAAAGTCCAGACATAATCTTGGTCAGATAATGTGAAGACCATGTAGATTTGTGTCTGGAATGGCCTTTTGAGGAAAAACCACACAGAATGAGTGGACCTGTCCAGTCAGTGCACGCATTTGTCACTAATCGTGTAGCTCAACTCAGAACTTAAGGAGCTGAACCACTCGACGAACAATACCAAAGAAAGGACATTTGGGTAGGCCACATAAAGCACTCAATATGCCAGATTATCATTGAAACTATCTGAGAAAGTGAAAAAAATAAAATAAAACATAAAAGTGACCTACATAGTCCTCACATTCACAATAATTAAATAATAATACTATACTTCACAAAGTAAATTGTCATGACATTGTATATGGCTTACCAAGGGGTATCGTGTTACCCAGTAACTGGGTTGTGGAGGTCAGATAGGCAGTCGCTCCATGTAAACTACTGATACATA
Source organism: Griposia aprilina (assembly GCA_916610205.1). Lineage (NCBI taxonomy): Eukaryota > Metazoa > Arthropoda > Insecta > Lepidoptera > Noctuidae > Griposia > Griposia aprilina. The sequence continues at coordinate 20,013,083 of OU744298.1, forward strand.
CATACATAAACTCACGCCTTCTTCCCATGAGGGTAGGCAGAAACTACAGAACGCCACCTGCTACGATCCTTACATACTCCTTTTGCCGCGTTTACGTTCATATTTCTGGTCATACACGCACGCCGGTTGTGAGTACTACGCACCTGACCTTTCTGAAGAACATCACCAATAAGGTCACTATATGTCTTCCTAGGGCGTCCCCTCCCGGCGTTTCCACTCACATCTGCCTTGTAAATACCTTTTGTTAATCGCCCTTCATTCATCCTCTCAACATGACCAAAACTACTGATATTAAAATACTGATAATAAATAATAAACTACTGATATTCAGCTGCATGATGCAGCTATTGATATGAATCAACGGGATGCAGCCTGCATCCCGTTGATTCGAAGCCGACCCCAACATATTTGGGATTGAGTAAAAGCTAGGCAGATTGATTTTGCCATCAATTTACTTGATGCGAGATTACTGTGTATTTTACAAAACTTTTCATTTTTCATTCTTGAATTGACGTTCAGAAAATGTAATTTAATTTTAGAATAGGAGAGAAAAGTTAAACTTTTTGAGTCTTTTGACCAAATTACCTACTCGATTTCTTATACGGGGTCAAATTAAATTAGCCAGTTATCTGGCTAATATATCGAAGCCCAACACGTCTGCAGAGTTTATACTCTGCAGACGTGTTGGGCTTCGATATCTAAAGACGATTTAAAAAATATGCTGTTTTTTTTGGGGCCTATGACCGCTGGTAAATGATAACATAACATAACATCACGCCTGTATTCCCCGAAGGGTTAGGCAGAGGTGTACCTATAGTACACCCACATTTCGCCAGTTATGTTTAAGTCCCATGTAATAGGGGGCGAGCCTATTGCCATCAACCGGGCACAAATCCAGACTCCGGGCTGCTACTGGTAAATGATAAATGATTTTATTTCTGTAAATAGGTTTCTACAAACACTTTTACACGTCAATCATATTTTTGTAGTTAGGTAGTTTTGTAACTTGAAGTTTGAGTCGAGAAATTCTGTTTTCTTTTAACCGACTTCAAAAAGGAGGAGGGTTCGGGCATAACTCCGTCATATATAGACGGATTTGCAAAATTCTTTTTTTGTTCGAAAGGTTATACTCTCGAGGTAGTCTCATTGTCACCAAGTCAGAATCTGATAAGGGGATCCCATGGAAATCGAGGGAAATCCTAAAATTTTATAGGCACACCTATAGCGATTTGACTATTTTTTATAGTAACTCGTGCATTTGCTCTCGGAAAGCACCATTCGGTGAAGTGGAACTGATAATGAAGGCCATTGGTGGCAACCGGAACTACTCAATAATAAGTATTTCACGGGTTGCGATTCAATTACTTTAATATGTTTGTAAATTTCACAGACGTGATGGCTTTCGATATATAAACACAATAACAAAACTTTTTTTCAAAAAAAAAACAACCGACTTCAAAAAAAACACACTACAAAGTGAAAAATAACTTTAATTTCGGAAATCGATGGCAAAAAACTAAAATACAGATCCAAAGACCGACTTAGGAAATTAAAGTAATTTTTCAATTTGTAGTGTATTTTTTGAAGTCGGTTGTTTTCTTTTTTTTTTAAGTTTTTTTATTGTGTTTATATATCGAAAGCCATCACGTCTGTGAAATTTACACAAAAAATAACAGATTTTTTAAGCTGATATTTCAAGTCACTATACAAACTTCGTTCAAAAAAAAACATCAAATTTATTTATTTTTAGATTTATCATGTTTAGGCATCAATACCCATCACGGCTGCGGAGTTTCACTAGCTAATTTAATTTGACCCTGTAGATGCGCTTTTCGAGTTTGCGTCCGAAAGTCCTATCTCAGAAACGTCCTGTAGGTATTGGCACCAAACGTTATAAAAGAATTGAAAGGACGTCGACGGGTCGTCGCTCAAAGAAACCTCGTCGAAGGTCTAATAATATAAGATTTACAGGATTCATTGTTCACGAGCCAGCCTTAGTATTTTTCTTAGATAGATTTTTGTTTTGATTTAGATGGATTGGGCCTATTGAAATGTTTGAGTCTAAGGCATTGAAAGCTGATCTACGTTTTAGAAACACACTTTATTATTTATTATTTTGGCGAAATGTGGGTAGTAAGTAAGTACTATAGATACCAACTGCCTAAAGTTTTGGAGAATACAATGTTATGTTATGTGTAGAGATCGGATATTCGGATGCATATTCATCTAAAGTTGAAATGGTGGTAGGGTTACCATATGGAAAAGATTTTGTCGCAAACGTAATTACTAATTAACGACGACGCATTTTTTTGTTCACATTCTTATGTGGAAAAAAAATGCGTGGTGCTGTTATACTATCCATAGAAGATTAGATTTTTGTTAATGTTGATTGTAACTTAACCAAAAAAAAAACTGTAAATCTAGATAAAGATAATTTATTTTATTAAAAAAATCGCAAAATCATGAAATTCCCGAGATGTCCCTCAATCCGACCGCAATTCTGTCAGGAGCCTAAATATGCTGAGATCTCAGGTCAAATCCTGAGATAGGGTAACCCTAGATGGTGGCTAATATGGAATTAACATACACCACCCCTCCTCTTACACCCTACATACACATATTTGCGTCGGGGGTTAAACATAATCTGTTTCCCTTGGTCACGACATCACGCGTGAACGGCTGGACCGATTTCATTATTTTTATTTTTGTTGTGTTCGTTATTGTCAGGAGAACGATCTTATGAAATAAAAAAATAAGGAAGTTGAGCGGAACGTTACAAAATTTAAGAAAACTTAACGCCAATATTAATTTTACATAACTGTCAGTTATTTGAAATAACTGTCAGTGATTGACAGAATGCGCGCTGCAAATATCGTGGATCGGTTGATAAATGAGTCGATAAATTTAGTTTTAGTCAATAGTCAAAACTAAAACTAAACGACATATGACATTCATAGTTAAGACAGGACAATGTCTGTCGGGTCAGCTTGTTTTAAATAAATATGCATCTGAATAGTTATGCAATCCAAGAATCCCGGGGTTTATTTTATAAATAAATATTTTTTAGTAGGTACTCGCTTCCATACTATACACCCGACTAGTTATGCATTCCCGGTGTTCCTGGCATAGGTACCCGGTTTATTTTTACAAAAAAAAACTTCTCTTTATTTCTTTTTACTTTTTGTCTTTCTCTTTTTTTTCTTTTTCTTTTTTTTCTATCTTTTTCAAACTCTTTTGTAAAGTCCGGTCTCTGGTTTGTGTTTTATCTTTTAAAAAATCATAAATAAAACCATTTTTTATGTAAGTACAAGTAAAGCAGTTTATTTACAGATATTTCAAGTACAAAATTATAAAAAATATTACTTATCTTTATTATCTTTGTCTTAATCTAAAATGCCGTATAATCACTGGCTAAGAACGCTCCCTATCTCAACCTTAGGTGCCATATTAGGTACCTTTAGTTTTAGAATAATCTTTTTTATGTCCAAAAGTATACGGTCAACTTTGGCTACTACCCAGCTCTTTCATATTTTAATTACAATATTTATTTAAAAAAACACCACAAATATTTTTTTTGTTACCTCATAAACTATTATACTCCATTTGAAATAAGATTAGAAATTAACCTTTTTTACAGTCCGTTCAACCGATTTTGACTTCTATTCCCAAGGCATAAGGATGGCATTAAAAGCAAAAACGTGGTTACAATACCAACTGTTTACTGCTAATAAAGTAATGAATCGGTTGAACGGACTGTAAAAAAGGTTTATTAAAATTTTTAATCTTATTTCAAATGGAGTTTATGTGAGATTACATACAAACATTCACAATCATTTAATATTAGCGAAGAATTTAGAACACAAATCAATCTCAATTAACAATTTATTTTCTCACTATCTGCATTTAAAAAGTACGGTCTGCAAAAAAAGTTCGTCATAAAAGGCTGAGTGTGACCATAGAGTCAGCGGGGTGGAGAGTGAGCGGGGAGCGGGGGTCAGCGGTGAATGGTTCGAAACGCGGCTCAATATACTGCTTGCCGAGCGAATCGGTGCGGGGCGCGGGCGATAGCCTTATGTGCTGCAGAAGTCTTAGGAGACAGCACTTCATTTGTATCAGGGCGAATCTTTTGCCTGCGGATAGAAAGAGAGGGTTATACTGAGATTTTGATTTGAGGATTGGCGTGATGGCTGAGTTGGTGGCGGGTATGATTTTAGCTCAGTAGGTACAGTCGTCAGCAGACCAAGCTACACGAAACTGTCAAATTTCTCTAAACGATTTTAAACCTTGAAATGTTGATGGTTACGTTCAAAATCTAATGAGAAAGTCTGACAGTTTCTGGTAACTTGTGCTGGCGAATGTACAAACTTTTATTTGGCCTACAATCATTCCTTATTTGAAATATCATCATTCTCTTGTCCTTATCTCAATTTATTTAGGTTCAGCGCAACATGTCGTTTTAAGCGACTTCAAAGAAAGGAGACAGTTCTCAATTCGTTTTTTTTTTTCAAATGTTTTACCTCAGAATTCAGTCATATATAAACCGATTTGAAAAATTCTACTTTTGTTTGAAAGAGTACACTTACAGGGTGGTCCGATATAAACTTGGTCTAGTTCTGATGAGTGGTTTTTGAGTTAGCTTCAATAATACGTATTTTTTCCACTTAATGCATGTTGATTATGTTATAGGTAATAACTTCCTGTCACTGTTATTTACTTAGCAAGTGAAGGTATACGACTTTGTGTGGGGTAGGTGTAGGTACCACTACTAAAACGTGAAAAACTTTAATACAAAAAAAAACAACCGACTTCCAAAAAACACTACAAAGTGAAAAACAACTTTAATTTCAGAAGTCGGTGGCAAAAAACGAAAAAACAAAACCAAAGACACCGACTTCCGAAATTAAAGTTATTGTTTACTTTGTGGGTAGTGTTTTTTTGGAATTCGGTTGTTTTTTTTTGTAATAAAGTTTTTTTTATTAGTTGTCATCCCGGTAGTCACCCCTTTCTAGCCATATCGTCTTTCTAGCCATCTCTGACCAAATCCTTATTGGAAATATGTCAGGTAGTATTCATGACTCAAATGATGCAAAACCTAACTGCCTACACCGCATGTGACATGCCATAAAGATACGACATTCACACATTCCTTATCCAAAACAATAAGTATCAGGTTGCCACTCCACCCACTTACACAAGTGGTCGAGTGAAACAGCTAGCGTCGGCAAAAAATATGCAACTCGACACTCAACACCACGACTAGCGAGACTCAAGAACGAGGTAACGCAATATGATTTTTATTTATTTCTGACGTTACATCAAATATCGATAATTTGTATATTCTTAGAAATTGGCGCTGAGAACGTAGTTATTGAAACTTTTTTTGTAGAATATATCACGCTGTGCTAGCAAGGCTAGGCAGGATTACCACGACAGAGTTGTAGTAAAAAATAATACGAACTTGTTGTTTTTGTGCATGTGTTACTTTCGCATAAAACTATAGACCCAGGCTCTAAACACTTATCTGCTGGCCATACACTTTTATCTATGTTGTGACTAGGGTTGGCAACTTTTTTTATATCAAATATAGTATTTTCGAAGCTATTGCCTGTAAAAATATAGTAGATGGCAATAAAATAAAATATAGTACCTTGGTAATGTTAACAAAGGCGAATAAAATATGTAACTTATAAAAATAAAATAATAAGTTTTTTTAAAAGGTATATTTTTTGCTTCTAACAGGTTGTTATTTTGTTTAATGATTCATAACTATTATTACACTCTAAATTAAGGTTACAAAATACTATTAATTCAGCTTTAATGAGATTAATAGGTACCTCATTGTGCTTATTTTGCCATTTTGTATTGAAAGTAAAATATAAGTAGTAGTTTCGCCTACTTTTTTTTTTTATAAGTACCTATAGTATTTAGGTCTCTAATATAGTAGTAGGGTTGGCCTTGGCAACCCTAATTGTGACCATATTGACATTGTGGCTTATTTAAGGAAGCCCACTGTTGGAGTCAGATTTAGTAAGTACCTATATAATTAGTATTTAATGAAGTCAACTACAAATCTATCCCACTTCAACACTATAGTCGAAAGACTATAGTGTTGACTTAGAAATATATTTTTTATGATCCGAGGCCGCTCATGCCACTTAATGAAATCCTTACTTTCTCATAGTATTTGTATTCTTTTAGTCTTGCGTGGCATCACGTCTCACGTAATATTAGTAAAACACACCTTCCATACATAAAGAAAAGGATGATAATCTCATAATTTTGAAATCCCTAGAACGTCTCTTCTTTTAGTGTTCCCTTCAACCGCAATAAACGCCTCAAAACAGCACCCTAATTGCGTTACAATACACTATAAATCACAATCTGAATCATTTTGAAGGATATTGCTAATCCATTGCTTCATATATTCGAATAATTCGTCTGCTCAACAACGTAAATAACGCAATGAATGTTGTTGAACTGTCAAAATGAAAGCCATTGTTACTGATAGTGTTTTACGCATTACCCCGACGGGCTACGACAAGGCTTACTGAACCGACCTATACAATACCGAGGTCCGTCTCCGAAGGGCATGTAGACTCCTGGAGGCGGCTGTGGTGCGTCCTCGGACCAGCGCTCAGGAATGAATGCTGAAGCGTTTTCAAAGTACTGAAACATAATTAATAATTATAAAAAATGCAAAGGTTATGTTGGTGTGTTTACAGACTCTTTTATACGTTAGCCCGAAACTCGAAATCCCGAAGTCCCGAACCACTGTATCCTGAATGAACGCTATTCCGAATCACTATCACACTCGGTTTTTAAAACCCAGCATGCGTAGCATGACCACTTCTAGCTCTACTCTACTTCGATCAATAATAGTACTAGATTCCCGATTAGCGCTTCAAAAACGGCCCGAAAAATAAGAGCACAAATACTATTGTGCTCTTATTTCAAATTAGTACTGTCCAAACATAGCCAACGTTAAGACGTCAAAATGCCACAGTGCGCGTTCAAAAGTTGTATAAATAACCACCGTAACACCAAGATTTTGGAAGGTTTTTTTTTTTTTCGGTAAGTATAATAATTAAATAGTATGTATAAATTATTTAACAAATATTATGATTGTTTGATCAATGTTTGTGACAACGCGCCAATTATTGTAACAAACATCGACTGTTCTAGAACAGGGAATGCACGGAGTAGTATTTTTTATCATATGTTATTTTTCATCTAGGTTAGATTTCTTCCGGATTGGTTCGAAATCAGACCAATCCGGAGTAAATCTAAATAAGAGAAATGTATTGATGATTCTTATGATTATAGTAAATACACATTTGTTATTGTTGCGAATCATATTTTGATCAAGATACAACCTTACTTTAACCTGCAAGTTGCAAAAAACGCAAGAAAATTTGAATTTCGCGGGCTGTCTTGGGCACATCCCCCTTAAAGAGACCGATTACGATTGTCCAGATACATTATTTAAAGCATCCACTTCGTACGCACCTTCAGTCATGGTTGTTTACCTAATATACTCTTATTTGCAGTTTAATTTAAATTAAAAAAATATTTGATTTAAAACAAATATTTATTATAACTTCTAAATCGCGTACATGGGTAGACGCACCCATTTTATATACAGTTTTTATGAGCCAACCCGCAGCAAATTAATAGCTATGTCTTATAAAAAATAACTTTAGTACTAATTTAGTCCTACTACTTTTTATAAATCGGTTAAAAATATTTGCTACCATACAAAACAAACCTGCGCCTAAATAAATATTTTCTGCAACTCTACGTCTTTCAATACTTACTGTGTTCTGAGCATTGAAATGTCATACCAAGAACTACGTCTAGTTCCAAAATAGAGTAAACATGAAATTGTCAACAAAATGTTTTTAACCTTATTGCTTAGGCTTTAAGTTTCATTTTAGAATAAATATTTTTGTACTTATTATAAAAATTACTTTTTATTTATTGCTTTTACATTTCTCCGATGACAGAAGGACTTAGATATAAATATTTTGCAATTGTAATTAAACTTTATGCTTGAGTGTTATGCTGTATAATGAATTAATGAACTGATGTTGTTAATGTTATAAAACCTTTGTCTATATTTCGTAGTATGAAATGTAAATGTTTATGTTTGTGTAAACGTGGCCACTTCAGCGACTTGTTTTTGTTCCTGATCCTGTATCTAGTGCTATTATTGATCGAAGCTACTCTACGTCACTTTCTTAACAAAAACTCATTCTTTTCTTGAATTTTGACGTCGCGCCATAGAAATCTTTGTTTATAGAAAGATTTCTATGGCGCGAAGAAACAGAAGACAAAGTGACAGATGGTTCTGTAACTTTGTCTTCCGTTTCTTCGGTTTCTATATTGGCCATGCTATGCATACTGGTCAAAGACCCCAATCTTAGCAAAATCTTTAACTTCATTATTTACAAACGGAGTTTTCTGCATTACCTATCGTAAGACATATTTTGCATCCATGTTGTATTATGATTTTTGCAATGTTGCGTTTACTTTCGTTCTACAGAATAATGCCGTGTCAATAAAGATTGCATGCGTATTTATATTGCGTGTTATCTTTTATAACTAGACTAGCTTTTGCCCGCGGCTTCACCCGTGTGGATGTCGGATAATATAGGTATATATCCCCATTGTTTTCATATTACGCGGCGCACGCCAGTAAACGATCCAGCCGGCATTATTTTATGCGTTTTGTGACAGCGGCGACACGTGCACTGGCGCCATTTTTAATTAAACTTTTAAACTATTTGACCAAATTTACATAATGCAACGGCCAAAGTTTTGTCAGTAACGGCGTTTGTCTAAATAGTGGACATAGGCTATCCCGGACTTTTGTTTAGACCTATTTATGAGTAACAACCCCACCATACATTATTTATGTGTACACATCTAACGGTTTCTGCAGCGCGCGCCGCGATAGCTCTCAAACGGCAGGATTTCTTCCGACTTCTTTAAATATCATTGTCATATTTCAGCCAATTTACACAAAACTTTAATTAATTATTCACCTTAACCTCCCTCATGAATCACTCCGTCTATTGGTGAAAACCGTATGATAATCCGTTCCGTAGTTTTTTAAGTTTATCGCGTTCGGGGGACTTTGTTTTATAATACACTAGAGAGCAATGAATCTGGGTCACTTAAAGAATGTTAAAAATCTCGGAAACTAAAAATGATAGGTTAATGCAATAAATTGTATTTAATAGACAATGTAATACTCCTTAAATGAAAGTAAAAAAAATATGAGTCACCATACATTTTATTAACACAAAATTACATAAAGAAAAAAACTGCTGATCTCTCCTTAAAACAAAAATAGGAAACATGAAATTTTTGAACTTTATTACGATTTTCTTGAATTTTAATACTTCGTATTGCCTCCTCGTGCTTCCATTACTGCGTTTACGCGGTTTGGCATGCTGTACACCAAGTTCCTTATACGATTTTGGGGAATATTCTCCCATTCCTCTGTGAGAGCAATTTTGAGCTCACGAAGCGTGATTGGGGGAGGGTTTCGTTGTTTTACGCATCTGCCTAGCTCGTCCCAAGCATGCTCGATCGGGTTGATATCCGGGCTGCGCGCTGGCCACTCCATACGAGTAATGTTCATCTCTTGAAGGTAGTCATTCACAATCCTGCCTGTATGAGGTCGGGCATTGTCATGCATAAATATAGCATCCTCACCTAAATTGACCATAAATGGACCAACGTGATCATTGAGGATTTCTTCCACATATCTTACGCTAGTTAAAGAGCCGTTTTCTATGATCACCAGTTCTGTGCGACTTTCAGAAGAAATTCCGGCCCACACAAGTACAGACCCACCACCGTAGGCTACTTTTTCTTCGATGCATGCTTGCTTGAATCTTTCCCCTGGTCTTCGATACACTCTGTGTCTTCCACCGTGCTTGTAGAGCATAAATTTTGATTCGTCGGAGAACATAACTTTTGACCAATCTTCAATACTCCAAATTACCTGGCTCTGGGAATATCTTAGTCTTGAAATACGATGCCCACGCTCCAGTTTAGGGCCGTTTGCAGGTCTAAGGGGTTTTAAGTTAGATTCAGCAAGCCGACGTCTTACTGTCCATGCACTTGGGTTACTTCCTCCGAGGCGTCGAAACTGATTTGTGAGTTCAGTTCCTGTGAGAAAGCGATTTCGAAGCATGGTGTTCACCAAGTATCGGTCTTCTCGTGCTGTGGTACACCTGGTTCTGCCCGTTCCTGGTCTGCGTAGGTTAGAACCAGTTTCTTCGTAACGTCGGAGAACTCTTTGTACTGTTGACAGCGACACACCGACAGTCCTGGCTGTATCGCGCTGACTCCGGCCGGTTTCCAGCATTGTAAGTATTCTGGTGCATTCTTCAGGCGTAAGCGATATAATTTCAGCTTGAATAATGAATATAGAGCACTATCAACATGGTTTATGTACCCACATAAATGACAGATTACAAACAAAAGCAAAACCAAATGCTGTAATTTCGTAGTTCCATCTTCGAAAGTGGCCCTTTTTCAAATTTGATTTTTTTATGATATAACTTTACAATAACTAAGAAGTTTTAATACCTTCATTTAAGGAGTATTACATTGTCTATTAAATACAATTTATTGCATTAACCTAGCATTTTTAGTTTCCGAGATTTTTAGGATTCTTTAAGTGACCCGGATTCATTGCTCTCGAGTGTATGTAGTGGGAAACCGTATGATAATCCGTTCCGTAGTTTTTTGAGTTTATCGCGTTCGGGGGACTTTGTTTTTTATTATGTAGTGGGAAACCGTATGATAATCCGTTCCGTAGTTTTTTGAGTTTATCGCGTTCGGGGGACTTTGTTTTATAATACATAGTGGGCCGCTAAGAAAGCAGGTCGGTAATAAAAACCTCAATAACTTCCAAAATTCTGGAGTTAGCTTTATGAAATAAAGACTGTATTATAGACAATTTTATAGTGCTTAAATAAATGTCTTAAAAGTTCAAGAATATTTTGAATAAAAGTAAGTTAAACAAAAATGGCCCGGTGGTATCGGCCGCGACTTACGACTTGTAAGCCGTGGTTTCGAACCCAGACATCTAGCAACCCGCACTGGGCCCGCGTGGTAGATTACAGCCCACTCCCTCTAACAGAGAGGAGGCCTGTATCCCAGCAGTGGGAACATTATAGGGTGATTATGCTAAGTAAAAATGACCATCTTCACTAGATTTCTAAAAATGTGCTACGATATCAAATATGATAAAACAAATATGCAATTGTTATACATTTGCCACCACGAGCTGTTAATATAGCTGTTATACGGTTTGACATGCTTTCCACCAGATTTCTTAGCCGATGCTGAGGAATATTGTCCCATTCCTCTATCAGACCTTCTTTCAGTTGACAAAGCGTGATTGGAGGGGAATTTCGCTGACGTACACGTCGTCCCAGTTCGCCACAGGCATGCTCGTTGGGGTTCAAGTCAGGGCTGCGCGCTGGCCACTCCAGGCGTGTGATAGCAACATCTTCGAGGAAGTCAAACACTATCCGAGCTGTATGGGGACGAGTGTTATCTTGCATAAAGATGGCATGGCTCTGATAGTGTGTTACACAATTTCTTCGCAGGACACGTGAGGATTGATTGTAAAATTGATCAAGGCTAAATAATAGTTAAGATAGACCATAAGTAAGTGTATGTTTCACCACTTATGGCTAAGTATATCATCTTTCTTGATTCCAGATTCTTACCAAATAAAAAAATTACCGTTGCAACAATATAAAAGACGTTTCACAGAATTACTTGTATATAAATGTTATTATTCTGTGCAGGATTTCTTAAATGACAATTTTTTGTAATATCTTTATTATCCTCTACTTTGTATTACATTTGCATGCTATATTAAGGCAGAATGTACATGGATCCTGTTATATAATTTAACAACTTATTTTTATGTACCCACATTATATGCAAATAAAGCCCTATTCTATTCTATTTTATTGAAATGATGTGGTCATCAATTCAATAAAATAGAATAGGGGTCTTTATTTTACTTTATCATTCATAATGTATAATTACTTAATTATATTAATGAGTTACTCTACAACGTATCTACCGTTCCATTTATTATCCAGTAACGAGATTTCGTTAAATTCACTACATGTAATTAAAAATAATGGTAGCTAGACTCGTGTTCCGAAATGAAAATATGGATGTCGAGTGCAATGTTATCTGATTTTTTGCTTTTTATTGCACATCGTCACGCTTCCATCCCTCGAAGGGTTAGGCAGATGTCGATGTAGATATAGTAGGTGTACACCCACATTTCGCCAGATATCCTCATGTATGAGGGGGCGAACTTATTGCTATTTAACATGGCACGGATCCATGATCTAGGTTGCAACTGAGAAATTCCTCATGAAAAATCCCAATATTTTTGCCGACCTGGGGATCGAAACCAGGACCCCACGTTCACCAGCCGAGCTTCGACCACTAGACCAATGAGGTAGACTGGAACCGACCCTTAATATAAAATCCTTTTTTTTTACTTTGAACCAATGCGATAGCATCATAATATTCATAATCCTTTGTAATAAGTTCAAGGGATAAAATTGCGATTAAAATTCTAAACTAACAGACATATTAATTGTATAAGTACACTACATTGTAATATAAATTGATAAGAAAATCGATGACCCTTCCTAAAGGGGACAGCCGAAAACTATTAACATAGAGAATATTTTTCAATTAGTTACTTTGTAACAATTCATGAATAAGTACAATAACTGGACCTTTGCCCCACTTTATTTTGCTGTTCAAAAGTGCCTTTTATGTGCCTATTTGAAATTTTATAAACTATTTGACTTTTAATGTTTAAATTTATCATTTCTCAGCACCTTAATTGCATAACACACTATCAATCACAATCTGAAGCCTATTGCTAATCCATTGCTTCATTTGTTCGAAAAATTTGACTGCACAACAACGTAAATAACGCAATGAATGTTGTTGAACTGTCGAAATGAAAGCCATTCCTACTGTTAGTGTGTTAACGTCAAACGGGGTGAATAGGAATGCAGGGGTGAATTGAGACGAAACTTTATAAGGGATTTTAACATTGATCAACATAGTTTCTTGCCAAAAAGGACTCTGTTCCCGCAAACGCCTACATAAATTCTTACTTTATTACCACAAAACCGCATTTTTCAGCCGTTTAGGTTAGACAACTGTTCAACAGGAGATTAATGTATGGAGTTTGACGTTAGACTGACAGTAGACACGCGTTGAACAAGTATCTAAGTTTTTGTGGTAAGACCTTTATAGTTTAATGTTCAGACTACGTAGGTTGTGGCTAATCGTTTTTATTTCTAATGTTTGTCAACCGGCTACCTACATCTGTGATATTTCAGAATAAATTTGCATGTTCACATCAAACAACATATTTTTTATTATTCCCATAATTATACCTGGATCAATCCCGCACAGACTCTAACGTGTTTACTGTATTACAATTAAAGATTATGTGCACTTGTTGGCAACAAACTATAGGTACCTAATTATGATTTCAATGTTGAAATCCCTTTTAAAGTTTCGTCTCGATTCACCCCTGTTGTATTCACCCCGTTTGATGGTAAGCAGTTACCCCGCTGTTTTGGTTAAAGGCCAAAGTACGTCTATCCAGCGGTAGATAGGTCAAGTTGAACTTTAAACATAACCCTTTACTTTTCCCTGATGTCCCACTTACATTCGCATCCCTCTTTTAAAATTCAATTTATCTACGATAACTCAATAGTTTGAAGATGATTGGCATCGATCAAATTAACTTAATATTCTTCAAAGTTCATGCTAAAAATAAAGGGTTCAGTTAAAGTGAGAAAATTATCACAAATTGTTTTGGCAGAAGTTTTAACGAAAATATTATCTTGCAACGGTTTCAGCATTGTTATTGGTTTTGCAATAAACACCTTTAATTGATATTGAATTTAAATGCGGCATAGACAAATAAATGCATTTACCTACTAATTCATATTCTTAGCATGGCAATTACTGGAAATGATAATAATGATAAACTACGCAATAACTATAATAGTGCTTATTTTTATTTATTATCTTATATTTTGAATTGTTTCTTATATTTTTTATTTACTTTGTTCTCGCATATAGAAGCAACAAAAATAATGTACGCAGGATTTTGTAATATCTTCATTTAAAAGAGTGTCCTTGGAGTTTCTTGCCAGTTCTTCTCCATAGATATACCTACGTTTTGGAATTGGCAACTAGCTTCTACTTTCTGTCTAACTGACCGACTCTTTGACAGTTCAAAAGTGCCTGTAAATGGTTTATGTTATAGAATAAGTAAACGTATAAAATATGAACGCACCCTGATTTTTGAGATTTGACAGGACTATAGAAGATATTGAAATTCTGTGGTGACAAGGGATCTATTATAACGGTTAAAAACGAATAGTTGTTTTATTTTATGAAACCTGCAGAATCTCCATGCATCAGGAGGATCCTAAACAAACACGACAGTTTAATTGAAATAAATGCTTAGAGTTTGAGTGAAAAAAAAACGTCGGGACGGTTGGCGCAGTGGTTAAGCGATTGACCGCTGCGTTGCGTGTCGCGGGTTCGATTCCCGCACGGAAAAAATATTTGTATGATCTACAAGTAGTTGTTCCGGGTCTGGCTGTTTGTGCATGTGTGTTTGAATGTTTGTAAATGCACCCACAATACAGGAAAACTTCGTACTGTGGGGCAACGTTTAAAAAAAAAAGAAAAAAAAGTGACCCAACACAAAAGAAACACAGAAATTACGATCAGACCTCTTAATTTCGACCGAAATACGTCCACTGCTGGGCATAGGCCTCCCCCAAGCATCGCCCATCGGCGTCTTCCCACAAACATACCTCGTTTGAACTTACAGCAACGACCAAAACCCCCAAAAACTCCTTAGTATTTTAGAATCGTGAGGTACCTAACCACGGTAGACCAATGTCACAGTCAATCATCAAGGTCTTCTAACCCATGTATTTGAGACATTGGCCAATTCATTTATATAACGAGTGTAAAAAGACATTTAACGAACCCGAGAGTGACTTGTACTCCCCGTCATTGTAATCATTTTAATGTACTGGACCATACCTGGGAACCTTCTGGTTACGGAGATATTGAAGGTCGAAATTCCAACTTTTACTGATGTTTTTTTACGAAAAAATATTTTTTTGTATGTTATCTCAACTTTAAATACCCCCACAACCCCTGTACCGTTGCATGCCCCCATAAGCATAATGTTTTGCGTGCGTCACATTGCGCGCTACCGTAAACAGCGATTTTTAACACAAGAAATCAAATTCGTTTCCCAGCAATTATTATTTTTGTCCTATGTTACTCAGTTTAGTGTTACACAGAATGCATAATTGACGGCTATGTGAAGGAATTTTTTACACCCTGTATATAGCAAAGTCTTGCAAGTATCGGGGGTCTATTCTCAACATGTAGAAAGCGAGTTAGTTGCTTATCTGCAAGTTTTAGGCAAGCGTCGACTCTGACACTTGTTCCCAAGATTTACTTCGTGTAAGATATCCGCTCTAAGTTGGCACGTACGCCAGAGTGCAAGCATAACTATATTGTTCCAGTATCCAATTTTATACAAAGTCAATACTCTCTGCCAAGTCTTAAAGAATACAGATATTACTAGTCTCAAAATGTTTTTAAATAGTGCTAAGTCCCGCCCTCCATTACATTTCCTCAGACAAACTATTACCTATACTCGAAAGGTTTAGGTAGTTAAATAAAGGTAAACAACAAAAACCACGTGACTCATCGATGCTAAACCTTTTATTTCAAATGTTAAAATCATATTATTTTTAGTCATATATTAATATGTTCTATTCTGAATCTGAATCTGAGGAACTATCTGTCACATTAATAATAAAGCGTTCAGTGGTATCCTCCATTATTTTGTCTAATTTAAACATTTTCTGTTCTTCTTTTATTACATGACCCTCGCAATTTTTCCAATTATCAGCAGTCACATTAGCTAAAGCCTCCGGCAAAAGAGAGTTTAAAAAAAATATTTTTCTCGGCTAAATACCCCTTAACTTGAGCCCATGTATTGAAATATCATGTCTTGAAACTATGTCTGTTTTCAACGGATAACACTCTTTGGGCCATGTTTCTTCTACATACTATTTAAATACATTTATCAATGTGTGTTTCTCAGAGGATGAAAGAGGTCCTGTTTTGAAGCGTTTTTTCTTCGATGATGGAAATGAGAGTACGGAGTTGGTCTGGCTAGTAGGTACCAGGCTCGGGTTCACTCATTTTTCAACCATACGAATTTAAAAACCAATAACGGTAAATAACAAAAACTTACAATAACTAAATAACTAAAACAAAATAAAGAAACAAGCTATAATAACAAAATCGAAACGCACACGCAACATCGCAAATGTCGAGAGTGCTATCAAAGGCGCCTGGTTAACCGACTAAACGTAATACCTGCTACATCAGTTGCCATACTACGTCCCAGGTGTACTCTTCAATTTAGCAACGTTATATTCGTTGTATTTTTTAAAAGGTTTACGGAACCTGTTTTTTGGGCTCTTTACAATAGACAGATTACAAAATATTATTCTCAAATCAAATCAAATCAAATCAAAATATTTTATTTCACATAAACCAACATGGGCACTTATGAAACGTCAGAAGTTATAGGTAAGATTACCAAAAATACCGACACTTCGAAGCATCATTACAATGACATAAATCACAACAAAAAGATTGTGCTCAAGCAATTACGTCTACGAAGAGTAGTTTACGAATAAATGATAAAGTTTAACATACATTAATACAAGAGGAAATTATCATTTAGATCAAAAATAAATTTAGTTTTGTTGTAACGTATTTTTAAACAAGAAAGTGTTAACTATAAAAACCCTTTTTACGATTTGTTTACCTTTATTTAACTACCTAAACCTTTCTAGTACAGTTATCTTTACTATGTACAGGGTCAAATTAACACCAGCCGTGATCGATATCTAATCATGATTAAAAAAAAAAGATGTCATAAAACTACCGACCGTAGGTAATGTAGTTTGAAAATCAGTTTTTTTTTTGTTATGTCGTGTTAAGATATCGTTACCGATCACGTCTGTGGAGTTTCGCTAGCTATTTAATTTGACGCATTATAAAGTAGGGTCTTATCTGTTCGTCTCTCTGCAAGCCTAGTGTTGAGAACAGTACGATGGTGCCCCTCTCCACCACGGTGCATTACTTATTTATAGCAGTATAACTGACCTGAGGGCCTAGACAAATGGCATTCGCTTCGGAGCGGTTCTATTTCTACAATCGCTATCGGTTTCGCTAATGTTTCCATCATACGAATCGAAAACTAGCGATAACGCTTGTCAAAAAGTGCCACTTGGCTACGCATCTCTATGGAAGTAATCGGTCGACGCTGTCGATTCGTTTTAGAGAATCGAATGATGTTAACATTGTCTAGCAAATTTCTATTCGTTGACCTATGATGACGTGACATTTCGATAGCTTATGTCAACCCCAAACATTTTTTGGCTTTTTTCTACTAGCGTCGAATTGAATGTTACTTTGTCTAGGCCCTCAATTCATGCCTCTGTATGCCTAGTGTCGACGAGAAGTTTACGATGGGCCTCTCTCCACCACGGTGGTCCTGTCAGGTATTGTGTACTCTTTGATTCATTACTTAAGTATAGCAGTTTAACTAACCTGTTCATCTCTCTGTATGCCTAGTGTGGGGAACAGGACGATGGTGCCTCGCTCCACCACGGTGGTCGTGTCAGGTATCGTGTAGTCTTTGGTGCATATGCGCTGGATGCTCGGGAAAGGCGGGTAGAGACGAAGAGTTTCTGGAACAAGCAAAAATTACTTTAAAGTATTTTTTTTTTTCCAGTGTCCGGACACTACATATAAGTATATCCACTAGATATACCAGATAATAAAAACAACAAGTATGAAATGATCTGCCAGGACATTAGGTAACTTGATTATGCGGGAGTGGTTAATGTGGTCACAATAAAAGCCTGTCAGCTCCATCAGGATTCGGATGGTTTTTGGAGAGTCCAGGAATAATATGGAATAGTCATCGTATCACGGATTAAGTATAAAGATTGAGAAGTGGAACATTGCCAATCAACCTGGCTGGCTGACCAAGGCGTGAGTTCATTTCACATACACACACAATCAGCCACATATTTCTTACTAGTTTCTGGCCGCGGCTTCGTCCGCGTGGTAATCGGAAATTATCCCAAAGGAACGTGCTACCGGGCTAAATAGTATCCTATCATCCAAATACATTCCGCCAAACAGACAGTTAATAAATGCATTTTTTTTTTATTAAACTGGTTTTTATGATTCTAAATGTCTAACTTAAAAATAATAATAATTAATTTAAATATTATCATCATTTGAAATACTTTAACGCCGCCATTGACCACGTATTAGGTACCTATGTAGGTATTAGTTAAGTTATTTTATAACTTCAAATTGTAATAACTTAGCAGGTGGACTGATTTAAAAGCTAACAGCTTACATGAATAATATGTACAAGTATATAAAAAGGGTAGGGGAAAGAATCATAGGGCATCACAATCAATAAGTACTAAAATAAATAATACCTCAAGATACGGGTTCTGACTATATTTCCAATTCCTTTTAAAAATTAGAAAGAGGTACACAAAAATATCAATAATCATGTAAATTTTAAAATCATTCTGTATTTTACCCCCTTGGGGAAGATTTTACAAAAACGCTGAAACAATTTTTTTTTTATTTCTTACCAAAAGCATAACTATTTCATTTTCATTTACCTAACTTAAGAAATGCTAAGTTTTCCATAGACACTTTCATCCTCTATATATCCCTTTAAGGATTATTTTTGAGACAAAAATTAGCATATGTCCTTCCCCAGGATGCCATCTATCTCTTTGCCAAATTTTATCGAAATCTGTTCAGTGGTTTAAGCGTGAAAAGGTAACATACATACAGCCAGACAGAGTTACTTTCGAATTTATAATATTAGTATGGATATATCTCCACTCATTAGAGTTTAAACAAGTTAAATTAACACCTGTTATCTGGTCTCCGTACAGTACAGTTTTCGAGATTGTTCAGTATAGTTTTAACCACTGTAACGGACACAGTCCCTTTAATCCGAACCAGTCAGTATTCCTCGAGGGGGATGTAAAAACTCATTAAAAGAAACTTTTCTGGTTAGAAGTAACAAACCAATTGGGGTCACAGTGCTGAATGGTGTGGTGTTCAAACTAATTACTTACATACTCGAAGAGCTGCGGAAAAACAGCTAGAACATACATTTCTTATCACGCAATTATTAACTGAAAACACTATGTCCTAAAGTTCAAAATGCGAATGAAACCGTCGCTCAGCTTTTGGAAAAGAAAGTTATCATCTTGTATTTGGCTCAAGCAACTTTTTTTTATACACCAGTATAATAAGAAACCTATAGGGCCTATATTCCACCATCATCAGCGGAATATTCAGCCTTCTCAATTTCAATAAAAGGCAATATGCTTCTTATTTCGAATACCATCGACTTTAGCCTAAGGTTTTTACTCGCGTCGAAGGCCGAGATGTATAAACGTAATTTAGCCCATGCTTTAACTTAGACTTGTTCCTGTCTGTATCTAGCACATAAAGTTCGACAATAACAGGAATAATATTAAGCCTAAGTACGTGCTAGAGCAGTGGTAGCTCAGTGGTAACGGCTCCGACTAAAGAGTTTTAGGTCGTGTTTTCAGGCAGGTACTTTACTTTGTGTTGATAATTTCATCACCACTGTTCTCAAAACGTTGAAGGAAAACATTGTGAGGAAACCGGCCTGTCCTAGAGCCAAAAATTCGAAGACATGCGTGTTTTATATTTAATGATAGATTGATCACTAGGTAATAAAGTTTATTAGAAACAAACAGATTTAACTTCTTACATGGCATGACAATCTATGAGCTCTCTCATAGTCCCCCCATCATAGATAATATAAAATACCACAGATAATCTTATTCTAAAACAATGTGACATCCACCAACCGGCACTGGGTCCGTGTGGATTACGGCCCACTCCCTCTCACTGAGAGGAGGCCTGTGTCCCAGCAGTAGCAACATTATAGGCTGATTATGCTAAAGTACGTGCTAAGTACCATTTATCAATCTCGGCTTTAAGCAAGGCCTTGAACCACTACTCGTGCCCGTTTTCGCTAACACTAAGGGACCCCTAAATGTAATGACTAAATATTATTGCACGTTGGATTTTCAACCCTCGACGTTCAGCCAAGCATTGAAAATTGTATGCATTTTAACATTTTGGTGTCACCTAGATTTAATAAAAACGGGCATTATAACTTTAAAGAGGACGATGTAAGCATCTCCATCTATTTAAAAAAGTATTCAACAACATCATACCTTGAATCACCATCTCCATATAAACCAGTTCCTGTAGCAGCTCATAGGTGATCTTCCCGTCGTGTCGGTCCAGGACCTCCCGGATCTCACTCCTCATCTTCTCCTGGACCTGCTGGTTGGCTGCCAGCTCCAGGAACAGGAACGCCAGGGTTGAGGAGGTGGTCTCGAAACCACCCAGGAAGATTATGAACGCATTTGCTGAGATTACCATGTCGGCTGGGGATAGAAAATGGGATTATATATTTTTTAAGAGTGTCCATGGAGTTTGTTATTCATTCTTCTCCATAGAAACCTAATATGCTTTGAAATGAGCAACTTCTTCTTTCTGTCAGACCGACTCCTTGACAATTCAAAAGTCCCTGTAATTGGTTTAATTGAAATAAATGCTTTGAGTTTGAGTTTGTTTCTAGTATATTTAGAAATAAAATACTTGAAATGTTTAATTCTAGAAAAAATGCTCTAGCTAGGGACAATATTATTTTTTTTCAAAATTGACTCGAGTGCAGAAAACGACTCCGGAAAAAAAATTGCATAGATACATCTGTTTTTTGCCGATTTCTCTAGAGATGAGAGAACTTGACAGTCCCTATAAATAAATCATAACACGACAAATTACACATTTTTATTTTATTTAATGGCCTCGTTCCTTTCGTAAATTATTTAAATTTTGACTTAAACAGAGTTAAACTGAGTTAAATTGCCCTAGTAAACAAACTAAACAGATCGATATTATTCGAAAACTTAAAATTACGAACCGAAAGTAAAAGTTAAGGAGTTAAGCAATATTGGAGTCGCCCTAATGTCAAAAGTTAATGCGACCACATTAATTACGTTATCTTAAAGTTGACCGAGAGATAAAACTTGTAATGAGTTCGAGTTCGTGCTGTGGACGTCATTTTTCTTTGATCCTTAAATTTTTTTGGAAATGAAAAATAATATGTTTTGAGAAAACTGCCAAATGTATGAATCATGGGCTTTTGTTTTTATATATGACTGAAAAGTCGCCTGATGAAAATGGCCGTCACTTGGTGAAAAGAAAACTGAGCTAAATTACTAACAAAATAGATAATAATAATAAAAGCAGCACGCAAAATACGCGCTTGCACGTGGAGGTACGGACATCAGCGCATTATGCCACAGTACTATAGTAATGTAGCGGTATCTACACCGCTACATGCGAGCTACACGCCACACTGACGTCACGCAAATCCTGCATCGCGCAAGCAGAGTTTACCGCGCGACTAGCATATTATATACAACGTCCCGACATCAACCGTCGCGCATCGGGCAGTTGCCCACCAGACACAACACCCGTCTGGTCGGAGGACCCTCCCTTTTCTATGGAGGTGTGAGTGAACTTTACACCCTGTTCCTCATACCTCTATATAATAACAATCGTCAATACTTACTGATTTCAACATCTTCAAGGTCCTTCTTACAGTTATTGTTGGTCTCATCATTTCTCAGTGCCATCATCATGTCGATGAAATCTCCGCGCTTTTCTTGAACGCCTGAAAATTAAGCATTAGCAATTTATCGATTGTGCGTAACGTAATACGGTCGCTACCACATCTAGCAGATATTATGACAGGTGCATCAGTTTAGCTATAAAAATAATCCCTTTCTATTCACATTTGCAATTTGTAGTGCTTAAATAACCAGCTCAACTGTGTAAAATCTTGGTCTGATAAAGAAACAGAGCAATATCTCTCTTGATTATATACCCCAATGTATTCTTCAAATAATAAAAAATAAAACCTACCAATAACTCAAAAATACTAGGTAATTTTCAATATCAACTTTTAGATTTTATCCAAAACTATTTGCTATTTTACCTCCCTTCCTCCCTTAGGGAAATCAATAGAAAAATCAACAAACATTGAGCAAGTACACAAAAAAAATATTTCAAAATCAGTTCACAATTGACGAAAATATCAATGAACATACATAAAAAAAACACGAACATATTATAACCTCCTGATTTTTTGAAGTCGGTTAAAAACAGTAGTAAAAAGAAGTCAGATTCTCAGTAGCAGTCCGAAGTCTGGATTTGTGCCTGGTTGATGGCAATAGGTTCGCCTCCTATTACATGGGACTTAAATATAACTGGCGAAATGTGGGTGTGCTATAGGTACACCTCTACCTAACCCTTCGGTGATTAGAGGCCTGATGATATGTAATGTTATGTTATGTAATAACAAGTCACGTTACCATTCTCTCTTGCCCTCAGCACGGTGGTCACGATGTTGTAGAAGAAATCGTGCGTCTTTTTAGGTATGATTCTCATTCTGAACAACAATACAAAAGCTGGCCAGAATTGACGCATCGTTCTGAAAAAAGACAAAATATTACAGTGCAATGATAAATGATAAATGATTTTATTTCTGTAAGTAGGTTTGTACAAACACTTTTACACGTCAATCATATTTTAAAACTAAATGAGGTCAGCGTTTCCTATCTGACTACTCTGAGAAGAAAGGCCGAAACAAACTCAGAGGTCACAGTCTAAAAGAGAGAGAGAGTTTTAAAGTTCAGACATAATCTTGGTCAGATCATGTGAAGACCATGTAGATTTGTGTTTGAAATAGTCTTTTGAGGAAAAACCACACAGAATGAGTTGACCTGTCCAGTCAGTGCACGCATTTGTCAGTAATCGTGCAGCCTAACTCAAAACTTAAGGAGCTCAACGATTCGACGAACAATACCAAAGAAAGGACATTTGGGTAGGCCGCATAAATTATTCAAACTGCCAGACCACGACAAAAACTAATTGAGAAGAATAAAAATGTGAAATATACTTCAAACAAATCCTGCTAGCATACCAACATTTCACAGCGTCTGGAAAGACGCATATAGTAATTGCTGTGTTCAACACATTCTGGAAATAGTTAACACCCAGAAAATGTAAATGTTTTTATCTAGTTAATTTGTCTTAAATAACAATAGTTATCATATAACATGGTTGATCTCAAAACATAGTGTTTAAGCATTAAGGTAATTTAGGTACATTTATTATAAAAGTAAATATATTTGTTACATTTTCTTATTCACATAGAGAACCTTATAATTCAATAACCCTACCAATATAATTTCAAAATCAATTAGTTGATGAATAAACCTTTGAAACACTTATGTATTTCATAGGTTCATTTATAACCGCAACGCAAATAACTAGCTTTTCGCCTTTGATATCTGACACACCAATTTGCTCATCGATTTACAACCGAACTTTGACTCCTACCAATTCAATTAACAAAACTAAAACAGATAGGTAAAACAGGCTTATAATAAATTCAAGCCAAATTAGAACAAATTATGTTCCTAATTCTTTGAACAACTTTTTAATACTTACAAAGTAATTTTCAGATTAAGTTAGAAGGTTTCTTCTACGCAATTGGATAAAACAAATAATAGTAATTGGCTGACCTCAAACTATGAAAGTTAGGAATCAATTTCTTATTTATTCATGCTTGTTTGAAACACATTCACTGGCGGGGCGTGTGCTGAATAAATTGTATGATCATTGTCGACCATATCTGAGTTGGTAAGTATTTAGTGTCAATTAGAAGTTTGAAACAGTTTTTAGCACAAAAACGATTACTGCAAAGTATTAGCTATTAATTACACCGCTGTATATTCAATATAAAAAGTTATCATCAACACCATTGGTGTAGAGATTAGTTAGAGAGAACTAATCTCTACAGAACTAATCTCTAATAGGTAAAATTAAAAAACCCCCGACACAAAAATGAGTTGCTGATCTTGAAATGGCTGAACCGATTTTTATAAAACATGTCTAAGAACTACCGCTAGAAAACCTGCTTTCAAATAAAAAAACCGCATCCAAATCGGTTCCCCCGTTTATGAGCTACGGTGCCACAGACAGACACACACACACACAAATACCGGTCAAACTTATAACACCTCTCTTTTTGCGTCGGGGGTTAAAATTGACGCTCTTGATATCCATGACCAGTAGTCGTCGGGGAAAATTGTCTTTATAATTTCACATATAGCTTAAAAGGATTGGTGATAGATTATGATGAATATTTAATGTTTTCGAAGGATGCTGCTGAATCTGTTCTGCTATTTTACGGCCAAAACGCAGCCTACATTCCCTAGAACTCCGTGTAACTTAGCTTGTTTTTCCATTTTGCTCCTGGGTTTATCTTTGAGAAAATTATGAATTAATTTTTATACAATTTTCCTTCTAGTTTTAATTTAATGAAATACATAAATCATTGCAGGAAAAAACTGTTTTCCTGGAATTATTATTACTCGTACAAAAGAATTTGATTTGGTCTTCCCTGATGGAATTTAATAAATGGAAAATCATTTCTGCTATTAGAATGAAGGTAAAATAAACAACTTTAATTCATACTGAATCACTCTCTGATCCTAGAGGAAAATTACTAATTCCAATGCCCACTACATGAGAACACAACCTATCTACCTATATCCTATGCAACATTTCCATCATTTCCGTTATCCTTATATGGATTTCTAAGTTATTGGAAAACCGTTTGTTTAAAGCTATTTCAATACTAGCTATGGAGATAATGTTGGGTCGCAATGTTCTTTTTCAAACCCAAACTCAAAGCATTTATTTCAAATAAACCAATTACAGTAACTTTTCAATTGTCAAGGGGTCGGTCAGTCAGAAAGATGAAGCTAGTTGCCCATGCCAAAGCGTAGTAGGTGTCTAAGAAGAAGAACGAGCAAGAAACTCCAAGGACACGCTTTTAAATCAACATATAGTTACAAAAAAATTGGTAACATCATTCATGTTGAAATTATACATGTGAGAATGATGTAGAAAGACGTGTACGTTAAAAGCGTCCGTAATAAAAATAATAAAAAGCTTAAAAAAGCAATTCAAAAATTAAAATATGTCGTGGCAGCTAAGAGATGGCCAGTCCCTACTGACGGCGCCCGTTTACGAACATGACGTATGGATCAGCACCATTCAGCTCAACCATTTTGAAGGGAACTTAATCATCCAACACACACGCCACCATCAGCGAAACATTCAACTTTCCCAGCAATGGTGATTTTCAATCTTTTTCCACTGCACAATGCCCCAGTAATTGAACCCGTAAAGATTGGAACCCTACCACACTACCTACACTCTTTAAATCAGAAATTTTCTTGAATTAAAATAAAATGTTCAACTTACTTCTCAAAAATATTGTACAGCGACATTTCGTAGAACGCGTGCAACGCCATAGCAAAGGGATCTTCCTGATTATACATGACACCACTCTTCAAGCCAAAAGCACAGGGCACGATGGCATCAGCAGTATAACCACCGACTAGCCTCTCTGAATCCACCACAGAAGAACTGGATCCAACACCGTTAGATCGGCCATCGGCTATCAAGTTCCCATTTCCGTTTGGTACATTTTTAGGCTGTGATAGCAAGTCTTGGACTCGTGTGATGAATTCTCCTGCTGTGTTTTCTATGAGGGGAAACATTCCTCGGAGTTTGTTTGGCCTGAAAATTAAAGAATTTTCGTGTTAGATCTGAAATTTTATAAAAAAGAAGGTAATAGGTAAAACAAAAATGCAAGAATGCTTTACACAATTGCACTTAGTCAAGTTTGACAAACTTCTAATTTATTTGCACTAAACCTATTTAACTTTGTGGTAAGGATGACCACTTCTTTTTGATGGGACAATAAATCTAAATAAGAACATTGTTCAAAATCATATATTATGTATTACGGGAGGCTTTCGAGATGTCTATTCAATAGGAAACTTCTCAATAACCCCTCGATTCTTTCCGAAACATAGGTTGCACGGTCTTTAGTGTATTTGAAATAGTCTGGAATAGAATCTACGGCATTGGCGGATACAAGAGGGGGGCCATGGGGGCCATGACCCCCCCAAAGACCCAGGAATTCTATACTTTCAACTCGAAAGGTCATTCTCCACTCTTCGCCGCTTAAAAACATGGCAGCGTACGCGGACAGGGGAGGAGCGGCTTTGCGGACTTGCACTCCTAGACATCCACAGCGATGTTCCAGTTGATGTGGATAAAATCATAGATAGGTTTGCCACAAACGGCACAAGGCGCGTTAACTTTATTTTGTAAAAATTCAAGCTAATAAAAACTATTTTTTTTGTTTACTTGTGATTTTAGCCCTAGCTCCGAACCTTGTCGGAATGCCCCCCCCCCCAAAATGAAATCCTGGATCCGCCCCTGATCTACGGACACCATGATGCATTATGGCTTGGCTCTTAGCGATTCTTCAATGACCAAAATTGTTGATAAAACTTACGAGAAAATCGGTGAAATCTTGGCCCTGAGCCGCTTCCACTCGTTCCCCCTCAAGAACAGCACGGACCCTGCCAGGGGATCCACGTCCTTATTGAAGAAGAACCCTCGGTCTGTGAAGTGCTGGAAGTCGTTAACGCACACTCTACGGATCAACTCGGGGTCTCGGACCACCAACGTGCGCTGGTAGAACTGGTAGCAGCCTGGAATTGTATTTAAAAAATGTTTTATAAAGTACCTACACATTCTAATGAGGAATCAAGGCGATCTAACTTTTGTGGCTGAAGGAAACTTACTATTAAAAGGGAAGTGCCAGGTTGCCCAAGAATTTCAAATTTTCTTATATGAACTAGAGGGTTGTATTAGTGATTTTAATGACTTTAATTCTGTAAATACATACTTGTTACGGTTGAGGATCATATTTTTTTCAACATACACAACCTGACCAGCAAATTGCAAAAAACCTAACAAAAATTGATTTTCGCGGACAACCTGGCGCTTCCCCCTTAAGAAGCACATTTGTCTGCTAGTAAGTAGTAAGCAAGATCATTTTCAACAAATATTATACAGCGTGTATCAGAAAGGTGTGGCCAAATTTAATAGTGTGGTACAGACCATCAAAATGAATAACTTTCTCAATTCAATTCTCAATTCTTTATTGCATACCATAATGTATATATATAGTTGGTAGGGAAATAATTATATTAGTCACAATTATGGACCCTGTCGGACACAGCATAGATCAAGTAGGAGAGAGGAGGAAGAACACTGGCTGTTCAATATGATAAATGTTATTATTAGTTAAGTAGTTAGTAAGTTATATAATATATTGTTTTATTACTACGGAATTGAATTTATGAATTACAGTTATTGTTTTATAAATTATATTAATTTTATTTTTTCGATGGGACCAACATCGTAATCAAGGAAAAATATATCCAAAGTCCCATATATTTGGGTCGAGTAGCTATTGAACATTTATATGGGACAATTGATATTTTTTTCGCGATTACGATGTGGGTCCCATATAGAAAGTTGTTCCGTTTGATGGACTGTACCACACCTTTAAATTCGACTACACCTTTCTGATACACGCTGTATACGCCTTTCATTTACTTGTCGAAATTGTGTGCTGCCAAATAACATCCATCAGCTCATCAGCTGGTCTATTCTGTGAGGTTTTTACAGAATAAAAGTATTTTCTTTCCTTTTTTAAACGACTTCAAAAAAGGAGGAGGTTCTCAATTCGACGGTATGTTTTTTTTTTTGTGTTTGTTAGCTCAGAACTTTTTGCTTGGTGAACCAATTTGGATGATTTTTTATTTGAAAGCTGGTTCTTCACATGTGGTCGTATATAAATTGTATTAAGTTCTGATTAGCAGTTTTTGAGTTATCCTTATACTGCGTATTTTTTCCACTTAGTTTATATTGATGATGTGTTAATAATTTCCTGTCACTGTTATTTACGAGTACATATCAAGTAGTGGTAAACGAACTTGTGTGGGGTAGGTTCCACAAGTAAAAAGTGAAAAATAAAAACTTAAAAAAAACAAAAAACGACTTCCGAAATTAAAGTTATTTTTCACGTTTTTCGTGTTTTCCTTGGAAGTCAGTTGTTTTATTTTTTATTTTTTAAGTTTTTTTTTTCTAGAATAGTTTTGGATGTACAAAATTAGCTTGATCAATAAACAACATCGTGACAGAAACTAAAACATTTCGACAACCGAGCACTCTCTACCCCAAAACATAAATTAAAAAAAAAAACGAATGATATGATGTAAAGGCCAATGATTGAATAATTGGACACGGCCCAGTTATCACCTGATTCATTCGGTCATCCATGATATTATGTTTCTGGTACATAACCGGGGTGGGGTTACTGGTGGGGTCGGCACTGCCATGCGCACCGCTGGTCGGCCACGGTTTGGCAACATAATTTGCTATCAAAGTGCACGTGAATTTGTGCATACAACTGTTTCACATTTTATATTTTCACAGTGTAACAACCCACCAGATAGACAAGAAAGATAGATCGTGGTTAGATATCTGCAAGTTCTTATGTTCTACCATAAAATGAAATGTAATTTGTATAAAACTATTCGCCTGATAAGACAGTCCTAACTTATCCGGAGGTGGTCCTATGTATGCTCTTGATATTAGTTTTGCCATTCGCGAAACACACGCGCCTTAATAAATATCTGGCAATCGCAAAATATATAATATTATGGGTAAGATTACCAGACTACCCTACATCTATGAAATCGTTACGTCGCCGTCTACTTAGGATGTAAATAACTTAAATAGTCTTCTCAGAGCTAAAGATCGCACTGCTATATAAGTGTTACTCACCTAAAAATCTCTTATCCTTATACGTATCATAGATCCTCTTGAAGCACATGCCTCCTTGCTCCTTGAACATCACCACGGACAGGATATGGCCCACTATGGGCCATCCTGGGGGCGAGAACACCCCCTTCGACGCCCAGTAGTCATGGTCGTAAGTCGAGATGGCCAGGACAACGGCCAAACTCAGTCCACAAGCGAAAATACACCATAATACTATCGAACCGAAGGTGTAATATTGCAGAAGCCAAGCCAGTAACACCACCAGCTGCATCGATGAACGTTTGAACCCAAACATTTTGATGTTTACGTTTGTGACATTATTTGGTAAAACTGATAATATCTGGAATGGTAACTTTAATTTAATTTAAAGAAAAACTATATTCGAAGCCGATCGAAAGAGTTTTCAAACTAATATATCAAATTGTATATTGATTCCAACAGGACAATATTTCACTCCACATTTTTCAATTCCATTTCATTTATTTATTCAATGGACTTTTGCAAAACTTTCAGGTAAACAAACAGCCATTGGATAATAAAAACTATTTTCTAAACACAATAGAAAATCATCCCTTTCAGAACCAACTAAAAGTAACACAAATAAATAATAACCTATGTGTCCAGAACTTTTAAGCATTTTTAAAACTTCATTTCATATTTATATCACTCACACAATTTATTTTAAAACTGCAATCCTTCTACACTCACGGAGGGGCGCACTTGTGCATTTTTAATTCATTTTATTTTAATTAAAATTATTAAAAAATGGTACAGTTCGCCAGACATAGCGATCGCGGCTAGCGCCCGCGCACAATGTGGCCAAATGCGTTAACAAGAATCATGCGCAATCTGTGATGCTGTAAGAGAGAAAGTTAAAACAGGGTCGCATTCGGCGGCTTTCTATGTGATACGTTCATTCATGATACGTTGAGATGAATTCGTGCAAATTTAAATTTACATATTGCTTAAAAAAAATGTGAACTTCCTCAAAAAGCGACGAGTATTGAAATATTATTCTTAGGTGAATGAATAAGATGTAAAATACAAAACGAATGCTGACAAATACTGAAAAGCCGTAAATCTGAATGATCACAGCAGAATTCAGTCGATGATCTTCAAATAAAATCTGTATTTATCAAGGTTTTACCACCAAAATTCTTATGGTAAATTCCAACTCGTAAAGTAAATTCCTAACTCAACAAGGAGCATTGTAATATCCATGCAAATAAGTCAACTTTAGTTGCTCGTAAAATCTTTGTTGTTGATTACCATTTTTTTATTACGATACAAAAATAATACAGTGAAATTTTTCGTCAATCTGGCGTATTTATTAACGGTAGTAAAACGTTCTACATGTGTGTGTGATGTTTTTATCCCTCCGTAATCAAATAGTCCTAAACCCAAGTGCTTCTAATAGCAAAACGACACTACTGCTCGTAGGACGACTTGCTAATAGGACATTTTGCTAGTGTCTTTTTGATTATAGGTCGTTTTACTAAAATAAGACCACTTGCGTTTAATACTTTTTGATGCGGACGGGTTTTTATTACTGAGTTCGGCCCTGTAGTGTTTTAGGTTTATTACATCACTGTCCTCTAAGGTCCGGTCGGCGGCATCTTAACCCACATTTCAGTGTTTAATCTACTTATGTCTATCCAATCTTCTTTGGCTTGAGATGAGCTGCGAAAACTCGAGCCCATACTTCAAGAGTTCGCGTTTTGGAAGGTCGCCGAACTGTAAGTAGGGCTGACATTTCTGTATCGCGCTGCGGGTATTGTAAGTAACAGGTGAACGAGCAGTTTTGTTTGATCTCATATAGTGTTTTCTGCAACTTGTCCGTTTTGCAAAGAGCAGCCAGCTCATGCACAGCCCCTGATATTTATGTGACATTGGTTTCATCAGGGTGCAATAGACGGTTCAGTTATTATAGCAGAGTTTAGGATATCCTAATAAATACCGTAAAACTATCCATACAACACGTACTATAGCATCACGCCTGGATTCCCCGATAGTTTAAGCAGAGGTCTCGTAGTATCCAATCAATTTAGTCACAAAAGTTCCACAATACATCAGAAACTACTATTTTATCTCGCATGACTGGCTTGCGAAATGCATAACAGTGCTAAAAGCACTGATAAGATCTGAGAGCAGTGGTGGCCCAGTGGTAACAACCCCGACTTACGAGTTGTAGGTCGTGGGTTCGAACCCAGGCAAGGTTTTACTTTTTGTAAATAATTTCATCATCACTGCTCTCAAAACGGTAAAGGTAGGTAAAACATCGTGAGGAAACCGGCATCTCCTAGAGCTAAGAATTCGAAGACATGTGACATCCACCAACCCGCACTGGGCCCGCGTGGTGGATTACGGCCCACTCCGTCTCACAGAGAGGAGGCCTGTGTCCCAGCAGTGGGAACATCATAGGCTGATGCTAAAAGCAACATCCACCTGTTGATTTATAATTATTCTACCATCTCGAAGTTACGGTTTATCATGAATAATGGCAAAGAAAAACAAGCATTCACTATGCTGACGCGCGACGCGACGTGCCGAAACCAACGTTACAAAGACATAAACGCACTCTTCCCAAAAAAAAATGATTGCCAGAAGACACGAAGTTTCTCAATCAATTTCAACCCGAGGTCACATGGACACATAGGTTAAAAACTAGCCGATCTTATGAAACCGTAGTAACGGACAGCAATTTAGTTCCATAATTGTTTAGTGCAATAACTGAACGCCGCTTTTTATCAAGTCGGTCAAGGTTAAGTTACGTGGAAGAAAGTTTGAGGTCCATATGTAAATTAAGTGTTGATTTAATGGATTGTGGTATTTATAGCGTTTTTGTGTTTCCAAACTGGGTTACTAGGTATGAATGGTTGGATAATCATAATGCCTGTTATATTAGAAGGGTCAAGCAGAAATGGTCATAATGTTATATGCTCTGTTGTACGTATGCTCTATTCCTGCACTGTCTGTCTGTTTATTCTTTAGAAAGAGATGCAAGACAGACCGACAAACATGTTTGTATGAAAACCATTGTATCTAATATAATAACATGTATATCATAACATATTTACGGCTGCAGTTATTCATGTTAGTGTACATCAGGAGACCTACATAAACGTAATCAGGTTTTCATATTTGGGTATGCACTAAGGTATAAGAACCCAGCTTTGTCCTGTCTGCTCTAGTAGACTCTTATCAAAATCCTGCAACCACCAATCCCTCTATTTTGACAGAACGATTTCAGGATTTGACAGGACAAGTCTTTTGACCGAGTTTTGTAGTGGTTATTAGGTGGCTCGAATTCAGTAGATTCATGGGCGCCGGCAAGTTTATTTTGAGATGAGTGCATCTTCAGCTTCATCATCATTTTGCACTTTATTCACCACGGATAGGTTAAGTTATTGTTTGTCCATTCATACAAGGAGTAACTTTGTCGACTTTTGCAGAAAAGCTTAACAATTAAGAGAATGTAGGGTGCAAGAGCGAGCAAAGCGAGCTCGATAATTTTTGCATCTCGCCTCGAATCGGATAGCTTTTAATTTGTCCATATAACAGATAGAGGACTAACTGTGTCAATTTATACAAAGAAGATAGAACAGGATGCAAGAGCGAGCGAAACAAGCTCGATAGTGTTAGCACCCCGCCCACGGGCGATTAGATTTTCGGAAATAGGAGATCGGTACTTTTTTGACTAATGCACAAAAGCCTTAGTACTGAGAGATTGCAAAATGCGAAAAATTTTAGGATCTCGCCTCGAATAGGTTAAGTTCTCTATTATTGTATTAGGCGTTTCCGGATATTTTTATAGTTTTATTTAGAAGCTAGGGAGGTGCAAGTGCACCCTCTTACATCCGCTCCCGGCGCCCATGAGTAGATTCATAGTCATTTTACTCATAAAACCAAAAGTTTTTACGATTTTACCAAGTAGGTATGTACTCACAACCAGATTAATGGAAACAAGACAGGTAACTGCTGCTATGTAAGGAAATACTCGCTAATCTTAGACGTAACGATCTCGGAAAGGCAAATGTCACATCACAGTAGGAACTGTTGTAATTGATGTAGGTAGATCTATGTTCTTGGACGCGACCAGAGAATGAATAATGACGAAATTAGATAGCGTGTGGTTTCAGAACATTGTATTTATTTCTACAGCGTGATCAGTGGTCTACCGCGAAAGTTTCAAGTGTTGTTGTTGTGACTAAGAGTTTATGCCAACATTACGAGTACGACTGCATTTTGCTGACTGAAGAGTAAATCATCTGAAGGCACCTAAATCCTACAAGGCAGGTCTTATTTCTCTTACGTGACCATTTTATCAAAGAGCAGTAAATATCTGAAAAACAGCTATCAAGGTTGATGATAGCGAAGCTTCTTCTCACATATCAGCACAAACTATACAGAACATAGCTCATGCCGCATGCCGTGGCGAAAATAAAAGCCTGTCAACAAAGTTGGCACCGGGGTGGACTGCTCAGGATGCACACGTGGAGGCTCTAACAGTACCTACCTATATGTATGATGATAATAATATGTAACATACTATCATGCGTGTATTCCTCGAAGGATTAGGCAGAAGTGTACCTATAGTACACCCACATTTCGCCAGTTATTTTTAAGTCCCATGTAATAGGGGGCGAGCCTATTGCCATCAACCATACCTAGTAGAGATAATAGGACCGAATCTATGACCACAAATCTCCCATGATCTTGTACGATTTTCCTTACAGAAAAACCCAATAAATATTTATAGGCCACAAATGCAGCTTAGTGGCTGCATTTGAGGCCTTGCATCAATAAGTTTGTTTCAAAGAAAGAACTCACAATAAAAGTATATCATTTATGACTGCGTGAATAAAATCGCGGCACAATGAGGAAATCGATGGCTTCCAGCAATTTTACCATAATAACTGAGGGATTTATATCGAGACTAGGGTTTGTTTCTCGGATTCCCGGGCCCGGGAATACCCCGGGAATCCATCGAACCCGATTTCGGGAATTTTCAGTCGGGAATTACCGACCGTCGGAAAATAAATCCAACGTTCTAAAGTTTTGAATATCCCGCCGCGACACGTCGCGCGCGCTTCTAACTCTTTGAGATCTCCCGAAAACGGACTGCGAATCTGGAGTTACTGTATACAGAGAGTGAAAGAGTTTTTGTTTTGGTAGTAAATAATTTCACTACAAAAATTTAGGTTGTAGGTTTTTCGATAAGTCGTTAAATGCTTTGTGGTTACATGTTTGAACGCTTATTTTATTCAAAAATGGAAATACTGTACGAAGTTTTTGATTTGATTTTTAATAATTTTAAATTAATAATAGTAGTAGTAAAAAAAGAAGTTTCATGAAGAAAATATTTTGCAATTTTATCCCACCGACGTGACAGTGTTGGTCAGCGTCCGTCAGTTGACCATTCGTAAAGCAACATATGTAACTCAAAACCCTCAGAATCCTCTTTCAAAAGTAAGAATTCATATTGTTTTTAATTCCCAGTTCCCAGAATTTCCCGGGAATATATATTTTTTGTTCCCTGGTCCCGGGATCGTAAAAAACCCGGGAATTGAGAAACCCTAATCGAGACGCTACTGGCATACTTCCAAACAAATAGTCGCGAATGACCGGTCGAGTCATACTGTAAGCGTAACCGCGGCTTGCCGAGTGAGCGACTAGCGATTATGGTATGTATCTTTACGACTGTTATTTGTATTTAGGTACCCCATGTTCACTAGAGTGCTAGTCTATATTTAGGTAGCCCATGTTCACTAGTGTGCTAGTCTATATTTAGTTAGCCCATGTTCAATAGTGTGCTAGTCTATATTTAGGTAGCCCATGTTCACTAGAGTGCTAGGCTATATTTAGTTAGCCCATGTTCACTAGTGTGCTAGTCTATATTTAGTTAGCCCATGTTCAATAGTGTGCTAGTCTATATTTAGGTAGCCCATGTTCACTAGAGTGCTACGCTATATTTAGTTAGCCCATGTTCACTAGTGTGCTAGTCTATATTTAGTTAGCCCATGTTCAATAGTGTGCTAGTCTATATTTAGGTAGCCCATGTTCACTAGAGTGCTAGGCTATATTTAGGTAGCCCATGTTCACTAGTGTGCTAGTCTATATTTAGGTAGCCCATGTTCACTAGTGTGCTAGTCTATATTTAGGTAGCCCATGTTCACTAGTGTGCTAGTCTATATTTCCAGATCATTCCAAAAATAGTTCATTCTACTTAGTACTGTCTCAAATATCAGATATTTTATTTATTTTTCGTGTTAAAATAACTGTGTATATAGTGGATTTGGTCTAGTTTATAGCTAGTAGCTGTAAACTAGAACAAATCCGCTTACTAACCACACACGCCGTATAGTACAAGCGAATGGAGAAAAAATGTAAGTATGTAAAACTATGAGCAGCTGTGGGGTAATTGCGTAACCCACTAACAGTAGGAATGGATTTCATTTTGACAGTTCAACAACATCCATTGCGTTCTTTACGTTGTTGAGCAGACCAATTTTTCGAACATAAGAAGCAATGGAATAACAATATGTTTCAAAATGATTCAGATTCTGATTGTTAGTGTTACGCAGGGCCAAACATTAGAAAAACAGCTAGATGTTCAACCTTTTTGCTAAGCGTTATCGTAATTCATTTTAAATACGTTATAAAACGAGTCGTTTGATGGTATTAAATTGTATTCAGAATTCTAATTATTTTATGAGTATTGAATAAACATTTCCACCCGCTATTCGCCAACGGTGAGACCTCGCCATAACCTCATTTTTTTTGTCGACGGTATCGTCGAACTGTTACGAAGGCTTATAATTCAATCATAAAACAGCTCATTACATAATATGCTTGTGTACACATCTATGTATATCCTCCTATGTAGTGAGCAGATGTCCATGACCTAAGAGTTCATTTAGGTAGCTGTACGACTATTGCAAAGGTAAATAATATTAAATTTCTACATCCTGTTATATTAATTAGTCAGGCTAAAATTTGATAATCCTCTCCCATAAATAATACAAGCTATGTTACAAATAATACAAATACAATTGAATTAGTAAAATTATTTATTACAATAATTCACACAGCTCGGAAAACGAATCTCAGTTCGTCCGTTTTGAAAAGAGCCTGTAGACCGTTGGCAATTTATAGGCCCGATTATCCCTTTGCGGAACTTTGGGAAACAATGACAAGTAATCCTAAAAAGGTGTTTAGAACTACATCAAACTTGTGAACCCAGGATGGACCAAAACAACGGCTTAGAACCAGTTTTGGACATAAAGGACCAAGTTTAGGAGAAGTTTCGAGCTGTGAAGTAGATGTGACTTATTGGATGAAACGGACGGCTTCAGGGGCAACCTCGGGGGAGGCCTTGGTGTTCAGGTCGAGTCCAGTCTCGTGCTCAATCCATTCGGCGTAGTCAGCGGTGAGAAGGAATTCTGGAAATGGATAAATCTTAGGTTTAAGAAATATAATTGGAATGTTTTGAACTGAATTTGAGAGTAAAAGTGTTTGTCATTCTAAGTTACACATTGTAATGTCCTCTCCCTATTAATAAAAAAATCATAACCCTCCTTTGGCTTTGCCGTAGTCGGGTAATTATGTCGTAAGAATGTTGTCAGATAATGCACTTAGGACGTCAGGATTTCATGGTCCCATTGGTATTTCTTGAAACGTTTACGGCCTTATTACAAAACCTTAAAATTATTATTTAATTATATTTAAATCCAGGTTTAAACCATCGAGGCCACTTTTGAATTTTGAACTTCATTTCGACAAAGTTAAAGTTTAAAATACAACAACTGGCTCAAAGATTTGGGCTAGGACTAAAGTTAGAACTCGTTTTGTAAAGGCTCCTTCTCGTTCTGTCGCGCGACGAGTGGTGCCTTTGTGTTGCGTGCGATTCGCGTAGCGTGTCGCGCCTGTTTGAAGGAGCCTTTATGATTCGGAGAGTCTACTCACTTATAAGATAGCATCTAGCATCTATATCTATCACCAGAGACATAAAGGACCACATAACACATAACCAGCCTATAATGTTCCCACTGCTGGGACACAGGCCTCCTCTCTGTGAGAATGAGTGCGCCGTAATCCACCACGCGGGCCCAGTGCGGGTTGGTGGATGTCACATGTCTTCGAATTTTTGGTTCTAAGACATGCCGGTTACCTCACGATGTTTTCTTTCAACGTTTTGGGAGCAGTGGTGATGAAATTAAATACACAAAGTAAAGTGCCTGCCTGGTTTCAAACTCACGACCTACGACTCGTAAGGCGGAGCCGATACAACTAGGCCACCACTGCTCTCTAAGAAATTGTCTCTAAAAAAGTCTCTACAAAAACCCCCTCATATAAAGGACCAATTATAGGTACTTAATTCTATGCCAAAATAATAAAACTTGATACTCACCGCCAACGCTGCCTTCGGATCCGGGTCCGACAAGGAGACCGAACTGGGCACCGTCGCTGACAAGAGGAGCACCGTTGTCGAACTGTAACAGGACATGTCATGATTATCAGCATCCCTTACTAACCACATGATTTATACGCATCATCATCGCTTCGTGTTACTAACTAAATTAAGTATCAGCATCTAATATGAATTTAATCACGTTTCAATAAATGTGATTTGTACTGTCAAATTTCTCCAAACGATTTTAAACCTGAAAATGTTGACGGTTAAGTTCAAAATCGAATGAGAACATCTGACAGTTTGTGGGAACTTGATGTGCTCGCGACTGTACATAACATAAAACCACGCGTCTTTTCCCCGAAGTTCAGTTCGGGCAGAAATCCAGACTCCGGGCTTCTACCGAGAAATTTCTGATAGAAAAACTCAATAACACTTTCCCCGACCTGGGACTCGAACCCAGGACCTCATACTCAGCAGGTGAAACTCAGGAAAATGATTTCCCGCCATTTTTCAATTGCTTTACTGTCCGCCAAAATAAGTGAATCTAACGAAAAATTCGATAGGTACACTTTGAAATTTTATTACAAAAATGGAGAAAAAAGTATGTGACGTTTATGGACTTAACGATTTGTCAATAAGAGTAGCACAAAGTTGGTTCAAGCGTTTTCAGTCCGGGAATTTTGATGTCAAAGATGCAGATCGCTCTGGTCGTACTGTTACGGATACCGTCGATTCAAAAATGGCATCGACGCGTCGATGCCATTTTTGAAAAGTGGAGCAAGATTGGCATATTAGTAGTTACGACATAGCTGAAAAGTTAGGGGTTGACCACAAAACACTTTTGACCCATTTGAAAAAGTCTGGGTATACAAAAAGCTCGATATTTGGGTGCCAGACGAGCTCTTAATCTTATAGGAGATGTTCCAAAATGTATTGAGCCTGGGCCAGGTCCTTATAGCTTGTACACTATACTTAAAAATAGGGAAACACATTTAAAACAGTTCTCAACTGTCCAATTACTTTAAAATGCCATTGTTTGCTGGTAAACCACAAAAAATTACATTGGAAATTGCAACACATAACAAAAAGCCGTCATGGCGGTAAGCTGTCATTTTGATTGATTAATGACGTTTGACATGTTTATTGACTCTGTTGTGAGTGTTGTGAAAGCTGATAGTTCTCTTTCTATGATCAATGGTAGATCTATGGTTTACTATCATTATTTTTAAGCACAGAGTAACTAAATCGGTGAGACGCCATGTTGATAGTCCATAAAAATAATGATAAATATCAATTAACTACCACAACAATACTAAAATTTAAATGAATTATCTGCATTTTTCACGAATTCTACGGATCATTCTCTTTTTTTTTGAAGAACATACGAGTAGACTACTACTACATAGACCTGGCCCATTTTGAAACATCTCCTTTGTATTTAAAATACGAAAGAACTTTTCCCCGACCTTATTAATATATTTTTAGTAAAGAATGACCTCTGAAATCTGATGGCTATTGCATTGTTCAGACAGAGGCGGTGGCAGTTGTGTAAAGTTGGTCAGTAATTGCAGTAAAGTGCACGCAAAATAACCTTCAAGACTATATCCCCGCCAGCACTTTCAATCATTTTCGGCATAATGATGGCGATTATTTACTTTGGA
Organism: Griposia aprilina; assembly: GCA_916610205.1. Classification (NCBI taxonomy): domain Eukaryota; kingdom Metazoa; phylum Arthropoda; class Insecta; order Lepidoptera; family Noctuidae; genus Griposia; species Griposia aprilina. The sequence continues at coordinate 20,052,239 of OU744298.1, forward strand.
AAACACGGAACACAGCACACTTCCTTGACATCTAATATAAACGTCGAGATGGCGGCAGACGATTATTTCCGACTTCGGCCGCGCGCAGACTTATTTTGCACGCACTCTATCTGACATATGCCAGATAGTACAACTACTGTCAAACTGTCCGAATCTGCCTCTATCTGAACAACGCATAAAAGGGATGTATAGACGACAAGAAAAAAGAGCTGTGTCGACCCCTTGGACCATTTAAAGTCTAAGGTCAACCCAAATGAACTGGGTTAAGGGCAGGAGGATAACGATGACAGATAGACTGTGATCTATGGTAGAGTACTACAAGGATTTTCTGGCATCTGAATGAACTGTCACTGTCATTGTGTATTGACAAAACAAGATGGCGGCGTTAGTTCCCAATGTTGACAACGCGCCAAAATAAGTTTGTAGTGTTGTACTTCCAATTCTAACTGTCAAATAAACTTACAGGTGTGGCCTGGACCTCGTCGCTAGAGACGGTAATGGAACCATCTTCTTCCTGAGCCACATCGACCTGGTAGCAGTTCAGCTGCTCACCAGGGGCTGAAAGAATAGAACGGTAAGTGCATGCCGATGTGCCGATTTTTTCTTTCTGTTCTTTATGTGGATACAACTTTGTGAGTTAAGCCTAAGTTCTTAGATTCCACTTGAAGCTGGACTTTGATTATACGTGTATTCCTGATTTAGGACTGATTTTTCTATCGCCAGCTATCTTTATTAGAGGTTTCTTTTAATTTTTTTTTTTTTTATAAAAAATAACCAGTCGTCAATTTTATTCCAGGGATAAAAGATATCTGATGCATTGATTTCACATTGGAAAAATCAGCCCTTAGTCTTTACTCGTCTAACAAAACAGTGTAGGTGCAAACAATATAGTGTAGGGTTTGAATTATTTAATGCTTTTGAGTAGGTAATTACTGCAAAAACTCAAAAATACACTGTAGGTATGAAAATTGCCGGGGTCGCGGATTGTTCGAAAGAGTGTACCGTAGCCCCGGCGCACAGGCAACTGAAGGAACATGGGTGGGTTTTAGTCAGTTAAAGTCTGGCATGCCCTCCCGCTGCGACCTGAGCGGGAGAAGTCATTTGATGAAATCCCACCGAAAAAAAAAAGGAGATGAGTTTGTCGATGGCTACACTATAACTTTGGCTAAAGGTACTCACCGTCGTTACCACCATATACGCAGAGCACAGCGGAGTCAGCGACAATGCCGACGGGGGAGATGGGAGCAATATATTCTGTAAACAATAAATAGGTTGACGTCATTTATCGAATAATAAGATATTAAAGTTTCCAGTTTTGTAGTTTTTTTGTTTATTTTTTTTATTGTAGTTTATTTTCTAAGCAATACCCATGGACGCCGGGAGCGGGGTGCAAGAGGGTGTACTTGCACCCCCTTAGTTTCAAAATGATATATAGATGTAAAAACATTCAGAACTAAAAAAATATCCGAAAACCCCTAATAGAATAATAGGGAACTCAACCTATGCAAGGTGAGATCCTAAAATTTTCGAGCTCGCTTCGCTCGCGCTTGCATTCTGCAATCTCTCGATTTTAAAGCTTTTGTGCATATAAGTCAACAAAGTACCGATCTCTTATTTCCGAAAATCGAATCAACCCTAGGCGGGGTGCTAACATTATCGAGCTTGCTCGCTCACTCTTGCATCCGCTAATATAAATAAATTGACACAGTTAGTCCACTTTCTGCTATCTGTATGCATCGACAAATTAACCTATCCCATGCGAGGCGAGATGCAAAAATTATCGAGCTTGCTTTGCTCGCTCTTACATCCTACATTCTCTTAATTGTTAAGCCTTTCTGGCATAAGTCGACAAAGTTACTCCTGTATGAATAGACAAACAATAACCTAACATATCCGAGGTGAAGTGCAAAAATGATCGACCTCGCTTCGTGGAGCTGAAGATCCACCCCTTGAAAATAAACTTGCCAGCGCCCATGTCAATACCTAAATCTATACTAAACAAAACGTAATTAGAGGTGGATCTATTTCGTAACATTGTTGCCACGGACATTCTGACAGGTCACTGCAGTGAGTTGAAATGACACAAATGTAGACCCACCTTAAGGTCCGCAGTAAAGAAAACTCACAAACTATATAACCAAGAAGTATACGACGATAACTTGGTACATTTGCCTCCAATCTTAACATACCAAAAAAGTAGTAACAAAATCGCCTCGTTAGGCGAAATTTCGCAAAAAGGAACAGTAACCTACATAATCAGAAAACTTAGGAGTCCGAAAACCTTAATTAAAATGTAGCAACATGGTCCGGTCCGGACTGGAATGAACTGTAGTCGGTGGCAGTTCTCAATAAGCCTTTAAAAATCGAACGATTGCTATCGGCAATTTTTTTTTAAATTTTGCCGAAAGAATAATTCCAATATGTAGATATTTTTCACACTGATGAGCTGAACTAACGTATTATCCTTCTAGTATGTTCTTAGTGGAAATTAAAAAATCTGCAGAAAGGAAACCTAATACCGCGTCCATAATGAGAAATCAAAATATTTGCTAACAAAACTATATTAGGTCAGGTCCGCTCGGCGCGGCGCGGTCCATAACTTTACAACTAAATTGAATTTGAGAAAAAAGAGTTTGCAGAATAATTTAGGATTTCTGGTTAGAGTAGGTTGATACATAGTTTTCTATAAAAATATCCGCTAATATTCCTTCCCTCACAGCTTTCTATATAGTCATGTAGATAACTCTGTATTGAATGTACCTACTAGGAACTAGAGGTAAATAAAATCCTTTTTATATTTTGTTGAGTACCTGTTAGTTGTTGGCAGGCCTACACTGTCCTCCCATATCTATCAACACTGTAATTGGAAACATTGTAAAAGCCCCTTATTTTTAAAAGAGTAATCGTGGAGTTTCTTGCCGGCTCTTCTCCGTAGGAAACAACCAATTGGAACCGTGCACCTAGCTTCTCACGTTTCATAAGTGCACATGTTGGTTTATGTGAAATAAAATATTTTGATTTTGATTTTGAAATACTTTTTTGTTCTTCGTCGTTCCTTTATGGGAGTCGTAGGTATGAAATTTCCGGGAAATTAATTGTTAAGCAAATTGACTACCAACTTAAATTGTCCATACCTTTAATCAAATCAGAACTGATATTCTTTGACCAGTGTATGAAATGGCTATAACACGGAAAATCGACGTAGTGTTTCAATTGACTTAACAATTAACTTCCCAAGAATAGGTAATGTCACCAGCAGGGCAAACTACAGGAAACTGTCAAATTTCTCCAAACGATTTTAAACCTTAAAATGTTGAAGGTTAAGTTCAAAATCGAATGAGAAAATCTGACAGTTTGTGGTAACTTGACGTGCTGGCGACTGTACATATTGGTATACAGGGTGGCAGGGACAGCGACGCGCAACCTGTTACTATGGATTCAGTACATGATTCTGAACCCCTGCGTTGAAATTTTTGGGCGTTTATTTTTAAAAACATTGGTGTTCCATACATTTTGACAGCATAGCTGATGCCCTTTTCCATGAAACAGCTTATTTTATTATTATAACCCAAGAAGAATGTCTACGTTAGGGGGTCTAGAATCATGTGCTGACTTAATGGTTACAGTTTGCGCGGCGTTGTCCCTGCCACCGTGTATATTGAACCAATATGTACAATACCTATACGAAATGTATGTACATAGTGGTAGAGATGGTCTAATTTAAAACTGCTCGCCCCTCCACTAAAAATTCTATACAAACGTTTGAAATGTATACGAGTATGCAACAAGCAGTGGAGGGGCGTGTAGTTTTAAATTAGACGATATCTACATACCTACGACCCACCAAGGTACGTACGAATATCTTTTAAATTGGACGATATCTACATACCTACGACCCACCAAGGTACGTACGAATATCTTTTAAATTAGACGATGTCTACATACCTACGACCCACCAAGGTACGTACGAATATCTTTTAAATTAGACGATGTCTACATACCTACGACCCACCAAGGTACTTACGAATATCTTTTAAATTAGACGATATCTATATACCTACGACCCACCAAGGTACGTACGAATATCTTTTAAATTAGACGATATCTATATACCTACGACCCACCAAGGTACGTACGAATATCTTTTAAATTAGACGATGTCTACATACCTACGACCCACCAAGGTACGTACGAATATCTTTTAAATTAGACGATGTCTACATACCTACGACCCACCAAGGTACTTACGAATATATTTTAAATTAGACGATATCTATATACCTACGACCCACCAAGGTACGTACGAATATCTTTTAAATTAGACGATATCTATATACCTACGACCCACCAAGGTACGTACGAATATCTTTTAAATTAGACGATGTCTACATACCTACGACCCACCAAGGTACGTACGAATATCTTTTAAATTAGACGATGTCTACATACCTACGACCCACCAAGGTACGTACGAATATCTTTTAAATTAGACGATGTCTACATACCTACGACCCACCAAGGTACTTACGAATATCTTTTAAATTAGACGATATCTATATACCTACGACCCACCAAGGTACGTACGAATATCTTTTAAATTAGACGATATCTATATACCTACGACCCACCAAGGTACGTACGAATATCTTTTAAATTAGACGATGTCTACATACCTACGACCCACCAAGGTACGTACGAATATCTTTTAAATTAGACGATATCTACATACATACGACCCACCAAGGTAGGTACGAATATCTTTTAAATTAGACGATATCTACATACATACGACCCACCAGGGTAGGTACGAATATCTTTTAAATTAGACGATATCTACATACCTACGACCCACCAAAGTAGATACGAATATCTTTTAAACAATTTCTCCAATTACAGTAATAAACAGCTCATATTTATTTATTTAAAGCATAATATTGAATTGAATCCCAAAAATGTTTCTACATCTTCGCTAAAATGGGTATTTTTCCTCTAACGTTTACCAAGTCTCCTTCGTAAACGTTACGGAAAAAGTCCCATATTTTTATAGTAGAATACTCACCGGTCGTGTGTATATATCTGTTGGTGGGTATAAGGGCGATGTTGTTCTCCCCAGCTGCGTTGTAGTGGGGGTGGAGGACGAAGGCAGTGTTCTCAGTCACTAGGGACGGGTTGACTACGTTCACAGCACCGTAACGGATCCAGATGAAACGGGAACTGCGGGGAAATGGTTCTGTTAGTACCTATGGCAACCGCCACAGTCGAGACTTAAAAATAGAACTCATAAACAAGCTACAGCATCCTAATTGCGTGACACACTATCTATCACAATCTGAATCATTTTGAAGGATATTGCTAATCCATTGGTTCTTAAGTTCGAAAAAATTGTCTGCTCAACAACGTAAATAACGCAATGAATGTTGTTGAACTGCCAAAATGAAAGCCATTCGTACTTTTAGTGAGTTACGCAATTACCTCGCTGAACTAACGTTTTATTAACGGATACTGAACACGAATGCGCAACGTAAACATAACCGTACATTCGATCGATTTTTCATCTAAAATAGGTTCAGAAAATATTATAAATCTGTTGACACTTATAAGATTCTTATAAGTGCATTGGTGTAGACTATTTACTTATAGTAGCATTTCACAAGCCTTAATTTACTCAGGAGCATTGGCTTCTGTAACTTAGTCTTATAGTAAATACAAGTTTTACTTATAGAACAGTTATAAGACTCATATACTTATAAAGGCATTTCAAAAGACTAAATATACTCAGGAGCATTTGCTTCTATAACTTAGTCTTATAGCAACTACAAGATTAACTTATAGGACAGTTATAGGATGCATTTACTTTTAACATAATAACAGAGATCCTTATAAGTATTTGGCAGTATCGTCTTGTTGAAGTCTCTTATAAGATTATTAGTATTTTACAAATACGCTATGAGAGCAAACAAGCTTATAAACTACCGGGCCAAGCACTTTGTAAGTAAACGTCTGTCATTTTGTCAACTCATAGTTTGTCAACTCATAGTCAAGTGCAACAGATTAAGTAAAGGAAAAAAACATCGAAAAAAAAAAAGATAAGATGGAAAATAATGTTGTACCTGTTGAGTGCTATTCTGATCATGAAGAGCAGCAGACTTAGCACAAGCACCGTCTTGTCGACGGAAGAATAGACAAAAATTACGTTTCTTGAAGACAGTACGACGGCAGCAAAATAGAAAGAGTCAACTGCACTTTTTACGAAATTCAGTAATTTATTCACGTTTATCTATTATTTTGCTTATATCTCGAAAATAGTGTGTCTTATCGCAAAAATAATGAAAATTTCGAACCCCTTCATGGCACCCATAAACCCCTAAAACTCAACATGTAGGTAATAATTTTTCACATGTTCCAAACAAAAAGTGAAAAATTCCACGCATTCCATTTTTATACTTTGTGACGGTCGAGTAAAAAGTTTTCTACTGTCTTTAGCATGGCGATTAAAAAATCAAATTGTCTTCACTACCTTAGCCAACTATTTTCTAAAATAGTCTACATTAAAAAGCACCTAGACAACGATCGGTAGAAACGAAAGACAAAATGACAGATTTTAGAAGGATTTTTACGGTGCGATGTTAAAAATGGAGAAACGAAATGTCACTTTGTATGGGAATAGCCGTGCTATTCTTCAAAGAAATAGACAGCGTCATGCTAAGCCCGCAGAAAGAAAAGGCCATGAGGAAGAATATGATTCAGAAATAAAAGAAAGCACAGAGTATGAAAAGAATCATGAATTACTTCAAGATATACAAAGCTGGGCTATAAAATTGAATATACCACATTTAGCACAAAATGAATTACTATTATACAAAATAATTAAAAACATTCTACCCAAATATGCACGAACTTTGTTAAAAACTAATAAAAGTCTTGTTAACTTGCATAAACAATTGACGGACGAAAAAATAATTAAAGCTTAGTTTTTGTCAACTCGCCCACATCGAGCGAGATTTAACGGGTGAGCTTCATAAACGATTCATGAGGAACCCTAATTTGTTTTAAAATGGAGGAGAAGTGATATTTACCAAAACTGTAATAAGTACTAATTTGTTTATAGTGATTCTGTAAAGTACTCAATGCAGAGCATTTTTAAAACATGGCGAGTATTCACACGAATCATTGAGAATTATAACAACAACTACACAATGTTCAATTTTGCTCTAGGCATTAACAAAAAAAACAATATACGGTATATATTCACAGTAAATTTGTCTTCCCCACCAGTTTCCACACTATGTTCACAAATTAACTAGCTATATTAAAAACGAATGAATATTTATGGAATTATTTATATTAGTAAGGAATATGAGAAAACAAATTTCTGAAACACAAAACACGTGCACGTTACAGTTTATAAAACGTACTTATAACAAATAACCAAGTAAATTACAAGCGCATTATAAAAATGATAACTTTCATAAGATACTTGAGTCAGAGCGTAATAGAAGCACTAATGCCTGTAACTGCATAAGCTAAGATTGTTCTAAAAACTATTGTTTTTCGTCAAATATATTATATGAGTTATATAGTCTTGAGAGAGTTATAAGTACTGATTCTGCTAGTTGGGAAAGTCTTGAAACTGAGTAAATATTATGTGCGAAACGAGATTTTTCAATTTTTAAATTTTTCAATTTACGTTACGTTTACTCCGGGTGTTCGTGCTAGACCCACAGTTAATGTGACCTATGAGTGGTAGCTAGTACCTAAATAGTGTAGGTACCTAATTATATATTGCCACATAATATCACACCGTATTCCCCAAAAGGGTTGACATAAAGGTGTAGGTAACTATAAAATAGGTACCTACTTCCAAATGATGTCGACAGTTATCTTTTAATTCCTATGTGAAGGGAGAACCTATATATAACCACACTAAGCCGTTATATGGTGAATTTCCCCGATAGAAGAATCTAATAACACTTCTCTCGATCCGGGGATCAAATCAAGGTCCCGTGCTCAGCAGTCTTAGAGCTTATAACATTAAAAGCCGTATTAGTAACGAAACAGGCTCGCCCAATCGGGCAAAAACATGTAGGTATCTACCTGGCGATATGTGGGTGTAAAGTCAGGGAAATTAATTGTTAAGCAAATTGACTACCAACTTAAATTGTCAGTGTATTCAAATCAAAACTGTCATTAATTGACAGTTGTGTGAAATGGCTATAACCTGCCCAATTGACGTGGGTTGTCAATTGGCGTACATACGCAGACATATTATTACACAGCTACAAAAATCTTTCGGCGCTCGAAAGAAGTTGACAGGGGGGCACTGTTTGTGCACATTTGTGCAATAGTTCTGTGAAATTTGAAAAAACAGCACAAGTGCGAGTCGGACTCGCACACGAAGGATACCGTACCACGCGGCAAAAAACACCGAAACAAACACGTTTCTTGTATGGAGACCCCCTTTAATTTGTATTTATTTTATTTTTATTATTTGTTGTTATAGCGGCAATAGAAATACACACTCTGTGAATCTACCTATTACGGTTCATGAGATACAGCCCGCGGACAGACAGACAGAAGGACGGACAGCGGAGGCTTAGTAATAGGGTTTCGTTGGCACCCTATAGGTACGGAACCCTAAAACCAAGATGGCCGCGTTAGTTCTGATTTTCGCCACGCACCGAAAGAACCTTGTAGCGTTGCACGTATGTTTAATAAGGTAAGGTAACATACTTGACGACGTTGCTAGCGCAGGTGAGCACCCAGTCGGAGCTGATGATCGTGCCGGCGCCCGTGTTGAGCTGGCCGCTGGTGGCAACGGCGATGCGCAGGTGCACCAGCCAGGGGCTGTCACCCAGGGCCGCAGCGGTGCGGGTGCCTGTACGAGAAGTCATGGTGAGTAAAGCTGGGTTATGGAAGTTTTGTGGACTGTTTCACCATTAAAATTCTGTTTTAGAGTTACCAGATTGTACAATTGGATACAAAATCCGAATAATTGGTCATCATTGTATATTACTTCCTGTTTGTATATCAGATGCCCTGTACATTATAAGTTGACTCTACTGGCAGCTGTGTTCTGTTTATTTTTTTAATTTATGTAGTATCTAGGTACCATGGTCTAAAAAAACAAGGTCTGGCATTCCGGGAGTGATACATGCTTATGTCAATATCCAGTTGCCACTTTATTGTAACAAAACACGAATTATGGAAACATTTTTAGTCAACATTCTATTAAAAAATATATATAAACCATTTCAATAGTCGTTTCATTTTTCTAATAAAACCAAACAATTCAATTTAAACAATACCAACGGAATTGTTAGTTAAAACCTCTTTGTTTTATCGGATTCGCACAGGTAATAAAGGCGATTGGGGAGTTATTATTACACAGTACTAGTAACACAGCGGTGATGACGTAGGCTTGTGTCACCCCCGTGACCGGAATGCTATACCTGGCGAAGTATATTATTATACCATGCTAGGTACTTATTGCTTATCCGGACACTGTGAAACAGGCCACTAGTGTTCCAACAGGAAAAAGGCAGTTGCTTTTTAAATTAATAATACAGGGTGTAAAAAGACACATCACATAGCCGTCAACTATGTATGTACATCAAAAAACTAAGTAACATTGCACAAAAATAATTGCTGGGTAACACTTTTATTTCTGGTGTGAAAAATCGCTTTTTGCGGTAGTGCGCAACGTAACGGACGCAAAACATTGTGCTTATGGGTGCATGCAACGGTACAGGGGTTGTGGGAGTATTTAAAGTTGTGTTATAAATAATATTAAAAACTGGTTATTGAAAAAAAACAGTAAAAGTTATAATTTTGACCTTCAATATGTCCGTAACCAGAAGGTTCCCAGGTATGGTCCAGTACAAAAAAAATATATTACAATGACGGGAAGCAGAAGTGACTCTCGGCTTCGTTAAGTGTTTTTTTACACCCGTTATAGGTAAAATTAACCTAAAGGGATTTTAAAGCTGAAAAGTTCAGTTTACATACTTAACTACAAAGCTTCTAAGATTTTCTTAACTTTGTTTAACAGAAAGGGTATTTAGAATAGTTTACTTACTCTGGAGGCCAGTGAAACGGCCCTGAAAAATAAAAATAAAACATTGTTAATAGGCAATATCATATTCATAGTATAGAATATGGGAAAGAGGCAATTAGGGAAATAGAACAATTTAAATAATAACCATCCTATAGGTACATCGAATTAATTAAACTAACCCTACCAAAGAAATATCTTTTTTATTTTTAGTTAACTTAGGAAAGGTCTACCTATCCAAATGTATAATTATAGGTATTCATGAGTACCGAAAGATTATTCATTAGGTTTAAAAAATACCTACCTCAATGGAAATATCTATCACCAAAACAAGTTAAAAAGATAAGGTTAATCTAGGAATTAGGTAGAATTAACTTGATGTAGGTATTAAAGTAAAGATTAGACTTAATTACAAAATCTAATTAGATAAGAACTTTATATTGATAAGGGGTTTACGTAGGTGTTTCTGAATTGTTTGAAAAACCGTAGAATTGCCGCTAGATAGAGCTGATTATCAATTTACCTATAAACCTACCTACCTACATGTATTAAAATCTTGATCTTATTGCAATCGGGCATTGTCACGTTAATGTTTTTTTTTTTTTATATTTTAATTTTAATCTGGACAATCTCAGTAACAGCAGACTTTAATTATTTATTGATAAAAAAGATAACATCAAATCTTGTAGCTAAGTACTATAATTTCAAATGATTAATTCTTACTTTTTATATATAGGAAGCCTTGTATACATATATAGGAAGTGCTCGAATAGACATGCGAAATTAATTAACCAACTAGAAAAAAATGTTAATTTAAAGATGTAACAGAGCCATTTAAAAAGATCTAAGAAATCCTATATCCATATTAATAATATTATAAATTCGAAAGTAACTCTGTCTGTATGTTACCTTTTCACGCCTAAACCACTGAACGGGTGTCGATAAAATTGCGCGAGGAGATAGATGGCATCCTGAGGAAGGACATGGGCTACTTTATGTCCCAATAACAATTTCCTGTGGTATAATTTCCCACACCCACGCGGGCGATGCCGCGGGCAGAAGCTATTATCCAATATACCTAGGTAGGCAGGTAGGTGGCGGCGTTTTCAACTAGGTAGGTAATAGTTATTTATGATACTAGTGCGGTAAGTTGGTTTTTACAAACGAGTAGACGAACACGAGTCACGAGTTTGTAAATACCAATTTCCGCACGTGTGTCATACAACGGTTTTCAACACATTTGCGAGAAAACCGTACAATATTAATATCGGATTCCTCGCTGGAACTTATTTGTTATTACTTTGTCTAGAAATATCAGTCGGGAAGTCGCAACAATCTTTGACGTTTCTAATATGAAAATGGCGCGAATTGCAAATGGCGCCACGTGCGCGTGGTGAAAATTAGAACTACATCTTTCGTCCCATTTTCTCTTTAGTATTAATGTGAGACAAACGTAATGAGCAAAAGCGCTTCCAAAGAGGTTCGATTATTCAGCTTATTTATTCTCGTAATGTTGAAACTCCTTGGTAAATTAACAATAAACCGTAAAGGATACGCACGGTGCTATACAACGGAGTATGCGGTAAAACAGATACTTAGGTGTGAGTCCCTATTTTACCGCACGTTCCGTTGCATGGTGCATATTTTTTTACTTTCGAACAATGTATGCAGGCATCGTAAATGCATTTTTTGAGCAAATGTGTTGAAAAAAATATTTTTCCCGGTAAACAAAGTAGGGACCTAATATACCTATCTAGTATAAACTTTGTAGGTACGGTGCTATAGGTTGATAAAAAATCCTAAAATCCCATTTCCTGAAAATGACTTGTAGGTAAATGTGAACCTACAGCAAATTCATGACGTGGATAATAAAAAGTGCGTACCTTTAGCTACCTATTGGGATTACCCTAAAAGCACAGATAATTAATAGATTTTTGACTAAAATCTTAATTTACAGGGTCGCTTAGAATACTTACAAATCTAATGCACTAAAATATATAAAAATTATTTACCTGGACGGCGGCGAGCGCGCACAACAAAACAAATGCGAAAGCCTTCATGTTCCAACGGTCTAGTCACAAACTATAATGAATTAATTACCGACTTACTACATATACTAATTAGCCACCCTTATCAAAGATAATAGGGACGTCATTATATCATAATCTGTTGATACAAATACCGATTAATATGTGTTCCGTGGCTCTTTATAAAATAAGCCATTGATAATATTGCGTATTTTTGAAGAAACCAACGGATGTTTGTATAAGACACATCGACGTTATAATAGGGTTTTTACTTGGATTTCACGTTTAGGTAGGTAAAGAGATAGCCTTTAACTGCCCCATTGGCCCAGTGATTAGACGTACGACTGCTGAACGTCGGGTCGTGACTTAAAATCGCGGTGCGGTAAAGTAGGATGCTTAGGAAATTCATTGTAGCAGCCTACAATCAGGATTTGTACCGAGTTAACGACTGGGGATGATAGGCCACAATTGCGGTGGTAAGTCCCCTCTTTGAGGAGTGGCTTGAGAGGCGCCACGGCGTCCTCACCTTCCGCCTGACGCAGGTCCTCACCGGACATGGCTATTTCGGGAGGTTCCTGTTTCGGATAAGGCGGGAGGCAACGCCCGGGTGTTGTTATTGTGTGGGTCGACCGGAGGACACGGTGGGGCATACGGTGGAGGTCTGTCCGGCTTGGGCGGAGCACCACAGTGTCCTCGTGGCGGGGATCGGCGGCGGCGAACTCTCACGTCCGGCCCTGGTTCAGGCCATTGTACGGAGCGAGAGGGAATGGGAAGCAGTCACCTCCTTCTGCGAAGGAGTAATGCTCGCGAAGGAGGAGGCGAAGTGCGTCAGGGAGAGGCAATCATTGCGCCCTCACGCCCCTAGTCGCCGCAGGAGGTGACACCCTGGGCGTCGGGAGTCGATAGCCGACTCCCGGCCACAGTAGGCGCGGGCGTGCGGACGGCGAGCAATGAACAGCTCGTCGTCCGGTAAGGACCAGGCCCCGGTCGACGGCGCGTTGTGTTCCACGCGCGCCTCAAAAAGATGTCAGCATAATTGACGGGGTCCGATAGGGCCGATGCCTGCCGGGGTCGCGGATTGTTCGAAAGAGTTACCGTGGCCCTGGCGCACAGGCAACTGAAGGAACACGGGTGGGTTTTAGTCAGTAAGAGTCTGACACACCCTTCCGCCCCGCCCAGAGCGGGAGAGGTTATTTGCTGAAAAAAAAAAAAAGGCTTGCTCTTGGGTTACTCCCTGAGTACCCCGATCCCCGAGGCCCCCGTCCCGGAGGACCCCGAATATGATAAATATGATTACATTTCTTTATTTTCGTTTTCTATTAAATAGTATTAATAGAGGTAATTACAGTTTGAATGAAATGTAACAAAAATATAAAAAATCATTAGCTAAGTTTCTAGAAGACCTTAAAATCGTGCTCATAACGCCTAAAAACACTGATTAAAATATATTTTTTTCCCCCTAAAGTTAATTATTGATAATTATCAATTTAGTGTGAGAAGAATGATTTGACATTAGGTACGCTGATTTTGTATGTTTTGAAAAGACTGATGGAACGTGTTAATATTTTGTTTTTTAAATTTAAATTACTAAAGTTGAGTATTTATAATTGTTATTTATAATTGAAAAGACTGATATTTTCATATTAGACTATTTTTAAAGTTAATTATTATATAATTTCTATAACTATTTTTTAAATATTTTTCAGATTTTGTATGTTTTTTGAAAAGACTGATTGATAATGTAAATATTTCGGTATTTTTTACTTTTTTTACTAATTTTCATTATTTTTATAGTTGATTTTTGCATGTTTTGAGACTTAAAGGTAATAATATTTTTTTAAAGCATTTTTGATTTTCTGTATTGTCGAAAAATATAATTAAAGTGGAACTGATTTTGCATGTTATAAGATTATTTTAGAGTTAACTATTTACTATGCTACATTATAAAAATAATTCCTGAAAGTGATACAGATTTTACGTATTTTTTAAATTATGTAAATGTGCTTTAGAGTAGGAATTTTTATTTTCTGTATTGAAAAAGGAACTATTGTGATAATAATTAAGACCCGTGATTGCAATAAGTGAATCTATATTGTGTTCTCTAATTATAATATTTACCTTAACCAGGCAAGACTTTATAATTTTTTCCTGATCCATAGTTAAGTAGGTACTTATTTTAATTTTAGTAAGTAATACAAAATTATTTATCATTTCGCACTGATAATACAATACTGTTGTAACTCAAAATATGTAAAATTTGAGAAAACATCATATTAAAAGAATAATGAAGTAAATAAAAAATTTTTCGTCGATTCTGAAAAAAAGTCTCTTTTTGAGTTACAACAGTATTGTATTATCAGTGCGATATCATCTGCTGACGGTACTTTTAAGCTGAACTGACTTTTAATTGAGTTTATCAAGATAAAAATAAATCGGGGTCCTCCGTGACGGGGCTTCGGGGATCGGGGTACTCAGGGAGTAACCCTTGCACTTTGCTAAAGTCCTTTTTTTTGTTTTCGTGGGGAAATCTTCAAAAGGCACCCGACCTCTGGGGACGGAGGTCGGGGAGTGTGGAATTTTTACCTCACTAATACCACCCCGGTGATCACCATCAGCACATAGAGGGGGTCCCGGTTCTTCTTAAAAGACCATTTCCGGAACCCGCCCTGTGCAACGCCTTTGTTACTTACCTTACTACTTACCTACCGAGTATTATGTAAATGAATGCACGACGAAGCTGCGTTATCTTGCAAAGATTTCATTTTACAGACACATTTTTTTTGCCACATAAGCTACCTAGTAACCTACATAGAATTATGCCAGAACCCAGATTCAAAGTACTATAGTCATACTTAGTGACAGGCGTACAAGTATTCATTTTAGAGATGGAATCGAACCTGTCTCCGACTGCGCAGAGAGCAAGACTCACCGAATCAAGATTAAAATGTTCTGGCTCATTAGCTAAAGATTTCTAGGTAATTAATAACGTAGACATGGCACATTAGCGTTGCGAATCATTAATCGTAATACCTACGACTTAGGTAAGTAATAGGTACCTAGCGTTTAATTATTTTGAAGAAGACCTTGCTTATAGTTCATGGCTGTGTAGGTACCTAACATCACGGGAAGGGTAGCAGTGTGGTACCAAAACATCCTATTGGGTGTAACGTGAACTCTCTGGATGTGAAGACCTACCTGCACGTTATAGGAATCTATATGCGGAATATACGAGGAGGTTAGGTTAAACCACTACATATCCACGTTATTATAGCGCAGAAATCGAAAAAAAAATTGTAAATAAGTGAGCACAAATTATGTATTTTTTTTAAGAATGCCATTAAGTACGTGATACATAGGTCCTTAAAACGGTTTTTTTTTCTTACCTGGATATGTTGAGGTTTTGAACTAAACGTTAATGTACGAGTATAGACATCATTTTAGTAAAGAGCTGTTTTGAAGTAAACAGTTACTGCTAATTGTAAGTAGGTTTTATCATTTTGTGCAGAAATCATGAAAAAAATAACGAAATTGCCAAAAGTGGATATGTTGTGGTTTTGATCCTAACCTCCTCAAATGGACGATACACCTACACAGTTAATGCTATAGGTACTCGTAGCTAAGTCCTGTGGGCCTAAAATGGACGCTTTGGCAGAATCATATTATGATCTGCGTACAATTAATATCCCGCAATTCATCTGTTTGACAGTTTTGTATGAAGTTTCGTAAAATGGTCCACAAATTATGCATTGCTTTCAAAAAATCATAATCAGCCTATAATGTTCCCACTGCTGGGACACAGGCCTCCTCTCTTTTTGAGAGGGAGTGGGCTGTAATCCACCACGCGGGCCCAGAGCGGGTTGGCAGATGTCACATGTCTTCGAATTTTTGGTTCTAGGACATGCCGGTTTCCTCACGATGTTTTCCTTCACCGTTTTGAGAGCAGTGGTGATGAAATTATTTACACAAAGTAAAGCGCCTGCCTGGCTTCGAACCCACAACCTACAGCTCGTAAGTCGGGGCCGATACCATTGGGCCACCACTGCTCTTATTGCTTTAGTTAAGTCTAATATCAAATAGCAGCCGTCAAACAGATGAAATGCGGGTTATACGAATTGTACGCAGATCATATTATGATTCTGCCAAAGCGTCCATTTTAGGCCCCCTGAGCTGACAAAATTTAGATTGCCATCACCACGTTAAAGGGCATGCGCTAAGAGGTAGCCCGCCAAATTCAAATTTAATTACGTTTTTTTGCAATTTGCAGGACAGTGTCAGGTTGTATGTTGATTAAAATATGATTCGCGACCGTATCAAATATGGCTTACAGAATTATAATCATTAGAATCAGCAATACCCCTGCAGCATGCCCCTTAATACATTGACCCATGGTATAATAATATATGCATCGGCCTACGTTTAGCAGTCCACACGCCACGATAATGTTGAATAACACCCAGCGGAACAAATATTAATACGTCATCGGCCTAAGTTTAGCAGTCCACACGCCAATATAATGTTGAATAACACTCAGCGGAAAAAATATTAATACGTCATTGTCTATTTATCAGAATCAATCCGTATTAACGAAGTGATTATAATAATTATTTTAAGTCCCGTGTCAAAGATTACGATTAGCTATAAGACACTTAATGTAAAAGTAGAGCATAAACAATTTTGATTGCAGAAAATGTTGGACGAAGAAATGAATTTGAATTTACGGGAAATACTCGGTGAATCTCTGGACCTCGGGACTTAGTCAATATTTTGCATGTTGAATAGCATAAGTAATAAGTGCCTAATTGGAGTAATTGATATTAATTGGTATTTTTAATCAAATGATTAGTACCTAAATAGTTTTACTGTACTTAATAGCATTTTCAAAGTGGACCGCCAACCCGCCAACCTGACGTCTGGATGGCGGAAACACTCTCAGTTGACCAAGTTCCAACAGCTATAATGAGGATTCAAATAGCTCATGGTATGTAACACACAGTAATCACTCCTCGTTGGTCTAGTGATCACACCTTCGCAAGCGTAACTACGCTTACAAAGTTGCAGAGGGCAGTGCTAAGGGTTTCTCCATTAGGAAATCCTCAGTAGCAGCCCGGATTCTAGTGATTAGTGCCTGGCGCTAATAATTCAGCAGTTAATGTGTTAAACACATTAACTGCTGAATTATTAGCAAACTTTATGCAATCCAATTTATGGGAGTTAACTAACCGGAGAAATGTGGGAGATGTACATATTTACACCCACATTATACCAGTTAGTTAAAAATAACCGTCCGTCCGTAATAATAATAATCCGTTACTACCTACTTCCAGGAATACAGGCATATTGTTGTTTTGTATCAAATGATATGAGCGTCCATGTGGCTCTACCATTCAGCATGCGTAGCAGAACTACTTCTATATCTACTCTACGAAGAGAACACAAATCACTTTCTTAACAAAAAAACTGTTTTTTTCGAGAATTTTGACATCGCGCCGTAGAAATCTTTCTACAATCTGTCATTTTGTCTTTCGTTTCTAGAGTGGCCATACTACGCATGCAGGTCGGACAGAATTTGAGTGAAATCGACACGTAAAGAAGTATCACAGAAAATTGCAATAAAACGAATAATAACCTTAAATCACGTTTACTTATAAATATAATACAATATAATCATGTCATTCATTATTATGCTTAGGACTACCCGTCGCGGCCGTCTCTTCTTTATTCTGCGACCAACTGCGGGAACGTCTTGTCTTGTCCTGAGTGGGCGACACGAGCTTGTTAATACTGTCCACACTGGTCCGGCCGGGTTTAGTCGGGCTGGGCGTGCGGCGCGATTGCTGCGAGTGATGCGAGTGGTGCGAGTGGTGCGAGTGGTGCGATTGGTGCGACTTGGAGCGAGAGCGACGCGAGCGCGAGCGCCGGTGTGTACGCGAGCGAGAGCGACTACGGGAGTGGTAGGATCTGGAACATGAATGATAAAGAGTTAAGAAATATTGTTACGCCGCCGTCAGTTGCGCGTCAGGCTGATCCCCACGGCAACAGTCATGGGATATATTTTGTCAACGAAAACAAATAGGTCAACGTCAAAGAGTGGTGTTGGTGCTACACAATATAATGAATATGCGTATGCGCAACTTTTGTACACGAGCGACAGCGACCGTTCATTACAGGCTTTGTTTTTATGTGCTTTGATGTGAGAGAATTTAATATACCACACAGTTACGTTCCTGAAATATAAAATATAAACGAAAAGGTTGCTTTTTGTCAGTCTGAGCTGTAGTTTACCGATATCGGTGTCTGGCGTCAGATATTCAGATTAATTCAGTCTGAAATAAGTAACGAGTACGATACTTACTTTTATTTAAGGAATATACAAAGTATAGCAGAAACACTACATTACCTGGATCTTTTACTCCTAGACCTGGACCTCCGACTTCGACTCCTACTTCTGCGACTTCGGCTCCTAGACCGCCTGCTCCGAGACCGCGAGCGCGTGTACGAGCGCCGTCGAGAGCGCGAGCGCGAATGTTCGCGGCGGCGCGACCGGGAGCGCGAGTACGAGCGCCCGCGCGACCGGTCTTCGTACTCGCTGTGCGGATTGTGCTCTGTTAGCTTCTTGAAATATCTGGAATGTTATGAGTTAGTTCAACTAGTTTGGTGACATAATATCAGTTGAGAAACGCAATATCAACTTTTGCAAATAAAATACTTAAGTATATTTTTCATTCAAAATGGTCACTCAGCAGTGAATGTAAGTTATCCTGTAATAGGGATGATGACTCATATTAGAAATGTTCGAAAAAATATGTGATATCGATGGAAATATGGAGAAGCTACACGCTTTAAAAGTTTTTGGAAGGGAATATTTCCGTCTTTGTCGCGCGGTACGGATAATTTATATGGCGCTAGTATGAAGTTACACTGTCGTGACGTCACTTCTGTGATAGTGCCGTCTTTTTCTAGCAGTTATTTTAAACCGTTTATAACTTTTTTTTAAAGCTTTTACGCTTTTTATAATTATTCTTTAAACTATTTACAAAAAAAATATATTTTAAGTTTGAAATAAGTTATAAAATTGTCATCATCCATATTAAGATTCTGAATTCAAGTGTAGTTAAAATTAAAATACTTAATGAAATATTTTATTAATCACCAGGATGCTTTTTTGGTTTTACTTCTACCAAATAAAACCACTTGGTAGCAACCCCTGCAGTTTTAGGAAGGGCGCTTTGAGATTTGTGGAATTAGGTTACTCATACAGATCGTTGCGTCGATGCTTGGGGGAGGCCTATGTTCAGTGCCCTCGTGTCAGTAGTTGGAGCCGACTTGTCACTTCCGGCCGTCGCTTGTTCGATGGTCGGGAGCGCCGAGTCGTGGGATGCGGTGATCTCCTTCTGTGAAACCGTCATTTCACAGAAGGAGGCTGCGGAAAGGTTGAGAGAGGTCGAGGCCACTCTTCCGATCCGCAGCAGACGTACCGGGCGTCGGCGGAGGGCGGACAACGCCCTCTTCCAGCCCCCATAAACGGGTCCAGAGGGACGGCGGACCTGGGGATGTCCGCCGCCCGTCATATAACAGGACCCGAGGCGGCGGCGCGGGGGGAGTTTTGCACCTCACTCCCCCCGCGGACTTGAGGAGGCCCGCAGAGGCGGGGATCGTGGAAGGCGCACAAGTTCCCATGATCCCCGGTGCAAGTGTGGGAAGGGAACACCGGGGTGGTTTTTAGTCAGTAAGAGTCTGACAGACCCCTCCGCCCCCCCAGGGCGGGGGACATCCATGAGGATTTTCCACCCCGGAACAAAAAAAAAAAAAAGGCCTATGTTCAGGAGCGAACTTCTTTCAGCTGAATGACGATGTTGATACTGACCTGTAATACTGATGGTTAGCGTCAGGTCCGTCGAAGTAAGGCATCCTCGGGTTCCGCCCGCGCCCGCGCCCGCGGCCGCGCGGGCGCCGCACGTAGTCGCCGGGCGGCGCGTAGTACTGGCCGCGCATCGGGTAGTACATAGACGCTGTCACCAACGAATGTTAGCACGTGTCAATAGTATGACCCTCACGCTTTTATATCGGGCGAGATTCACAGATGGGGGTTTCCGAAACGTAATTTATAAAAGTAAGTTGGTGTGTTTTCCTAGAGAGCGATTTTTGCCACCGTAAAGTCAAACCCCGGTGCCGTCATTTTCATGACGGCCGGCACTGTGGCCGTTATGTGGCGGTCACTGCTCTTCTAGGAAACCATAAAGTTGCCGCCCGATGGGATTTCCCATCGACAAAAATAACGAACTTCCATACAAACTTTCATCCCATATTTAACCCCATTAGGGGAGGTTTTTTTTTCTAAAATCCTTCCTTTAGTGCTCACTTTCGTTGTATCCTGTGCAAATTTTCATGCATCTAGAGTTTAGGCTTTTCGTTGTCTGGTTGTCTGGGTGAATGAATTTAAGGTGAATTCTCAGCTGTAGCCGCCAAATTAAAATTTACTTTAGTTTTTTGCTAATTGCAGCTCTGTTTTACGTCGTATGTTGATCAAAATGCAATTCGCGACTGAAGGAATGCTATATTTACTGAATAATAATCATCAACTTCATATCAAAGGAAGAAAATTCGGTCTGTGAATCTCACCCTCAGAGCATGGGTAGGTAGGGCGAGAGGCGAAAGGGAAGATTGAATAGATATATAGAGCTAGACAGGAAGAATGGGAAACTACAAATAAAATACGTACACATTCTTTAGGACGAAAGGCGAAGTCACTAAATAAATATTTAAGAAAATAGATATTAGATGAATGGAACAAATTGAATTAAGTACCTGACCAAAAGCTTCTTGGAACTTAACTTAAGACATGAAGTTTGCGCCAATGGCCCTCACTCCTCATTTCTCCATGTGATTCAAGTGCATAGGCCCGTGTTAATAAACCGCATATACAACCAACCGAACAACAGCGGTAACAATTTGACATTGACAGCGCTTTTATATCGTAGTGATAAGGGTGATTTTCGTAATGCTAGTGTTGCCACTGATGTGCGGTGGACTGTATTGATGTCTTTTATTAAAAACATAACATGGAAATGATTAAAATGGCATGATTACGATTATACATATACATAAACTCACGCCTTCTCCCCATGGGGGCAGGCAGAAACTACGGTTAAAGATATTTATTTACTCAAAAGAATTTACAAAATTCACTTACAGAGTAAACATAGTTTAAATAAAGTTTATGTGCCAGTAAGCGTAGATAAATAAATAAAGTACGTATCTTAAAATTATCATTACAATTTTAACACTTCAATTAAAACATATACCCATTACCTAAGCACAACAAACAAAACAAAACAAAGGCAAATTAGAAGAAAGTTACCCACAAGAAACAGCATTTTTGAGCAATGTGGGTGGGATGCAATTTAATAGTTGCTGCGTGTTTACTAAGGCCTATGCCATAGTGTGGGACATAAGCGATTTAGTGATATTACATATTATTATTTCTTTATTCATATTTTCCTTTAGGTATATATTTGTATTTTCTTTATAGTCTAAGTGAGTTTATGTATGTATGTATGTATTTTTTTTTTTTTTTTTTTTTTTTTTTTTTTTTTTTTTTTTTTTTTTTTTGTTATTATGAATTAATCGAAAGGTAGGGAAATATCTTTTAGTATATATCTTTTTAAGGATTTTTTGTAACTGTTTGATGATTTGATTTCTTTTATGTCTTCAGGCAATTTATTATAGAACTTAGCCCCTTCATACATGATATTCATCCTTCCATAATTGGTCCTAGGCTGGGTTAAGCAGATATCATTCGCTTGTCTTGTTAAAATTTTATAAGTTTGTGCCCTTTTTTTAAATGTTATCTGAGAGTGTATTTCTTTAGCTAGAATTTTTCTGACGAGTATGCATGTGTTGTACTTATACATTTGCTGAAGGTTCAGAAGTTGTGTTTCTTTGTAAATTTTTTCAGTAGGGGTTAAATAGTTATATCTAAATAGTGTTTTAATTATTTTATTTTGGGCAATTTGGAGTGTTTTTAAGTTAGTTTTGGCGGCAGTTCCCCAGACCTCAATCAGATAGTCTAAGTGAGATTTAACCATCGAGTTATATATAGTGTAACGCACATGTCTGGGAAGACATCGCACTATACCACGGAGCGCACCTGTTAGTGATGTGAGCTTATTTTTAATACTTTCTATATGTGGTTTCCACGTTAATTTATCATCCAGTATAAGACCAAGATATTTTTCTTGAGGCACTCTCTTTAGCATTTGACCATCAATTTGTAAGTTACTGTGCTGAGCAACCTTTTTGTTCTTCGCAGCAAATATTATATAATTGGTTTTAGTTATGTTTATTGTCAATAAATTTGATTTAAGCCAGATATGTAAGAGATTTAAATCATGCTGAGCTTGTTCTATAATTGAGCATATTGAGGCACCTGAGTAAAACAAACTTGTGTCGTCAGCGTACAGTGCAATATCCCCTTTCAGGCCAATTTCATGGATGTTATTTATGTAGATTAAGAATAGTAATGGCCCAAGAATTGAGCCCTGGGGGACGCCGTAGGTAATTAGTCGAGGGCCACTTTGAATTTCACCAATTTTTACAATTTGATATCTGTTATTAAGGTATGATTTTAAAATTTTTAAAGCAGAATCTGAAATACCTAGATGATTTAGTTTCACCAAAAGTATATCGTGGCTAACAGTATCAAACGCTTTTTTTAAATCTATAAACACTCCCAATGTAATTTTTTTATTGTCAATATTAGTTTTAATTTTTGTTGTTAGATCGATTGCAGCTGTGACAGTGTTTGATTTTGGTCGAAATCCATATTGCTTTTCGTATAAGAATTTATTTGATGTTAGAAATTCACTAAGTCGGTTGTGTAATATTTTTTCAAATATCTTTGAAATTACTGGCAATACAGAAATCGGTCGATAATTACCTGGATCCGATTTATTACCTGACTTGTAAATAGGGCTGACTTTTGCAAGTTTCAAGGATTCCGGAAAAATACCGTCAGTTAAACACCTATTGATACAAAGAGTTAAATTTTCCGCTATTTGATTTTTGATACATTTTAACATTTTGGTACTTATTCCGTCAATCCCAGCACTTGTATTTACATCTAGATTTTCAATTATTTTAAGTACCTCTGCAATAGTAGCAGGTTCAAATCGTGTTAATTTGGCAGTAGTGTCTTTTTTGTTAACTGGTACTTGTAAAGCTTGATTATTATGATACGATTTAGGAATTTTACCCGCGAGCTCTGCACCTATATTTGAGAAAAATAAGTTAAAACACTCACTGATTTCCTTTGTGTCAGTTGTTTGGCCTGATGGCGTGTCTAATTTTACGGGAGTAGAGCTATGTTTTGTTTTGTTGCTAGCCAGACTATTTATAAGTTGCCACATTTTGAGAGGGTTTTTTTCACAATCTTTAAAAGTTTTGTAATAGTATTGATTCTTTGTTGATTGAATTTCTTTATACACAATATTCTTCTGCTGCAGGAACTCGTCTTCCAGCATTTTGTCTTCAGATGAAGAGTGTTTCAATTCATGCCACAGTATGTTTCTTTTATTTATTAATGTTATAAGTTGATTGTTGATCCAGTCTTGTCTTGGTCTTGGTCTATAAACTACAGAAAGCCACCTGCTACGGTCTTTACATACTCCTTTTTGCCCCGTTTACGTTCATACATCTGGTCATACACGCACACCGGTTGCGAGTACTACGCACCTGACCTTTCTTCCGATGAACATCACCAATAAGGTCACTTATGTCCTCCCAGGGCGCCCCCTTCCAGCGTTTTCACTAGCATCTGCCTTGTAAATACCTTTTGTTAGTCGCCTTTCATTCAACCTCTCAACATGACAAACCATCTTAGCATACTCTTTTCCAGTTTTGTCACTACATCTTCTTTTAAAACGTAACGTTGCTTATCACATCATTCCTCATCCAAATGATGATTATAATGGAGTGATTTCGCTTTTATATTGATGATTGCTTGATTCCTTTATTAGTACGGGCCTTAAAAACAGTATTTAAGGGGTATGCGCTAAGGTAGCCCGCGAAATTCAAATGTTCTTACGTTTTCTGCTCTTTTCAGGTCAGTGTCAAGTTGTATGTTGATTAAAATATGATTGACGACCATAACCAATATGGCTTTACAGAATTATAATCATTAGTATCTTAGCAATACATGAAATAGTCATTCAATAGGGTAATATGAACTTAAAAAGATGTATTGATGATTTTCATGATAATAATTCTATAAATAAATGTTTGATACGGCCGCGAATCATATTTAGATCAACATACAACCTGATACTGACCTGCAAATAGCAAAAAAGCGAAAGAAAATGTGAATTTCGCAGGCTACCAT
The DNA here is from genome assembly GCA_916610205.1 of Griposia aprilina. Classification (NCBI taxonomy): domain Eukaryota; kingdom Metazoa; phylum Arthropoda; class Insecta; order Lepidoptera; family Noctuidae; genus Griposia; species Griposia aprilina. Next base: position 20,076,693 of record OU744298.1, read on the forward strand.
GACGCTTTCGCCTTAAGAAACGCACGAGTGAGAACCATAGACTTTTTCTGTAGATCTACAGAAATGGAAATACTACTTGGAAATACTAACCATGATGGTCCACTAGCGTTTGACCAGCGCGCGGTGATTAAGGGGCGGAAAAAAGTTATTTTTATTAAAGTTGTCTAAAACTATAATATTTTTATTTTTCATACAATAACAGTGATATTGCACTTTACTATTAGGTATATTTTTGTCTATTCAGAATTTGTCCAAATCATAATATCAAGCAATCGTGGAGTGCATAAATGCCTCGAAAATATAAAACTTATATACACAAAACAACAGAAAATATTCTGGAGGAAGTGTATGAAAAGTTGACTCGAAATTTTCTACCAGTATTCACGAACAAGTGGCATAATGCGGCGAGAACCAAAAATCCTGTTGCAAAAAATGAACAGTGGCTGGAAAACATTTTTACGGTTGAGTCATCTTCTGTACAATCCAATGTGGTACTTTTAACCAAGCACCTTCTAAACACTACTCTACTTCTCCCTACCTAGTTGCTATCCCACCAATTCGCACTAAGCGCTTCCAAATGTCCTTTATAATGCGCACAGCAAAAGAGTGGAACTCTCTACCTGCGTCTGTGTTTCCGACCGCATACAACCCAAATCTCTTCAAAGTGAGAGTGAACAGGCTTCTTCTGGATAAGCTCACTCCATCGTCGACTTTGTCTCTGTCATCTCTGACCTAGACTAGAGTCAAGAGCAAACCCATCTCAAATAAAAAAGAAATAAAAAATACTTTCGTAGCGGACGACCACAAAAACCTTTTTTTTATTTTTTTATTTTAGATGGGTTTGCTCTTGACTCTAGTCTAGGTCAGAGATGACAGAGACAAAGTCGACGATGAAGAATGTTAGGTAATATATAACGGGTAATACGGATGGTGGATGGATGGTATTCTAGGTGCATCGTCTTCACATATAATTATATAATTTATTTCAAAAGAGTCACGGTGGAATTTCTTGCCTATTCTTCTCCATACGAAACTACCTTTTGGAACGGGCAACTAGAAGCAATTAAGGCGGAACCTTCAGGGTAGCCCGCGAAATTCAAATTTTCTTACCTTTTTTGCAATTTGCAGGTCACTGTCAGGTTGTATTTTGATTAAAATATGATTCGCGACCGTAACAAATATGGCTTTACAGAATTATAATCATTAGAATCAGCAATACATCTCTATAAGTTCATATTACCCTATTCAATGACTATTTCATGAAATCATGACATTTGAGGGCAATTCTAACTTAAGGATTTGTATTGCTAATTCTAATGATTATAATTCAGTAAAGCCATATTTGATACGGTCGCGAATCATATTTAGATCACCATACAACCTGGGGGCCTAAAATGGACGCTTTGGCAGAATCATAATATGATCTGCGTACAATTCATATATCCCGCAATTCATCTGTTTGACAGCTGCTATTTGACATTAGACGTCGTTAAAGGAATGCATAATTTGTGGACTATTTTACGAAACCTCATAGAAACTGTCAAACAGATGAATTGCGGGATATTAATTGTACGCAGATTATAATATGATTCTGCCAAAGCTTCCATTTTAGGCCCACTGATACTCGCCTGCAAACTGCAATAAACGTAAGAAAATTTGAATTTCGCGGGCTACCTTGGCGCATCCCCCTTAATTTCTTTTTGTAAATTTTGACGTTCAAAAGTGCTTTTATGTGCCATTATACTTGTGTGTGTAAGTAAATGTTGCATTTATTGTAGTTTTAATTTAATAAAAAATTTGGGGATGTCACGATGTACGCAAAGTATCGAATCATACCATTTTCCATGGATGCATGGTTTTCATCTTATTCTAAATCCACTAACTTTGTTTATCGCTCTTTTTTTCATGTATGATGTGGTGGTAAAATGAAAAATTGCATGTTTTGCTATGATAACAAAATTAACATGTATCTGAAGATTTACTTTTGAAAATTGGTGACGGCACATATAATAATTTTGGTGGATAACCTATGTTGTTCCGTTACTTCACAACTGGAACTCATTTCTTCTGTTTATGGAAATCCCTCAGATATCGGGAACCACGCTGTTGATTGGCTGTGCCAACGAGCTATTTTGAACCCCGCAACGACCAAGCGGCAGCAATAAATACAAAAATATTAGCACGTTTCTGGGGAAAGTAAGCAATATACTTCGCTACACACGGTTACGAAAGAAAAAGATGCCACACACTATCCAATAGAGTTCTTAGATTCGCTTAACTCATCCGGTCTTCCAGCACACATTGTATTTTTTTAAGTCTGGGTCCCAGTTATTCTTCTCAAAAGTTTAAGTCCTCCCAAGCTTTGCAACGGCACCAATCTCCAACACAACATCATCGAAACCGAAATCTTAACAGGTTGCGGCGCCGGCCGGTAATGTTGTTTTTATTCCGAGAATTCCTCACATTCCCAATAATTTCCCATTTATTTATAAACGTGTGGAATTCCCTATCAGCCTATGTGGCTACTAAATACAGAATGTGGCTACTAAATACAGAATGTGGCTACTAAATACAGAATGTGGCTACCAAATACAGAATGTGGCTACTAAATACAGAATGTGGCTACTAAATACAGAATGTGGTTACTAAATAAAGAATGTGGCTACTAAATACAGAATGTGGCTACTAAATACAGAATGTGGCTACTAAATACAAAATGTGGCTACTAAATACAGAATATGGCTACTAAATACAGAATGTGGCTACTAAATACAGAATATGACTCTTTTTGTTCCACTCGATAGTTTCAAGGTAATAAATATTGGAAGCAAGCATATCTTTGTCGTAACACTGGCCGAACATTAGTGCGATATCACCATTATTGCGTACGAGGTATAAAATATTTTAAGAAGAAAAGATATAAGATGTGTAAGATGAAGATGAATGAAGATGGATGAAGAAAGATATAAGATGTGTAAGATACTCATACTTTGCGGCGGGTACGCGTAGCCGGGCGGGCAGAACGGGTAGCCGAAACCGTAGGGCATGCTGTACATGCCCGCTACAAAAAAACAAACAAAAAACCAATAATTATATACATATTATAAATTAATGTAATATTTCGTATGTCTCTGTGTTACTGCGTTGTTCATCAAACCTACGCAACGGATGTTGATGCCATTTTTACCATCATTAGGATTTTAGAGAATTTATTCTGAAAAGTTTATGTGAATAATACATTTATATTAAACTTTTCACATAAGAAAGAAATCACGATGTTTTGTCAAGACAAAAAAACCGTGTGAAGCAGGAACGGGTCACTAGATATTTATAAAATACTGATAAAGAACTTATGAATACTTCTGCTGAAATGCCTCACAAGGACCTTAGTATTGATACAACATATTAGGTTGGGGAAAAAGTCTTTTCGCATTACAGTATGTATGAACCTGTAATAAAATCTCTTTGGCTATACTATTTGTATCTGGCTGGTTTAGGTATCATTGAAAGTTTAAATTTTAAAGAACATAATTCCAAATTCAAATTAGGAAAATGTGTGATTTTCATTTGTTTTTCGTATTGTCAAGATGAGTGAATCTAATGAAGAAATTCGATACATTTTAAAATTTTACTACAATAAAGGTAAAAATGCAACGCAAGCCGCGAAAAAAATTTTCGGTGTTTATGGACCTAGTGCAGTGTCTGTGAGAGTAGCACAAATTTGGTTTAAGCGTTTTCAATCCGGAAATTTTGATATCAAAGATGCACGTCGCTCTGGTCGCCCTATTACGGATAAAATGGATGCCATTTTTGAAAAAGTGGAGCAAGATCGGCATATCAGTAGTTACGACGTAGCTGAAGAACTGGGAATTGACCACAAAACAGTTTTGGCACATTTGAAAAAAAATTGGGCACACAAAAAAGCTCGATATTTGGTAACCTCACGAGCTCACTGAAAGAAACCTAATGAACCGTGTACACATTTGTGATTCTTTATTACGACGTAATGAAACCGAACCATTTTTGAAGAAGCTGATAACTGGTGATGAAAAGTGGATCACGTACGACAAGAACGTGCGAAAAAGGTCGTGGTCAAAGGCCGGTCAGGCTTCACAGACTGTGGCGAAACCCGGGTTAACTCGCAACAAGGTGATGCTGTGTGTGTGGTGGGATTGGAAGGGCATTATTCATTATGAGCTGTTACCACCAGGCAGGACCATCGATTCTGAACTCTACTACGAACAACTGATGAGATTAAAGCAAGAAGTTGAGAGAAAGCGGCCGGAATTAATCAACAGAAGGGGTGTGGTTTTTCATCATGATAACGCTAGACCTCACACATCTTTAGCCACTCAGCAAAAATTAAGAGTTTGGCTGGGAGGTGTTAATGCATCCGCCGTATAGTCCTGACCTTGCACCTTCAGATTTCCACCTGTTTCGGTCTCTTCAGAATTCTTTAGGCAGTGTCAGGTTAACATCACGAGAGGACTGCTAAAACCACTTGTCGCGGTATTTTGATCAGAAGTCCCAAAATGTCTATAGCAATGGGATCATGTCCCTACCTACAAGATGGCAAAAAGTTATCGTACAAAATGGTACCTACATACTTTAGTTAAAGGTAAATAAACTATATTAAAAAAGGTTTTGAATTATCTTAAAAAATGCGAAGAAACTTTTTCCCCAACCTATTATTACATAACTTCTGCCAGGGATCAACCTGAAATGTTTTATTAATATTGTTGAGCTCCTTAAGTCCTGACTTCCTGAGTATAGCTGCACGATTATTGACAAATGCGTGCACTGACTGGACAGGTCCACTCAATCTGTGTGGTTCTTTCCTCAAAAGACCCTTTCAGATACCAATCTACATGGTCTTCACATGATCTGACCAGAGTCTGTTTGTTTCGGCCTTTCTTCTCAGAGTAGTCAGATAGGAAACGCTGACCTCATCTAGTTTAAAAAAATATGATTGACGTGTAAAAGTGTTTGTACAAACCTACTTACAGAAATAAAATCATTCATCTGGTACATTTTTGCGCATTACATGCGTTAGAAATAGCCACTGTATCAATCTCGACATAATATAGTTCTATTATTCATATATGTCATAATGAATAATAGATATTATATCATTCATGTTTCATCAAAAGCCTCTAAAGGCTTCGCTCTCCATAATTATGATTTAAATGGTGATTATGATGGTGTCACCACCATTATTAAGTAGTCACCAAAAATCCTCAACAAACCTGTAGTTTTATTATACTCCATCTCTCGCTCCGGCGTGGTTAACCTCTCAGTTTTGATCTTCTTGTGACTGTCCCTACTGTCACGGCCGTCTCGACCGCGTCCGTCTGATGATATAGAGCTCATGGACGAGTCACGCTTTGGCTTCTTTGTTTCAAGCGCCGACCGAATTACTATGCGACCTAAAGGAAAAAAGTTCGATGAGACCATGGTATAAAAATATACTTCGCCAGGTATAGCATTCCGGTCAAATGGGAGACACAAGTCTACGTCATCACCGCTGTGTTACCCGTAGTGTGTAATAATAACTCCCCAATCGCCTTTATTAACTGTGCGAATCCGATAAAACAAAGAGGTTTTAACTAACAATTACGTTGGTATATGTTTAAATTGAATTGTTTCGTTTGATTAGAAAAATTAAACGACAATTTAAATGCTTTATATATATTTTTTAACAGAATGGTGACTGAAAACACTAGTTTACAAAATTTAACTTTTTGTCTGTTGCCGCGAATTTTGAGGTTGATAATGTTCACAAATGACTTGTTTTTGTCAAATCTACTCTCAAATTTTTTTGAGCAGCTCGAGTTACTTTGTTTTTGATTTTTATCATTTAAGCGTTCATATTAATCGATAACAGGCGTATTTTATTGTGTTAAGATTAGTATCTGAACTTTTTGCGTCATGAGTAGTTCAAGGAGACGTTGTTTAAACAATCCAGATCATTTTTGCTATATATGCGGGAATATGTGTTTAACGATTCTAGAAAAGTTATATCAGAGTTGGAGAAAAAAAAGCTGTTTTGAGTATTTTGGGATACTCTTGGACAAAAATGACAAGTCTTGGGCTCCCAATTGTGTTTGTAAATCGTGTGTGGAATATTTAAGATTATGGAAAAGTGGTAAAAGAAGTGCCTTTAAATTTGAAACACCGACTATTTGGCGAGAACCTCGAAATCATCTCGAAGACTGTTATTTTTGTAGCGTGAACGTAAACGGTTTAAACACAAAAAATCGAGCTAAATGGCAGTACTCAATTTAGAAATTCTATGACTGAGTTAGAAATAAAGACTTGGACAGCTTTCGTCTCTGTGATGCTGACTTTTCTCAGAAATAAAAAATCTGAAAATTATATTGAACTTGTAGAAGACCTTCTGCTGCAATTCAAAAATATGGGGTTAAATATGTGTAGAAAATTTAGGAGATATGAGCGAAGAGCAGGGAGAGCGTTTGCACCAGGACTTACGCATCATGTAAGAGCGCTATCAAATTTCTGGGATACGAATATGATGTCTGACTATTGTTGGTCTCTGATACGTCATTTTCCAAAGTATACACATCAGAGAAGAGCTTTAAATCGAAGTTTTTTAGGTTTTTTTTTTTTTTTGTAAAGTTTTTCTTAGTAAATACATGTTTTTTTCTGTTTTATAACTACATAGCTGAAAATCAGAAACTAGAGCTGATAAAAATATTCTAATTATATTTTTTAAAATAGCATATCATATGTAGTCAGCAACAGCTAAAATTTCTTCGGCAACAGATGTACTGTAAACTAGTGAAATGTTTCCATAATTCGTATTTTGTTGCAATAAAGTGGCAACTGGATAGTGACGTAAGCATGTGTCACTCCCGGAATGTCAGACCTTGTTTTTTTAGACCTTGGATGAGACATTGAGGATTTTCATTACCTCTGAACGACTTATTGCAGCACTTTCCCTCCAAAGCTTTGAGTCAACTTGATAAGTATGTTGGCTGAGTACAGATCGAGCTTTATCCACAAAAGTTCTGGTACAAAATCTTCCAGCATAGCTATTCACAACCATTCGACAGGCAGTCGTGACTCCTGATTTGCCTTGCCCCCGACAGCACAAAGCTGTCGGAAGAATAACGTTTATTTATTTATTTAAACTTCTCGCACATAATAACGTACAAAGGCGGACTTAATGCCTTAGGCATTCTCTACCAGTCAACCAAGGGTGGTGCAGAGATAAGATTGCAGTTACTCTGTTTAACAGGCATTAATAATAATAAATAAAAAAGATAATATAATTAATTATAAATAAAATAGGTATTTAAGTACGTAACTAAATTATAAACTAATAATACACATACATACGTATTCGTTTGTCTATATTTGATTTAAACTGATTTCGGAATTGTCAACAGCATTAGAGGACTCCTACAATAAAATTGATTGATGTCCGAGTCGCCACGAAAGGGGATTGAATGGTAGTGAATAGCTATGCAGGCTTTAGGTTTAGGCCATCCATGACTGATTTGCATGGATAGACCCTTAATATGTTTTGTTTGCTACTAGCTTTCAAAGAATATATGACATACATAGCTTAAAGTGGCCTGTGTCTAACAGAGCATTATAGCCCAGTGATACATACACATACATAACATCACGCCTGTATTCCCCGAAGGGTTAGGCAGAGGTGTACCTATAGCACACCCACATTTCGCCAGTTATGTTTAAGTCCCATGTAATAGGGGGCGAGCCTATTGCCATCAACCGGGCACAAACCCAGACTCCGGGCTGCTACCGAGAAATTCCAGATGGAAAAACCCGATAACACTTTGCCCGACCCGGGAATCGAACCCAGGACATCATGCTCAGCAGTAGCGCTTGCGACCACTAGACCAACGAGGCAGCCCAGTGATACTCAAATAATAATTGATAACTTACCATTCAGAGCATTGTTGTAGTTGTTCCTCTGCTCCTCTAACAAGTCTTGCTGTTGTTGTTTAAACTTGTCTATGATGCGAGCTCGCGCGGTTCTCTCGCCCGGCAGGTAGTACTGATCCCCTCGGTGGCCGTTACGTTGCAGTTCAGGACGCAACTGTAAACAGGAGGTAAAATTTTTTAAATTCCAATGCAAAAGTAAAGATAGAATAGAACAGAAAATGTTTATTAGCATAGACTGTAGGTATCTCGCGGAGGCGATCGGCGGCGGCGATCTGTCGCGTCCGGCCCTGGTCCAGGCCATGGTACGGAACGAGAGGGCATGGGAAGTCGCCACGTCCTGCGAAGCAGTAATGCTCGCGAGGGAGGGTGCGGAGCGCGTGACGAAGACGCAATCGTTGCGCCCTCACATCTCTAGTCGCCTCAGGAGATGCCCTGAGCGTCGGAAATTGATCGCAGATTCCCGGCCACCGTAGGCGCGAGCTTGCGGACGGCGAGCAATGGGTAGCTTGCCGCCCGGTAAAGACCAGGCCCGGGTCGACGGCGCGTTATGTTCCACGCACGTCTCAATGAGATGTCAGCACTAATTGACGGGGTCCGCTAGGGCCGATGCCTGCCAGGGTTGCGAATTGTTCGAAATAGTTACCGTGGCCCTGGCGCACAGGCAACTGAAGGAACACGGGTGAGTTTTAGTCAGTAAAAGTCTGACACGCCCTCCCGCTCCGCCCAGAGCGAGAGAATCTATTTGCCGACTTCCTACCCAAAAAAAAAAGGTATACAGGTTGTTACAAAATAATGTTTGGTTCCAGATAAATTCTACCATTTTTGGCATGACATTTTTTTTTACTAATAATTACTAATACAATATCTAACTGGTGACTAATTGTATAGGTTTTGGCATAAAATTAAAATTCTACATTCTAATAAACCTATACAAAAAACCTATCCTAGTTTCTAATCAATTTATTTAATTATTTGGTCCTTGAAGTTGGAAACTTTTGCCAAAATGGCAAATGGCATGTGGCTGTGGATTTCAAGGGCAATTAAAACAAAAGTTGAAAAACTTCCCCTTAGGAAAGAAAAGTTTCATTATTTATCTCAAAAAATAACATTGGAATTGGATCTTTTATTTGAAATATTCCAATAGCAGATTATCTAGATAGTTCCTAGCAAGTGCTGACAAAATGAAAACTTGGTTAACCAGATAGCTGGCTTCCATGCAAAGAAACATGCTGTTGGTCATTCCTTTGACAAAATCTTTCAATAAAACTTATAACACCCTGTTGTTGTTGCGTCAGGGGTTAAAAATAGAATAGAATACACTTTATTATATACCTACACCATACGAATTACAGATATAAATCTAGAAATTTTACATAGAGTGACGCAATGGGCAGTCTTAGTGCTAAAAGCGATCTTTTAAGGGGCAAGCACCAGGTAGCTGGCGAAATCCAACTTTCTTACGTTTTTTGCAATTTCATAAAATATCAATCAATAGCATTATATGAACTTAGAGGGTTGTATTGATGATTTTCATTCTGTAAATATGTACATACTTGTTATGGTTGCAGAATCATATTTTGTTCAACATACAACCTGACACTGACCTGCAAATTGCAAAAAACATAAGAAAATTTTAATTTTGCAGACAACCTGGCAGTTCCCCCCTTAAAGACCACCTTTTAGTTAACTTTAGGAATGGATGACGGATTGCCTGCTCGTCAGAAAGTACACCAACCTCTATCCTCTTGAAGAGCTCCTCAATCAGTCTTATAGCCTGCATCTTCTTCTGTGCTTTCATAAGTTTCTTCTGCTCTTCTGCCACCTTACTGTTCAAGTCTAAGTTGTCACTCTGCATCAGTTTAGCTAGCTGTTTCTTTTTACGTTTCTCTTCTCTTTCTCTCATCTTTTCTAGCTTTTCCCTTTCACTGTGCTCATATTTTTGTCTGAAAAGGATTTTTAGTAATTTAAAGGGTGTATCAGAATGTTGTGGTGTAAATTACAGACCATCAAACTGAACAAGTTTCTACATTTTTATTTTTTCTTTCTCCTTTTGTTTCTTCATCATAATTGAGAAAAAATTATCAGCTGTCCCATACAAAACTTCAATACCTACTTGACCCAAATGTCTGGCTGATTCTTGTTTCTCGATTACGATTTTGATTCCATGGAGAAACTTGTTCATTTTGATGGTCTGTGCCACATGACGTATGTGATGTTGTTATGTGTACCACATGATTAAATTTGCTAAAATTTGATTAAATTCAAGCTAGTTAAACAAACTGTTTCTTGATTAGATATGTATTACAGACGGGTGACAATCAAGTAATATGCATACCTTTCTTTAGCCTCTTTCTTGGCAATTTTTTCTTTCTCTGCCTTGTCGTTATTATCTTTTGCTTGTTGACGTGAAGCCAGCCTTTCCCGAACAATCGACCTCCGCTTCACAGCAGCATCAGTCATGTGCTTAGTTTTATCAAATTCAACCTTTATGCCACACCACTCAGCAATATCATCACGCTTGCGCAAAAGTTTACAACCTCTTAGAGCATCCATGCAGCGTACAAAACCAACATATTCACTGAACTGCAGATATGTTTCAAAGTACAGTGCAGCATTCTGGGGAGGGATAGTAATGCCTCTCATTGCTGTTTTCATTTGCATCCTGTATGGATCAGAGGCTGGGATATCCACTTGGCGGACTGAACCAAACTTCTCAAAAACCTTCTTTACTAAGCTTTCTGAAGGAACCGCATCCTCATCTTCATCTCTAGCGTGTATAAACCATCTGATGGGCAAATTGCTTATGTGGATGGTGTCTGGACGCTCTCCAGGCTTCATCTCATCCATCTCAGAGGCATCTCGGAAAAATGAGTCCCAATCATGACGATTGGGGAAATCAGACTTAGCTTCACAGACCCTGACCTTCAACTGGTCTGGGTAGTCCTTCAGCTGCACAACACGGTCGTCAAGCCGCGCCAGCACTCTGTCGAGGTTGTCACGACTCTCCAGTTCCGCATCAAATCTAATCACTTCCGAACTATGCTTCGACACTTTTAACACAGAGAAACTATCAGGTAGGATCATCTTTCGCATTTTCTCCATGAGTTCCCAGTTTGATATCGACTTGCCATGAACCTGAACCTTGTGGGAGGGGAGCTGGACAGAAATGTTAATCTTTGCAAAGGATTTAAGATACAAACGCTGCGGCAAGTAAAGCGCCGCAGCGTCTGAAGGGTCTCTGCATACTTGTATGTTCATTACGACAGTCTGACCGACCGAACCCTTACAACTAACAATTAACTATGTACGGCAATAACAATAAAAGTAAACAAAGTGAATTACAATGGAATGAATGACAAACGAATAGTGTCAAATTGCTAAAATAACAAAAATACATCGGACAAAATGAGAAATAGAACCCTATGAACTAGATCAGGTAAAATGAGAAATGACCAAAATGTAGTCCAGCCAAAGGCTCCATCATTGCAGCTCCTACAAAAGTTGTAACTATAGTCAGAAATTGCACAATTTTATCAATGGTTTTATTTTAATTTTCACTTGTAAAGACAATTTCCCAAATTGTTAATTTTTCCTCCATTTCGCTTTGACGTTTCTTGTTCTTGTTTTTTTTTTTAACATGTCTTTCCACAGAACATATTTAATCTTGTGTCTGTCTGTCTGTCTGTAGCCTGTGTTGCCAATTTCTCTCCTATGACCTATCAATAAACAGTAAAAGCCAAAAAAATAATTGTATTTTTATTTAAAAAAAAGTTTTTTGGTATAACAATTCAAGTAAAATAAGATCAAAAACAGTTCAATTGTGTCACCCTATGTAAAATTTCTACTTTTATATCTGTAATTTTTATGGTGTACATAATAAAGAGTTTTCTATTCTATTCTATTCTAACAGCAACAGAAACATCGACGCAAACTAAAACCATGAATTCAGCACATGATTCTAGACCCCCCCCCCTAGCATAGAAATATTTTGTCGGAAATCAAATAAAAAATTCTGTTGTTCATAGAAAAGTTTGTGGGATTTTTAAAATATACTCATGACAAAAGAAATCGCTTTTATTTGTCACAGCTGTTATAGGTAGTACCTAAGGTAAGGCAACTACTTCATCTTAGTCACTTTAAAGGATTAATGCCAAAGAGCAAAAATAATAAGAATAAGAGAATAAGTAATTAATGCTAAGGATTTTGTATATTTGGTACAAAATTATGCAACACCCAAGTTCAACGACTATTACTGCTAAACTAATAAATGTATCTTAACCGCTATAATTTTCCTTTAAAGATCATGAAATGCACTATCATCGTGAATTTTTCCAGATTTTTCAAGCCAGCAGTTTAGCTTTTAGAGGGGGGGGATGCCCTACTTGAACAAAACTTTGCACTTTAAAGTTTAATATTGCGTAAATGGAGCATTAAATCGAAAAATAATATTAGAAACCCCCAAGTCATTTTAGAAGACTTATTCAACGATACCCAACACGATGGGATAGACGACGAAAAAAAAATCATCCCCACTTCAAATGTAGAGGAGCAACCCTAAAAAAAAAAAAAAAACCACTTTGTCGGCGTAATTGATATACAGACGAAATTACATCCTACAAAATTACAGCTTTCTAGTACTAACGGTCTCTTATCAAAACCTTGGACAGACAGATGGACATAACGAAACTCTAAGGGTTCCTTGTCAGAACTACGGAACCCTAACAAACGACATGCAACGTCAATTGGTACTGGATCCGTAGGTTATTAGTGTTCTATGTACCAACGAGTACTATATGTTTAAGGGGGTGTGTACTGGATGACCAGGACTCACACTCCGCTTCACGGCATCATCGTGGTTAACAGGAGTTCAGGAAACTCCTAAGCCGCTCTGCAATTTCAACAGCCGCAGGCCAGCTACGGCTTCGGTTAGGATATCTGCCTCCATATCTTTGGTTTGCAGATACCTGAACTGTATCACTCCGTCCATTATGCAATTTCGTATGAATTGCATTTTAAAGTCAATGTGTTTGGACTTGGAAGTGACTATTGTGTTCTGACTTGACGGCAGCTTGGTTGTCATTTAATATGGCTATGCTTTCATAGTTGGCCTCAAGTTCTATAAATAGACTTTTCAAGTGAATAGCCTCTTTTGCTGCTTTAGTCAAGGCGCAATATTCCGCTTCGACAGTCGATAGCGCTACAGTATTTTGCTTCTTCGACATCCAGCTTATGGCCGGTCCAATATATTTAAAGGAACAGCCCGAAAAAGACTTCCGGTTGAAATTGGATGCGCCTCAATCTGCGCCAGCCATTCCATAAGTAACTCTTGGCGAGTTTTTTTTCTGATTATAAGATCAACGCTATAAATGGAACAAAAAGGGTTGCCACCGCCAGATACATGAGTGTACCAATAAAAAAAATGTAGGGCAGATCGTTCCTTTCATCTCTTTTTTTGCCTTTTTCAAGCCTAAGACCTGGTTCTATGGGTGTAGACGTAGCCTTGCAATCTTCCATTGTGATTTTTTTAAGAGTATCTCCTATGAACTTCTCCTGATTCAGTTTGATTTCATCTTTCTTATAGGTAACATCTATCCCTATTAGCCATTTAGGTGTTCCCTAAGTCTATTAAAACTCAAATTTCGTATTTAAAAGGTCTTTTATTTCTTGGAGCTTTTTATGACACGAACAAGCAATTAACAAATCGTCGACAGAGAAAACTAGGTATTATTTCCCTAGTAAGTATAGACATGGGTCAGCTTCCGATGCTTTGAAACCTATGTTCTTTAACTATGTCCGTGACTACCGCAGGACCACCAACGCCGATCGCTTCTATATTTGTTAAATAATTAGTACTCAATTGGTAATAATTAGTACTCGAACAACAAAATTGATTCCTTATTAGTTTTCAAGAAAATCGTATTTGAAGGTGGTCCTGCGGTAGCACGCTCTTTTTTTTTTTTTTTTTGGGTGGGAAATCATCAAATGACCTCTCCCGCTCTGGGCGGAGCGGTAGGGCGTGTCAGACTCTTACTGACTAAAACCCACCCGTGTTCCTTCAGTTGCCTGTGCGCCAGGGCCACGGTAACTCTTTCGAACAATCCGCGACCCCGGCAGGCATCGGCCCTGTCGGACCCCGTCAATTATGCTGACATCTCTTTGAGGCGCGCGTGGAACACAACGCGCCGTCGACCCGCTTCAGCAGGACCACCACGAGCGCCGAAACAGGGGGCATGCTACAGCTATTCTAAGTATACAAATAATTAGTACCCATAAATATGATTCATTTCGTAAAAAAAAAACAGAACTGAAACATTTGTATTTACCGAGAAATCAACGATGATAACTTTCGCGCGCTCGTTCAGCAGGACCACGACTTTGAATGTTGATTCCAGGTCCCAGGAGCTTGTCACTTTGTGTACTCACACTCCACTTCACGGCATCATCGTGGTTAACAGGAGTTCAGGAAACTCCTAAGCCGCTCTGCAATTTCAACAGCCACAGGCCAGCTACGGTTTTTTGGCGCTCGTGGTGGTCCTGCTGAAGGGAGCGTGACTACCGCAGGACCACCTTCAAAGACGATTTTCTCCAAAACTACTCAGGTACCAATTTTGTTGTTCGAGTACTAATTATTACCAATTGAGTACTAATTATTTACCAAATATGGAAGCATTTGGCGTTAGTGGTCCTGCGGTAGTCACGGACATCTGATATAATGATCATTCAATGTACGGGTGGGGGGGGAGGGGGGTGTAAAAAAAAACAGAACATTATAAAGTATCTTTTATTTTGTTTATTACAGGATCACCACAAACGCTTGTACAGCGACGAGCTACCGTGGTCCGCTTACAACTGATATATCAAATAGACCACGCCTTACTTACACCTATTCATAAATAATTTAGCGTAAAATTTACACAGCTCTGCGTTTACATTATACTAGGTATTTAAAAAAGGTTACTACACTAGCTTTCCTTCACAACTACCAAGGCCTAAAAGTATTATCTCCTTTACTATTTCCATGAAACTTGATATTTTTAAAATAAAATATAACATTAGAATTACATGATAACCATGATAACATAATGGTTGTATTGAAATCTCGAGCTCCTGATATTGTCATGTATGTTGATATTATACTAACTAGTCTTATGAAATGCAAAAATGTAAAATAGAAAATTGGTCTAAAAACACGCCTTTTGCTTATTCAGAAATAAGCCCAACACGTTGGCATACTTACGTAAATATTACAAATTGGAAGCATACATAATCACTATTTATTAATATTCCAATAAAAAGCGAACATGTTACTGATTTCAAAGTATAAATGCATAAACAATTATTACTATGTTTCTAATTACAATATCAAGTCTCATGAAAACGAATCTATTACCATCCGTCGCACCGAGATAATAGGTACAGATATTACGGAAGTTAAAATACATAGCAACTGCAATCGTGACGTGTGGGGTTTCATTAAGTTCTGTACTGTGAAATATAAATAAAATATAATTAATAAGTAGGTAGGTAGGTAATTTTTACCTCGCGTATTACGTAAATGTTGCAAAACTGGAAAGTTGTTTCAAATTTTATACAAATTTATTTCAGCTTAATGTCAATGAAATAAGGTACTTACATTTTTATGTAATACTAGCTGCGCCCCGCAGTTTCACCCACAGCTGTATGACAATGCGGTGTGAAACGAGATTTTTATAGATATAAAAATCTCGTGTCACAGTCTTTGTTATCGAACTCCACCGAAACGGCTTGACCGATTTTTATGTTTTTTTTTGTGTATATTTGGTAGGTCTGAGAATAGTTCGTAAAGTACATTTCATACCGCTGCGAGTGAAACCGCGGGGCGCAGCTCGGAATAAATATAATTTATTACAACTATGAGCATTACGTCCCAATATGAAAGTGGCGTCAGAAAAGTAACACAATCACTGCAATCCTTATTTTAGCAGCCATATTAAATTATAAATGAAATCCCAACAAGTCACGAAATAGGGGGTCCCATTATAATACGGATAACATCCATCATGTTTGAAATCAACCGCGGCCTTTGTACCAATAAATTAATGGAAAAAACATTACATTAGTAAAACGCGCAAATTAATCTTTAAACAACACAGAAAATTGTTTTTCGCATCATGAGCCCCTATAGGAACAGTATTAAATAACATTTCATGATGAAAACATCCTTTAATGTAATAAACATTATAATGGAATTAAGATACGCCAATATTCACTGGTAAAGCCAAGAACAGCATTCTGCCCACAAACATTATAATAGTTATCGGGCAACAAATGACTGACGAAAGGGATTCAAATAACATAACCAAATACAGCCGAACTTGAGATAAATACCCTACGTACTGTCCTAACTTATATTATTATTGCATATAGGGCATATTATTACTTACTTAAAAATACATAAATATCAGCCGGACTGCTATAATTAATAAATCATCTTGCCGGGCAGTCGCCATGCTGCGAAGGTGAACTACTTAAATGATTACAAACAAAATGCATGGCTGTACTTGGTGTGGACACATCCAAAGCCCTTTCATCTTTAAGCTACTTAAAAATAATTGATTAAGATTTGTGCATTCAACAAGGCCTTTTTAATTTTGTTCCTGGCTGGCTAGATATTGCTATTTTCTTACAGAAAATTTTGAAGCATGGCCCTAAATAGCTATGAAATTTTCCTAATGTATGTCGCCACCCATCATTATTTTATTCTTGTCATGCCTTTCTTACACTATATTTTTGTAGACAACAGCACATTATATGATATAAAATGTGACTGAATTTGTGAAGTTACTTTATAAATTGTGATGATAATTTAATAAGCATATTATTATGCTATTTAAACAATACTTTTCATAACCTCAGACAACGCTTACTTTATCAGTGTTACACGAAAATTTTAAGCATTATTTTAAGTATAGAAAATTAAATGTATTGCTAAAATAACATGTACTGCATAAATGCAGGGAATATAATATTTACAGTTCGTATACATAAACTCAACATACAAATTAACTTAAAAATCATACCAAATCACTCTTCAGAAAAACTCTACTAAACTAAAACTAAACATTCACAACATGTCTATAGCTTTTGTTTTTAGGAAATTATTAAAAAATAAAATTCTCAGTCTTCTCTATTGAATAGTACAAATAGATCACTATAAATTAGATCTTTTGATTTACAGTACAGTATCATACAGTTTGTATAAGCTATGGGAAAATTGACACGTCCTTTACGCATTCAGCATCCGTGATATTTGGACAGTCTGCAACTTAGTCACTGGCTGAGACCCACAACCGGCTTGCAGCCTATCTTACAACCATGTTTATTGTCACCACACTATTTTCATAATTATTCTTCAGCACACTAGTTATCGAGTAAAGAACTGTACTCACAACACTACCTACTAATGTTCCATACTTAATCTCATGTCTTGCACCACAAAATCAGTCAATTAAAACTATATCTGCACTCCTGTTTTTATTAAAATGTCGTCTGTTCTAAACAATATTAGGTCAGGCACGCACAGACTACTACATTCCTCTGGTCCTCTTGAAGATTTGTGTGGTAGTTTCACACTGTAACCATTGTTTTCTGGCGTTCGGCTCAGGGTGCTCCGTATTTAACCCTTGTAGAACAGCATCACTCATGATGGGATTATAGGATTTCTGCACTCGGGCCTTTCGCTTTAACGAAAATATTCGGAGCAGCACGTGGTTCTCGTGCCGAAGTCTAGCAATAGACTTCTTCTCTAAAATGTCTGAATGCTGAACAAGGTTGATTCCCCTCAGTATTACTGCTGCTGCTGTTGGCGCTGGTGCGAGAGAAACGTCGCCCTCTGCTTGACCCAGTCGGGCACTCCGTCGGGCTCGAGTTTCCTCAGCACGACGAGCTGGGAGGGCGGGGCGGCGCCGGCGCGTCAGTTGGCGCGCGCGCGCTTGGGCTGCGGCGGCGGCGCGTGCGCGGGGCGCGGCTGCGCGTGCGGCGACTCGTCGGACGACAGGCCGGAGCGCAGCATGTACTTGAACTGCAGCATGTGCTGCATGACGTCACGGATCTGTACGAGCGCGAGACCGTTCTCGCCCGCTGCCGCTGACTTGCACTTGCCAGAGTTGCGGAGTACTTGTAATTGGGTTCTGTGAAGATAAAAAAAGAAATGACTCAGGTTAAGGCATACAAATAAACAAAAACAATCTTAGAAAGAGTATTGTGTGCCTCACGGCTGCCAAACAGGCTTAGTTCAGCATAAATGCCAGATAACTAGTGCTTGACGCTGGTTTTCAACTGGACCTTATGTTGCGAAGACGTCTTACGGAAAAAAGAAAGATAAGACAGTTAAGTAAGAGGGCATTTCTAATACACGTGACTTGATAAGGGACTTGAGACTAATCCACCTCAAGTACTGCACTTGTGTCATTTCAAAAACCTACTCAATCTAAATGTCTCAACGAGTCCTGTTAACTTTGCCTGGTGACGAGAACCTGATGACTGACCTAGACGCTAGATAACGAAACTCTCGAATAGCTACTTACTAGTAAATCTATGTAGTGGAGACTCATAGGATGTGTTTTAACGAGTCCAAATAAAAGTCTTATTGTTATTATTTAAAAAATATCTCGGGATCCCGGAACTTTGGAAGGCGTACAAGAGGCCGACGTCAACTTGCAGAGAGGCCCCTTACGCAATTTTAAACAATGAGGCACCAACCGAGGATTATTCCTGTTTGCACTATGCAAGTGCACCCAATAATAACCCCCGGCTGGTGCAGGACTTTTGCAGAACAAATATTGTGCTATGGATGTGGGTGGCTATAGTGAAATCGTCACCTAAAACTATGGAAGGACTATGTCTTCTGTCTGAACAATCTATACAGGGCATTAAAGAAATTGCGTGCCATAGTTTAGGGGTAGGTTCAGTATCGATAAAGGAACCCAGAAAAAAAACATTTTTTTTTTTTGCAATATCGACCTAATTTAGTACCTACTAACTTAAAATAGCAATAGTTTAAAATTTTCCCTTTCAGTAGCAAATAATGCGCCGCCGGCCCTTAGTATTCGGACGCGAGAAGTGAAATACAAAATGACAACGCGTTCGATAGTAGATAAGTAATACAATATTTAAGCAAATAAAAAAATAAAAAACTAAACGATTGCTATTTTAATTTAGTAGGTACTAAATTAGGTTGATCTAGCAATTTTTGTTCCTGGGTTCCTTTATCGATACTGAATCTACCCCTAAAAATTTCTTTAACACCCTGTATATATGAAAATCACGTGTCACGGTGTTTCTGGTCGCACTCCACGAAGCGACTCGACCGATTTTTATGATTTTATTAAATGTATATTTGGTAGGAATGAGAATAGGTCGAAAAGAATATTACATACCGCTCCCACGGGATCGGGACTTTGCGGGTGAAATCGTGGGGCGCAGCTAGTAAGAATGGCAGAGGGTGACCTGTGCACATTCAATAATGGCCTCCTGGAAACTACTGCTACTGGTCACTACCACATAGTGATGTAGCGAAAAGAGGGCACATAACAGAGATGCTTGAGGAGTGGAGAGGCATGCCACGGCTATCAGGACAATCCCCTACCACCATCTTACTGGAATACTTCCTTCCTTCGAGCACGTATGCTCTTGCGAATCTCCACTCAAGCCAATAAAGGCAAGAAAGAGGTGGGAGTTCCGTTCCTGGTCAGCGCTCACTTCGACCGGTCTACAAAAGCAGATCAAAGATGAGGAACAAGACCTCTCCCGAAGTAGAGCCCGTGGGATCGCTACTGCCCAACAGCTCCTCACATGCTGCCCTAATTATTATGGGAACTATATTTTCTATCACCAAAATTTATATTTGTCATCAAGTTGTATCACCTAATAAATACATCTATCGCCACGAAATATTTTCGTTCTCAAGTTTTGTTACTTAAATAATAGCTCTGTGCTCAGAATGGTAGATCTGTCACCAAATAAATTGTTCCCAGGTATTTGGTACAACTTGGGGCACCCCGACTCGGACAGGTTAGGTTAGAAGGGGACGGCGGGGTCTGAAAGACCCCGCCGTCCCCTTCGTGGTTATTTTCTTTTAAACCGCCCAGAAGTAGGAGTCCCGCGAAGCGGGACTCCGTCGGCTACGCCTCATTATTGTTGAAATACTTATTAGGACACACCTATTATAATACATACAAAAACATTTATTTGGTACTAGACCTTATATCTCAGGATTTTAGGTGATTTATTGTGGAACTGATTTTGCATTGTTTGGTGACTACATTTTGGTGACAGATCTACTATTTTGAGGACAAACCCTATTATTTAAGAAACACAAAACTAATTAAATTGGTGATAGCTTAAATGATACCCAATTATTATGACCCTGTTGTTTCCCACTGAAGGGCAAAGGCCTCCCTCCGGCTTTCCATGTTTCTGTTTCTTTTGCAATTAGAGCCCAATCCTTTAGGAATCCAACTCGTCACGCAATCTTCTTCTGGGATTACCGCGTCACCTGTTTCCGTTGTTCCGAACTCGATCTGCGGCTACATTCGCCCATTTCTGATGTGACATGCAGCAAATATGGTCTGTCCAGTTTCATTTTAATTTGGCGGCTGTGTTGCCTACATCTGTGATTTATGTTTTGGGTTGAAGTATACTGTTTCTTATACGGTCAGTAAGTTTGACTCCCAAAATACTCCGTTCCATTGCTCGCTGGCATGCCCCGATTGCGGATTTTTGTCGCTTCTGCGCTCCATAAGTGAGCCTGGCAAGGATGCACATGTCCACGAGTGTCCTTTTGAGGGAAAGTGGAAGTGGTCCTTTCATTAGGTGTTTCATTGACCAATAGCTCTTTCCAGCGGGCTTAGCATGACGCTCTCTATTTCTTCGAAGCATAGATACGGCTATTCCCATACAAAGTGACACTTTCGTTTCTCCATTTTTGACATCACACCGTAAAAATCCTTCTAAAATCTGTCATTTTGTCTTTCGTTTCTGCCGATCGTTGTCTAGGTCCTTTTTAATGTAGACTATTTCAGAAGACAGTTTTCTAAGGTAGTGAAGACAATTTGATTTTTTAATCGCCATGCTAAAGACAGTAGAAAACTTTTTATTCGACGGCCACAAAGTATAAAAATGGAATGGACAATTTTTTTTTTTTTTCTGTGTGGAAAATGTGAAAAAATATTACCTACATGTTGAGTTTTAAAGGTATCATAAAGGGGGTCGATATTTTCATTATTTTTGCGATAGGACACACCATTTTCGAGATATAAGCAAAATAAAAGATAAACGTGAATAAATTACTGAATTTTGTAAAAAGTGCAGTTGACTCTTTCTACTTTGCTGCCATCGTACTGTCTTCACGGAACGTCATTTTTGTCTATTCTTCCGTCGACAATACGGTGCTTGTGCTAAGCTTGCAGGCGTTTTCGGAGCGTCGTGCGACTTCTTTATCTTATCTCGCCTGGAAGGAGACTATTCGGCTGAGGTATATGTAATGTACTCATGGACATTTCAAACTCCACACCTCCTATACCCACTTCATAATCAGCCTATATTGTTCCTACTGTTGGGACCCAGGCCTCCTCTCTTCGAGAAGGAGAGGGCTGTAATCTACCACGCGGGCCCAGTGCGGGTTGGTAGAAGTCACATGTCTTCGAATTTTTGGTTCTAGGACATGCCGGTTTCCTCCTATACCCAATTAGCGTGTAGAATTGTTCTTCATTAACTTGAGTTTATGAATCGTCATTTAAGATTTATAATTACATACTTAAGTTAATGAATCGTCATTTAAGATTTATAATTACATACTGTCATCCATAATAATCGCAAAAACGTATTTGTGCTAAACGAAAAAAAAATATGAGCTTGGGTGTAATATCTGAATGTTGATATCTACCTTCTAGGCCAACCATTAGCTCATCGTCATCAGATAAAATGAACAGGACTCGTTAAGACATATCTAATGAGCCCACACTCGATAGGTTTACTAGTAGCTATTCAAGGCTTCCATTATCTACCGTCCAGGTTCACAATCAGACCACCTCGATGCTGCCATGTTATTGTATTATCATCGGAATGAATACATTTGCAAATAATCAAACCAAGCCCACCAGAAGTGATTAACTATTCAAGGGTACCGCTATCTAGCTTCCAGGTACTTCCTACGAAACATCGCTAAAACTTTTTGCACACAGTGATTTGAAATAGTGTTTTTTTTTTTTTTGTACTAGTTTATTAATTTATTTATAAGTATAAAAATTATGTATTAGGTATGTTGAAACTGTTTGTACTCCCCGTCACTTGTCCCCTAAGGGTTCATTAGAAAACCAGTGTAAGACAGCATCGGTCTGGCATTAATGCTGAAATGAACCTTTTTTGGTGCAGCCGTGAGGCACACACTGTCGTTGTTAACACCTTTTTTTTTGTTATTTCTATTTTGTGTTTCACGAACTGTGTACAAATAAACTTTATTCTTTGTTTCTTTTAAATAAGCTGCCATAGTAGTTATTTTATTTTATTGAAATACCTATCTAATTGACATATCGCTCATCCAATAGAACAACGACGTAATTACGAAAATGTCGAAAATGAGTTTTGAATATCAAAGTTCACGTTTCGAAAGTTCTATCTATGACAAAAACGACAGAATTATAAATACGGTGTTTTTTTTTTATAATCATGTTGGTATCTTACATTATCTAGGTATCTTTGTTTTAATACAAAAACTACATTTCTAAAACACAATTTCAAAAAAAAAAAAAAGTATACCTGCTTCTTATTATACGTATAAACAGATTTATAAAAATAAAACTAAATTGAATAATTTGTTGTTTAAATTCATGATTTATTCCCATTTCAAAGTTTATTCCCAGTTTATGTCATAATTGATATATTTCATATATAAAATGGCATAAGTGTATTGTCAGGTTTGTTTTATTTGGAATTTTTTAACAGTTTTCATGAGTTTTCTCATGAAGTTATTACAAATTATTATTGATAGTAAAATAACATACATAAATATTAAAAGATTTTATCATAATCAATGGAAATATATCATATTTTCAATTTCAAATTTTAAAACATTCTCCTGAAAAATAGCTAAAACGTAATTACGTCATTGTTCTATTGGATGAGCGATATGTGTAATTGTTATTGGTGCTGGGACCAGCATCCATAAAATTTTTGCTGATTATTCTTTGTATTTATCAAGAAATGTAATTGGGTTTAAGAGGCCTCTGCCGGTACTTACGAGTTAGGTCTGTAAAGCGTGATCTCGAGCGCGTCAAGCATGGCGCGGCACGTGTTCAGCGACACTCGCGGGAAGAAGTGGCTCGCCAGGTCCGGCAGCGTCATCAGCAGCTCTGTGTACTGGTACGGCTTGGCGTTGATGCACGGCACCATTGAGTTCTCCACCAACGCTTTTTGTACCTGTGCAAGGGAGACAGAACATTAAGAATAGGAAGATGTGTAGTACACCATCAAAATTACAGATAAAAAATTAGAACGTGATTCTGATGGTTAGGACATGATAAGTGGTGTGTCAGGGTGATACATGAACTGGGCTATCTATATTGAAGGCCTTGCACCACAGATCACTAAATACGTTTAGCGCGAACCAAATTTAAATCATTGTTCTTTTTCTGTCAATCGTTTGAAGATGACAGAGAGACGTTTTAACTCTGTTACTGTCTGTTGTGGCAAAGGAAGGAGGCCCTCGGCAGAGACAAGTGAAAAGAAGGAACCCTCTTTTCCTTTGCCCTGCAGCAGAACGATATACAGTTAACAATAATAATAAGGGCAGACTATAAACTACACAATATGACAAAGTAATCATACAATTTTCCTGTGCTATAAAGGCTCCTTAAAAGGCATCTTAGAGCACCTATACCATTATTATAAAATTACAGGGGTTTCTTAAAAAAAAAAATTGTATCGTTGCTCTGAGACGCCTTTTAACTTCTATTAAATAATCTATATATAGGAGAGATATGTAGATTATGTATATTATTATTTTAAATCCAGATTGAGACCAAAAATAATTTGATAGCTAAAAACTTTTTTAATAACTTTCAATAACACGTAAGTCCTTACCTTATACGGCGTATGGTTGCCAGTTATATTGATGTCGGGTATTGGGGTAAGCCTTTTGCGACTGTCCACGGAGTGAGAGGTTGAGTGGCCATTCATTGATCCAGTCACTTGCGGAGGTACACTGTAATGTGAAAGATACGTTAGTTTCGTAGTTCGTAACTTAATTTTGGTAAAGATCTGACTTGGCTAATGGCTACGGCTGCATAGATAAGCTTGCTTAGCGCTTGAAGCTTCGGCTTGATGCAGAGGCGGTGTAGGACATTATATGGCAAACCTAATAACAATAACACAGGGCGTTAAAGATTGCAGCTAGTTTAAAATAAATAACGAGACGCAGAGTCTTTTGAGGTGCTAACAATTTTTGCTGTCCGTTTGCTAAGCCAGCAAGCTTCGAACAGAACAGTAGGATTCAATAGTTTTCTATCCTTTTAACTCGTAAAAAGTTTTATGACTACATCATCACATCTACTGCTACGTAGTACTAGTAATAATTAATGCAGCGTTGATTTCACCTATAGAATAGATAAAGACGCCAAGCAAGCCTTTTCATCGATACAGCCGTAAAATATTATGCTGTCAAAATACCGCGTGTTTTGAAAGAAAACAATAATTTTGGTTGCTGATCTTGAACCAAAAAGGCAGTACTAAACAGCCCAATGATTTACGACGTAGCAAAAGGTCATCGAAAACAACAAAAAGATAAATTGTTATGTGGGCGGTTTTCCTTTTGATACTCCAATAATAATGTCCTTTTTATGGATATTGTAACTCTTTTGCAAATTAAATATTAATTTCAGAACGAGCCCACTCAAATAAATTCGCTGCATTTCCGAGTTTCCCACCACTAAATGTAGCATAATCGAATCAAACTTACTCCTAAGATAATATGAGCATTAAATCACTCTTGCTGCAAATAATCCACGCGGTATTTTGAGCAGATAGGGAACAAAAATCACTTAATTTAAGTATAAAATGAAAAAAAGCGTATACAATAAATATTAATATGACTTTTATAGGACAGTGTCAAGACAATGGCGAATGGAAAATACACAATTGTAGGAACAGCCCTTAGTTAAATAAATCGTGTGCGGTGGGGGACCCCCTCAGGAACGACGTTCCTTACGCGTTTTCTTCAACTCCGAATTTAATTCGATATGGAGATTTAGATTGTTTATATTCGTATATTTTCGTCACGTAAGGAAAAAGCGTTATGCCCCCTCCATGCGACTTTCTCTCTCTCTCTCTCTCTCTGTACTTATATTGTATATTTTTTCAATACAAATAATGTAAAGGAAGGAATCAAATCAAAAAGTTTTTTTTATATTTTAGGAATAATATTCATTTATTAAAAATTTGATATAAAATATAGGATTACAAATTATATTTTTTTAAATGCATTTTTTTTTTAACTTATCTTAAATTGTGTCATGGTAACATTATTGGCGTATGGTAGCTAGAATAAGACATCTTGAGGTGTTACAATATAAAAAAAAAACGATATTTGTTACACGAGATAACGCCATGTAAACAAGTTCTTACGAATGATCTTCGCTGTACTTACTCGTAAACAATGTCACTAAAAGTTCCACCCTACGATTCATCTTCAATATTATCTTACCAAGGTATTGACTACCGAAATGACGACTAATAGAGCAATATTGAAGAAAAAGAAATGTTGCTTCGACCCCAAATACATTGGGATAACGGTAGGACAATTAAGGCTCCTACAAACAGGCGCGACACAAAGGCACCGCTCGTCGCGCGACAGGCGGTGCTATTGTGTCACGCGCGATTTGCGTCGCGCATCGCGCCTTTTTGAAGGAGCCTTTATAATTGACTTCCACTGGAATAGGGGATAAATTGACCATATATACCTACCATACTGACCATGAACCATAGTCTTCTTATTTGCATAAGAAATAAAAGAAATTCTCGGTGAAATAAGCCGTTGCTCGATAAGGTTTAATGTTGGCAAGTAAGTAATAATTCGGTATTGTTATTTTTAGTAGGTTTTTGTCTACATTAGAAGCTTTTTTTTATCTCTATTCCACCATAGCCTGTCGCAAACTCCACAAGTATGACCAAATGTTTTATGTATTTTGAAATTGATGATAGAATTCTAGATGAGCATGACTGTGTTTTTTTATAATCCGTGTAAGTTGAATTCTTAACATTCGATCTTTGAATTTCCATATCAATTTCAAAATGAACTGGAGTACTGTGTTCAAAATCAATCAAACATCAAAACCAATTTTTTTATTTCACATGGGCCTTATGAAACGTCAGAACTAGGTGCACGGTTCCAATTGGTTGTTTCCTATGGAGAAGAGCCGGCAAGAAACTCCACGGTTATTATTTTAAAATAAGGGGGCTTTTACAATGTTTCAAATTATAGAGTTGACAGGTATGGGAGGACAGTGTAGGCCTGTCAACAAGTAACAGGTAAAATTGAATTTCATTATCATGATTTATAAGAAAGACAATCTTCATATTGCTCTTTTTTTCCTAAATTCTTTTCTGTTGTCCGGAACTATTTCTTGAACTACGGTGTACGGTGTAAAATGTGTATCACGGAGATGAAGATGCAAAAAATATATAGAATTATTTACTTTGAAATAACAGAAACTCACAATTTCTCTTTTTGTATTATTATTAAAATAATGGAAGTGCACGCAAATGTTTAGATTGTATGTTCTGGAAAATATGAATAAACAATTTAAATCTCCATATTCAAACTCAGTACTATGTATTCTTCTAACAATAAGTTGGAATTTGACAAGCATTCAAGTACAATGAATCATAAAGTTGCTGCCGGAGAACTGATGCAGATATTTGAAAATATAAAAATTCTTATGAGAGATGAAAATAGGCAGTTACCGTCGCCAGGAATGTTTGTTTCATGATGCAACAAGTAATTTGCCATTGAAACATTCAGCATGTTCCTCGTATGGCGCTTCAAATTGTTGAAAAGTTGGACTGATTACTTGCTGAGCTTCATTATTCATTGATGGTTGAATTTGATTTGTCTGCATTTGAAACTGACTAAATATTAATTCTTCACAGTTTGTATCATGACGATGATCAGTTTCTTCTTTATTTTCGATTAATACGATCGGTCGTGAATCTTCTTCCGACGATGGTACAGAGTCAAGTTCAGCACATAGCTTTTTTGATTTTAATTTATCTCTATACCTTTTAGCGCGTTCAGCATTTTTTATTTTTCTGAAAATTACGAGATTCAGAATTTATACAATTTTTCTATTGTTATTAGTTAAAAAAGAAATAGAAAAACAAACATAAGTATTGCTTATTCTCATTTGAAAGATATATCATACCTGGCTAGATTCAACGTTTCACTTTCTTCAAGTATCTTTTTTTGCTTCTGCCGGAATTGTTGTTGGCATTGAGCGTTCGTTTTTGGTATTTTTTTCGGACCCTGTTTTTGTTCTTTTTCGATTTTTTTTCTCTGTCGATACTCTTTTTGACGCTGAGCATATGATTTAACTATTTTCTCTCTGTAATGTATGTAAATAGTAAACATTCGAATCTATTTCACTGGCGAAATGTGGGTGTACTATGGGTACACCTCTGCCTTACCCTTCGGGGAAACAAGGCGTGATGTTATGTTTATAAACACTCGAATCACATGGACATTAAACGTATGTAAACAGTAAATACTTGTATCAAATTATACAACTTTATTAACTTACTTTTCTAAGTTTGTATTACACATACTTGCTGCAGTTTCAATTTCTCGAAACTTCATTGCAAAATTGCAATAACGAGACAATATAACTCACGTATGATTTAAAGCAAATAATTGAAAGAGACAAAGAGAGAGAGTGAGCAAGTCGCATGGAGGGGGCATAACGCTTTTTCCTTACGTGACGATTACTACCAGTCAACTCCTACAGCAGGCCGCGTTAAGGAACTTCGTTCCAATAAGTTTCAACTATATGTCCATGCCTTCAGAATTGAGGTTATACAAACGGCCACGCACAATTCTAGTCTGCTCGAATCTCGATACTCGCACGCACACACACACTCGTATATAATAAAAAGAGACTCACAGAGAGAGAAAGTCGCATGGAGGGGGCATAACGCTTTTCCCTTACGTGACAAATTCTACCAGTCAACACTTCGTTCCAATATTTTTTAGCACCGATTCTGTTAAGTACCGACCAGACTGAGCTAAAAATATTGCTATATTTTTATAAAAGAGGGAGAACTGGAGTGAACTAATTAATGATATAAATAAATTCACAACATGTAGGACTACATGATTCAGGTTGTTTTAAAAAACTTCATTTTTAAGTTTATGTACACCTGAATAGCAAGCTTTCTGTCTCATTTTGATCTACAAGTGAAGGATAGCAATACTTTTAGTTTAGTTTAGTTTATGCAGGGACAGGATCGCCGCCATTTTGTATATCCCCATCTCACTTTAATTAAATTTAATTAGAATTTAATAGAAGTCCAAAGAATAACGTTTACTGAAAGACGATTATTTATTGGTTGGTTAATGAACATGCGATGAAATGTGACCAATAAACTAGTGTCCGACCGAAGGTTCGGTTTCGGTTTCAGACATAAAATCAAGTTTCGGCTGCAGTTTCGGTTTCGGCCAATAAGTGGCCGAATCTTCAGCCCGACCGAAACTGGCGTTCGTGAGATGTCGGTATTGAAAGAATAGATCGGCAGAAATATATGACAGATATACAGACGGCGTAGACTTAGTAGTAATGGGCCCAGTTTTACCCACAAAAATGAGTTTACTTTTAAATGGAAGTCATTTAGGTTCTTGGCAGACTTGCTGCTTTTAGCATCAGCTAGTAGGGATCGCATCAGATGCATCTTAATGACTGCGTTCGGTAGTGACAGCAAAATCACACGTTACCGCGATTACTTCGACGCTGCATCGCTTTTTGGCGACACTGCTAAAATTATGCAGTGTTTAGACCTCAGTCGCTGTATCAAGCTTCTGAAAAACAACTTAATTGCTAGTCTGCTAAGGTCTTTATTAAGTTAGGCCTGGACTATCGAACATCGACCGCCATTTTAAAATCTTAGTTTTTGACACAAAATCTGCCAAAAGTAAATTTTATCTTTCAGTAAAAGAAATCCGATATTGTAAGATCAGCCCTTGATTGAGGCTGATTTTTTCACAACTTAATGTCAATTTAACTCGGTTTACATAAATTTATTAGTTTCGGCTTCAGCCTCGGCCGAAACTAGAAAAGGAGCCGAAGATTCGGTTACGGTTTCGGCTTAAAAACGTGTTTCAGTTAAAACGCTACAATAAACAAACGTCGTCGTGCGCACGACATGATAATGATGACAAGCAGGAAACGTTATTTTTTTTGACTGTCACGATAAGAACGGTAAAAATTAAAACGCTAAACATTAATTTTGTATAGAAACTTGAACTAGGTTGAAGCAGTTTCGAAGGGAATACAAATTACTGTAAGAAGGCAAACAAGTTACAAATATGGAATACAATACATCTGCGACTTTACGTGCTGCATTAAACGGGGCTGTTCTTACAAAATCCACTACAAATGTAGAAAAGTTCCTCACTTCATGGTTGATGTGTTTGCCGAGCTCCTCACGAGAGGCGGAGGGGGTTGCTGACCCATCGCCATTGTAATTGCACTGTTCGGAAACTGAAATAAACGATAAAAACAAACATTTTCACGCGGCTCTAGAACAAAGGGCTATAACCAGGAGAATAAATTATTGTGGAATACTATAATAAACTAAATATTATAATACAGGTACATATATATAGTGACGTATTTATTGGAATTGCACTATTGAAGCAACAATTTACAGGATTTGATTCTGATAATACCGAATTGAGTAAACATTTTCCGTCATAAGCTCATTTTACCAAACACAACTGACGAAATGTGGGTGTACTATACAGTAAGTAGTTATGTACCCCTGCCTTCCCCTTAGGGGAATACAGGCGTGATATTATAAATATGTAAAACCCTATGTGAAGTGTGTTACGCGTACCGTGTTGCCGTAACGCGTTCGTGATAATTACCTGCACGGTGCGCTGGTGCTGCGAGCGGTGTTGCGGCATGCCTGCTGCGGCGGCCGCGATGGCTGCGTTGTTGTATCGCGCAGCCACGTGCGCTTGCGCCACTTGTGCCTAAACAAAGGAATATTCACGTTATACATTTTACACAAATATAATGGATTTGCTTAAAAAATAAAATTGAATACTTCAACAGCTTATTTAGCAAAATAGGGATGTCTGTTTGAAATATTGAAGTTGTCCTGGCCTATAATTGTATGTCCATAATTATAAATGTGGAGAATATAAACCATCGATGGGTGGACGACGTCAAGCAGAAGGGATATGAGGAAACGAGAGACAACTGATGTTTTAATAGGTGAAGCTGAAGTACAACAATCAGTAAAAATAGATAATAGCATTGATATAAGGATGGCCAATTCCAGCAATGAAATTATTCGGACTAATTACGAGATAACCCAAATTTTACATACAAAAAGTTCCAATAGTTACGTCTTTGGCGGAATGAATCAATTAATTTCGTGGAAATAATAAATAAACAATGAGTGACGTCACAATTAGGGCCGTTTCTATCAGCTGTTGGATAACAATGCCTCCTTTTGAGTTTGAGCAATGGTTCCAATAACGAAGGACTGGGGGGGGAATTGGAAATAATGCTTAATTTAATTTATATACGTGATAGCCCTGAGTAGAGACCTGGCAACGGTCGTTAAGCCGACCGCAAAATCAGTTTCTGGCATGCAGCATGACAGTGAATGCTTATCAAGCAGCAAATAATCGCTGATAAGCTAGTTATCCTGTTAGGGATAATACGACACAAGAGGAAGGAAAAAGAAGCTTAGAAAATTATATTTTGCAAAACTTATTATTATCATACCAACATACAAAAAGTTCATTCGTTTACATAATTCTCAATTCCACCATGATTTTCTTAACAAGAATGTGATAATGGTACCTGAGCGAGCCTTAGCACTTGCTGCGTTTGCGCTTGTGTCAACGCTCCGGGCAAACTCCAACCATTCGCCAGCGCTTGTACGGCAGCTGCCGACAATCCTCCATGAGGCATCTGCATAGCCTGAGAGGCCGGTGAATGCCTCTGAGTGGTCGCCCGCCTGCCCCGCGTGGACTGGCTGGACACGTTGTTGAGGGCCACGGCATTAGAACCGACTCCTACGCCGCCGACTACGCCTGGTGGAGGCGCGGGAGGCGCTCGCGTCCATTGGCCGCCTCCTGATACGGAACCTGTGAAGAAAGATGGAAGGTTTGAGGTGCTGATTGGAAACATTAATTTTGTAACTCGTGAGGATTTCAGCTTGATTAATTGTATTAGCCGCCAAACGCTTTCTTTGGATGAATGAATGTTCTTCTCAGCAAGAACGAATGGCTATGGATGTATGACATAATGTAAGAAACTATTTTAGGCCAAGCTTTTGAGTGCTAGAAAGGTAGTAACATATTTGCGTCATGTTAGCGTGTAAAATTTAAAAATAACATTATAAACTTAGTTGTCAAAACAATTTTCTGAGAGTTCAATTCCTAAACCATCGAGTATTATTGCGTCATTTATAATATTATGTTATCTGTAATACATACATATACTATGAAAAACAACGGGTCATTCAGATTAGGCCAGAAAGAGAGATAAAAACTGCGCATCGTGGCAGTGTCCGGAAAATGCTGATTACACCCGGGCAGAATAGTATTAAAATATATTCAAGCAAGGTTTTATGAGTTAAAAGCGGTAATTGGCATAGGGCAGCACTAGCTGTGTAACTGACAACCTACGGAAATCTGCCTCTCCCTCCTTATAGGCCAAAAACTAGATGTGCTAAGAATCGTTAAAAGGCCGAATGCCGAGGAGTGAATACTAAAACTGCATCTGAAATTGTGGGTCATGCCAAAAATACATTTTGCTTGCGCCTTGGAATCCGCGGAAGAGGCTTGGTAAAAATTGAGTTCGATCGGGATAACTATGATCTTGGATATTTCGGAAGCAAGATGGTTTTACTGATACGTATGTAGATACGTATTAGACTTTATATCAAAACGGGAGAGCCCCTTTGGGACACTTTTCAGTTTATTGACAAAACACGAACTGTTCATATCAATAGCTTATTTGCAGAAAAGTAATTGAACTTATGGAAATAGAACAGGTGACTAACAGTCCGTGAACGATAAGTTAGTTGGAAACCTGTCAGAACTTCAACGATGTTATCAAGCCACTACGTCATTTTAACGGCACCAATACACTTCATTTTGATGCCGACCGTGCAAGGAAAAGACCATGAGAATTACGTAAATTGAATAGGCAGGTTTCGCAATCAATCTAGTACTTACAATCGGTACCAAAGGCAGGGAAAATATCAATTGATATATTAGACAATGGATGCCCTTGAAATTCGAAGAGTATGCACTAAAAAGGTCAAATTATAACAGGCTAGATGGCGAACAATTAAGGCTGACGTCATATGTCATGTTCTCGACCTGGTCGGCGGGTGGTGTTACAAAATTTGAAGGTCCTTTCGTACCAAAAATATGGTTATTGTACGCGAGGATTGTTTTGTAGTTCCAGAGCTTGCTCATGACTTTTAAACTTCAAGTCATTGTTTGTCACAAAGTTAATATTTTCTGGAATCTCGTAACATAAACTACCACTTTTTATTACATCAAGCATAAACCATTGACTTCTAGATTTTTTTCATGTTTATTTCAACGTCTGATGACGTTAAAGCATTGAGCTGTGAAATCTTACGAAACGTCGAATTGAACCCCAACTGGGCCGTTTGATCTGAGATAAATCCGTAGTGTCTCGAACCAACATCATAGCGTAACGGGAATCAAGAGAAAGCCTCAAAGCATAAGATGTCAAGATTTCTTTCGCCAAACACCAGATTGTTGGTAACCGGCCCGTTATCTTTTTAACCGTTATAAATAACAAATCTGCTTATAATTTTTTAACATATTCTTGATACGTATAGATTATTAGCTGAGCAGTCCTCTTAACCGAACTGTATTCCCACGATTTATATGTTATAAGTATAAATAATATTTAGGAACCAACGGAGAAAAAAAACGTTAACTTTTTAATTAAAGGACTATTTTTCATCTGTCTTAGTTTTATCGCGACCATTAGAATTAGAATTAGAATTAGAATTTATTTATTTGTAAGAATATAGTTTTACATAGTATGGTGTTAATATTTTTTTAGGTTCTATACATTCTACAACATAACTATGGTGTACAAATATTCAAATGTCATTCTTAAATAACTAAGTACAATTAATTTTAAGATTTGTGATTTACAATAAGTCCAATATAAATTAATATTATTATAATTAACCATAAACTGGTCTTAGTGAATATTTAACAATGGAAACGAGTCGGTATAAGCTAGCTTATCCATGGCCCCTTATGCTTGTGTATTTCTTTTAACACGCTTTTTATATTACTTTTTTTTTACCGAGAGTAAGTGATAAAGGAAAATGCCCCTGGTTTGTGAAGAAAACGATGGTTTTCATTCAACGCCCGGAATATCCTGCTCATAATTAAAACAAAATAATTCACGCTAGGTGTTTCATGAGAGTGTGTCGTGGTTATTTACTTGGTTCGTTGGTGAAGCATTCTTACAATCAATGAAACAAAACAACGCAACTGTAAAATATTTCGCCTTTGCGAAGGGAATTTCAAACGTGAAGAACTAGGTAAACAATAACTGAGGAAAATTTAACGTTTTCTCCGCGTTTTATCTTATTCCTAGAATGAACTATAATTCAAAACAATAGAAGACGACAAAAAACTCCAGTAGTTTTCCTGAAGATTTTTGCCAGGACTCAGGACATTAGCACAGCTCTCCTTCTAAGCCCTGCTTTTCTTTACATTAATCAGTAACGCATTGATTAAATTTTTGACACATTCGTTATTTCGCCTCGTCTCATTTAGATTCTTTATAACATGGTTAAGCTTACCCTAATTATTGTACAATCGATTACTTATCGTGTGCTTGGTTCTCTTTACAAATAAGACCTAACCCTCGCTTTCCTGAGTGTCGTCAGGGACAACGGAGGAGTAATTTTGCTTATAGGAGGGCATGCAGTGTAGCAGCATTTTGCGTATAGCCAAGGTTTGGCAATATGGCAAGACGGCTCTTGCACCAAAGAGATCTAACTCTTCGTCCTTCGCTACGACCTCTTTCCATTGACTGATGATGTAATACTCCGCCTTCGCCTTTTATAAGACTTGAAAACGTCGAGGGCGCCAATCGCCAATGCAGCAACGTGATCATGTGATTACCATTTTAAAGGGTGGACCAGTAAAAGAATATTCAGGCTTAATTGCGTGCAAGCGGGGTGAAAAAGGCGTGTACGTGCTCTCGTTTGATAGGTTTTTAACCGACTGCTGGGCCGCCGAACACGCGGCCGCGTTGTCCTTGGCGCGAGCGCTGCGAACCCCGAATACCCCCGCGCCCCTCTAAACGTGTACGCCTTCTTGACCGCGCTCCACTGTTTATTATTAAAATTCAAAATCACTATGACATGTACATTAGAGGTAAAATAGTAAGATTTACGTTCCGCTAAAATAAGTCAATTTACAAATTAATATTATGTACTCGCGTCGCCTACATTCCCCTCCCCAGTGCGGACGCAGCACTCATCACCCATCGCGATTCGTGCGACGCGTGCCGCGGTCCTCCGCAGCACCCCCGTTCTCGTTTTAATATCAACGACTCTGATACGTCCGTCTTTTCCTGGCAATACATCTTGAATGACGCCTCTCGGCCACGTATTTCTAGGGGAATTGGGGTCGACAACCAGTGCGAGATCTCCCACTTTCAAAGGTCTCTGCTCTTCGTTCCACTTCTGCCTGGGTCGCATGTCCGGAAGAACCTCACGAACCCAGCGTCTCCAGTACATATCAGCCAGCCTCTGCGATATGCGCCACTGCTTCCTCAGGTATAAGTCGGAGTCATTGTAGGTACCAAGGACCGGTAAGTTTGAAGCCGCACCCAGTAAGAAATGGTTGGGTGTCAATGACTCATCAGTGTTTGGTTCCACCGACACATGCGTAAGTGGACGGCTATTCACAATGTGCTCCACCTCGGCCATCAATGTGTGCAGTGTCTCGCAACGTGGTGCTCGTTCCTTTAAAATCACTTTCAGCGAACACTTGATGCTCCTGATTAATCTTTCCCACGCCCCTCCCCAGTGAGGACTAGCGGGGGGGATGAATGTCCATGTTGTGGTCAAACTATAGTTGAGAGCTTCTTTCTTTAATTGTTCCTCGTCCAACTCTAGGATACATTTTCTAAGCTCCTTGTCAGCGCCTCTCAAATTAGTGCCGTTATCTGAGTATAGATGTCGCGGCCAGCCTCGCCTCGCCGCCATCCGTCGGAGAGCCATGATGAGAGCATCAGTTGTCAGGCTAGAAACAAGCTCAATATGTACCGCCCTGACGGTTAGGCAGGTGAAAATCACGCCGTATACCTTCTCCTTGCGGCGGCCAGTAGTTATCTCCATGGGGCCAAATAGATCAACCCCCGTGAAAGTGAAGGGACGCTGATGATGGGCCATTCGCGCTTCCGGTAAGTCACCCATTCTAGGTGGATGAGGTTGTGCCTTTTTGATTCTACATAACATGCATTTTGAAGTAATGTATTTTACCGTTGGTCTTATTCGAACAATCCAGTATTTTTGTTTCAGTTCGTTTACGACCATTTCCTGATTCCCGTGGTTAGCCTTCTGGTGATAATGTTTAACTATGAGGTGAGCAATATGACTTCGTCCGTCCAGTATTACTGGTTGTTTTATCTCTTTCGTTATTGCAGGAGCGGCGTCTATGCGACCGCCCACACTGAGATCGCCATCATCATCAACGAACGGTGATAAGGTAAGCAGTTTACTTTTCTTATCTAATGCCCTTTTCTTTTGCAGGTTTTCTATGTCTTCAGGGAAGGATTTCATCTGAGAATATTTCAGTAGCAACACTTCTGCGCGTCCCATCATCACGCCGTCGACGTCACCGGTAAGTTTTTTACATTTTTCTATGAAAGATAAGACGACACACGTAGACCTCAAGATACGGAGCCAGGAGGAGAACCTGCTAGGTTCTGGTACAGCAGGCAAACACACGGGCGTAACACGAAGAGTATTTATGCATTCTAGGTCCATGTTACTAACTTCAGCTAGCTGTACATCCGCTTCCAAAGGCCATAAACTTTCGTCCTCGTATAAAAATGCTGGTCCGTATAACCACTCATTTTCCAATGTTTCTACTTCGCAAAACTCTCGCGTGGCGGCATCGGCGACATTCTTCTTCGTAGGTATATATCTCCAATCCTTCATTTGTGTATACTCATCAATCTCACCGAGTCGATGAGCAATATAGGCTTTATAGGTACGCCTATCGTTGCGAACCCAATGTAATACAGTGGCTGAGTCGCACCACATATATTTCTTTACTGTTTTTATCCTGTGTTCATTAATCAATGTTTCAGCCAATCGTGAACCAATCAATGCCGCTTGTAGTTCCAGGCGCGGCACAGACACGTACTTCACAGGTGCCACACGACATTTACTAGAGACGAACGCAACTCGAACTTGTTTATCATTATCAAGCCACCGCCAGTAGGCGACGGCGCACATCGCTTTGGTCGACGCATCGCAAAATACGTGCAACTGTAGGTTCGTATAGCCGCAGTGCTCGTCGGTCGCACTATTCAGTGCGTTTGCACTCGGGCCGTCAGCTGTCTCGCTCGCCCTCGCGTAATCGTCCATAGTCGCTGTCTCCGCGCTACGCGTACTTGCCGTAGGCCGCGTAGCACTCGTAGCGGTCGCTCGTGTAGCCGCTACGTAATGCCTAGGTAGGCGTATGTTATTTATGTATTTTAATACATCTAGCCATTCTGACCATTTTGTGTATATTTCATCTGGTATCTCGTCATCCCAGTTGATACCGGACTTCCATGTGTCTTGTAACATAATCTTTCCTTTTATAGTAAACGGTGATAAAAACCCAAAGACGTCGAATATTGACATTATCACTTTTAACATTTCTCGTTTCGTAGGTTTCTTATGTCCAGCGATTATGTCAGCTGGTATTCGTTTGAATGAGACGTCGAATCCTAACGTGTCGTCTTTTGGATTCCACATCAGGCCTAGTGTACGTTCGCCGTCGTATTGCTGGCCGACTTTGAACTTGACTTCTGAAGCTCGCAGACTTTCTTGTGGTAAATTATTTAATATCACCTGATGGTTACATGTCCAATTTCTGATTTCAAATCCACCTTGACCATGTATGTAACTAACTTCGTTCACTGTTTTAGTAGCGGTTTTCTCGTCTTCAAAACTATCAATGTAATCATCCATGTAATGTTGTTTTAGTATGGCTTGCACAGCGCTCGGCATAGACGACTTATAAAGCTCCGCATTTTTGTTTTTTATAAATTGCGCAATAAACGGTGAACAATTTGCGCCGAATATTAATGAGCTCATGGCGTAAGTGTTGACGTCATGCTCAGGTGACTTTCGCCATAAGAAGCGAAGCGTATCTCTGTCTTCTTTGATAATTTTTATTCTTAAAAACATGTCACGGATGTCGCCCGTCACAGCAATTTTGTGTTCTCTGAATCTCAGCATGGTACCATATAACGAAACCAGCAAGTCAGGACCTTTCAATATGTAATCATTTAGGCACACGCCGTTAGATGTTGCGGCGGCGTCAAATACCAATCTCAGTTTCTGTTTGTTGGGGTTATCGACCCCGAAATGCGGTAGGTACCAAGTTCTTTTTACGTTTTCTTTGGTTTCAATTTGCGAAGCGTAATCATTAGTGAGTAGATGAGCAATTCTTTCTTGGTATCGAGTAGCATAGCCATCACTGGACTTCATCTTCTTCTCAACTCCACATAGTCTTCTCATTGCATTGGTGCGCGAGTCGGGCATGGTGGACTTTAGATCTTTCCACGGTAGTCCAACATACCACCTCCCGTCTTTTAATTTAGAGGAGCGTTCCAGGTGTTCCCAAGCTCGCGCGTCGTCTGCGTTTTGTCTAGGTTTATTAGAGATACCTAGTGACTCTAAAGAATAGGACCGGCGTATGTCTTCATGTATGTCTCTTAGGATACGCTCAGTTTCTGATGGTTCACTGTGTTGGTCTTCTTCATTTATGAATAGTGTAGATTGCAGAATCGGCGTCGCTTTCTGTATGTCAAGCGACGACGCGCGCACGCAGCCATGTACGCACCACCCTAATGGAGTACGCGTGATGTATGGCTCGGTCATTTTGCCTTTTATTATTTCCAACGGTAAAAGCAAATGATAGTTATCTTGCCCTATCAATATTTCTGGTTTACATTGTCCGCCACTTATCACACTTTTTATTTCAGGTCTCAGTTCGTAATCGTTGAAGTTCACTGAAGTTTGGTTTTGCACAGGTAAGTTTAGATTTTTAACACTACGCGCTTTTATTGTAAACTTGTTGTTGTCCTCAATGTTAGATAAGTTTAAGTTTATAATCTCACTATCGCACACTAGTTCGGTATTGTCCCACGCGCCGCACACACGCATAGATTGCTTGTAGCCGTGCAGTCCTAAGCGCGACGCTAGCTCGGCGCTTATCAGTGTCACTGTCGAGCCATCGTCCAGAAGTGCAACACTGCGCGACGTTCCTTTTGGTCCGTGAATTAAAATAGGCACCGTTTTTAACAACACTTTGTTGCATTTGTTTATGTATGTTACGGTTTCCACAGATGTATCAGTCTCTGGCGGTTTACTCTCATTTTCACTAGTTGACGGCACTTTTACATTGTTTTTATTCACGTTATAGTGTAACAGACGATGATGTAGTTGTCCACAGTTGTCGATATCACACGCGGTAGCGGGACAAGATTCTTTATTATGTCGTGACGTCAAACACTTAAAACAGACACCATGACGTTTCACGTAGGTCCATCGGTCTTTACGTAATGCCTTTTTAAACTTCTTACAGTCTGGTAGTGCATGATTTTTTAATGGACAAAACCCGCACTTGGTACTTCTGTTTTCATTTTCACTGTGTTTGTTTTCGTTTATCAAAACTATTTGCGACTTATTTTTATCGTTGTAACTGTTCTTATAATTTTGCACGTAAGATATATTCACTGAGCATTGTGTTATCTTCTGGGCTTCTGCACTTAGGAACTCGGATAATATGACGAGCTTCGGTTTTGTGTTTTCATTGAGAAGCGGATAACAGTAATCAGTCCATTTAGAAATCAATACTGTCGGTAATTTAGACAGCACAGTAGAAACTATGTTCATTCCTTTTAGATAATCTTCGCAGCCGATGGCAGTCACCGCTGCGACGCAGTTTTTAACTTTGATCGAGAAGGAAACAATTTCTTTGTGATATTCCTGTGACATTGGGCGTAACTTGCTGATGTCTTGTAATATTCTAGATATTATTATATCATTATTTCCAAATTGTAGTTGCAGCGTGGACATCACGACGTCAGGAGAGGTGGCGCCGATCAGCAGCGCTGTGACTGCTTCTTTGGCACGTCCGTGGAGACTCTTTCGTAGTCGCCATAAGTTTTCTCGGTCGCTGAAATTGCAGACTTGAGAAGATTCTTCATAAGCTCGCTTAAATTGTAGCCACTCGAGCGGGTCACCATCGTATTTAGGTAAGTCCTTTGGCGTACACAATCGATTAAGCATTTTCACGTTAGTTCCTGGCTGGTTGTCGTTGGTGGTTGCGGCAGCGGCTAGGTCCTTGAGTGCACACGCCAGCATGTGCATGGTATCTTCAGTGCCACTCCGCATTGCAGTCACCGCTGGCAGCGTTCTGTGTTGTTGGGATGTGTTTTCTGTTACAGGTGGTAGTGGGCCGGCGCCCCCCATTTGCTGCAAGATAGCGTCTTGCCGATGTGCCGGGCACAGCGCGTCGTCGTTACCAATAGTGACACACTGAGTTTTCACCTCCTGACTTGTTTGTAACCACTTTTCCACTCGGGAACCAACTTCACTTTCAGCAGGCTCAATATCTGCCAGTGACTGTGAGCTGTTGCTGTCCAGCTCCGCCAGGTCGACGGCTAGTTTTTTATCTATCAATTCCATTTGTAGCTGCGCTTTTTCTTGTGCAGCTTCGAAGAGCAGCTGCGCCCTCCTCGCCTTCACTGATGTGCTCGCAGAAGGAGGTTTTACCATGATGTTTCTGCTGCCAGATTTTTTACTTGAACTAGACGGAGGATGAGCTAGTTTTTCTTCAGGTTTCACACCACTTGCGATCGCCAATTGCTGTTCGCGCTCCCGTCGCAACGTGCTTCGCGTGCCCACCATTTTGTTTTTTGCGGGCGGCGTGCGATACATTCGTCGTGCAATTAGTTGAAGCGAAGCAAATGAACAAATGAAGCTTGACAAGTGTTTCTGATAGCCAATCCAGCTCGAAGGACCATTGATTTAAAGGGTGGACCAGTAAAAGAATATTCAGGCTTAATTGCGTGCAAGCGGGGTGAAAAAGGCGTGTACGTGCTCTCGTTTGATAGGTTTTTAACCGACTGCTGGGCCGCCGAACACGCGGCCGCGTTGTCCTTGGCGCGAGCGCTGCGAACCCCGAATACCCCCGCGCCCCTCTAAACGTGTACGCCTTCTTGACCGCGCTCCACTGTTTATTATTAAAATTCAAAATCACTATGACATGTACATTAGAGGTAAAATAGTAAGATTTACGTTCCGCTAAAATAAGTCAATTTACAAATTAATATTATGTACTCGCGTCGCCTACAACCATCATAGTTTGAAGTGCTGAGTAGGTATAATTACTCAACATCTTTTACTAATTACCGTAAATATGTGCATAATAGGGGACAAAAATATAAATAATAATATCTCTTTTATAAGAGATATTATTCTACAGTAACAGTCATCAGGCAAATTATTTTTACATGTCAAGGTTCCATGTTGGAGGCATAAAACCTTCGCATTTTTAAGAAACTGTGCGCGGACGTGATATTATTCTTAAATTGTATTTTTTCGTGATTATTGTTAATAATATATAATTGCATTAATTATGGTGATGATCATTTGCATTTCAGTAAAAAATCGGCCAATATTGGGCAAAAATACTCAACCTGGTTACTTTTTTATCCGATATTACCCTCGGCCTCGTGTTTATTAATAGATAATAATATGTAGGTCGAAACCTTAAGGTTGTTGTTGAGATACCCCTCATTGTAACACGATAATGCATGTCTAATGCGGATAGGGAAAACATAACACAGATGATCCAATAGCAACGTCATAAAAAAAAATGATGTCTCATGCCCAGGGGTACCTATCCGAAAATACCCCATGTATGTTCCGCGATTCTTGAT
Organism: Griposia aprilina; assembly: GCA_916610205.1. NCBI lineage: Eukaryota > Metazoa > Arthropoda > Insecta > Lepidoptera > Noctuidae > Griposia > Griposia aprilina. The sequence continues at coordinate 20,118,131 of OU744298.1, forward strand.
AGTTTTCGAGTTATAATTTTTACACGGCTTTTTCACTTTTTTTTGTGTAACTTTCTGTTATATAATATTCTGCCAGACATAAAAATAATCATCTTCCTACCATTAATTTAATATTAGGTCTTTACCTATGAAATTGCCGTTCTGCAGTACTGGCCATTTCAAATCAAAATAATTTTTGTTTGGCTAAGAATTCTAATTTCAAATTAATTTTATTTTAAAAACATGGATTTTTTTTTCTAAAAGTAGTCATTTCTTTATTGATTAGTGTTACATTTTCATCGCATTTCAATCTTTTTCGTCATCATGGATACGTTAAAAATTCGAGTAATTATGGAATATGAGTACCGTCGTGGCAGCAACGCGGCACAAGCGGCACGCAACATCAACGACGTTTACGGAGCTAACACTACAAACCAACGCACCACCTGTTATTGGTTTGCTCGCTTCCGTTCTGGAAATTTCGACCTGAAAAATGAACCTCGCGGTCGTCCGAAGACTTTGGTCGACAATGACGAATTAAAGGCGATTGTGGAAGCTGATGATACACAATCTACGGCTGAATTAGCAGCAGCTTTCGACGTTAGCGTCAAAACAATATTGGTCCATTTGCGTCAAATTGGCAAGGTAAAAAAGCTTGACAAATGGGTGCCCCACGAACTCAATGATCGCCAGCGCGAAGTACGCGTCGAGACGTGCCTTGCACTGCTCAACAGACACACAAATGAAGGAATTTTGAACCGCATTGTTACCTGCGATGAAAAATGGATTCTGTTTGATAACCGTAAGCGCTCAGCAAGTTGGTTGGATCCTGGTTCAGCACCTAAACAATGCCCTAAACGAAAACTTACCCCTAGAAAAGTGATGGTCACTGTTTGGTGGTCTAGCGCCGGTGTGATTCATCACAGCTTCTTACCAAACGGGGTGAGCATTACTGCAGATGTGTACTGTGAAGAACTGAACACAATGATGGAGAAGCTGGCGCATCTCCAACCAGCATTGGTCAATCGCTCGTCTCCGCTGCTCCTGCACGACAACGCGCGACCTCATACTGCACAGCAGACGGTCTCCAAGTTGCAAGAACTGGGGTTGGAAGCTCTCCGTCATCCGCCCTACTCACCAGACCTTGCGCCTACAGACTACTACTTTTTCCAGAATTTGGATAACTTCTTGGCGGGAAAAAAATTTAATACCCGAGAGGCAGTACAAAATGCCTTTGAAGAATTTGTTGCCTCCCGTCCAGCTGATTTCTTTAAGAAGGGCATCAATAAACTGCCACTGCGATGGCAAAGATGCATTGATTGCATGGGTGATTACTTCGATTAATACAAATAAAAAATTCATGAAAAAAAATCGTTTAAATTTTTTCATACAAAACGGCAATTTCATAGGTAAAGACCTATTATATAAAAATTTTGATCGAAAAGGAGGAATTTACGTTCGAGTTCAGAGTCGAAAAACCGGTTATGTTATGATGAATTAATTACCTGGGACGGGCGCAACTCCCTGGGCATGCCCAGGGAAAACGCAAAAAAAAAAGATTCCTCATGAGGATTTTTTTTTATGACGTCACTATTTGGACCACCCTGTACAAGCTTTCCATTAAAAGATAAAATGGGTCATCGCCTTTTTATGATTCGAGCTCGGGCACTCACTGACCAAGCTTCCCAAAATGTTGTGTCTTCCTTGGTATTACCAAGTATAATAATACTTATTGCATATTTTTTTACAGAATAATTGATATAGAACCATATTTGAATCAGACAAGACTCAGAATCGATTAAAGAATCAGATATTAAATTACTTACGCATTTTTTGCGGAAATACACGAGAAAACCAATCGTCAACGATTACATCATTAATTTATTCTACGAATTTAAAATGTACTCATTGAACAACCGCAGAAAAATCATAATAATTGAAAAGGAATTTTAAACAAGGTAAGGCATCCGGGAAGCAAAATATTTTTTTTTCCCCACGAGAAAATAAAAACCTTTGTCATAAATGACGTTAAAACTTTCAGGAACTAGTATCTGGGTCCCTTGCGCGAAAATATTTCACATCGCCAAGTTAAAAGAAAATAGCTACGTAAGGTAACCAAAACAGAAATAGCGTATTGTTTAGCATTACCCCCTCAAGATCGTTCACTTGTAGCATCAATGGCTGCTACGGGCTGTTATGTCATTGTTTTGTAAATAATGGGTTGCGACGTGTAATGTAAGCTGTCATCTGAATATCTGCGAACATCGTCACGACATGAATGAAACCCGATCTAACATTATGATACGACCATTTACCACCAATTAGGAGCTTTTTGGGGTGCGTTTAAAGAGCCTCCACATGTGAACCGTGTAATCTAATCTTTAACCACAGCATGCACTATTTACGTGAAGCTTATGCAAACACGATAGGAGAAGACTCACTAGGAGGTGGAAATCACGGAAAATTGTAAAATAAGAAGATTCAGTAAAGCTGGCTGGAAGAAGCCAAAAACAAAGATTTCGGATAGAAAAAATAACAATACTTTTACGGCTTTCTCCAGAGGACCATTCCAAGGAGATATTTAGAACGGATTTGCTTTCGAACAAAAACCTATAAGTGTCTACGTGGCTGACGAAGTTGTTTTCAGTCAATTTTCGTAGTTTAGGAAAATGTGATTAAAACATTGAAAACAATACGAAGTACTCGTATGCTAATGAGGATATTTTAACCCTACTCTACATCCTATAAGGTGGGCGTGTAGGTTCATACACGAAATAGTAGGTATGTAGGGTATGTCCACGACAGTCTATAACTGGATAGATTTTTGATGTTTAAATCAGCTGACGGATACGACTCGACGCACTCGTAACCTCAGAGATCATTAACTTATGCGTATTAGAGTTGTACGTATCAACTGTTTATTATAATTTACCTAGTTTACAGATGTAAAGTAGATTAGGATGAAAAATTGTTTTTCACACCACCTGCTCGACAATGTCAAATTATATGTCATGCAAACCTAACCTAAAGTAAGTCATTACAGCCCTGCGGTCTAGCCGGGTATTAATATTGTACTGAATTTCATTATGGCCCGCTGGTCATTGTGATTTGAATTTGGAACATTGGAACCTCAAGTAAAAATCGCATACAGACATTTTCCATAATACATAGGCACTAATCCGATGGCATAATTACCAGTGAGACCTGCGCCCTAATTACGTAACACACTATCAATCAGAATCTGAATCATTTTGAAAGATATTGCTAATTCATTGCTTCATATTAAATGTCGAGTGACGATAGTGATTTGACTCCGAAGTACATTAAATCCGAAGCCATTGGCATTGCCAACAATCTACTCCCAGAAAAGTCCACGGAATCGTACATGAAAGCCTACGACGATTTTTACACATGGGAAATTATAAAAGGCGTCGAGTCTGTATCTGAATCAGTGCTTTTACTCTACTTCCACAATTTATCATGTCCAAAGAAGTCAAGTAGCCTAGGGTGCATCTATTCGATGCTCAGGTCAACAATAAGGATTAAACATAATATTCAAATTACACCAAATTACTGGCATTTTTAAAAAGGAAATCGGAACAGCGCTAAGAAGTTTTTACAGCTCAAAATGTGGAAACGTTTCTAAATGAAGCCCCTGACCACAGCTTGATTGCTACAAAAGTACTAGGTACCTAATGATTGAATTTTAAGCAACTAAAATAGCTACATAATTACTTATACTTACTAGCGATCGGCTCATGCATCGATCGCTTGTGTACGATCTACTGAAGCGTTACGTAATGTTTTTGGCCAAGCCAAAATATCGAGATTTCTGCGCTCTACCCAAGTTAAATATTATTGTAAACTTTCGTTAGGTATACGTGTCTATTATTACAATTATAGTCAATCAAATCTAAGAAAGTGTATAACTTGTAACATGAATTAAAATATTTTAAAATACGTACTTCACCTTCCTACTTCCTACTACTTTTTGTTACAGGTGTACTTGGTTTTTGGAGTGCGTGGCGCTTATCGTGGAAAAGAACTCTTTAGACATTAAGATCGATGGTATCGAAAAACATTCAGATTTGCTGCTGGTACATTTTTCCAGATATAAAATCAAAGAAAGAACGTTTATTCGTAGTCCCGTGGAGAATACGTAAGAGTTGTCGAAAATTACAAAGCTCTGCACCCCTCTAATATAAACACTAACAGATTTCTCTTAGATTATAATAATGGCAAGTGCACCAGACAAGTCATTGACAAAAATAAGATCAGCACCATGCCGAAAGAAATTGCGAAATACCTGAAATTGACAAATGCCGAACTCGACACGGGCCGTTGTTTCAGGAGAACATCTGCTACTGTATTGGTGGATTCAAGAGCAGAAATGATCCAGATTAAAACACACGATTAGTGGAAATCTGATGTAGTAGCGGAAGGCAACTTTGCAAATTCTATACAGAATAGGGATAAAATAAGTTGCCGCATTGGTTACAACATCAATCTAAAAACAACGTCGATAACTGATCCTTGGACAACTTTGTCACCGCAACCATCCACATCAAGACACTATTCATCTAACCCGCTGCCTCAAGCACCACCTTCACCAACGTTCACGATCCAAAATGATCCTCAACAGACCCAAGTTTCTGAAACTTTGCTCAACAGCAATACGCAAATAAACTCTACCTCCACTTCAATAAATGTACCGAATAAAAACATAACTTTGTCTTTCCACAACTGCTCAATGTATCAAACATTACTTTGAACTTTAATTGTTTTAAATGGGTATACTAACTGTAATTGTAATTTGAATAAATACTTAGATTCTAGTATCTACTATTGCTTTTTATTGTCTCGTAGATGGTGTGAAAAGTAGGGTAGCCTCCTCGGGGATAAACGTGCCTTCGTCTTGGACGAGCTTGAATCTCTCGCTGCACTCACGATTCTTATCTTAACTCCCTTACTCGCTTTACTCGGGAGTTAACACTAGGATCCTTAGTTACGCTCTGGATTCAATACGGCGCCCGCCACATTTAAAGACATTGCTTTATCCCCTTGGTGCATAACCTACTATTAATCATACCTACTAAGGTTTAGGTGGTTTTGTATTTTAAATTCACATTTATTATTATTATAAGCTATAAGCTATTAAAATAAGACTAGATCGACTTACGAAGTCTACCAACGTTGGTTTATTTTTAACATCATCGCGCCTGAATTCTCCGTAGAGATAGGCAGAGGTGTATGTTCGTACGTCCACTACAGTTCACCAGTAATATTGCTAAGTCTCATGTAATAGGAAGTGAGGGCAGGTGTTTGTCCCGCAGCACACAGACTGGAGCGCGGTAACCGTCAGGACGCGAAATAAGTACCATGCTCACGCGGTCGCGCGGAGACATACATGCGAACACAACCTCAGCAACACGCTGCTCGACACATAATAGATGAAGAGATCGAAGCGGCGCGGCGGCGCGAGGCGCGCACCCCGCGCCCGCGCCGCCTCCCTTGCCGCATCGGGCGGGTCATTCAAGAATGGGCATTTCTTCATTGGCTGGCCCGGCCCGACACCGATACCGACACCGACAGTACTACTACATTCGTCATTTGACCGACATGACACGACAGCTTTGTCATTCGACAGCATTGTGGCGAGTCGGGCAGGGGGACCTCACGCCACTGCACGCACGCCCAAATAGAAGCTTGCGTAGGTACACAACACATACGTAACGATGCCAGCCCGACACAAGTCGGAGACTTGCTGCGACGACATGTCGACGCCGACGCTGGCATGTCGGTGTCGGGCCGGGCCAATGAGACAGCGTGCCCTACAATTTCATAGAATTATGAGTCCACCGATGTCGGTGTCGGTATCGGTGTCGGGCCGGGCTGGCCAATAAGAAACGCCCATTTGGGAGTAAAGGTTTTATGCAGTTTTAAAGTTATAATAATTACGTAAAATAACAAACACTTAGATTAAAGAAAGAAAAAACGGTTTCTATAGGTTCTGTACCAGCTATGGGTATCTCTTAAAATATTTCGTGTATCAATAGATACACTTTAATATACTAATAATTATAATTAAGCTAGAGTTTGATTTTTTGTTTGAACGCGCTAATTTATAGAACTACCAGTCGGATTAGAAAAAAAACTTTTTGCATTTGATAGCCCAATTCTTGAGGAAGGGTATAGGCTATTTAACATCACCCTACGACCCTTAAGAGCCGAGCAAAGGGATAAAATGCAGAAAGAACGCTCTGCGTAAACGAAGTTATAGCGGGCGACGCGATGCGACCGGGTACAAGAAATTTCACACGGACAAAGTCGCGGGCAGAAGCTAGTTACCTATGATGCCTTATCATAGGTACGAGGATGTGAAGACGACATTGTCAAAATGGCGGAACGAGGAACCCAGTCAGACAGACGGAATCGTGGCCGAAAAGAAAGCATGATGATAATACGAGGGTGTCAGTATTTTGTTGTTTTGGGAAAAATCAAAATTGATACCGTAAACAACAAGCTGACATGGAGATAAACCACTCTTATCTGCAAAGCTTGGAAAAATTTGAAACTCTGTAACGGACAGTGTGATTAGAACTGCGGATAACTCCGAACGACTAACAAGTGTAATTGCGACATCCGTGATCCATGTGTCTGTTTAGAAAAGTCTATAAAGGTAGGCACGAAAACGGAAAACGGAATAATAGGATCTTCTTGTAGGGGGAAGCGTAGCGCGGTGGCTCAAATGAGGCCGAATAATAGCAACAGGGTTTGAACTTTCAAATAAGGACCTAATGTCTCATAAGCAGTGATCGGAGTAGGTAGATTGAACTGGGGTCATTGATCCGAAACGTATATATTACTATGGACATTCCTCCGGAATTGGTGGATTATTAAAAAAAAACCGGAACTTATGTAGGAATTGTATTCTGCCAGAGTGGAAGGAGTCATTTGATGATTTGCCATCCTCAAAAAAAAGGTAGGAATTGTAATAAAATGAGCAATTTTATTCTTTATTATTCTTCCTATTTTTTTTTTGTCACGATTTGACAAAACCCAACGACCAATCAGAACAAAGGATCATGGGTGGTACAATAACCGGTTATCAGAACAATGCGTACGCCCGCCGGAAATACTAAATCCGGAAATACCGGAATTACTTTCCGGAAAAATGGCTTATCCATGTTATTCTTTCTGTGTGCATTTATGATACAAGTACTAAAAATCAATCTACCTACTCCGATCACTGCTCATAAGTGTATCAAAAACCGTTATTTTATTTTTCACGAAATGTAGGTACGGAACCCTTTCGACTCTATCCTAGTGTGTGACTGGTTTTCATTGCGTTATTTACGTTGTTGAGCAGACAAAATTTTCGAACATATGGAGCAATGGATTAGCAATAGGCTTCAAAATGATTCAGATTGTGATTGATAGTGTGTTATGTAATTAGGGAGCCGGTCGAAGTGGCGATAATAGGGGGAGGATCTCTAAGCGCACTCATTCTTACTGGGCTGTTATTTTTAACGCGTTATTATTAGCTTGACTTGGATGTTTGAAAACTTGAAGACTTCAGTTTAACTTACTTCCCCTTGTCTTAATAGTTTAAATAACTTCGTAAGAGACTTAAAATTCATTTGAAGTGGTTACTTGGAACAAGTAAAAATTGAATATGCTGGTACCTAGTTTATACAAGATTTTGTACGAGATTTTGCCTCGACGACGAGAATTCGGGGTTTTTTTTTTCTTTTGGGTGGGAAATCATCAAATGACTTCTCCCGCTCTGGGCGGAGCAGGAGGGCGTGTCAGACTCTTACTGATTAAAACCCACCCGTATTCCTTCAGTTGCCTGTGCGCTAGGGCCCCGGTACCTCTTTCGAACAATCCGCGACCCCGGCAGGCATCGGCCCTATCGGACCCCGTCAATGGTGCTGACATCTCTTTGAGGCGCGCGTGGAACACGAGATTTCGGGCTGCCATGGCGCTTAATTACTTTTACTCTTTTTGGTCAGACTGCTGAAGTTTTTAGCCCTTGGATGTCAAGATTACCAAAACAAGGCAATAAGTAACAACCATTTCCAGACAGTGGACAATGAAGGCCAATCAAGCCAGCCCACAGTTATGGTTGCAGCTGAAGCACATGAATCTGTTTTTATTAAACTACCCTCAAACTTTAGTTGCACTAAAGTTTTAAGGTGTTTCAATATTTTAAGTAAAACAAAGACTGTGAATACTGAAATAAAATGCTGTAAGCAAATAATTATGAAAACATTATTTTGATCAGTTGTCATTAAGTCTTGAATGACCTTGTTTTTTTGTTTGTTTGCAGTAACCTGTGAATGTCAAAGAAGAAAAAAATTGCAGTTTTTATTTTTACCTTTTAAAAAAAGCCTCCAATGACGTCATTTGAATAGAAAAACAAAAGACAAAAGCAGTGTATATATTGTCATTAGTAATACTTTTGTAAACATTGAACAGATAAACTACCCTACAATTTTTTTTTTTCAGAGAACCAATTTTTTTTGCAACAAAAAAAAATGCAATAATAAAATTAATTTGCAATAAGCAATTTCCAATAATAAGAATTTTGAAAAGACTGCAACCTTTGCGTTGGAGGGTAGATTAAATGATTTTTATTACTATTTTGGTAGTGTACAGGTAATATTGGGATGTTTTTACATAAGTGAAAAGGCACACAGACTGGGTACCTATTTATCTGTGATAAATAAATTATAGATCAACAATTCAACAGTTCAACAATTATGATAAATGTATGAAGTGCATAAATAAATAAATTTCTTGTAATTTGAAAAGTAAGTTTTAAAGATGTACCTACAAAAATTTGATATTAGTAGCAAATAATTAATAGAATATTTACTTGACCAACTATACATGATTATTTATTTTGGTGCTGACTGTATTTAACTGCAAATAGGTGAAGCAGGTGACATCCTTCAACTAAGTCTGTTGTAGTGTACTGCTGGATATAGGTCTCCACCAAGTTGCATACAATGAAGTACATTTACAACTTCAAAACAATTCTTAAGCTAATTATCTCACCTTTTGCTGATATCAGCAGCTGCGAGTCAACAACTTTGTTCGGCCAGTACTCCTCAAACTCCGTTCCCGGTGGAAAATAGCTTTTAATGTCCGATAAACTTATCACTGAACATGTTTCACTAGCAAATAGTTCATTCCGAATACCCTGCACTTTACAACAGAACTTCAAGTACGATAGATCCCAGCCTTTTAACTGGTCTGCCTTTAATTTCAAATTGTCTGTTTCACCTTCAAAATAAAATAAAGGAACAAATTTCTGGCTATCCCGCACTGTATACGGTACAACAGACTCCTTGTTTATCCTAATGAAACCACACTTGTCTTTACTATTTGTTGTACCTCTTAATAACTTATTATAACAAACGTCTAGGAAGTTATAAAACTCATAGGCATCCGACAACCGCACTACCAAGTCCTTCTGTGAGAATGGTTCCCGACCAAACTGTCCATCACAATGCCTGTTGTTGATCTCGTTCAACAACCGAGCTTCTATCTCTGTGATGTAGTAACTCCTTATACATGTACACGAGTATATGTCTGCATGGAGATAGTTCAGGTACTTGTTGAGGAGCTTAATCTCCACCATCTTGACAGCCACATACTTCTCGGTGGACCGGTATATGTAAGGTATGTGGCATTTGCCCAGCATGTCCCAGCCGAAATGACCTTTCCAACTGGCCTCGTCTGGGGCCGGGGTCTTTTTGTCACCGTCGATTATGGGCCGCATATCGCCCGTGTTGTTGGGGGCAGGTTTCCGTGCCAGAAAGTTGAGTATGCCCATCTGTCCGCCGGAGCCCGGCGGCGCCACGCCGACGAGCGAGCCAGGCGGAGGCCGCGCTGCCGCCACCGACGCCGCTAGCGCCTTGGCCTTGTTCGCCTCCACCATTTTGGCGGCTAGCTCCCTGATCTCCGCCTCGTCGGGCCGCTCCATCTTTACCTTGACCATGGTTGGTGTGGTGCTCGAAGTGTCAGTCATGTTTACGATCACAGTTCACTCCTCGTGAAACAAAAACACAGTTTCTAATATTCCACACGTCACATAAATCCAGGGCTACATTCTGCAGCGTCGCTGTGGCAAGTTTCAGTCAAAAATTAGTAAACAATCGTTTTGCACTGTGCGCATCGTCCACTTATCACTTCACTATTTTGACAGATCGCCGAAGCATACTATTACTATGCGCTAACGAATATTTAATTCACTATCATTCACACATTCCACGACAAGTTTCCACCGATGATCCGTGTTCACTGTTCATAGTCCATCCATGTGAGGGTCGACAGAACTAAGAAAATATAAGTTCCGCACTATTTTGCCGACGTCAACTTTTGAAAATTTATTTTCGCGGCAATTTCTGTATGATCGATTATACCTCTAGAACCCGTAAAACTTATAAATAATTAGAAAAATATTTTTCTTAATATCCACGCTGTGGTAGGTAAGGAACATGAAACCCAAATTTTGTGTTCAGGGAAATGCCCAATACCGTTGTGAAGTCTCGTGGGGAGTGCAATTCATGTACATTTTTCACCTTTTGGTGACTCAGCAGCTAACAAAATGGCCGCCGACAAGGCTTTGTTGGCCAATCAGGTCACTGCTAGCGACCATACATATCTACAAAAGTCCCGTCAATGACGTCGATGCACTCCCCACGAGACTAGTTCTCAAGGACTTTTCATTTTGTTCTATTTTCGACTAATTTAATTTTGGAAATCACTAGTTAAAAGCTTCAGAAGTCTATTCTGAAAAATATTTGATTTTTTCAGAATTTTTGCACACCGCTAAGTGCCTTAAATCAGTATTTATTCAATACCTAAAATATAATTTATGAATGTACTCTTTACAAAGTAGACACTATCGGTAGTCTCGCTACAGCTGCCTCGATGTCACTTGGGCGTTCCAATACAAACAGCGGTGCGAAACTCGACCTTACGCTAATCACATAGAGAGTACACGCGTTGCTCGGGTTGATAATCTAGGTCTTACCAACATTGCGTAGCGAGACTTGCCGACGCGCGCATTCCACGAACAATATCCCCTGCATGAGTGAACGAGACAGCAACAAGTAAAAAGTAGATGTCAAATGTTTAGGTATTTTACTATGAACGTAAAGAGAACGTAGGTAGGTATATAATGCAATTACAAGCTTACGTAAGTATTTTAACCTACTTGGTAACCAAGTAGGTAGGTGAATAGCGGGTTTTTGGTTGATTTTGTTTTTTTCCTTTTATGTAGGTATATGTATGATATGTACCCTCTTTGGTTAGTAAATGATTGAAATAAAAGAGTAGGTAGGTAAGTTTGTTTGAAACCTTATGGAAGTTATCATTAAACTAGGTAACTGATATTAAAGCGTATGATTGTCCTACAATAACATTGTTCAGCGTTTATCTAATCAATAAAGTAAAGTAAAAAAAAAATAGATACCTAGGTAAGTATTCAAAATAAGGTTTTATGACTCCTAGAATAGGTACTTACTTATAAAATTAATTGGTTGACCTACTTAAGAGGGTGAAAATTATCAATTGCGTTGACCCCCAAAGTGTTATGGAAAATCATAAGAAAATATACTCTGTGCCCATGTTTCTCAGGAAACTAAATCTACCTACCGTGTACCTAGAACTAATGACGTAAGTACCTATACATAATGGCCTAGAACCTATCCATAATCAGTAGCTAATCACATTATCCGGTCTGTCTGGGCTGGTCTGGGCCTGATCAAAGTTCGGCGACGGGGTAGCGTCAAAAGCGTGGCAGCGTGCGACCATGGTATAATAAACTATTCATTAGCAATATACGTACGGTTTATTAATCGGCTAATAGTTAACGTACCTACAACCATTGCCTATCACATTGTAAGGCTAAGCGTGTACTACGAGTTTAATCGTTGCGATTTTTAAACGGAAATAAAATCGCAAACGAAAATAATTTTTCAAGCGAATTCTCAAGCGATTTTATACCGCAGTGCGCGCACTCTATTATATTAGTATTATTCACAGATTTGCGATTATTATCCGCAACGACTAAAATTCGTATTGCGCGCTTGTTTTGTTGTTTGTTGTTGCGTTTTGTTCTTACTTAGATAACTTGGGCTAAGCGCACACTACGAATTTTAATCGTTGCGGATAATAATCGCAAATCTGTGAATAATACCTACCAATATACTAGAGTGCGCGCACTGCGGTAGAAAGCGCTTGAGCCGGCTTGAGCATTCACTTGAAAAAAAATTTTTTGCTTGCGATTTTATTAAGCAGTTTAAAAAAACGCAACGATTAAAATCGTAGTGCGTGCGTGCGTTATTACTTACCCATAAATGTGATTGGTCGAAGTACACTTACGTACAGTCAAAGTAAGAAGGGAAGGTTCTACATTTTAAACCTACCTATAAATACAGTCGCCATGGGTCAAGCTACACGAAACTGTCAAATTTCTCCAAACGATTTTACACCTTAAAATGTTGACAGCTTAGTTCAAAATCGAATGAGAAAATCCGACAGTTTGGGGTAACTTGATGTGCTGGCGACTGTAGATTATTTATAATTTTTTCTGAAAAATCTATACATAGGTACAATCATTAATATTTATTATCTTTGTTCTGTCTCGTCTACCTACTTAAGGCTCGTGCACACTGGCGTGACGCGACAGCGTACACAAAAGCACCGCGTGCCGCACGACGAGCGGCGCCTTTGTGTCGTGCTGTCGCGTCGCGCCTTTAGTCGAGTGACGCTTGACGTCACTAAACTGAAAAAGATACCAAATTTTATTGTAGGTGTAAAAAGTAAGTAGGTCCAAACAATAAAAAAAAATACCTATAGACTAGGTATAACGTGGCTTATCGTAAATGTTTTCTTTGGAGCAACTATAAATAGGGGATAGGGTGGGGTATAAGCGCACCAGCTTTCCTCGAAGTCATAGAATACTTCATTAATAATAGATAGATATTGATGCTATGAAAGGCTTCCCGGGAAACCCTGGAGGTTAATATTGATCTTGGTTGACTGACAACTACCTAATATTTAAGTCACTACAGTCTTTACTGCACCTTAATTGCGTTACACATTATCAATCACAATCTGAATCATTTTGAAGCCTATTGCTAACCCATTGCTTCATTTATGTTCGAAAAATATGTCTGCTCAACAACGTAAATAACGCAATGAATGTCATTCAATTGTCAAAACGAACTCCATTCCTACTATTAGTGTGTTACGCAATATATTAACCCGCTGGTTACAGTTCGGCCGACGACGACAGAATGCGTTCTTGACACCTGTCAGTTTCATACAAACGAATACGTGTTTTGCGAATTTGATCTTTATTCGTTACTAGAAATGCCGCATTGACAGGTGTCAAGAACGCTTTCTCTTGACGGCCGGACTGTAGCTCTATGAGTAGGAGATCGTCCTGGGAAGGAGTTTAAACAACGTCCATATTTCAGTCGCTAAGCAGTGTTTGAAAAGTCTAAGGTGCCTGCTGGTGATATTGCGAAATTCGTGTCTTGTTTGTGGGACAGCAACGAAACCTGCGACTCCTCTGGCATTGGTATTGGCCGATGTCCACAAGCGGTGCAGAAGCGGCGACCACAACCATAAAATCAAAATCAAAAGTCATTTATTCAAACTTGGCTGATTCTCAGTACTTAAAAAATAAAAAAAATATATTATACGGGTCGACTTGAGAACCTCCTCCTTTTTTTTTTCGTCGGTTAAAAAGAAGTCCGGCCGTCTTATAATCCCAACTAATTTTAGATCCATAGATCTCAGTTTCTCATCGCTCGCCATGCTTGATTTGGGAGTTGAACCTTGAACTTCAAGGTCCCACGCTACGCTGGCCCCAGAAAACTAGAGTCGATTTAAAACATTTGCTGTTATGTTCATGACCCCGTTATCAATAAGTAACCACTTTTCAAAATCTGCACGAGAAGCCGCGCGTTAAAGCTGGTAAACATATTAAATTTAAGATTTTTGAAAGATGTTGTTACGTGGCTCGTATTATGAAACGGCAGGCAGCTCCTACTACCTACTATTTCGTAATATTTTCAACAGCATCTCTTAGTTTGACCAGTTTCTGCTAAATAATTTACCACATGCCTAACCCCCATAAGAGAGCAGTGATGTCCCAGTGGTATCGGCCCCGACTTACGAGTTGTAGATCGTGGGTTCGAACCCAGGTAGGCGCTTTACTTTGTGTAAATAATTTCATCACCACTGCTCTCAAAACGGTGAAGGAAAACATCGTCAGGAAACCGGCATGTCCTTGAACCAAAAATTCATAGACATGTGACATCTACCATCCCGCATTGGGCCGCATGGTGGATTGCAGCCCATTCCCTCTCAAAGCGAGGAGGCCTGTGTCCTAGCAGTGGGAACATTATAGGCTGGTTATGCTAACCCCCTTTGATACATTCCACTGAAGGAGTAGTAAAAGCACATAGAATAGATTTACACTAGACTATTCGAGACTAGAGTTGAATAGACGAAGTATCAGAAGTATGTAGTTTTCAGGCGCCTTTGAGAAATATTTTGGCAATAGTATGGGCAAACGCCGAATCTTCCAATGTCCTATATTTTCACCTATAACATTTTACAATATTTTAAACATTTATCTCGAAAGGCAGGTTAAGGGATTTGGGGAATTTTTAAGGTAGACTTTACGTAGGTATGTATTATTTTGCTTCCTAAGGGAGGTGAGGTCAATAACCCACTCACCAAGTAAACAGAGTCACTGTCTCGAGCGGAAAAAACACACTGAAAATGATTCAGCCGTTTCGGAGTAAAATCAATCGTGGACAGAGTGTTTTCGAGTCTTGCCGGGTGGTGCTTCATCAGCCGTAAGTACTCACGAAGATCGGGCTCGTCTATTCAATATTGCAGATATACTTATAACCTTATTGGTACATAAAGGTATGAATAAGTACAACTGTCCCTCGGGAATCATCGCATTTCCGAATACAAACGAATGCTAATTTTACTTTACCTATTGTTGTTTTTATCAGACTTAAAAAAAGGTAGGAGGTTGTCATTTCGACTGTAAGTATGTTTTTTTTTTACGTGTGTTAGCTCAGAACTTTTTATTGGGTGAACCGATTTGGATGATTCTTTTTCTATTTGATAGCTGGTGCTTCATGTGGTCCCGTTTAAATTTGATCTACTTCTGACCAGGAGTTTTTGAGTTTTTGATCCTTAATGCTGCATATTTTTTCCACTTAGTTTATATTGATGATGTTTTAATGATTTCCTGTCACTGTTATTTACAACATATCAAGTAGTAGTTATACGAATTTGTGTGGGGTAGGTACCGCTATCTATTAAAAAGTGAAAAATTAAAACTTTTTTACAAAACAAACAACCGCCTGCCAAAAAAAAAAACACTGAAAAACGTAAAAAATAACTTTAATTTGGGAAGTCGGTGGCCAAAAACGAAAATACAAAACCAAAGACACCGACTTCCGATATTAAAGTTATTGTTAAGTTACGAATGGCAGCCGAGACCAACGGCTTAGCAGTTCCGAGGCACGAAGGAGTCTCGCTATGTAAACATCATCACCTATCCACAGACCAACCCTGGCAAGCGTAACTTAACCTGATGGATCGACCCATGCGGCTGTTATATATTACTTAGCCATGAGCTCCTTACATGTACTTACTTATAACAGTTATAACATAACATCACACCTTGTTTCCACGAAGGATTGGGCAGGGGTGTACCAGTAGTACACCCACATTTCGACAGTTATCTTTTAATTCCCATGTAATAGGGAGCGAGCCTATTGCCATCAACCGGGCACAATTCCAGCCTCCGGGCTACTGAGAAATTCCTTTTGGAAAAACCCAATAATACTTTGCCCGAACTGGGAATCGAACCCAGGACCTTATTCATACTCAGCAGTAGCGCTTGCGCCCGCTACTTACATAAAATGGAAATATTAGTTCATAGTAATAACAGTTACATATTTGATACATTTTGATACCTTGGTTGAGATTGGACACCGGTGACGACAATGATTCATTAAATCTATTTATACAAATAAGTATACTGGCATTATCAATGTCGCATATCACGAGCCAACGCGAAAATCAGGATGTCACATACACCTCTACCACAGCAAAATCCTATTTGACCCTCTTGGGGGATGATTTTGGAAAAACTGTGATAAACGTGTCTCCTAATTTTAATTTAAGAGTATGTGTACTTTTCGCGTCAATCGACACAGAGAATAAAAAGTGTTACAGAAAATTCAATCCCCATTTCACCCTCTTAGGGGTGAAATTTCGAAAAACCCTTTCTTAGTGGATACCTACTCTTCATAAAATGACAACGTTCATAATTTCTTTGTGTAAGTATTTGTGTCCAGTTTCAAGTTTATTAATTCAAGGAATAAGATTTTCCCATACAAACTTTGACACCCCCTAATCCTCCTTTTGGGGGTAATTTAGAAAAACTAAAAATGATAAAGTTCATAATTTATTTGTGTAAGTATTTGTGCCAAGTTTCCAGTTTATTAACTCAAGGGATAAGTTTTTCCATACAAACTTTGATACCCCCCAATCCTCCTTTTGGGGGTCATTTAGAAAAACTAAAAATGATAAAGTTCATAATTTCTTTGGGTAAGTGTTCGTGCTAAGTTTCAAGTTTATTAACTCAAGGAATAAGATTTTTCATATGAACAAAATCCCCCTTTTCACCCTCTTAGGGGTGGAATTTCGAAAAACCCTTTCTTAGTGGAACTTACTAGTTAGACAACCAAAATTTTAGGTGAAAAACGTCAAATGCAGAATAGCAAAATTGGCATTTTCACTAAACTAATAATTCAGTGCCATCTTAGTGCTGTCAAACTAAAATATACCTACTTAGTTAAGTTGTGTCACTTTATTCTATTTCAGAATGAGAAATCTTCGTTTGGCAGGTTTTTTTTTTGTGATTTTTAGTCTAGTTTAGAGAATTTTGTGACAAGAGAATCGGCACCTTTATGTTAGAAGATTTTCGATGGCAACTTATAATAGACATACGTATATCTACATCATTTATTGTATATAATAGGTAAGGATACTTATACCAAAATAAATAATAGCGAAACACTGGGTTTTCAAGTTACATAATACAGGGTCTCAGAAAAAAACTTAATTTTGTAGATTCATACAAAATTTGCAAATAATATTTATATATACACGTTAAATTACAAAATCAGAAACTAAAGACATGGGAAAATTACAATAAATAAGGTGCATTCGGCTAACTCCGAAAATCGGGATATTCCAATAATTACAAATTTCAAGAAATCGCGGCAATATTATTTGGTCTAGCAGCATTCACCTAGCCGCTATCTTATTAAGCTCCCGCGCCTAAGTTGGCTCAAGAGGCTATGAGCGAGCGTTTGTGTGTCACGCGACATTTTTGTGAACAAGTGATATTTCGCGCGTTTTTTGGATTATCGGATTTACCCGAAGGTCTATAATTACGAAATCAAGTAAGCTTTTTAACTGGTTGTTTTTTAATTCGATAGATTTTCGTTTTAGTGCACTGTTGAGTAGATTCAGGACACCCTAGTTCAAGATTTTGTTTTTTTTTCGGAATTATTCGACTGTATAATTCCGAATTATAAACCATTCGGATTTTCCCGATATTGATTTTCCAAAGAAATAGTCAGTGGTTTCCAATCTTTAAATTTTCTTTTTTTAAATAGATTTTTTTAATTGGTATTTTCTTTCAGCTATGCCTATTCAATGTACACTAACCTATTTTAAATTGTCTACTTGTTAAATAAAAGGATTTGTTTGATGTGATAAGTAAATATGTAGGCTTTTACATAGAGACAATAGTATACAATATACAATTCACATATACACATATAAAACACATTCATTTATTTACAGTTTGAGTTTACCCAGATTAAGATGTTAGATGTTTTTTGGGTGTATTTATATTGTAAGTAATAAAAGAGCTTTGATCGATATGACTGTTAAGTGTTATAGCTAGTCAGAACACTATCTTTTAATAGTTTCAGGAACATGCTTAATAAATATACAGACTGTAAGGGACAGCAAACTCAAACTCAAACTCAAAGCAATTATTTCAAATAAACCAATTACAGGCACTTTTGAATTGTCAAGGGGTCGGTCAGTCAGAAAGATGAAGCTAGTTACCCATTCCAAAGCGTAGTAGGTAACTATGGAGAAGAACGGGCAAGAAACTCCATGGACACTCTTTTAAATCAAAAAATGGTTATAAGATATTGATTATATCGTTCATGTTGAAATTATGCATGTGAGAACGATGCAGAACGTTAAAAGCGTCCGTAATAAAAAGACAAAAGCAATTCAAATATTAAATTAAATTAAAATAAGCCGTGGCAGCTAAGAAATGGCCAGTCCCCACTGGCGGCGCCCGTTCACGAACATGACGCATGGATCAGCACCATTCAGCTCAACCATTTTGAAGGGAACTTAATGATCCAACACACACGCCACCACCAGCGAGACATTAGAGTGAGCATGACATACTCTCAGCCGCCAGGGCACATTCAAGTCAATGAAAGAAAAACCTATTAAATGGTAGCTTTATAGTAGGTACAGCCCTCCGAAGACTGATGGGGTGAATTCAGTATATCATACTAACATGACCGGTACATGAAATTATTTCAGGAACGTTATGGGAATCTAATAAGCTTGATTTGTTTTACTACCTCACACGCAATATATCGTTTCGTTCGCCACGGGGTCAATAGGATCTACCCCCAAGCGCGCTCACGCCAAGTTATTTATTACGTCACATTGAAGCGACCGAGAGCGAACAATTGAGCATATGGCCGGGTGATGTACAAAAGAAGTATGCGGTGAGTTCGATGAACGCTTAAATAAAAAAAAACAGCAATGGATGTTGAAATTCTGTAACGATCGACGCGAGAAATCAGCTGTTCACTTTCTGCCTAGCTATCTATAGCTAGGCAGAAAGTGAACAGCTGATTTAGTACGCAGCGTACAGAGAATGTAATTTTACATTGAAATAAAGGAATAAAAACTAAAAAAAAACGATAAAAAATATATTTTTTCCTAACTTACTTTTCTTTTTAATCTTTGAGTAGGTATTTCAAACTACTGGAGGATACATTGTCTGCTTTAAAGCAATTCCAAAGTCCTCGTTTCATTTTAAATACTTAAATAAAATCCTCTCTTTTATTTAAGATGAAATATTGTTTAGCCTAACATAATGCCATTTATATATTTATTACGCTTACATGAATGTATCTCTTACTTTTATATCTTTTATGTTGAATCTTAATGATTGATTCCATTTACCTACTTCATTTTGATTAAACCTTATTATATTGAATTTTTACTTTAATTTCAAACATCTTCATAACTTGTACAAATGGTGTACCTACTTACTAAAAGTTTGACTACCGTAGACAACTTGTAGGGTAATTCCGAAATTCAATTAACATATTATTAGGAATCAGAAGTGAAACAATTTAAAAAAAATAAACAACCTTTAATACCTTAAATTACCATTATATAAAAAAATCAATAGAAACACTAAAATATTAATCCAATAGCAAGCACACGATAATGGTCAGGTAGCACGTCCGTTCCGAGCGCCGCACAATGGATCGTCCCCATACAAGAGGCCGGACATAGAATTAAAAATTGAAAAAGTATTTAATTGAAAAAAAATGAAATATACAGTTGCATTACTCTATTATGGAACTACAAAAAATGTTACTACAATTTTTTTATTTGACCAGTACTTTATGAGCAATTCGATGAAAACTGTTATTTTTCTATGGAAATGGTCACAAAAATGTCTGTATCTCATGATTCCCTCCTTGTTTCGATTTGCGGTTTTCACTACTGTTATTTACCCATTTTATGCCACATTTTCTTCAGGGACACATGGTGCCCCCAGCGACCCCCTTCCGAGATATTTTGCTTTTAGTAACTATACTTTTTATTGTATAACTTATGAAATGGAGGTACATTAAGTATATTCATTACTGAGAATAAGTCATCCCTAAGTAGTTCCTTAAATAACAGGTGCATTTGCGATTACTTTAATGACTTATGAACGCTTCTGTTGCCATACAACAAAAGCGTTAATGAGTCCTTAAGTAAAGATTACCAGTACTTGCTTAATCTAATTAGTTATTGTAATTACTATGTTAACAGCCCTTAATCTCTGCATTGTGATTGGATAATGTCATCATTAGCTTATCAAATTCATTGCTAGTTGCCTACTTGCTGCCCTATATATTTGAGTGTGTTTAGCAAATGTAATTCAGTTGTAATTATAACTTCTATCAAGTGTTGTCATTATGGCTTTCCGTGGGTTTTCTACTTATCTAGATCTTTACGTTGCTCTTCGTAATCATAAAGATCTTCGTGACTATGATAATTTATTTAACACATTGAAGTCGAGTACTAACGTCCAGTTAAGTGAAAGTGATGTGACGGATCTCAAGAACTGGTGTCGACGATTTTGCTATAGGGTTTACACCAAATGGGTGCAATCAAGAAGGACAGTCGACAGGTTCATTAACAAGAACGGAGAGTGGTTAAATTCCGATATCGTTTGGCCAGATTGCGTTAAAGAAAATGTGGTTGACACTGAAGAAGCAAATGAAAATGAGGCAGAAGAGGTAGTCAGTCCATCAAAATCAGATGCATCAACTTCAACATATACATCTCCTCGCAAACGCTTTGAAGATTTATCGACTAGACACAAAAGAAGACGTGTTAATGAAAATGTTGCTAGTTGCAGTCGTCCGGATGAGCTTTTGCATACTGTTGAAAGTATACTTAAGTCTGCCGGAAAAAATGATATGGCCAGAATAATGAAAAATTTGCTGGAAAATCCTGAACACGTCTCAACAGTTTTAAATGTCCTGGAAACTAAGCAGAATCCTTCGCTTCGTGAAGTTCCTACTCACAAAGCACTTGCTCTTTACGTTTACTTGCAGTTATCCAAGTGCAAGTGGCCATTGGCGAACGCTTTCCTGCTGCGGTCCCCAGACAAATTCAACATCTTTACGCGTCAAACGAGCAATACACGCTGTTTTTATCGAGTAACCAGCTATCTACTTTCTGAAATAACCAGCAAGGCCCAAAAACTGTCTTGCTTGTTTGACGTTCTGGGGAATGGGTGCATTGACGAGTGCCTGGACCTTACTTGTTGACGGCCGGACTCCACTATTTGATATAATTCTGCCTAAATATTCAATTTCTCTGCATAGAAACGAACACTTGCGCAAATTCACTGAGAAACCGGCCTTAGTCAAAACAGCTAAAACTTCATCTAATATCTGTAAGCCCTCGTCAATTGAACAGGATAATAACATACAGTCGTCGACGTAGACCAATACTTTGCCTGCCTCAATGAATTCGCGCAGTGTATTTGCAATAATACGTTGATATACTATGGGTGCGTTGGCCAACCCATAAGGCATCTTCAAATATTCAAAATGCCCTTCAGGTGTCACGAAGCCAGTTAAGGGTATTGATTGCTCATCTAATTTAATTTGAAGGAAGCCGGTGGCCATATCAAGTAATGTGAAGAATTTTGACTTCCCTAGTCGATCAATGTGATCATCTATTAAAGGTAAAGGATATCTATCCTTAACTGTGATTTTATTAAGTGCCTGGAAGTCCACACACATACGATCCGACCCGTCCTTCTTTTTTACTAGAAGAATCGGACTCGAATATGGGGACTCCGAATCACGTATTATGTTTTTACTAAGAAGATAAACACAACACAAGTATGGCTTTAAAGAATTATAATCATTAGAATCAGCAATACATCTCTATAAGTTCATATTGAATGACTATTTCATTAAATCATGACATTTGAGGGCAATTCTAACCTAAGGAGTTGAATTGCTGATTGTAATGAATATAATTCTGTAAAGCCATAATTTGTTACGGCCGCGAATCATATTTTAATCAACATACAACCTGACAGTGACCTGCAAGTTGCAAAAAACGTAAGAAATTTTGTATTTCGCGGGCTACCCTGAAGGTTCCGCCTTAACGAGTCAGGAAAATGGTAGCGGGTCTGAGGGAGTGTTCCGAGTGTGACTTACCAGCGGAGTAGTTGTTTAACACACTAACAATGGCACTGCCTTCCATTTTGACAGTTCAACAACATTCATTGCGTTATTAACGTTGTCGAGCAGACAAATTTTTCAAACCTATGAAACAGTGGATTAGCAATATCCTTCAAAATCTTTCGAATTGTGATTGAAAGTGTGTTAAGTACGCAATTGGAGTGCTGGATGAGAGGGCCATGGTGGAGGCTATTTCAATGCACCCCAGCTACTAATTATTATCCGTCAGTTTCTACGAGAGTAGGTATTTGGTATGGTATGAACAGTATTAATTTTTGAACTGTTGAAGAATATATTCTTTAGCGAATCCTTTCGCTCAAAGCGTGGTCAAAGCAGGCAGCCTATAGGGTTTCCATCACCCTGCAGAACTGAAACTCAGTACCAAAAATGGATCTTGGATATGGGTGCCAGCAGTATTCATGTAAGGTTCCTTCCCCCCACTACCCTGGATCCACCACTAATCGTATAACATCACCAATACTTCTAAAACATGAATCTTCTGTCACTAACGGAAGATTCAGTCGGGTCACCAAATCGGGGTCATTTGCTGCTGATGCTTGATCTACCTTACCTTATGTAGGTATATACTTGACATTGGGAAAACAATTAGGTACATACCTAATTCTAGCGTTAACCTGTTGCATGTAAGCGTGTCTGTTGTTTTTAGCGGTTATAGAGGCAGACAAGTAAGTCGCAGACGCTCTACCCCGGGGTCTAGGCTGACTGACCGTGTTTCTGTTAAGGTATAAAGCCTTCTTACTCATTCTATGCTTATCATGGAAAGAAAATATCTGACTGCACTGAAATATGTGTGACTGTAACCAAAAGTACAAGAAATATATTTAGCTGAATATTCTGTTTTATGATTCCTTATTCTTATTGAATTTTTTAGGTCTTTAATATGGTAGCAGAGCGTGACATTATTGAATAAGGACAGGAGTTTTATTCTGCAAAAGAACTTCTTTTTGTTCCTAGAGAAGAAAATTGTCATGCAGTGAAATCTGATACCAGCTATCAACTGCTATGGATAGGGCGATTGTTGAAGCATCAAGGTTGCAGATAGGACACCTAGATTCAAAGAACTTCAAGTCATGGAGATACAGAATAATGGTTGTAATGAAAGCCATCCCTGGAGCCTTAGACATCATCGAAGGTAGGCGATGTAGACCACAAACACCTGCAGCAGAAGCTAAATATAAAAACGATTTGAAAGAATTCATGAATATTGCAGTGCAGCCTTAGTTCTAATTACGACAAATATGACATACGAAACTCTGAATCATGTTATGCGACTTACAAGTTCACAAGAGGTATGGGAAGAGATGGGATGCCTTTATGTTCCTAATGATTGAATGGAATTTAATATCTATGACATTGTATTGACTAATTCTTTATATTGTATTTAATCATTTTTGACATTATATTTAATAATTCTTAACATCATATTTAATAATCCTAGACATTGTATTTGATAATAGTTAACAGTTTCCTTATCCTTGACTTTGTTTTGTGTAGTTTTGATTTATTGTTTTACAGCATTTGATTTTAATTCCTTGAGATATTTGTACGCCGGAAACAGTAGAATATTATGGACGTCTATTATGTGTAACACCTTGTAACAACAATATTCTAACAAATAAATTGTTTTGATTTGAAGAACTAAATTAGATTATATGGAGAAAATAGTGAAGATAAAAGCTATGATCTATGTCTTCGATTCTTCAGGTACAAGAAAGAACCAGAACGTGGTATGGCGAATCATATTTCTTCACTGAAGTATATCTGGCATGAGTTAAATGGTCAGTTAGATTCAAAATTACCAGACATGCTACTGATCTGCAAGCCACTTTCCCAGAAGAATTCTTCGCCTTTAAATCAAGTTGGCTACTTATGACTAAGAAAGACAGTACTGTTGAAAATCTAACTACACAAATCTGTGGCCATGAAAAAACCTTACTGAACAGAACCGTAAATGACAGCACTAATGAAGCACTATTCGTGAAAACTGCAAAAAGCAAAAAGAAGAAAGGAAAAGATATTAAATGTAACTATTGCGGACAAACAGGACATCGAATAAGACAATGTAGGATATGGGTTGCTGACGGAAGGCCACCATAGTCAACGCCACCCTACAGGTCATGGCCATAGGAAACACTGAAGTGGCAGATAAAGAGAAGTATTCGTAGACGATGATGCGACAAGCCATGTTACGAATACAGGTGATTTTTTCGAGACATTTGAATACTTCAAAGGCCAACAGACAGTGACAGCAGCCAATGGTGAAACCGTACAAGCATTAGGAAAGGGAAACATCCGTGCTGAGGCTGATATCTGTGGAAGACGACAGCAAATTCTACTCAAAGATGTATGGTACGTCCCAAATATAAAAATATTTTTTTATTCTGTTCCTGCTGCACACGACAGCGCGTTCAACGCGATCTTTGAGTCGACGCCAGACAAGTGTACACTGAAAGTAGATAGAACCGTTAAGTTAATAGGAACAAGGCAGAGAAATGGCGGACTTTACAAGCTGAAACTTGATTGTATGTCGTCGAAACCTGTTTATCACGAGGGGCTCGCTCATCAAAATTAGAGACACGTGAAACAGATCCTACAGAAAGAGTTCGGATTAAAAGTGGAAGGCACTCAAACAGACCTGTGCGAAGGCTGTGTTTATGGAAAGGCCCATAGGCAAAAGATTGGTACCAGGATAAGAGCAACTCAACCAGGTGAGCCGATCCATACCGCCATATGCGGACCTTTTGCATGTTCAATGCAAAAGTTTAGGTATTTCTTAATGGTCAAGGATGACTTTACTCGCTATCGTTACATATATTTCCTGAAACAAAAGTCTCAAGCATGGATAAAGCTCAAACAAATGCTAGCTGAAGTCAAGACTACAGGTCACACTGTAAAAGAACTCTTGAGCGATAACGGTGGAGAATTTGATAATGAACAATTTCGAAAGATCCTGTATGTGTTCATACAGGATCTTTCGAAATTGTTCAAACAACAAAGACTGACGATGCCCCATGCTCACGAACAAGCTGGCTGCGTTGAAAGAGAGAATCGGACAATAGTAAGGAAATAAACATAATGACTGTCGCATCTCAATATGTATATGAAAACCTCATTTATGTAAAAAGAATATTAATCTATATTGTAAACACAGCGACATTCATAAGATAAATACTAGATACAAGGATTTACTTATTGAAAAAATTAGTAATTCATTTAAGTGCCAAAGTATACGTTTTTACAACAAACTCCCAAGTCTTGTTAAAGAACTGAGCCTCAATAAATTTTAATCATTTATTAAACAGAAACTCTGTCAAAAAGGTTTCTATAAAGTTAAAGATTACTTGGATGACAAAAAGGCTTGGGATTAATTAAGCTACTTCAATGTACCCCAAGCAATAATCCATTTTATACTGTGATTATGTGTTTTAGAATTAATAATGTAATTTTTATTGAATTACATGACATAACTTACTATGATTTTTTGATGACATTTAAAGAGAAACCTGTCTGTGAATGTGAGTAGCATGCAGGCTAGATGAAATACATGATACGAGTATTCATTTTAATATTGTGAATGTGAAGACTATGTGGGTCATTGTTGCTTTTTTTCCCCTTTCAGGTAGTTTTAATCTTAGTCTGGCAGTTTGAGTAATTTTTGTGGCCTACCCAAATGTCCTTTCTTTGGTATTGTTCGTTGAATAGTTGAGCTCTTTAAGTTCTGAGTTGAGCTGCACGATTACTGACAAATGCGTGCACTGACTGGACAGGTCCATTCAATCTGTGTGGTTTTTCCTCAAAAGACCATTTCAGACAAATCTACATGATCTTCACATGATCTGACCAAGATTATGTCTGGACTTTAAAAGAGACTGACCTCTGAGTTTGTTTCGGCCTTTCTTTTCAGAGTAGTCAGATAGGAAACGCCGACATCACCTAGTTTTAAAATATGATTGACGTGTAAAAGTGTTTGTACAAACCTATTCACAGAAATAAAATCATTTATCATTTATAATTTAGTAGAAGCAGCACGAGCGATGATGCATGCTCATGTCGAGATACTTCAAGGTCTTTGGGCAAAGCTCATTAACACTGCAGCGTACATCCTAAATCGGACTGGCTCGTCAAGTGTACAAGGAAAATCTCCATAAGAGTTATGGTATGGAAAGAAACCGGGTATCAAACACCTGAGAATCATTGGTTGCAAATGCTACGCCCACATTCCTAAATCAAATCGCAAGAAACTAGACAAGAAAGCTCAAAAAGGAATTTTAATTGGTTACGATGGAAATGAAGGATACAGGATGTGGGTTAAAATCAATCACAAATTGATGAGATCTAGAGATGTGACGTTTGAAGAGATAACGTTACTTGGATCCCCTAGCAAGAAAGACGCACCAAATTATCCTCAACCTTCAACCTCAAGTAACAGAATATATCAATACGGGCTGCCAGATCTTCAACAAGAGAGATTTCAGGAAATCATAGTACAGAATTATGCCCAGAACAGCCTATTATCTACAAATGATTCAATTTCGACATCACACTTTAATGGTATCAATGAGCAGGAACTTCATGTAGAGCGAGATGCACAAGAGAAGCATGATGTTCCAGCAGAGCAAAATCAGATCGACACCGAAGAGTCTGAACAGTTTCATGACACTGTAGAATCTGAAGGTGAGGAAGCGTAAAATAATGAAGACCTCTCTCAAGATGAAACTGAACGCGAAAGTCAAATGACTATTAGAGACCGGACTAATCTCAGAACTGCGAGTCGATACAAAGGTTATAATTATCTGCAACATGACATGAAGTGTTCCCAGTGATGAACCTACAACCTTTAAAGTGGCTATGTCCAGAGCAGATCGGGACAAATGGCAAGAGACCACCAATAATCATTTTTTTTCGATAAAGGAGAATGAGACCTGGGAACTGTTTGAATTACCAAGAGGCAGAAAGCCTATTCCTTGCAAATGGATATTCAAGATCAAGACCAACCCTGACCATTGGTGGATATGGGGGGGGGGGCATGGGGGCCCTGCCCTGCCCCCAAAAGACCCAGGAAATCCATACTTTCGACTCAACTTTTCGATTCAATTCAGGTGCACTTTCACACAGCTTACTCATAGGTTGGGTATATCAGGAAACAGAATTATCTATATTCTTTACAACAGGTGAACATTGAATATCTATTTCTCAGTTAATTTACAAAGATATAACAAGCATGCACATTTTAGGATTACTAGCAAGCAACCCACCTCGGAACCACGTCCACTTTCGACCTTGAAATGGACATAAATCCTTAAAAAATATTTTTTTTACATCCTTCGGTTGAATTTCTAAAAACGCTGTATACGTATTTTTTTTTCATCAAGTAATATGTTAAATACCTTTTTTTTTCTGTAGGAAACCTTCAAAAGGCACCCTACCTCTGGGGCGGAGGTCAAGGAGTGTGGGATTTATACCTCACTAAAACCACCCCGGTGATCACCATCAGCACATAGGGGAGGTCCGGTTCCCCTTAAAATACCAATTCTGGAACCTCCCCCTGTGCAACGCCAGTAAGGCACATCCCTGGGGAGACTGTAAAGGGGCCTCCCCTGAGCCTTGCTATGCACGGCAGCACGTGACCACTGCCACCGTCTTCCCTGGGGTCACTTGGTGGGCGGACAGTGTCCCCACTCTGTGCGCCTGCGACCCCAAAGGTCCACCTACTTTGATTGGTAAGCGGATTTCAGCGTATTAGGCGCCAAGGCGGTTGCCTCCCCGACCGACGCCTCCTTCTTCGAGCAGGATCAGCTTTCTCCCGATCCCGCTCGGCGGCCTCCTTCTTGACCATAACGGTCTCACAGAAGGAGGCTACTTCCATCCAATTCTCTGTCTCTGCCAGCATAGCCCTCACTACTGCCGGCAGAGACAGGTCTCGCCCGATCCTGGCAACTAGGACCCGCCGCTCGGAGGCCCACGCAGGGCACTCCTCGAGCGTGGGTTGTGCGGAATTCAGGCTGCCTCAACCGTGGTGGCAATTTGCCGTGGCCTCTTGCCCAATTCTGTTCAGGTACTCATTGAAACAACCATGTCCGGTGAGCACCTGGGTGAACCTGAAGGAGATGCGCTCCCCTCTTTTCAGCCAAGCTTCAAAGTGTGGCAGAACGGCTTCGACAACGCGCTTGTGCGAATATTGCGGCTGCTGTAGCCGCTCGCGCCACCGCTCGAGCGCACACTATTCCCGCTTTGGTGTATATCGCAAATCTGGTAGTAGAACTTCGCGTCCTTATCCGCCAGGATGTCCAGCTGTGGAAAGCACGCCAGGAGAGTTGCTGCCTCAACTCAAAGGATATCGTTCGGTATCCTCGTGCGATACGAATGGCCATTTTCCGCTGCAGTCTATTGACTTTAGTCCTGCAGCGTCGGACGCCTGACAGTCTACCTGACCCAAACAGGCATCCCGTAAAGGACCATCGATCGCACTACACCCACCTAGAGACGACGAACTTCCTCCCGAGGTCCCCCAAGATTGGGCAGCAGTCTATGCAAAGCACCCACTGCTTTCTCGATCCGGGGAACCAGGCGCTCGAAGTGCTCTTCGAAGCCCCACCGACCATCCAGGATACGGTCAAGATACTTTATGTATCGGCCCACCTGGACTTGCGCATCTCCGACATGGACCAACTGCTGGGTGGCTCTCTGCTCCTCGGCAGTTTGTGAAACTATAATGCCTCCGTTTTCTGAGGCGCTATCTCCAGGCCCAGCCCGCGGATTAACGCCACGACTTTTGCCACCCCGAGCTCAGAAAGCTGGATGGTCTTCTCGAAGGTGTCCCCACCTATAAGATTAAATACCTAGATTAAATACCTACCAATTTTCATGGTTTTAACTACAAAACTAAGTAGGTACCGAAATTCCTATACCTCGAGCTAATAAAATCTATTTTTTTTGTTTATTTGTTTTTTTAACCCTAGGTCCGAACCTTGTCAGAATGGCCCCCCCCCAAAATGAAATCCTGGATCCGCCCCTGACCCTGACGGTACTCTAGACAAGTATAAGGCCAGATTAGTGATTAAGGGATATTCTCAAAAGGAAGGAGAGACTTAGACTTTTTTGAGACTTTTAGCCCTGTACCAAAAAGCAATACCTAATATAAACTAGTTCTAACACCCATATTCAAAGTCGCAACCTCATGATTTCCTCCACTCGACTCAACCTCACATAAGTGATTTGATATTCATAGTTGTAATTTTACTTGTCACCTAAAAGAGTTTCCTCAGTGGAGGTGAGTTCAAGTGGAGGAACCAACTGTCAAATATAAGGTACGGCGGCATCTACCTTGAGGCTTCCTTGAGGTTGTCAAAAAGGAACTTTCAACCAAAACACGCGTTTTTTATCCGATTTTCATAATGTGTTTTGAAGAGTTTATTGAATATTTATACGATAATCGTTACGATTACATATCGGCATGACGAATTAGGTGTTGAACACTTGCTGTACGCTGGACCTCTTACACCGCATACTTGCTATGCTTTTTACATTTTCGAGGGTCTTTCGAGGCACGCCTTGAGGTCTCCTCGACTGATTGGTGAGTCGAGGAGCGTTCGAGGTTACGACTTTGAATATGGGTATAATACCTACCATAATAAAAGTACACACAATTCATATAGTATTAGCTTAGTACTAGTAACAACAACTTAGGAACTATGATAATAAAAATTACAAACTAAACTATCAAACAACAAATATTTACATGGCTCAACACATGTTGGCACGTGCCTCTGCACCCAGTGCCTAATAAAGGGGCTGTCCACCTTGTCAACCAACGTTTCTAGGATGCTGTTGGAGCTTCCGCGCAACCTACCCATTATTGACGCCGCCCTCTTTTTCATTATGGCATGAAAATCATCAACACATACACCTTCACATCCCTTCTACAGCGTGCAAACCTGCGTGCGTGCGTATAGAGGTATGAGGAACAGGGTGTAAAGTTCACTCATACTCTATAGAAAAGGGAGGATCCTCCGACCAGACGGGTGTTATGTCTGGTGGGCAACTGCCCGACGGTTGATGTCGGGACGTTGTATATATGCTAGTCGCGCGGTAAACTCTGCTTGCGCGATGCAGGATTTGCGTGACGTCAATATGACGTGTAGCTCGCATGTGGCGATGTTGATACCGCTACAACCTGCGGGTTATCATATTGCACCGAACCGCCAACACCCTACGCTCCCTGTTCAAATGTAGATTATCAGATCAGTCTTCAGTGACCACATGTCCTAGGTAGGTTCTTCACCTGAGCAAGATGCTGCAATGGTGTTCCGCTTATAGTCACTAGAGAAACGATACCTAACGCCGCATATTTGCTATTGAAAATCACCATTTGCGATTTCTTGACGTTGCAACGTAAGCCCATGCGTCTCCGCATAGGATTCACTGATTGATGGGCTCAGCAGCACTATATCGTCTGCATCTAGCTCAGATTATTAACCATGACACCATCTATTGAACAGCCGACATTGGTTCTGCCGTTTCCGATAGGCCTGTATTGTAATTGTTTTTGTCGAAGACATCACCAATTTTACTTTTAATTACGGGTACTACCGCACTTTCTACTAAATCCACTGGAAGACAGGTAAGATGGATGCAAAATGTAAAAAGCATCGCAAGTATGCGGTGTAAGAGGTCCAGCGTACAGCAAGTGTTCAACACCTAATTCGTCATGCCGATATGTAATCGTAACGATTATCGTATAAATATTCAATAAACTCTTCAAAACACATTATGAAAATCGGATAAAATACGCGTGTTTTGGTTGAAAGTTCCTTTTTGACAACCTCAAGGAAGCCTCAAGGTAGATGCCGACGTATCTTATATTTGACAGTTGGTTCCTCCACTCGAACTCGCCTCCACTGAGGAAACTCTTTTAGGTGACGAGTAAAATTACAACTATGAATATCAAACCACCTATAAAAAAAAAAAAAAAAGGTTGAGTCGAGTGGAGGAAATCATGAGGTTGCGACTTTGAATATGGGTGTAAGTGTTGCTGCTAAGGAAAATATGTCTCTGGCCTAATTTGACGTATCAACCGCCTTCCTTTAAGGAAACCTGGACAAGTAAATTTATATGAAGCTTCCAGAGGTCTACACAGACGTATCTGATCCAAGACTTGTTTTAACTGAAAAGCAATATTTATCGATTAAAACAGGCGCCACGCTGCTGGAATCGATGTATTACAGACTACATCATAGAAATTGGTTTCAAACAGAGCAAAGCAGACCCTTGTCTTTTCATAAGATAAAGAGGCAAAACTAAGATTGTTTTAGCACTTTATGTCGACGGTGGACTTTTTGCTTCGACAAGCGATAAAGGAAACGAAAACCTTCTTGGAAGAGCTAAAACAACGGTTAACTCTTAAATCAGCTAGTTATTGTTTGGGAATGGAAATAGAGAAGAAGTTAGACGATTCTATTTTTCTATATCAGAAAGCGTACACGAAAAGCATTCTTGAAAGATTCGGCATGGAAAACTGTAAAGCTGTTGCAACACCGATCCTAAAGTCGAATGCTAGTAAGGAAGAACAAGAGAGCACTACGGCTTTCCCTTATCGCCAAGTAGTGGGAGCACTAGCTTACCTCATGACTGGGACAAGACCAGATATAGCTTACGCTATAAGTGTTGTGTCACGCAATCTTGATAATCCTACAAAGGAGGATATCATAACTGCCAAACGAATCTTACGCTATCTGAAAGGCACAATAGACAAGGAATAGTTTATGCAAACAATAAAACTCGTGGCTTAAGTCGATAGTGAAGTCAAAATGGAAATCCAAGATGGCGACTGTTTTTTATTTTCAAATTTTATCATTGTGAGTGCTACGGCGATGCCGATCATGGTGGTAACCACAGCACAGGGCGCTCCACTCCTGGAATGCTATGTTTTTTTGCTGGAGGACCAATTTTATGGCAGAGCAAACGACAATCTACCGTTTCTATTTCATCAACCGAGGCAGAGATAGTCGCTGCCAGTGAAACTGCAGGACAGATCATATAGCTAAAGAAGATCTTGAAAGACATCACAGATGAGGATTGTCCAACAAGCCAGCAACATATCAGCATACTCTTCGTTACTAAGTTAGGTATTGTAACGACAATAGCCAACACGAACAACGAAAAACGGTTCACAGGTTTAACTAAAATAAGATTTAACAGTAACAAGATTTAACAATAACAATATTCATCAAGAAAACTCAACTACGAAGAGAACATCGTGAAACGCACAGGCTATTCCAATTCCAATAGCAGAGATAGTCAAATCTCGACTGAATTTAGTCACGTCACGAACTTCCAAAGTTCCAACCCAATGATAGACAAGAACTAGAGTAATTTTTACATGCGCATGAAAGAGACAGACTTTTTACCTGCTGGCTTTGACTGCATTGTTCAAACTGGTTCATTTCTTGGGGTGCGTGAATAGCCGCCCCGGCTAACTAGTATCTCTAATTTTGACCACATAATGAGTTATTTCGATGGCATCTACATGGCGGTTAAAGAGTATATAATAGATATAAACTAGAGAACTTTTTATAATAAAGCTAAGTTCTAAAAAGCCTTTAGTTCTTATTTTAAATGAATTTAGAAGCTGCCATTTTTTATACATTTATACAGTTCTAGGACTTTGAGAGCGCAGACGTATTATTTTACAGACCAATTGCATCAAACAATGATTTATTAAGAAAAAGAATACATTGCAAAATAAGTACAATAAAAGTTATTTCGTGCTATTACAACCTTACAAAAAAGTAATGAAGATTTGAAGGCGAGATTTCGGGCACCTTATTAAAAGAAAAAACAAAAAAAGAAATTCTCAATTACCGTGACATGACAAAATGGGGTTTTTGGGTAAAACCTCGCAAATGACCCTCCCTACCCCACAAAAAATTGTGTCGGGCCATGGGCCATGCGCCAAACATCCTGTATATTTCACAATACTTTGTTATCGTAGCATTTCATGCTCATTCATGGTTGAGCTGAGGTATAGTACGGTAAATAAGTTTATCTGTTTATCTAACATCTTATCATTATTCCATAAAAAAAAAACAGAATTATTAGCACTTTCACGAATTGTCAGGTATAAGGTAAGCATTTGGTAATCCGTCAAACGGGCACGAGAGGGTTGAAGTTTAAGGCGGAACCTTCAGGGTAGCCCGCGAAATTCAAATTTTGTCACGTTTTTTGCAATTTGCAGGTTACTGTCAGGTTGTATTTTGATTACAATATGATTCGCGACCGTAACAAATACGGCTTTACAGAATTATAATCATTATAATCAGCAATACGTCTCTATAAGTTCATATTACCCTATTGAATGACTGTTTCATGAAATCATGACATTTGAGGGCAATTCTAACTTAAGGAGTTGTATTGCTGATTCTAATGATTATAATTCTGTAAAGCCGTATTTGATACGGTCGCGAATCATATGTAGATCACCATACAACCTGATACTGACCTGCAAATTGCAAAAAACCTAAGAAAATTTGAATTTCGCGGGCTACCTTGAGTGCGAACAAAGTTGCGGCTTCATTTTAATGTCATTCGTATCCGAATATAGGCATATTCCAATAAGTATATAAACCAGTAGGAATAGTAGGCGTAGGTAGATACACAGAGTACATTTTATATAGGGAGAGGTAGATACGCCTTGCCAGGGTTGGGCAGTATTAGAATAACTTGTAATAAAATTGAAATACAAATACGTATTTGATATTTGTATTTCCATTACTAACAAAAATGAAATTTTTGAGGTGAGGTATTTTGTAGTTAGTACCTATTTCAAATATGTAGGCACTTATCTTCATCGTCTACATTTTAAAAATAAGAAAAAAGAAAAGGTGGCAGTGAACCTGTAAAAATATTGTTTTCTTTAGCAGGTTTTATGCATTCCCCAACAAGAGGCTGTTTGTCTGACGGTACATTTAAAAATCTAGTGTTCGTGAAAGGATTTTTTTTTTTAACTGATTAATAGGCTGAGCTGGCATAGTTATATTTACATTACCTAACACTTGGACCTTGACCATTTCTTTTTTATAAATCTGCAAATTGCCAAAATTGTACAATTTTCCTTATAAAAAGTTATCAATTTAGTCAAATTGTATGCTTGTGAAGTTTTCTGATACAGGGCTCTGTACCTAGTACTTGTACCAAATTCCAAAATTATTTATGCAATATGATACTTTCAAGTGTGCAAGTTAATTCGTTCTTACATTAGGGCCACTTACGACAATTTATTTTAAAGCACTGTGTTGTTCACCCCGTTATAGGAAGTATTCGAGTAGGTAAATTAAACAACGATTCACTGTGTAATAGCAGAAGGTCACACGTCCGCATCGTTCGGGCGCCAGCAAGCAAGTGACCACAGAGCATGTAATTACAAGTGACGACACTGACGACTCTGGTATCTGTACTGTACGTTTTTACCGTACGCTACAGGCTCTAAATGTATATTTTCATTTGTATTTTGTAATTTAAATAAAAAGTGTTAAATTACTGTATTTTATATTTCAAATACCTACAAGACTTGAAAACATTTTGTACTTCGTATTTTAAATACATGCGCGATGGAATTTTTACTTAATTTGTATTTTAATTAAAGCAAGGCATGTATTTTGCCCAGGCCTGCGCCTTGCATATGATGGAAAGAGGGACAACACTGGCTTTACCACAATAACCAGAAGCGGAAAATTCATATCTCTCTCACAGAAGTAGATCTTCTGTAGCATCTGAAATCGTTGCTATCTTAATCTTCTGTATTAATAAGTTCTAATTATCAACAAAAAAAATGCAATCAAGTCAGGGGCGGATCCAGGATTTCATTTGGGGGGGGGGGGTCCGCAAAGCCGCTCCTCCCCACTCAGCCATGTTTTTAACCGTCGTAGAGTAGAGAATGACCTTTCGGCTGAATTGAATCGAAAAGTTGAGTCGAAAGTATGGAACTCCTGGGTCTTATGGGGGGGGGGGGGGGGGCATGGCCCCCATGGCTCCCCCCATGTATCCGCCAAAGGATCAAGTGTTTTTTTACGTGTCTTTGTTTTAGCTAGTATCGTCGGAACCTTATCTCTGGAACTATCTGGCCATGATGTAGGTACCCTACCTACCTATGGTACAATCGCGAGTGCCACAACCGACCAACTGTGTTCGATGCTCTGGTAAAAAATGTCAACACTAACAAGCTTCTTGAAATTCAACATTAGGTACCTATTTGTAGAAATTCCGTTGATTGAGTTGCTCTGTACCTAATAAATATATGTAGACGAAAAATGCTATCTATATCTAGGTACTCTTCTCTACTCCAGGCTAACGATCGAAGCAAAAGGAGTAAGTATGCAAGGATCGTAGCAGGAGGCATTCTGTAGTTTCTGCCTACCCCCATGGGACGAAGGCGTGGGTTTATGTATGTACTAGCTTTTGCCCGCGGCTTCGCCCGCGTGGATGTCGGAAGTTATCCCACAGGAACGTACTACCGGGATAAAAAGTATCCTATGTGTTAATCCAGGTTATAAACTATCTGTGTTCCAAATTTCATCCAAATCCGTTCAGTAGTTTTTGCGTGAAAGAGTAACAAACATCCATCCATCCATCCAACCATCCATCCATCTTCACAAACTTTCACATATTTTATAATATTAGTAGGATGTATGTAGGTAGGTACGTACTTAGTACTATATCTAACTAACATTTTGCGAATTTCATCTATTCAGTGGTTGCGTACGTGAAGCCTCATCAGGTTCATTAGTTATTGATGGAACCTTTACCAGAAAATGAGACGAAAAAAATACAAATCAGAATTCTCCGAATTTAGGTTAGGTACGCATACCTACCTACACTAGACATCATAATGACGTTAAAGGGCTTATGGCTAAATGGCTACTGCGCCGTGCGCAGATCGATGAACATGCGCGGCTAACTCCGGTGGCTCCTATTATATGTACCTACCTAGGTAGGTACCTATATCTGGTTGGTCCAACCTGGAACGTGAATTTATTTTCTGTATGTAATATAATAAGTAGGTATGAAATAAAGACGCTGGCACATCACACGTGATAGATTATAGCTGTTGACTGTACTTTAAGATCATATTAATTGATAATTTTGTTAAGGGGGATGCGCCAAGGCAGCCCGCGAAATTCAAATTTTCTTACGTTTTTTGCTGCCTTGTACATTAACCTCATTGCACAAAACGCATATTTATTCCCACTTGTTTCTGTTCCCTGCCATGCGAGTGTTAGACCCTGATTCTATACCTTCATGGAACCAAACATTTGTACAACATATTATCATTCACATCAATATACCGCAACTCAGATAAATAAGTAAGTAGGTGCCTACTCTGTAAATAAGCTATATATGTAGCCAGTAGCTATAAGATAAAAATGCTCATAAATAATGTAAAGTACCTATAAAAACTTGTTTTGTCGAGGTCTTGCATCATTCCATGTCTATATATTTATCTGTACCTACATAGTACAATACAATACATAAGTCAGCCTGTGCATACAAGGGCGGATTCAGCTTTGGTGCCGGGGGGGGGGGGGGGGGGGGGGGGGGGGGGGCTTTACAAAGTCGTAGTCAAATCACAAGATGTTATAATTAAATTTTTATAATCATAGATACAAAAAGTAGGCATTTTATTAATGTATGAAAGTACTTTAATTAAATTAATTAAATATTGAAGGTAGGTACTTACATAAAATCTATATTGTGACAAAAAGGTCCAGTACCAAGCCAAGGGGTGGGGGAGGGTCATGGGGGTCATGACTAGCATTGCCGGAGCGAAATATTCCGAAGTATTCCCGTCGAATTATTCGCGAAACATTCGGAAGTATTGAGTAGTATTCGGAATTATTCCCCAAGAAGAAATATCTAGCTAAGTACATGTTTGGCCACGCATAGAGTAGGTAGTTGTGTAGGTAGTTAGTGGTAATGAACCTGCTGCGAGTCGCGGGGCGGGGTGTCACTGCCACGTGCAAGTGTTCGACTATTGATCACTAGATGGCGACGCAATTACCATTGCAAATTACTTATGTTCCGCGTTAGTGATTGTGTATTCATACCCACGAATCTTCCTTCCTTCCTACCTTCCTAACCTTGGTCACTGCAGCAGCAGAAAGCGCACGCAGGCGAGCACTACTGATGGAAGTTGTACAGTTACAGCTTTTACGTTTACCCGTTAGAGGGCGTTAATGCCAGTGGCTATAAATATATTACTACGCGTTCATTAATAAAAATGAGTATAATACGATTTGAAAACTTCCGAATATTTGCTTTCATCTACTTAGATATGTACTTACGTAATAAGTTTTTTTATGCGGTTTAGGTGTGCAAGTGATGTTTTGCGAGAATACTATTTACATAAAGGTAAATAAGTAGGTAGGTACTAAGATGAGTTTATATTATATATTATTATTTACCGAGATAAATAGTAAAACGGTACCTATTACCTATATTATTTCAATTGTTTCTTTATGTATGTACTTTAGTAAGATTTCGGTTGAACACTACCTATTCTAAAAAGAAGGAGATAATCTTTTTGGTAAAACATCGTCGTAAAAAAGTACGTAGGTAACCCTAACTTCTTATTTTTTTTTTAAACCATTAGGTAGGTAAAGTACTTAAAAACATTTTTACGCTTGTACATAACATCCGCACAAAATCGACACAGTTTAAACTCATCCATACTAAAATAAAATACTAAGTACCTAGTCATAAGTAGATAACTACTTACAGGGAATTATTCCCGCATAGTAGGTACGTAGGCATCGAATAATACTTCGTTGATTATTGAATGAAGCGCTGGCGTCGCCGTGCGACTAACGAGGGAAGTTCTCCATTTACAGTTTTACTCTTGCTCGCTAGATGGCGTTAATTCACGTAACGCACCGACGAAATATCTAATACACGGCGAGTCTCCTCAAGCTACCTACGCATACATTCGTAACTATTGGGAATAATTTAACTCTTAATAAGTAATAAAACGTAGGTCATCTACTTCATCCTTACAATATTTATTTTACTCTGCATTCTTGCTGCGGTAGTATTCCTTCCAATCGAAGTATTCTTTTGAATGTTTCCGAATTATTCCGAATACTTCCGAAATTTTGCAACGCTAGTCATGACCCCCCCCTGGATCCGCCTTTGCTTGCATATTTGTTCAGCGAAGGTTCCAAATTCTACTGGTTTATACGCCAAGTTGAACGTTTCTTTACAAATGAGTTCTAAAGGCGCCGAAGGTCTGAATGTTTTTTTTTAAAGTTCCGAAGTAATAATTCTGCGTCCTTTTTCTATCAAAAAAGAAAATCAAGTGAAACCACGAATTGAATACATGTTCATAATTATGTATCTTCCTTACGTCAATCGAAACACCGCGCAACGGCTTCAGAGTGCATAGTACCAAAATTGCCTATCACTGCCTACCTTCTCCACGGGTACTATTACGGGTATAACGATTTTTTGCTACGAGATATGATTTTGAACCAAACCAAAACGCATAATGTTTCAATGTTGATTAAATGTAACGTATGAAATATTCCTAAATAGTTCGGAGCACGATGAAAACATTCTAATAACCTGATTATATTTTTAAATCTATCTTGAATTATAATCTTTCATTTTATAATTAAAAAATATATACTATAAAGTACCGTACGTGAGTATATTTTCCTTGTTAAAGTAACAATAAAACGTTTTCAGTGTCACCGTGACATCGCAGCGGTTTGACAATCCAGAGGATTATGACTTTGACATTTCTAGAATTTGTTTGCATTTTTTGCGTCTTCTTTAAACTTGAATTTTTATTTTATTTTCTAATTTATGAATAAATATCATGTGTTTACCGTGTGTTTATTAATGTATGATAAATAAACTTACATTTATATTGTGTTCTAAACAAGACCATGGTAATAGTCGTTCTGTATACACGTCTTGTGAAATAGCAATGATACCGTGTTAAAAGCTCGTTGTATCGCCACTAATTATTTATTTGTAAGCTCTTTATGAAATAATAGAACATGGAAGATATTCAAGTGTGCCGCATTTGTTTAAATACTGATGTTAAAATGCAGGACCTGTCGGCATACCCTTTAGAATCTTATTTTGCGTCATTGTTGATTGAAAGTAAGGTATGTTTGTTTTGGATCGTTATCCCACGCATTAAAAATACTTATTATCTAGTAACTTTATTGAATGCTGATAATGCTTTTCATCTAGCTTGCTTTGTCCCACTGCAGGTCTTCCTTAATCTGAACTAATATTATAAAGAGAAGAGATTTGATTTTTTGTATGTTTGTTTGTTGCGCTTTCACGCTAAAACGGCTGAACAGATTTGGATGAAATTTTGGACATGGGTAGACCATGACCTGGATTAGGACATAGGATACTTTTTATCCCAATATTCCCATGGGATTGAGACTTATGCTGGTGAAACTGCAGGACGCAGTTAGTTTCTAAATACTTTTGATTGAAATTACTTAAGACTACACATTGTATCCTTATTAATGCATTGCTTCAAGCTATTTAACTGTTACAGTATGCAATAATTCATATTCTAACTATTTTGCTAATCAACCTTTTATTTCTAGCCTCTATACAACAACTTGCCGCCATATGCCTGCTATGAGTGTGCAGCACTTGTGAGGAAGTTCTATTTATTTAGAGATAAGTGTTTGCAAAGCCAGAGGCTGCTATGTGGAATCATTGATCATTGCGGGAAGGTACATTTTATTATTTAAATACATACACTAATGCCTTCTTTCCATGGGGGTTGGCAGAAACTAATGAACGCCACCTGCTACGATCCTTACATACTCCTTTCGCCTCGTTTACGTTTCTACATCTGGTCATATACGCACGCCGGTTGCAAGTGTTACACACCTGACCTTTCTGAAGAACATCACCAATGAAGTCACTATATATGTCTATATATGTGCTAGGGCGTCCCCTCCCGGCGTTTCCACTCACATCTGCCTTGTAACAAATGTCTTTCTATTTGATAAATAATAATAATTTGTTAGGCTATGAACATACTTATATATATGTTTCTCTCAGAACTAGTAAAGAAACAATAGTTTTAAAATTTTTGATCACAATTAATTTAA
This sequence comes from Griposia aprilina, assembly GCA_916610205.1. Lineage (NCBI taxonomy): Eukaryota > Metazoa > Arthropoda > Insecta > Lepidoptera > Noctuidae > Griposia > Griposia aprilina. Next base: position 20,158,428 of record OU744298.1, read on the forward strand.
TTTATTACATGTTCCAGTTAACCCGTCCAGCTATACAATCAATTGCCAGAAAAAACCTCCTCACAATTAAAAATATCAATAATATCAGCATAGAACAAGATAGCACAGCCAATTGTATCAGCTTAGAAAGACCTGAATTCATTGTAGAAGTTATCAAAAAAGAGGATCATGATGATGTTGATGTTCCTGATCACATCAGTCCTGATAATAGTTCTAGTGATGATAGTGATGGTGATGAGTGTGAGAAGAATAGTAAGAAGAAAATTCATGAACTAGAGAAGGTTGAGATTCCGGTGAAAATGGACATTCAGGAGGACTCTGCTGATCCAGAGGTAAGGTTATATTTAATATTCATAAACAAGTTTCTTTTTTCACATTTACAGTGACGATCAAGAACAAACCGGTTTTGTGGGGCATAGTTTTAAGTACAAGATTTCTGTAAACTCTTTATAAACCCTTCCTATTAAGTTCCTACAAATTTTATAAATGTGAAAGTTTGTGAGGATGGATGGATGTTTGTTACTGTTTCACGTAAAAACTACTGAACGGATTTGGATGGAATTTGGACCACAGATAGTTTATAACCTGGATTAACACGTAGGATACTTTTTATCCTGGTAGTTCCATCCCAAAACTAGTAAAAAATCAATGCAAAAATGTTGCATGAAATACCTTTCTATCATAAATATCTATTTAGCCTATAATGTCCCCTTACTGGGACATCCCTCCCTATTCCACACACAACTGTCCTCTACCATTGTGGGTCATTACAAAAATTATTTGCGAAATTTAAAAAGCTACACACATCCTTTAAAAAAATATTTATAACACATTAATAACTTTTCTTTCATAGCTTTCTGAAAGTACAGTTGCAACAGCAAAATCGCCTATCAGAAAATCCCGTACAGCGCAGCCTAAGAAGCGAATAAGACCCAAGAGGACTCGTACTACGGTTGCTAAGAAGAGTCCACCCAAAGTTAAGATGGATGACACACAATGCGAAGAGCAGACTGATGATTTGATCAATGTTATTACTCTGTCGGTATGTTGATTTAGTATTTTATAGTCTAGTATAGTCATTGTACTGGTGTTATTATTATAAATAATAAGATGATATTCTTGTTCTAAGACTTCGTTCACGTCAAAAATTAGCCCGTACAACATTTTATGGCCCGACACGACATTGGCGCGCCATTTCCGAATGTTCTTAAATTCTTATAATGTAATTGGTTGTAGCAATACCGACATAATTATATGGTCTTTTTTTTTTTGGGTGTGAAGTCAATGACCTTTCCTGCTCTGGGCGGAGCGGAAGGGCGTGTCAGACTCTTACTGACTAAAACCCACCCGTGTTCCTTCCGTTGCCTGTGCGCCAGGGCCACGGTAACTCTTTCGAACAATCCGCGACCCCGGATTATATGGTCTAATGGCAGTATCCAAAATGATAACGTACATTTTTGAACGATTCCTAAGCATCTAGCTGATAAATTAACAAACGACAAAAATGTTCAATGGGTAGGGATAAAACTCACGCACGACTGCTTGCAAGTCCGCGCCCTATTTTTAACCGACTTCCAAAATGGAGGAAGTTCTAAGTTCGTCTGTATGTATTTTTTGTGTATGTTCATCGATATTTTCTGCAATTATAGACCGATTTTGAAAATTATTTTTTACATGCTAATATTGACAAAATTTCTTGCAGAGATTGTATGTGGAATGGGGCGCAAATGGCTGACGCAATAAATTAGCTCTGTATGTGTACATTAGTCATTAGTCTATCTTCTTATCCACAGATTGAGGATCAGATAGAGGAGATGAACAAACGGAAACAGTCGTCCAACTACCTCGACTGTCCGTACAAGTGCCATCAGTGCTACAGGGGGTTCAACAACACGCATGCGTGGAAACATCACCTCACCAAACATTCCCCGGTAAGATATACTATATACGTACAAGGATCCTTTGGTGCGTGGCTAAAATCGGAACTAACGCCATCTTGTTTTAGGGTTGCGTACGTCCGAATCAAAAACGGAATCCATTTTTATTTTTTGTGTGGGTTATCATCAAATGACTTCTCTCGCTCTGGGCGGAGCGGGAGGGTGTGTCAGACTCTTACTGACTAAAACCCACTCATGTTCTTTCAGTTGCCTGTTCGCCAGGGCCACGGCAACTCTTTCGAAAAAACCGCGACAAAAAAATATATAATCACTCGTGTGTCTGTCTGTCTGTCCGTCTGCCACAGCCAATTTGCTCCAAATCTACTGGACTGATAAGGTTGTTTGGTAGACATATGAATTCTTGTGACCCAAACACGAACGTGTAACGTACCGAAAATAGTTTTCGGGAAATTATTTTCTCATAGATTACAGGAAAATCTATAAGATGGCTATGGTCTTAAAATAACATGACAAATCTATCTAATCTATATTCATGGTATCATGGTATATTGTTCGTACAAACTTACATTATTTGCAGTTGGAATGTATAGGAGAACATGACATGTGTTTCAACTACCATGTTAAGTTTGTCCTTCTGCAGTATCACATGAGTGAAGCCGCGGGCAGCCGGGTACAGCTTTGAGACGGAACCCTCAGGGTGCGAGTCCTCGAACTTGTCCCGTTTTTTATAACTTACTCATAAATACTTACCAACAGCGCCTCCCTGTCAACGTCATTCGAGCGCCAAAAGATCCTTGAAGCACTGTACATTGAAATTTAAACCTATTGTCAATGATTAAAAGTCACATGTCGCGTGCTCGTGATTTGCAACGACTATACATACCATGTTAGCTATAATGTTTTAAATACCTAAATGCTAGCTTCCATGGCTAACTAGAACTACTTAAGTGAGTGAATGACCAGAACCCTAATTGTGTAACACACTATCAATCCGAATCCGAATCATTTTGAAGGATATTGTTAATCCATTGCTTGAATGTTGTTGACTGTCAAAATGAAAGCCATTCCTACTGTTAGTGTGTTACGCAATTACCCCAACGGTCCCGAGCTACACAATAGTAACTCGGGACGTGTTATTGAGCGAAAGAGAAAGAAAATAAAATTATTTGATCCAGGTTAAGACACACACATACACATATTTAGGCTGGCATGCTCTCATTTTGAGACATACAAGTGATTAAAAAAAAACTGTCGATATTGTAAAATCCCGTAGTAGTAGGCACCTTACACTTGCAGTTTTAGTAAGAAGTTTTAAGTTGGAGTTACGGTCGAGATGAGTTGACGTAAACACGCACAGATTTTGTAGCACTAAAGTTTATTAGATGTACCGATCACAACTAAGTTTGAGTAGGATGCTAATCCGCGGTGTTCGTGGTAAGTAATTAATTGTCAACTAACTAAAATTGTATTGAGAATCATTATAAATACGGTATAAAAAGTAGGTTGCTGCGTGAGCAGTCTGACAGTATGTACGTAAACCGTACATGCTCCCAAGGGAAAGGGCGAGATGAGCATCCAGTACATAAAAATATAAAAAGTTCACAAACGTAAAAGTAGAAAGTGTAAAAGTAAATATAAAACATGTAAACATTAAAATCATAAATTTTACAGCTCCTCAAAGTGAAATAGTTTTTTCGGCCTCGCATCGCTGTATAGTGGCTCCGGCGGTGTCGCTTTTCGTATTTCTTGCATTTCGATTTCGACTTGATTGTCGATTCCTTTAAGCTGCTTTGGCTTCTTTGTTTTCTTATACCATCGTTTTATAAAAATGTAGAGTATAAACGAAGCAGATCCTCCCAACAGCAAAGAAGTCACAGAGTAAAGGTATATGTCGTGGCTCGAGATGTCTGACTCTTGGGGTAGTCTTTCCTGCTCTTTCTGCTGAGTTATTTGCTTCTCTATAAACTTGATGCTTTTTGCAGAGGTTTCCAGTTCCGTTATATTCAACTGTGCATTTTTCTAACTTATGTCGAATATATTGTTGATGGTGGTGTTAAGTACGGGTACTTGAATATCCGCCTCCATGTAAAATTTGCTTCCTAAGTGATTGTATGTGAATATAGTTGCATCTTTCTTTTGTAGTATGCATTTTGGTTTCAAGACAATCACTCCAGTGCCATTGATGACCGTCGGCGTAACTTGATCGTTACATATGACGCGCATCAGCTGTGTATCGCACAATGTAAACAACCACCAGTTAGGTTTCTGTAATTGGATCCATGTCTCTTTACAGGTTACGTCCTTGATGACACATGATAAAGACGTCTGTTGACTGAATACCTTGGCCTCGCAAGGTGCATCTTTGTCGTGTAAGCTAAATACTGGCTGACGTGAAATACAAATGTACTCGTCGTTTCCGTATGACGTACATTGACGCATATCTTGCTCTTCCATGGTGATGTACGAATTTTTCACGAAGTTTATGGCGATGAAATTGGTGAAAGACTGCACAATTTTTAATTGTCCTTGTCTCAGGAACGGTATGGGTATCACCCGATATATTCTGTAGTCCTCATCACTTAAAAGTGGAATATGTAATTCGAAAAGTAGAGAGTTATTTGTAATTCGAGCTTTAACATGGATCAGTTCGTAGATATCTCGGAAGTTCTTTTGTATATCCTGTATTGGTAAAGCTAGTCCTTGTGGCAGTTTTCCAGAGATGATGTTGAGCTGTTCTATTATTTGAGATGCTGGAAACAAGTGCGTATCCAAATGACCTCGGTAGATGTTGGCAAGAGCATTCATTAACATTTCTTGAATTCGATGCAAATCGTTCAAAATTAAAGTTGATGCTAAGGCAGCAGAATTCACATCGTTTACTGTGTATAGTATTTGCGCTCTGTTTTCAATTTTTGTGATTGCGTCGCTAGTCTGGCTCATGTAGGTTTGTATTGCGTGAAATTGTTTGTCCATGAATTCCGTATTGTTTTTAATAATGTTGTTTTCAGCTTCAATAATCAAAGTTTGATTCTTCATCAACTGCAACAGATAATTATCGTTGGTTTGCAAATTTTGGATATCTTTCTCGTACTTTTGCGCAAAGTCTTCATCCAAAACTCCGAATAATGTTCTGGCTAATTTTCCGATTCCATCAAAGTAGCCTCTTTTTTGTCGCGAATGCTGAGAAAGTAACATGGTATTGTAATTTTCAAGGTGATGCAATTCATGACGTAGATGGTTGACGACTGTTTCGCATGCTGTAAACTCGTGGGCGATTCTTTGACAGAGTCTATCAATTTGATTGATATAATTATTAATATTTCCTGTAGCTTGCCAGTAGGATGTTAAGTTAAAATAGATAAGTAGTGTCCATTCATCGTGGATTAATTGTAATTTTCCGGCTTCATCAAAATAAATAGGTTGACTGTTGGGTATAGAGGTCATCTTAAAGTTATTTGTAGTTGATGATGATTGTGCCATTCCCATCGTTCCTATCAAAGTCATAAGAACGAGAGTCAGGAAACTGTACTTATTGGTTCTTGTGCTCCTTTTTCTTGTTAGGTTTTCAGGCATCTCTTCGTCTTTCTCACTTTTGCTGCTCGTAGTTTCTGCAGTAGCGGGCAGGTTTTCTTGTAGTGGTAATGGTGTCAGTTTGATAGTAGGTCGTTTTATCACTCCAGATTTGGTTTTAAGGGTGGCCACTCGTACTAAACCGTCCTTGCCGGGATGAGTTTCTATGACTCGTCCCATGGCCCATTTGCCAGGCGGTAAGTTTGTTTCCTTTATTAGTACGACGTCATTTATTTGTAGATTTTTTACTGTTTTGTGCCACTTGCTCCTAGACTGTAGAGTATTTAAGTAGTCATTGGACCACGCCTTCCAAAACTGATCTAGCATGTGCTCTGTAAGTTGCCAGCGTTTTCTCAAATCCATCTTTCTGTCATCAGGCTCCGGTTGAGGTAATGACAACGTAGCACTGCCAGTTAGAAAGTGACCAGGAGTAAGAGTATTATAAAATTCCTCCGGATCTTCTGTTAGCGGACACAGAAGCCTCGAGTTCATGCAAGCTTCTATTTTTGCTAATAAGGTCGCAAATTCTTCCCAGGTGAGTTTTTGATCTCCGAGAACTCGTCGCAAGTGGTGTTTTAACGACTTAACGGCCGCTTCAAATATCCCGCCCGCACTAGGCCAAGCAGGGGCGTTGAAGTGCCACTGTACTTCTAATTTGCCAACTTCGTCAAACAACTCAGGAGAAAGTAGCTTTTTGAAGTTTCTAAAATCCTCTCTCAGCACTTTGGATGCCCCAACGAAATTCGTGCCGTTGTCTGAGTACATATGTGCGGGCGTTCCACGTCTCGCGCACATTCTTTGAAACGCCGCAATAAATGCTTCTGTGCTAAGTTGTGAGACTAACTCGATATGTACGGCTTTCGTAGCCATACAAACGAAAACAGCGATATAAGCTTTTGAGGTCTTCACTCCTCTTCCTTTGTTCAGTTTCACGTCTACATGGCCAGTAAAGTCGACACCAGTATGAGTGAACGGGCGACTTGGTGTTACTCTTTGTTTTGGAAGATCGGCCATTAGTTGAGCGTTGTCGGTAGAGTTGAAACGATGACATTTCACACAGCGGCGTATTCTTCCCTTTACAGCTCGATTTCCCGAAACTATCCAGTATCGTTGCCGTATATAAGTCAGGGTCAGCCGGGCTCCTCCATGAAGAGTCATCAGGTGTGCTTGGTCGATAAGTAGCTCAGTGAAGCGGCTTTTGTAGGGTACAATTGCTGGATTCTTCATATTAGTAGGTAGTTCGGAGTGTTGTAGTCTTCCGCCCACGCGAATGATTCCTTGATTGTCCAGATAAGGTTTGAGCTTGTAAATGCTGCTTCTAGGTGACACTGACTTGTTTTGTTTCAAATGTCTGTGTTCTTGCGCAAACTCACTCTGCTGAACATATTTTATTATATATTCTGCTGAGTTTTTTATGTCAGTTGTCGTCAAGTAAGTAGTGCCTGGTTGCAATTTTTGCTTAAGTGATGCAAAATATCGCAATATTCGAGCAGTAATTCTTGTTATTGAAGTTAGCGAACTGTGGGTCGTCAATAGCTTGTAAACAAAATGTTCAGTATTGTAATTTTGCAAACTGATGTCAGTGGGTTCGATTCTGAGTGCTTTGCTAGTAGTAAAATGGCAATTCGCACTATGAGGACTTTCTGATTCCACGAAGTTTCTTAGGAATATAGGTCCGTCCCACCATAAATTGAACTCGATTATCTTGCTCGGTAACAAGCCTCTCGAAGCGCAGTCAGCGGGATTAAGTTCAGATCGTACGTAACACCATTGCTGCGGTGGAATTACGTCTTTTATTTTCCCCACTCTGTTGGACACGTATCTTTCCCATTTTGAGAGGTCTCCCTGAATCCAGGCTAGGACCACTTTGGAGTCACACCAACCGTAAGCTGATACCTCATGCTCTGTCAGTGATTCTTTTGCTTTCGCCATGAGCTGAGAGAGAAGTAATGCGCCGCATAACTCAAGTCGAGGCAATGTTACTTTTTGAGTAATTGGCACCACCTTAGTTTTTGAAACTAATAATGTGATCTTAGGATTGCCTGTTTCATCGATTACTCGGCTGTATATGACGCAAGCGTATGCCTTTTCGCTTGCGTCACAAAATCCATGTAGTTGTATACTTTTCTGCGTACTGTCAATCCATCTGTTTATTTTAATATTTTTAATTTGATGTAGTTCTTTGTTTAGATGCCACCATTCGTTTTGGAAGTCAGTAGGTAGTTCAGCATCCCAGTTAATTTTGGTCAGCCACACCCTTTGGAATAGTAATTTAGCTAACACAGTTATCGGTGCCAGCCAACCCAAGGGGTCGTATATTTTTGATATCTGTGACAGTAATTTTCTTTTAGTTAATGGTGTTTTGTTGTAGTCGTCTATAGTCCAGTTGAATATGAAAACATCTTCCTTTGGATTCCAACTTAACCCCAACGTTTTCATGGGTTCATCGCCTTTAAAATCAAATGTATTTCTTGAAATTTGATCTTCATCTAAGTGTCGTAAAAGCCCGGAGTCATTGCTTGACCACTTGCGCAGATTCATTCCACCTCCCTTTAGTAGTTTAATGATAGTTATTTGAATGTCCTTTGCTTGTTTTGCCGAGTTATGACCGCTAATTAGGTCATCGACGTAAAAGTGACGGAGTAATATTTCAGCAGCCTTTGGGTATTTGTTACCATCGTCGTAAGCGAGTTGTTTGAGTGTTCGCATTGCCAACCATGGCGCACTCTTTGTTCCATATGTTAATGTTTGCAGTTCATATTCTTGTAAGTTATCTGTGGGTTGACTTCGCCATATTATCTTTTGCAAATGTTGTTGTTCAGAATGACACCAAATGGAACGGTACATTTTTTCAATGTCTGCAGTGTAGACATATTTATACCCGCGCCATTGTAATATCAATGCTTGGATGTCCTTTTGCAGGTTTGGACCTTTTTCCATCACATCATTGAGGCTGCATCCACCCATGGTCTTTTGTGAGGCATTAAAAACAGCTCTTAATTTAGTTGTCGTCGATTGTTCTCTCAGTACTCCATGGTGCGGCAAGAAATGTTGACCTTTGACGGACGTCGTTGTCGAAAGCTTCATGTGACCTAAATCGATGTATTCCTGAATGAAATCTTTATACATCGAGGCAAGTCTGGGATTTCTCTCAAATTTCCTTTCGAGTTGTAAAAATTGTGAGATTGCGATTGGCTTTGAGTTTCCCAATTTTTCTTCATAACCAGGAATCAGTGGCATTTTCACTACGTATTTTCCGCCGCTTTCTCTCTCAGTAGTCATTTTGTAGTATGTTTCGCACCAGTCGTCCTTAGAAGTATCTTCATTGTTTTGTATAATATCTTCAGTCTCCCAAAATCTCTTTAAGTCGTCCATGTCCACAAGAGCAACATGGCAGCTGAAAGTTTCTAGCTTCCCGCATAAAATCCATCCTAAACGGGTTTGCTGAGCCGTCGGTGTTTGAGTATCTCCCTTTAGGACCCCCTCTAATATTACTTGCGAATAGATATCTGCTCCCAGCAGCAAATCCACGCTCCTTGACAAGTTAAATTCAGGATCCGCTAGTTTTAAGCCTTGAAGATGAGGCCAGTTGTTTTTCTCGAACGTTTTATTAGGTAAGTTGTTCGTAATCTTTTTCATTATAAGTGTGCTTGCTGAAAATGCAAAATCAGTGCAAAGTGATTTGCATTCCAATTCCAGACGTCCTTTACAATCTCCAGAAATAGTACCCACGCCGGAGATTGTGGCGTTCAACCTTTTTCTAGGAAGTTTTAGTCGTTGAGCTGCGTTCTCCGTGATAAGGTTCACTTGCGAGCCTTGGTCAAGTAAAGCTCGCAATTTAATGTAGTTTCCTGTTGTATTCTTAACTTGAAGTTCCACTGTTGTAAGTAAAATTTCCGTAATGTTATTGTTGGATATGTGGTTCGAATTATTTTGATCAGCTGAAGTTGAAGGTTGCTGCTCCCGTTGTTGAGAACGCTGACCCAAATTGTTCGTATCAAACCTCGATGTCTGTTTTTGCGCTGAGTAATGTAATAGCGTATGATGAGGTTTATTGCATTCTTTGCACGTTTTGCGTGACGTGCATTTGGTTTCGCTATGTTTATACAAACAGTTTTTGCATATTTGTAATTTCCTCACTGTGTCATTTCTTTGCCGTGTGTCCATTTCAATGAACTTCGAGCATTGCATGATCACGTGAGAGCCGTTGCACAAGAGACATTTTCCGAATGATGTATGATAAATCCTAGATGTTTCTCTTCTGTTTGATTCAGATGATGGCTTAATTGCGTTAAATCTAGTTTTGTTGTTAAATTGTTGTTTTTGTTGGTTTGAAGTATCTTTCTGGTAACCCTTTGCAGCTTCTAATGCCATAAATTTAGTTTCCAAGAACTCCAGGAATTCACCCAGCTCTGGGACTTCCTTTGGGTGCTCTAATTCTCTCGTATATTCAGTATAGGATGTTGAGTCCAATTTCTGTGCCATCAGATACACGATAATTGGATCCCAGCTTGATGTATTTAGACCGATGTTAAGTAGGCCATTCATGCATTCGTTGATTACGTCATGCATTTTCTTCAAAACAGCAGCAGATGCTTGCTGTATGGATGGTAACTGCATCAAGGTATTCATCAAGTTTGTGAATTGGAGTCGTCTATTGTCATATCGCTGAATAAGAATATCCCAACAAGCTTCATAGTTTTCAGCGCCGACTAAATGTTGGACTAGTCGTTCAGGCTCTCCTTTCAGTTTAGATTTTAAGTGTTGCATTTTCTGTGACTTCGAACAATTCGCATTGTTGTGAATTGTCTCCAAAAACATATCCTTGAAAGTAATCCACTGACTGTAATTTCCAGTGAATTCCGGTAGTTGAATCCTAGGTGCAGAGTTCTGGTAATTAGCGTTAGTCCATAGCTTTGAATTAAGAGATCTTTTCATGACATCGTATTGACGTTCTTTATTGGCAAATAAGTCGTTGTACACTTCGTTTGATCCTTTTAAAATTGCTTCTAGCTCCCAGTGACATCTTTCTACGGTATCCCACTTGCTCTTCAGGACGCTCAGCTGATCCTCTAACTCCCATTTTTCAGTTATAGAGTCAATGCTTATCTTTGACATTGCTCGTTCAAGTGCTTTTATGTGACATTCTTGCCGGTCAAGTAGTTCCTTGGTTTTAGCGTCTATTCCCTGCGGATGCGGGATGACAACTTCAGGCTGTTTTCCTTCACAGGCCAACAACCGTTGTAGCAGATCGACTCTGGTAGTTTCGTAAAGTTGTTTTGTTTTTTCAAAAATATTTTCAGTAAAATAGTCGTTTCTTTTATCCTCACGTTCAAGTAATAAATTGTGTCTATTGTTAAAGTCTTGCCAGAGATTTTCCAATGACACTAACCGTTGAGTCAAGTATTCCTTCCCCTTTCGCGATGCACTATCCTTTTTGTAGTTAGTACAGAGACGCTTGATGGATTCGAAGACTTCGTTTTGTAAAGTAATTTCGCTCATCTTGAGTTATTCGATGAAATAGTCGAACGTAGTTGTAGCAGTAGAAGTAAAGTTGGATTTGAAGAACACGTAGTTGGGTGTCTTCTAGTTTGCAGGCCTCGGATTACTCGCAGTTCACGTTGTAGTCCGGACGTAGTAGTAGTAGTTGCACTAGTAGTAGTTGCACTAGTAGTAGTTGTATTTGCAGTAGTAGTAGTTGCAGTAGTAGTAGTTGCAGTAGTAGTTGTTGACTGTAGTCGCCACTAAAATTGTTGTTCACGAAGAGTAATTTGCTCTTCGTTGATTGCTCAAAGCTCTTGTACTCTCGCTACGAATATGCGCGCTTTCTCAACTTGTCTGGGGCGACCCGCTTGTGGGAGACCAGCCAAGCCGATTCGCTGTCGTTTCAAGAGACACAATTACTCCGAGCGGCTCGAAGGACCATTAAATGTAAAATCCCGTAGTAGTAGGCACCTTACACTTGCAGTTTTAGTAAGAAGTTTTAAGTTGGAGTTACGGTCGAGATGAGTTGACGTAAACACGCACAGATTTTGTAGCACTAAAGTTTATTAGATGTACCGATCACAACTAAGTTTGAGTAGGATGCTAATCCGCGGTGTTCGTGGTAAGTAATTAATTGTCAACTAACTAAAATTGTATTGAGAATCATTATAAATACGGTATAAAAAGTAGGTTGCTGCGTGAGCAGTCTGACAGTATGTACGTAAACCGTACAGATATAATAATATCTATTTGCAAATAATTTATATGGAAATGTGTGTGTTTTGTTCGCAGAACCTCGGCGACATAGAGTGCAAAATCTGCAAGTACAGGTTTAAAACGAAACGAAACCTTCAAAGACATGCCCTAAACCACGGGAAGAGATATGTTTGTAATTTATGTCCATACAACTCCAGTAACATGTAAGTATAAAGCCCCATATTATTTGGAAAACATCAAATATCACCAATTCGCACTAAGCGCTTCCAAACATCTTTTATAATGCGCACAGCAAAAGAGTGAAATTCTCTACCTGCGTCTGTGTTTCCGACCGCATACAACCCAAATCTCTTCAAAGTGAGAGTGAACAGGCTTCTTCTGGGTAAGCTCACTCCATCGTCGACTTTGTCTCTGTCATCTCTGACCTAGACTAGAGTCAAGAGCAAACCCATCTAAAATAAAAATAAAATTAAATCCTACAAACGATGTTGCACAACTTTTGTTTCTCAGTGAATACAACACATGACGGGCACTTTCCGTATTTTTAAAAACGTTTGCATTCTAATCTCGGCCTCTATCTATTTGTCAAAAATACCCAATCTATAATATTTTGACAAATTTTTGACATAAATTGTAGCTGACATGAGGTTACGAATAGATTTAGAACGTTTTTAATTATGAGAATTGGCCTTCTGCACAAAAACAAATAGTGCAACTTTTGTTTCGAAATAAATACCAGGCTTAAGCCAAAAGTGGTTGAAAAAGGGACTGTATGTGTATTATCAGAAGGTTTATATTTCAGAACTACTGTGAAGCAGCATCAAGGGTCACACAAGGGAGTAACGCACAAATGCAAGTTTTGTGATGAGGTTTTCAAGTAAGAAATATTGGTTTTAACCCGATACTGATGATGATTTATTATGATACTGATGATTTGTTTTTACTATGATCAGTATCATTAATCTAAAAACTAAAAACTTGCATTCAGCATCTCAGATAATTATCACGTTGTAAAACAAACTCAATGGCTTACATGACAAATTTCAAATTCCATTGAAGACATATATTTTTTTGACAGATGTTCGTCGTATGCTTATTCATAGAATTCCGTTGGCATCCTTCGGGTACGGAACTCTTAAAAGCGACGAATTTGATTGATTTTAAAAGTCTTTATACCTCTTACCATATTATATACCATGGATTAAAAATACTGTATTTTGTTCACCACAGTGTAAGAACGACCTACGTTAGCCACATGCGAATCAAACATCCATCAGAAAATATTTGCGGGTTTTGTGGGTACTCATTCTACAGCAAGCAGGGGCTCGTGGTACATAAGAATATGATGCACAAGGACATTGAAGTGAGTACATTGGAATTTGAACCTTATTCCAGTGTCTTAAGACTCATACAAAATGAATAAATAAAATAAATACGACTCGTTATCGTCTAAGAAAAAGTTTAAGCTTTTTCATTTTAATTCTTTATAACCCCCGACGCAAAAAGAGGGGTGTTATAAGTTTGACCGCTATGTGTGTGTGTGTGTGTGTATTTGTGTCTGTCTGTGGCACCGTAGGTCTTAAACGGGTGAACCGATTTGAAAGCGGTTTTTTTATTTGAAAGCAGGTTTTCTAGCGATGGTTCTTAGACAGGTTTTTATCAAAATCGGTTCAGCCGTTTCAAGGTAATCAGGTCTTTTGTTAGCTGCGGTAACGATCTTAGACGCATAATGGGTATTTACTTTACTTTCAAACATATGTGTGACCTAAATTTTGAAACACCCATGTACGCTATATAAATATGCAAGATTATGGAATTCTTGGTCCGATGCTGCAGCCAGGATATCCAGCACACTAGTACACTCTTGAAAAAATAATAGCAGATATGTCGTGTTTGGACTTGTTTTGATCAGTATTTAATTCTACATACAATGCAATGGTGGCAACATGATAATAATAACAACATGTAAATGTACTGGTTTAGCTATCACTATTATTATTTCAAGGCTCAGAAAAAACAAATATCAAACATAATACTAGTATAAATCCTGGCAACGAAACCATAGCGTGATCTAATTCGACCCCAACGCCATCTAGGGAGGCAAATGTCAAACTTTATTGTAATAAAACCGATTGATCGCGCTATGGTTTCGTTTATGACATAACACACAGTATTATACGAGATTACGAAAACGCCAAAACAAGCTATTTAATGTACTCGTAGTGTCTAAATATACCCTGAAAAACGCTCACAACTGTTAACTCGTATACAAAACAAAACTAAACTAAGCTTAATTATTTTTAAATAAAAATTAAATTAATAATTTTAAAAATGCCCAACGCAAAAAAGAAACGCGAACATTTAAAAAGTCAAAAATAATGGCTATCGTTGAGCCATCAAATTCGATTGAGTAACACCATATATTTTAATTAGGTATAGAAATTGATGGATGGCACGATAAGGTTTGCTCGATGAGGCTTAAAGCAATACAAATAGCTAAAATAGGACATTGCATACTCATTACTCATGGCGCTCCCAGACTTAACAATTTAACGCCAAACTAGATTTTCTACAAATAATTGATCGTATCGAAGCAATTTGGTTGGAAATGCTAGTAAATTAATAGATAGTCAATCAAATGAAGGGTCTGACTTACATAAGCGGCGGTGCCCCGCCGCGACCTTATAGCGCCATTTCAACGAGTAAACCTTATAGTGCCATCCATCAATTTCTATACCTAATTAAAATATATGGTGTTACTCAATCGAATTTGATGGCTCAACGATAGCCATTATATTTGACTTTTTAAATGTTCGCTTTTCTTTTTTGCGTTGGGTTTTTTTTTTTTTACAAATATTCTTTCGGATACTGGGCTTTTGACTTTAGTACCTATTACCGTATAATTTTTGTAGTGTTCGTTTTATTTGTGTAGAATTAACTATCTTTCTTTCTTTTAAATTTGTGCGCGATTTGGTGGGTAATACTCGACTATGATGTCCCGGGCTGCCTTAAAGCTACTTGGTACGATATTCATCGTTCCTTTAACTGATTTAAACATACATAAACTTACGCTTTTTTCCCATGGGGGTAGGCAGAAACTGTAGAACCTGCTACGATTCTAACATACTCATTTTGCATCGTTTACGTTCATACATCTCGCAACTAATTTATTGTATGTTTAGGTTAAACAAGTAGAGAACACAGAAGAAGGTCCATACTGCGAAGATTGTGACGTCAAATTCATATCGACGGAGGCGTACAAAAGACACATGGTCATGTCAGTCAAGCACACCCGAAGTACGGACTCTATGTAAGTTGATATACGGTTACGTTTCGTTTGTTTGTTTAATATTCAGTACAAGTCGATATCAATGTTCACGTACAAGAGACACATGGTGATGTCAGTCAAACACACGCGGAGTACAGACTCTATGTGTGTTGACATACAAATTACGTAGGCTACTGCCGGAGGACTAAAACAAAAACGAACTTATTACAAACTCATTTGTTCTATGGGGACTACATGACCTAAACGCAAATTTATAATGCCTAAAAATATATGATCCACTGCAGTAACCAAAATCAGAAAAATATATGATATTCTTCTGGATATATGCTAGTTAGATAGTGTTTTGAAAACATAATACAATTAACTTGATATGATAGAAAAAATTCACGAAGATACCTCTGAAAAAATATTTTTACGTTTAAAATCCATACCTACTAATACATGCAAACCATTCAGTTTTTCTGTCAGATTATTCTACAAGTAACATACTAACGTAATAGTGTTTTAAATTTTTAGTCCAATGAATAGATTTTTTGTAAATCCATAATTTCTTCATATTTTGCAATAAATTACCAGCTTTGTGTCATCGCGCGTCTCTTTCTTTTCTATGCAATCCGACAGTGACCGCGCTTTAGCTCTTGTAAGCCTCTTATTAGTGATGCGCGTAACCTACTGTTCAGCTTCGTTTGTCAACAGGAACGGGTGTCGTGTTTGCGGCGAGGTGTTCACGGACCCTGAAGAGTTACGTCTGCACAATCGTGAGGAGCATCCTAAGAAACAACCGAAGCACTACAATTACCAACGGAAGAGTCAAGTTCGAACCAAATGGCCCGCCAAGTGTCAACATGTTGGTATCTACACTTTACAATGTGAACCTTATTTTCATTCTGTATAGTTTAGTTTACATTGCAGAGACGTTATTCACAACCCTTTTAATAAAACTTTTTTATAAGTATAGCATAGGGTCGATATGCCATCTGATGGAGGTCGGACCAATCGTTCTCGCGAATACCGGTACCGTCCCCTACAAATTGGAACGCAGCAATGTATACTCTAATTTTTAATTTGCCAGGTCAAAATAAAAGATGCGATCTAATAACTTACGCTCAACTGTCGCTAATGAGACACATTTACTTTTTCACTCCTCTTGTTCAAAAAGTCCGTCATTGTAGCGTACCAAAGCGGGGATAAAATAGCATATTTCGCTCTAGGGGAAAAAGTTTTAATTTTTTGTCTGTTATGCGAGCCTACAAAAACGAAAAATTATTTATCATAAGTAGAATAATCATGAATATAGACTCGACTTATTACTGTTTCATAAAAAAGACACAATATTTAGTGTTTTTTTTTAAATGTATTTTCACCGATTTCTATGTCAATTGTGGACCGATTTTGAAAATTCTTTTTTTGTTTGAAAGGGTATACTCTCGAGGTAGTCCCATTGTCACCAAGTCAGAATCTGATGAGGGGATCCCATGGAAATCGAGGGAAATCCTCAAACTTTATAGGCACACGTATAGCGATTTGGGTATTTTTTATAGTAACTCGTGCATTTGCTCTTGGAAAGCACCATTCGGTGAAGTGGAACTGATGATAAAGACCAGAGGTGGCCACCGGAACTTCTAAATAATAAGTATTACACGGGTTGCGATTCCATTTTAATATGGTTGCTCGTCACAATGCATATGGTGAAATGGAGCTGATGGTGGCTCCACCATCCAGTGGTTTTGGTTCGTAACAGGAGAAGTCCGTAACAGTTAACGTCTCCGCGTCGGGAAAAGGAATATTTTGTAAAAGATGATGTGCAGTTGACATTAGGCTATTGTAACTTAGATTTATTAATAACTGACTCACAAAAAAGTGAAAAATAAAAACATTTTTACAAAAAAAACAACTGACTTCAAAAAAAACACTACAAAGTGAAAAATAACTTTAATTTCGGAAGTCGGTGGCAAAAAACAAAATACAGATACAAAGACACCGACTTCCGAAATTAAAGTTATTTTTCACTCTGTAGTGTTTTTTTTTTGTAAAAAAGTTTTTTAATAAAATCAACTATTTAATATTGTATTGGATTATTTTATTTTCTCGCAATTAAGTGAAAAGTAGAGTGCAACACACGGTACTGAAAACCCATTATAACTCGGTTTCTATTTACTCCCTCGCTAAAGCTCGGAATTAAAACACCTCGTATATAATGGGTAATTTTAGACCCTTGTATAACAATCTATTTCTATTGTTACCCAACTTAATAAGATCGATCGACAGATACACAGATAGATCGACAGATATCGGGTAGTGATACGTTTTGAGTTCAAAGATGGAAAAACTGCCAATGGTGCCGATTCTCTTGTACACCGAACTAAACTAACTAAACTATCACTAAAATTCCTTACTTTTGGCTATGAGAATCTTAGAGCTATTCTGCAATAAAATATCTCTAAATTTAAAAATCAGTTTGACGCAACTAAAATTTAATTTGACACTCGCGACTTCACATAGTACCTACTTGTTTACCCTACCACGTGATTTTTTTTAGAGCCGGAGGCACGCATTGGTTGCAGCCTCGGCGTGTTTTATATGGAATTTTTCACTTATTGTACGGAAAATATTTAAAAAAAAAATACCGTCGTGTAGAGTTATATGGGTTTAAGGGTTTTATAAAGGGGGTCGAAATTTTCATTATTTTTGCGATAGGACACACCGTTTTCGAGATATAAGCAAAATTAAAAAAAAATACAGTACTGTTTTTGCCCCTGAAGTCGAGGTGTTGTGGTGAATCTTAGTTCATGACAACTAATTTTATTCCACACCTTTTTAATCGCGATTAAAAATAGCCAGATTTAGTTAAGACAACCAAAATTTTAGGTTAAAAACGTCAAATTCAGAATAGCAAAATTGCCATTTTCACTAAACTAATTATTCAGTACCATCTTGGTGCTGTCAAACTAAAATATAGTTAAGTTGTGTCACTTTAGTCTATTTCAGAATGAGAAATCGTCTTTTGACAGGACTAAACAAAATTTTAGTGATTTTTAGTCTAGTTTAGAGAATTTTGTGACAAGAGAATCGGCACCAATGTGTAGGATATGTTTAGTGAAGAATACACGAATGTAAGTAGGGATCAACAAGAACTTTCAGGAACCATAATGAGGACCTGACTGATGTAAAAGGTCGATCGCAGTTGTCATTTTAGTCTAGCAAATAAAAAATCAGGGTTCTGGTTTCTTTACCCTGGCCATTCTTTGCCACTAATAAATAGTGCTTTACTTATGCAAAATTCAGAGTTATGTACCTACTTAATGTGATTACTTATGTCATAAATAAAAATAAAAAAACGAATACATGACTGTGACCCAACCCTCATTGGGCTCGCGTGGTGGATAACGGCTCGCTGCCTTTCATAGAGAACCTGTGTGTGTTCCAGCAGTGGGGACGTTATAGCCTGACTATTCTGCTTATCAATACTTTTGCGTAATTTTAATTCGCAGTGTCCAGAAGAATTCGCCACCCCGCGTGCATACTGGAACCATTACCGACTCAAGCATCCTGATAAATACGAGCCAGCACGGAAGAATTGCGTCTGTGATATATGCGGCAAGAGATACGCGGTAAGTGTACAATAATGATACGTTTGCAGGTATCGAATCAAAAGAATCGAGTATATTTTACTCGTTTAATATGATCCTCCAGACCGTATTTCGGACATGGCGGCCAATCTCAACGGAGACTAACCTTAGACGCGGGAGATATTATAGTGCTCAAGTGTGTGCGCAGACACAGGTGCACTGTCTGTTCGCTCACGTACAGTCCAATGGGACGGCAATCTGACACTCGCGGAGAGGGATCAGCTGCAGGGGCACAGGGGTATCACACCGTCAACTTACAAACTCCGGGCTGTTACTAAGAAATTCCTAATGGAAAAACCCAATAACATTTTGCCCGACCTGGGAATCGAACCCAGGATCCACCGTAGCCACCGTAGGCGCGGGCTTGCGGACGGCGAGCAATGGGCAGCTCGCCGTCCGGTTAGGACCAGGCCCGGGTCGACGGCGCGTTGTGTTCCACGCGCGTCTCAAAGAGATGTCAGCATAAGTGACGGGGTCCGATATAGCCGATGCCTGCCGGGGTCGCGGATTGTTCGAAAGAGTTACCGTGGCCCTGGCGCACAGGCAACTGAAGGAACACGGGTGGGTTTTAGTCAGTAAGAGTCTGACACGCCCTTCCACTCCGCCCAGAGCGGGAGAGGTCATTTGATGACATCCCACCAAAAAAAAAAAAAAAAAGGATCCTACTCTCAGCAGCCGCGCTTGCAACCACGAGACCAATGGAGCATTCGATTAATAGTAAAGTAACGAAAGTATTGATATTCAAATCGCTTAAAATAGAGATAGAATCGTGTATTTATACATATTATAAATTAAAGTAGTTTTTCGTGTCGGCCTGTGTGATAGCGTTGTTCTTCTAAACTACGCAACGGATGTTAATTTTTTAAATGGTCGTCAATTCAAATTCGGAACAATGATGACACCAAATCGGCTTCAAAACTGCAAGAAAACTTCCGAAAAGAAAATAGGTACCGCATACCAAGCTATTCGAGTATTGCTCGAAAATAAATAATGACAAATATGTATTTCGGCATCGTAAAATTCCTTCATTCGGGTTATATTATGCAGCTTTGTACCGAATACAGTAACTTTTTTTTTATAATGAAAAAAAAAATACATCCTTTGTCCTCAGTGCAACGCCGTCCTCTCTATGCACAAACGCACCCACTTCGGGGAGCGTCCGTACAAATGCTCGCAATGTGACAAGGCGTGCTTCTCTGCGCACGACCTGCGCGTTCATCAACAGAAACATTCCGACACAAGGCCGTTCCCCTGTAGCGTGTGCTCTCAAGCTTTTAAGCGGAAAGAAGCGCTGGAAAGACATTTGAAAGTAAGTAGTTGGTTCTACAGAATAGTCAGGTACTCACAACCGGCGTGTGTGTATGACCAGATGTATGAACGTAAACGGAGCAAAGCAGTATGTAGGGATCGTAGCAGGAGGCGTTCTGTAATTTCTGCCTACCCCCATGGGAAAGAGGCATGAATTTATGTATGTAGTTCGTTTAGCATTTGAAAGTAAGTAGTAGGTAGTATATTACAGGCTCAGCAAAAGATAAAGCCTCAAATCAAATCAAAATATTTTATTTCACATAAACCAACATGGGCACTTATGAAACGGCAGAACCTAGGTGCACAGTTCCAATTGGTCGTTTCGGTTTTGGAGATGTGCCGGCAAGGAACTCCACGGTTACTCGTTTAAAAATAAGGGACTATTACAATGTTTCAAATTACAGTGTTGATAGATATGGGAGGACAGTGTAGGTTGTCAACAAGTAACAGGTACTCAACAAAATATAAAAAAGGTCTACAAATCTACAGTCTACAAGTTAGGCCTACAACGTTCTCACATTCACAAAATATAGAAGAATGTATTTATATAAAAATAAAAGCCTATTTAAACCAAATAACATGATTGCCATTAAAATTGTAACAAATTGAATTAAAACCCTGTCTACAACAGCCCTAAGTAATGAGTTGAAATAAGAATTAGAGGTATATAATTGTCAAATAATGAGATGATCGTGTCAAAGAAGAAAGTAAAAAAAAATTATCTTTTTTTAAATAATAAACTTCGTAATTTGGGAGCAGTTAGTAGACATTTACATAGTGATGCCGTTAATGAGGTACCAGGGAAGCCACATGTGCAGAAGGAATTATTGCCAAACTTGTCTTCAACATAGTCTTTAATGTATATGTGTATGTGTGTGTGTGTATGTATATGTGTGTATGTGTATGTGTTTAATGTGTGTGTGTATGTGTGTGTATGTGTATGTGTTATATGCATTTTTGATAAGATCACGTTTCATGCGGGTTTGGAACTTTCCATCGCTAATTTCTGTAACTGACTTTGGCAATTTGTTATAAAAGCGGATACTGTTTATAAGAAATGACTTGCTTGTTTTAGTTAATCAAAATTTGGGTATCACAATTTCATTTTTGCTACGTGTATATTATGGAAATCGCTTCTTATCTTGAAAAGTCCTAAGTTTTTGGGAACATACTAAATACTTTCTAAGATATAAAAAGTAGGCAAAGTTAGTATATCAATTTCTTTGAATCATAACCTCATAACCTTTCACAGCGGTTCAGCATTGAAAGATGCATGTTTTTAAGGTATTGATCGTATTTTATGCTATTTGGGTGGCTTACGCTAACAATTTAATAAGTAACAACAAATTAAATTATGACGAGCCAGTTACAAGCCTCCAAAGTTGTTTATTTATTTATTTAACCATTTATGTGCTTATTTCTAAAGAAATCTCTTTCAGTACCTGCGATAGGAAAGTAGACAAGGGGCCGTCCATTAATCACGTGAGGCTCTAAAGGGGGGGAGGGGGTTTGACAAAAATCACGAAATATCACTTGAGGGGGGGGGGGGGGGAGGGTGTAGTAAGACATCACGTTTATTTATTTTTTCGTCAAACGCGCGATTTCTAAACCGAAAAGCCAGTTTATGTCAGTCAAAAAAAACCTGCAGCCTTTCTGTCTAGACATTTTTATCATGGTCTTTAATTTCAGAATAAAATTAGATTATACTTTATACCTGTATTCAATAAGATTCTTTGTAGGTACTAAAAAATACACGTGATTTTGGGTGGGGGGGTAGTCTTAAACCTTACCACGTATCACCAAGGAGGAGGGGGGGGGGGGGGGTTAAAAAATGCAAAGAAAAACATCACGTGATTAATAGCCGGCCCCTAAAGAGATGTTGACACCGTGTGTAAGAGTAGAGGGTAAAGTAAAATACATAAAATAAAAAAACAATTTACTAAATAAAAAAAAACAAACAATATGAAAATATATGTATTTGAATAAATGGATTATATGTTATAGTTTATGCAGGATGGATAACAACCCACTTCCCTAAAATCGAACTTACTTGTACAAAATCGGTAATGAAACATTCGAACCATAGAAAATAGAAAAACTTGAGAGGTGTCAAGGGACAACCGGATGGAACGAAGGTCCATTAAAAAAAAAAAAATTACTGGCTTGCTTTCTATGAGAGAGAGAGAGAGAGACAGACAGAGAAACACGCGCACGCCGCACGGCTTACAACTAGCAAAAAGTGTCGTTACAACTTTTGGTCTTAATTTTTTCCGTCTAGCCCCCTTTCGCAACGCGCGATAAGGAACTTCGTTCCATTAATCCTCAAAACTTAGACCGACATAAACGGGGGAATTACATAAAATTTTGATACCAGCTAATCACTTCCGATGCCTCCGCGATAGTAGTAACCATGTAAGTAGCTCCATCTCTCTCTCTCGCCCTTGAACATATCATCATCTTCATAATTATCATTTCAGTCGCAAGACATCCACTGCTGGACGCATCCAGCGGATTCCTGCAGCCTTAACAAGCGGCTTAAAAATTATGGCTCTAACTTTTCCCCTTTAAGCTTTTATGTATCAGTTACTTTTACAATCTCTGTCTCTCTTTCAGATCCATTCCGGCGACAATCCATATAAGTGCGAGATTTGCGGCGTAGCGTTCGCTAAGTCTTGTACAAGAACGCTTCACGTTCGTACCGTACATACTAAAGAACCACCACCACCGCGCAAACGACGGAACAAAGTGAACAAATAAATGTGGCAGTGGGCGGGACATCGCTTACCGGAAGGTACAGCGTTGGAAGGCCTCCGACAAGGTAGACCGATAACCTTGTGAACATAATATGTTATGTTATGTTGTTACGTTGTGAGTCAATACTTAAGGGGCATGCGCCAAGGTAGCCCGCGAAATTCAAATTTTCTTAGGCTTTTTGCAATTTGCAGGTCAGTATCAGGTTGTATGGTGATCTAAATATGATTCGCGACCGTATCAACTAAGGCTTTACAGAATAATAATCATTAGAATCAGCAATACAACTCCTTAAGTTAGAATTGCCCTCAAATGTCATGATTTCATGAAATAGTCATTCAATAGGGTAATATGAACTTATAGAGATGTATTGCTGATTCTAATGATTATAATTCTGTAAACCCATATTTGTTACGGTCGCGAATCATATTTTAATCAAAATACAACCAGACAGTGACCTGCAAATTGCAAAAAACGTAACAAAATTTTAATTTCGTGGGCTACCCTGAAGGTTCCGCCTTAATCACACTGTGACGCGGTGTTAGAACAAATAAACAGTATCAAATGATAGCAAGCGTTTTATTGCAATGGAAGTTCCAAAAAATATGCCTAGAATATCTATATACAGGATGTAAAAAGACCCATCATATAGCAACATCAACTACGCATTCTGTACATCAAACTAAGTAACATAGCTCAAAAATAATTGCTGGGAAACGAATTTTATTTTTGGTGTGAAAAATCTTTGTTTACGGTAGTGCGCAACGTAACGCACGCAAAGCATTATGCTTATGGCTGCATGCAACGGTACAGGGGTTGTGGGGGTATTTAAAGTTGTTTTATAACATTAAAAACTTGATTTCGTAAAAAAAAACGTCAGTAAAAGATGGAATTTTGACCTTCAATATCTCCATAACCAGAAGGTATGGTCCAGTACAAACAAATTATTACAATGATGGGGAGTACAAGTGACTCTCGGCTTCGTTAAGTGTCTTTTTACCCGACTGCGCCAGAAGGAGGGTTATGTTTTTCGAGAGTATGTATGTATAATTGTTTGGCACGCTCTGCAGCCTGAACGGCTTGATGGATTTTAGCTTGAGAGGTGTCGTTAGATTCGTATTTACTGTGAGAGTGACACTGGGTATATAATAAAAAAAAAACTAAAAAACCCGACTGCGTTTCTGTGTAATTTGGGAATGTAAAAATCCCTAAAACAAGAAAGTTGTCATACCCGATTGCACTTAACTTAAAAATCGCCAATGTTGCTCAGGCAATGCTTATATGCGTGAAATCTATATAAATATTTAACAATATTTTTAAATACAAGAAAAATTGTAGCAGTCGGGACCCATTCTAGAAAGTCAGCCGTCTAAATCTGCAATGTATTATAGGTATGCGCTCTGAATTCACTAAGCCTCTATTTCTAAACTGGGTCCCGACTGCTACAATTTTTCTTGTGTTTAAAAATATTGTTAAATATTTATATAGATTTGACGCTTATAAGCATTGCCTTAGCAACTCTGGCGATTTTTAAGTTAAGTGCTATCGGATATGACGACTTTTTGTTTTAGGGTCTTTTTACATTTCCAAATTACACAGAAACGCAGTCGGGTTTTTTAGTTTTTTAAATTACTGTTTTTTACACCCGTTATGTAAATAAAAGAAGAAACTGACTGACTGTCTGACATATCAACGCACAGCCATAGCTACTGGGACTAGGAATGCGAAATTTTGCACACGTGTTGCTTTTATAATGTAGGGGAGCATTAAGAAGGGGTTATTGGAAATTCAACCTATAAGGGGTGTAAAGGGGGGATTGTGTTTGTATGAAAAATCTTATTTCTTGAGTTTATAAACTTGAAACTTGGCACGAATAAATATTTTAGTAAATTATAAAGTTTGTAATTTTTTGATTTTCTAAACTACCCCTTAAAGGGAGATTTGGGTGTCGAACTTTGTATGGAAGAAATTTAACGCGCGGTCCAATTAACTCGAATCTCAGTATTTATACTTAAGCCCAAAATATAGAATAAAGTTTAAGAGTTTTTCAAAAATCTACCCCTAACGGGGTGACGAGGGGTAGTCAACTTTACAGGGGAGTATTTTACTGTATGGTTTGAATACCTCGAAAATTGGTATAAATAATCTTTGAGTCAAATTATGGAAATATCCCAATCGACTTTTCAAAATTCCACCTCTGTGGGCGTGAAAAGACGTGATACAGTGAATATGACAACTAACTAAACGGCTAATGTATAATTTGAAACTTGGTACTTGCCTAAATAATAAAGATTGTCAATTTTGGTTTAAAAAAAAACTCCTCATAGCATTTAGGGTTGAGAGATTGACTAAGTTAATAGGTACGGAAATGTTTTAACGCGCTGTCGGATTAACTCGAAACTGGGCACTAATATTAAAAACAAAAATAAAAAAGTGGACCCTAAGGGTTCATACGCACTGTGCCGCAATGCGGCTAACCGTGCGGCTCTGCCCGTATTCGCAACCGCAATGTGCGGTTGAAGAACCGTTGCGATTTGCGGTTATATCGAGCCATTTCAAAGATAGACGCGGAAGAAGTTGCAGCTGTTTACTACATTTACGTAAAGAAGAAAAATCAAAGAACGAAGTACTGGGTGCGTCCTTTTTTGGAAACACGAGATGAAAGCAAGCATTTTGTAATATTTTTCGAAGAACTAAAAAAATATGAGGTAAGGTTTTCGGATTTACTAGAATGAGCATAAAAACGTTTATATACGTATCGAATTCCATTTTACGTAAAACATAAGTAGACGTACTACGTGCACACACTCTCAGTGGCAGGCAGCCGCAGACTTAGCCGCACAGTGCCTATAGCAACCCGTCAGGGTATATATGTTCTGTGATAGCAACCGTCCGGCTTTCCCCCCCGACCGTTGCTCGACGAGGCGCCAGCCCGCGCCGTAGCTGAGCCTGTAGCTTTAATTTCCCCGATTAATAATAATATTATAAATTCGATCCAGCCTGTCCCACCTTGCTGCCCTCCCCTCAGTGACGCCCTAATCCGAGGTTCGTACCCCACAGGGGGTGCCCTTAGCGTGCGGTCACCTAGTATTTAAGAATTTCGCCCCTGGCTGGAGGCTTTAAGTTAGTAGCTTAAGGCACCCACAGGATTGACCGGTTAAGTAGCCACGACCTCAGTGGTCAAAACTACGAGTTGCCAATAAGGATTTTAAAAAAAAAAAAACCGTCCGGCTGGCCGTCACTCGGGCCGCAGCCCTCCGAGCCATAGACTACTTACATAAATGCTCCGAGCGACCGGAGCGGTCTGCGGGTAGCCGCATCGCAGTGCGCATAGAAATGAATATTACATACATAATTGTGCTTGCGGTCAGCCCTTCGGCTGACCGCATTGTGTTTACCCGCACTGTGCTTATGAGCCCTGAGCCCTAACAGGGTGGAAAGGGGTAATAAAGTTTAAAAGATGGATTTTATTGCTTGCTTCCTTTATTAACTCTATAATGGGTATACATTATCTCTAAGTACAATACAATGGAATCGTAAACGCTTAAAAACAAGCCCTGTCGTGGTGAAAAGGGAGCACTCAGTTTATTAGAAAAATCTTATGCCTTTGATATACAGGGTTGCAGGGAAATCGACAGTAGACGGATTACATGATTCTGAACCTCGCTGCGTTGAAATTTTTAGTAGTTTTTGGAACGAAGTTCCTTATCGCGCGTTGCGAAAGGGGGCTAGACGGAAAAAATTAAGACCAAAAGTTGTAACGACACTTTTTGCTATAGTTGTACTTTAATTTCTACTAATTATATGGCGTGCGCGTGTTTCTCTGTCTGTCTGTCTGTCTCTCTCTCTCTCTCTCTCATAAAAATCAAGCCAGTTTTTTTTTTTTTATGGAACTTCTTTCCATCCGGGTGTCCTTGACACCTCTCAAGTTTTTTTTTTTAATGCTTTGCAATATATTTTGACCGCATAGGTATTGCAGTTTTCTATCAAAATCAAAATCAAAATCGGGGTTCTAGAATTATGTGCTGAATTCATAGTTTCAGTTTTCACGTCAATTTCCCTGCCACCCTGTTTTAGAATTTTCTAAGAGGGTAGAAGGGGTGTAAATAAAATGTTTAGAGGAAAGAACGAAATCCACGCAGACGAAGTCCCGGGCAAAGTGCTAGTATCAATATAAATGTGTTTTATTATCGACTAGCTTTTGCCCGCAGCTTTTTCAGAATTTAGAATTTGACAATCAATTCAGGTTGTTCGGGGAATTATAGTTAGGAGGATGAAAAACCGGTCTATCGGCACTCTAGACTCACAAAATGTAATAGGTACTTAAATAAAATAAAAACACTTAACACGCTACTAAACTTTCTACAATAATATAAGTAATCAATCATGATTCGAAAGACACGTGGCGCCATCTATTATCATAAGAACGTTATTGTTGTTTTCCTCGGAAAAGGATTTTTTTTCGGGATGAATGATACCCTATGTCCGTTTCTGTACACCTGACAACGTATATGTAAAATTTCAGAATGATCTGTTCAGTGGTTTAGGCGTGAAAAGGTAACAAACAAACTTACTTTCGCATTTATAATATTAGTTAGGATAGGATTTATCTAGAACTCGTATCTCCATTGTTTGGCAGTGTATTTACGAATATTAGTTTTGTCGCAAAACATTAATGGCAATCGAACCCCCGCGCAATTATACAGGGGCTTCGTGTTGAGAGCGGTAAGACAAAAAAGCTACTGTAGCCCGTAACCATAATGCCCAGCGTGGCCCTTGCGCACAGGCAAGTTGCCTTCAGTTGCCTGTGCGCAAGGGCTACTTTTACTGACTTAAACCCACCCGTGTTCCTTAACACGGGTGGGTTTTAGTCAGTAAAAGTCTGACACGCCCTTCCGCTCCGCCCAGCGCGGGAGAAGTTACTTTATGATATAACATCCAAAAAAAAAAAAACATAACGTTTATGGTGGATTCCATTCCAACCATATACTAACTTGAAACGTTTTAGCAACACGTTCATTGTTGGTACGAATAACAAGCTGAATTCCTTACCATAGTATATTTCCCGAAATCCCTATAACTATAAAACCTTTAAGCTTGCTTAGAATTAAACTATTTACATCAAGCTTGCATCATTGCTTATCATCAGCTGGAGAGATAGTGGTCAAGGGTGACCACTATCTCACCAAATATAAAAACAAACAACCATTTTATTTTAATTCACCTTTATTTTCGTTTAGTTTTTAAGTGAACTATAATACAAAGCATTATAATAACGTTTTCAACAAACTAATTGCTTGTAAAGCGACTCTTATGGCATCGCATTTAGGTTCATAATTCAGGTTATTATACACTCCTGTTTTTTTACTTTACATTACCACACTAGTGTTTTTAAGCTACATTTTTTTTTTGCTAACTGTTCAAATAATTTTTGTCTAAAAACAATGAATATTTTTGTGAATATTTAATCTATTTTAGGTTACACATACACATGTAACCTAAAGTAGTTTATTGATATTCTTGTTTATTGTTTTCATTAAATTATATATTTTTCACTACATATTAACCTTAATTTGCGTTTTCAAAACATTATTTTGTGTTTATTTTGCAACACATTTGCTCAAAGATGCATTTACGAACCCTCTATACATTGTTCGAAAGTTAAAAATTACGCATCATACAACGGAATGTGCGGTAAAATAGGTACTCTCACATAAGTAGGTACCTGTTTTACCACATACTCCGTTGTATAGCGCCGTGCGTTTGTTGTTTATAGGATATTAATTCAGGTCTCTATCTGTGTTGTTGTTATCGTAATCCTAATGATAAGAATTTTGTGTAATTTGTGGAGATTTTAATATTGACATGCTCACAGAGAGCAAAAAATGAAATAAGTTTATGAGCCTGTTCACATGCTATAAGTTTAGATATCTCTTAAATGCATAACTCTTGTTCATGCATTGTTTGTTGTTCTTAACTTACTTGCCTGATGACTGTGCAGAGGGATGTGTAGTAGACCACAATGGCTTGGCAGATGGACACGGGGCTCTACTGGGTTCGCTTTGGAAAATGTCATTGATAACTTTGACAATAACAATCATATTACTATAAATAAGAGAGTTTTTAATTATAAGAATGGTGTAAATTTTGGACAACGAATACTTGAACATAACTGAAGTGCTATGGAAATCAAAACATTTTTGAAGACTTTTGGCCAGATATTTCAGTATAGTTTTAGAAAACGTGAACAAAAAATTAAATAAAGAAGTAATTTTCAATTAAAGTGGGTCACAAGAGGTGTGAAAACATCAGGTAAAATGAAACATATATTATTATATACTCTTGTGGAAATAAAATTGACGCTTATGTTAGAATTTTTAGAAGGGTAATTTCGAATGCTAAAAACCTTACAGTCAGTGAAAAAATAATCAATCAAAAAATTCTAGCAGGGAAAGGAAACTTATAAATAAGAGAACAAATAGGGTTAAAGCAATGCGGGCGGAAGTTCGACTAAAACAAATAATCAAATAATTGATAACCCAGAGGAAGTAACTAACATTCTAATACAGCAATTCGATCATAAGTTGGTAGGTACATAATGCCTGGTAATGATAGTCAAGATGCTGTCGTTTTTCTTCAACAAAGCTTGGAAAGAGTGCAAAACGGCATGGATATCTCGCTTACTACTCCGAATGAAATTTCAATAATCGTAATAGTAGGTATGCATAATAAGAAATCTTGTGTCTATGATGAAATTCCAATATCAGTAATAAAAGACAATTTAGCAATTTCGTCTGAGCCGCTCTCGACTTTTTATAATAAGTGCATTGGAGAAGGCGCAGGCGATTTTCCTCGCAAATGTGTTGGAAAACGTCGTATGAAACGCGTGTGCATTGATCATCATTACACACTCGGTTCCCTTATCGCGCGAGTCGCTCGAGTGTAATGACCAACATAGCACACTTGTATCATAATGCACTTATAACGACCTCTGAACTCTTGAGATTAGATAAAATTGTTCGTAGAAACAATAATAAAGACATTAATGTTCACTGTTTCAAACCATTTGCATCTAGTAATTTCAAGTATACTATCAAAATGGTGAAAATTGCTGTGATAGGTGCAGGAGTGAATGGACTGACCTGTGCAGTTAAAATTAAAGAAAAATATAAGGATTTTGATGTAAGTATAAAATTACTATTATTGTATTTAAAGATGAGTAAAAAGGGTTTCTGTGGTTTCCAGAAAAACTAAGTTCTAGATATATATTTTTAATACAGACGCTATTTAGCAGAATGCCTTTACGAATTCTCAGACGAAACTATTGTTACTACTAGAGAGCACGGACCTAAACGCCATCGCCACTTAAAATTTAATTTTGTCGTAGGATTCGACCGTAAGTAGGTAACCTGATTACAGAAAATGTAATTAGCATATTACTGGTGAATATGAGGTGCAGTAGATGTAACTTAAACGACACTTGGGCAGAATATCCTTTTATTGTTATTATTATCAATAATATGTAGTTTAGAAAATCAGACGAGTCACAAAAATGCGTAGGTTAGAGCTGGGAAGAAAGAGTGTTACCAACACTTTTAGCATAATTTTTGTTAATAGAAAATGTTGCCACATTGTATATATAAATACATAATCTAAAAGCTAACAGTCTTAAAATAATAATTTAAACAAGTATATAAAAAGAGGAGGGAAAAGAATCATAGGGCATCAAAAAATTCCACCACATCGTTGACAACAGGAAAAGTGCCGAAAAGGCTGGCAGCATTGACACGTTGGATGGTGATGCCGATTCTGTGGCCTAAAAATTGACCAGCCCTCTGGTCACGTGAATTGTCGACCAACCGCTTGGCAATGTCTCGATAAACTAAGTGGGCACTCGGACCCCATGGCCATAGAGTTTCAACCCCAAACGGTTCGAACATAATATGTATAAATTCCAAAAAGATTTGAATATTTGAGCCGTTTGAGGTTTTCACAGCACAGCCTGCCGTGCTAGGAAGATGGGTTGGCGCAAGGGTGTTGACACATGTTGTATCCCACACCAAAGGTCGACGTAACTTCCAAGACATTATGGTTATTCTGTCTGGTCTCTTCCCATCGTCGCGTGCTAAGCCATTGGGTTCGAGAACAGCTGGCACCCCGGCGACGACAAGAGCACGACTGATGATGTTATTGATGCTGGCGTGCCGGGCTACCGCAAGTTGCTATAGCCACTATAAGTTATTTGACATCACTTACCTATTTTAAACGATTCCCTGGTGTTTCAATTACAGGTAGTGCTGATTTCAAGCGAATTCTCTCCGAACACAACCGGTGATGGCTCGGGCGGATTGTGGTATCCGTTCTTATGTGGAAGTACTCCCTACAGCCTGCTAGAGTATGTACCTACCGTACTGTGCTAGATAGTTTTTATATACCCACGACAATTGAGATGTATTTGACAATCATCACAATAGTAAGGGAGGTACCTACTGCTCCATTGTTTTAACCGACTTCAAAAAAAGGAGGAGTTTCTCAATTCGACAGTTTTTTTTTTTTAAGTGGATTTATATTGGTCGGTTCCTACGTTTTGTACTACATTCGTAGAAAATGATCACTAAAATAATAGTTAGTATTTGCACCCGCGTTTGAGCTAAAAGAAAACCACTTAAAAATGTGCGAACATAATAATATTATCAATGTAAACGAAGTCTGTACATCGTAATTCAGATAAAAACTAGAGTTGCAACTGATAGTGATTTTGCCGGATATCTGGTTACTGCCAAAGCTAGATAGCCGGATATCCGGCCGAAGCGAACATCATGCATGCAGTAGTATCTACAGTGAAAGATTTTTTTCCGATGCTGGTTCGGTATATCAGCGTAATCGTTTTTTTTTTGGTTTTTTTTTAAACGTTGCCCCACACTAGGAATTTTTCCTGTATTGTGGGTGCGTTTACAAACATTCAAACTCACATACGCAAACAGCCAGACCCGAAACAGCTACTTGTAGATCATACAAATATTTGTTCCGTGCGGTAATCGAACCCGCGACACGCAACGCAGCAGTCAATCGCTTAACCACTGCGCCTACCGTGCCGCCACACTATCTTGTATATATATTTAAAATAAACAGGATGATTTTCGAAATTAGTAGTATTACTTACAATTTATTACGAAAATAAGACTAAGTATCCGGCTAGCCATATATCCAGCATAAGTTGGCAATCCGGACATGCGACGGATAATAAAAAAAAATGGCCGGATAGGCCGGACAGTGGCCGGATATCCGATGCAACTTTAATGAAAACTGGCTAGAGGCATTTGAAATAAGCAATTCAATACACGAATATAAAACACGGATATCTTATGTGTTGGAAACACTACGAGTATCATTGTTTTTATATCAGACGGTATAAAATAACTTTTTCAAGTGCAACGGTACCTTCCGTACTATTACGATCTTGAGCGTGTGTCGATCATCATTATCATCTTCCTGCCCCAGTCCCATGTTACGTAAAAACATACCCTAGTGGGATTTTTAGATGGATTAAAGTAAGCCGTGGCAGTTAAGAGATGACCAGTCCCAACCGACGGCACCCGTTCACGAACACGACGCGTGGATTAGCACTGCCCAGCTCAAGCATTTTGTAGGGTACAGGTTACAGAATAGAGTGGTAGAGCTAATGAAGAGCCAAGCCCCCTAACTCTGCAATGCTTAACTAACAAACCTTACGTCACACCTTACTACACGTCCGTGTTTGGGTCACAGAAATTCATATGTGTACCTTTCAACTTAACCGGTCCAGTAGATTCGGAGCAAATTGGCTGTGACAGATGGACAGACAAACAGACACCCGAGTGATGCTATAAGGGTTCCGTTTTTTTCATTAAAATTACGGAACTCTAAAAAGAAAGAATTCAAAATACTGGTATCTGATTAAAACTATTAAAATAATATAAATTTCAGGAAGTGGGGCGGTGAAACATACAGATTCCTCCATGATCTATGGAAAACCGGTGCCTACGGTGTTTGTATGATGCCCATATACAGCCTGTATAGGACTAAGGAGAAGTTCTATAAGCCTGAGTGGGCTCATATGGTGTTTGGCTATCACGTGCTCGACAGTAAAGATCTGGAAGGTTATAGTAAACTCTTTTCTGGGAAATATACGTAAGTAATTCAATGAATAAATACACTTCTGCTAACCTTCGAAGAAGACAGGCGTGATTTTATGTTAATTTAATGAATAAATAGGTTTACTGTTTTTTTCTATTCTCTGTTGATAAGGAGTATGCGGTTCAATAAAATATGCTCATGTCTGGAGTACTGGGAGAGGAACTTACTTATGTGAAAGTTTTCAAAGTTATTTTTGTTAAAGAGCTGCGGTCAGAAAACGCGGGAGCGAGATGTCATGAGGCTAGAGTTTTTGAAAATCCGTTTTTCGCAACCACATCATTCCGAATCTTGGCCTTATAGTAGGTAGTCGAAATATAATATAATTAAAAATTCGAAGACATGTGAGATCAATTCGCACTGGGCCCGCGGGGTGGGTTATAGATTAATATCCCACTCCCTCTCACAGAGAGGAGGCCTGTCTCAGCAGCGGGAACGTTATAGGCTGATTATGTTATAAATAAATAAGCCGCCTCTTCAGTCATCGCTTAAAACCGTATTAAGACCTGACTACTATGTTTTGTTTCCAGTGCCGGCCAAACATTCACAACATTCGTATGCTCACCACCAACCATCTTAGCGCACCTACTACAACGGTTTAAACAAGCTAATGGCGTGGTCAAACGAGCGAAACTGACATCCTTGCAGGACCCTCAATTAGAACAGTATGATGTGGTGGTAAATTGTACTGGTATTGGAGCCAGGTTCCTCGTGCCTGATGATAAAGTCGTGCCTATTAGGGGACAAGTTATGAGAGTAAGTATGTTTTGAAATATTTTTAAGTACCTAATGAGGAAGGAAGAATGAATGTCCTTCATGAGAAAAGTTTTGAGTGA
This sequence comes from Griposia aprilina, assembly GCA_916610205.1. Taxonomy (NCBI): domain Eukaryota; kingdom Metazoa; phylum Arthropoda; class Insecta; order Lepidoptera; family Noctuidae; genus Griposia; species Griposia aprilina. Next base: position 20,192,083 of record OU744298.1, read on the forward strand.
ATGTGGAATTGGTTGTGTGTGTGTGCTTATAGGATTTTTTTTTGATATGTAATATCGATCCTCTCGCTTTCCTTCAATCTGTGGGAGTGATTTCGCGAAAAGGGATAGAAGTGTGTAACAGAAAGCCGGGGATACGCGCGCTATTTGATTTGACCAATGAGCGCGTGCGGTGGTAGAGTTGGCCGTCAGATGGTACCAACCCATTTTCCGAGAGGTTGGTACTGTCAGCCAACAGTGTGTGCGTGTGTGTGACGAGAAAGGGAAAAGGAAATAGAGAATGAGAACGCATCAGCTGTGCGCTTAATCTACAGCGTTGTGTGTAAAGTGTGCTGTTAAATAAACTAATTTATATATATTAATAAATGTATTTACCGTTGATAATAAGTGTCTGAACAAAGTGCAGATCATTGATAAAAATGCAAGTGAGTAATAATTAATAATTATTCGAATAAATATTTTAGTATACAGGGTGGAATTTTGTAATGCCACTTGGAGGGAAAGTACTCTTAATACTGCAGATAGAAAGTTTTACTCAAAGGAAACATTCCTTTATTTTTGAATAGAAAGCAAACTGCATTCAAATATTTTCGAAAATTCTCTTCTCCCACACCCGGGAATCGAACCGGCTAAAATCTGAAAAAATGATACCCTGTACTTTTATTGCATCGATCGTTAGGGTCAATTATAAGGATGAAATCTCTCTAACAAACATGATAAATTAAATGAAAGGAAAACCAGGAAATCTGAAGTTACAAATTCAATGAGTCAAGTTAAACTCTTTAACTAACATCCATCTTTTGTAATGCAGACTCCTTTGCGACATACTCGTAGCTGCGTGTATGAGGTAATTTAAATATGGAATGTTAGATTAAAATTTGAAAATTAGATTGTCATAGTTGTTATTCACATTTGATTGTTTTTACAACTCATTTCACATTTTGTCTCACGGTGAAAAAGCTTATGAAGAACAGTTTGATTTAATGGAAGCTTATTTTTTAAATAACTAAAACGTGAATCTAGCTCTGCGGTGGTATGGAGAGAGATATCAAGACCGACAGGCACCAACTCGGTCGTATTGAAAAGAATGGTAGAAAATTTAAAGAATACGGGTGGTTTCAAGAAGAGACGGCAAACTATTCAGCAAAACTATTTCGATTTTGAACTAGATGTTTTAACATACTTTGAATCATTTCCAAAGGCTTCAAGTAGAGATGCTGCCAATGAATTAGGAACAACCCACACTCGCGTACTTAAAGTGCTGAAAAAGTATAAGTATAAATGCTATCGTGAAGGTCGGTTGGTGCAAAAATTGCATATTGGGGATCGTGACAGACGATTACAATTTTGTGAAAACATGCTTGGAGAAATTGACCGAAACCCTAATTTTTTGAGTAACATTGTATGGTCTGACGAAACCAACTTCAGCAATAATGGCATGTACAATCGCCGCAATAACCATTATTGGTCTCGAGTGAATCCTGTTCGTGTTCATGAAACTAACAATCAAGTAAGATTTTCTTTTAACGTTTGGTGCGGAATTATGAGAAATAATGTAGTGTTAGTCCACGTGTACGAAGGTCATTTAAACACTGTCAAGTATATTGAAATACTGGATCTCTTAAGAAACGAGTTAAATGGTTTCCCCGAGGAAGAGCGAAACCAAATAATTCTACAGCAAGATGGTGCTCCAGCACATAACAGCAGAATCACTACTGCCTACATTAATAACCATTTTAATACCTGGATTGGTACAAACGGCACAATCAGATGGCCTGCGAGATCGCCAGATCTCACCCCATTAGATTTTTTTTTGTAGGGATATGTAAAAAATCAAATTTACATGAAATCTTATGCGAATGACAACGAGTTGAGAGTTGAAGTTCAGAATACGATTTATAATATTCACCACAACACTATTAAAGGTTACTAGAAATGAATTCGTTAAAAGAATAAATTTGTGTATCCAAGATAATGGAGCCCATTTCGAGCAACTAATTAGTTAGTTTACCATTTTTTGTAAATAATTAAATTAATTTAAGATTTCCTGGTTTTCATTTAATTTATCATGTTTGTTAGAGAGATTTCATCCTTATAATTGACCCTAACGATCGATGCAATAAAAGTACAGGGTATAATTTTTTCAGATTTTAGCCGGTTCGATTCCCGGGTGTGGGAGAAGAGAATTTTCGAAAATCTTTGAATGCAGTTTGCTTTCTATTCAAAAATAAAGGAATGTTTCCTTTGAGTAAAACTTTCTATCTGCAGTATTAAGAGTACTTTCCCTCCAGGTGGCATTACAAAATTCCACCCTGTATAGAAGCTCAATGGGGATGTTTCCGTTTTTTTTTTAATACCAAATCGTACTAGTCTCTGGATATAATGTTAATGTTGCTTATTACCAAGGTGACATGTCAGGTGTTACATATCATATGCGACTACTGCAAGGCTTGCTCGTTTTTTTTTTACCTGTATTGCCCCACTACTGGGCAAAGATCTCCCCATAGATTTCCAGTCATAAGAGTTTAAGATGACAAAAAAATCTATGGATGGATTGTGTGTAGAGATGATGGGCACAGTGCATGATAGACACATATGAGACAGTAATGATAAACTATTTATTTCATAGGTAAAAGCTCCATGGATCAATCAAGTAGTTATAGATGAAGAGGGCGGAAACTATATAATACCGAAGTAAGTTGTATTATCTAAACATCCATTTATGAACTCTCTACTTGATAATGCAAATGTTGACAAGCAAGAACTAGTGTGAAATAGCCTTTTTTAGAATATACTCGTAAATTAGAAGAAAATATGTATCTAAAGCACACCTGCTGCTTTCCCTAATCGTGAGGCTTTAAGAAAGGATGTTGGCTGTCTTCCACATTGTCCTTGTATCCTCATTAATTATTAGCCAAGTCTTAAACACGTTTTATTTTCAGCGCTCAAACAGTTGTGCTAGGAGGGACTCATCAAAATGACTTCAACACAGAAATAGACCCAAAAGATACCGACTTCATACTGAACGGATGCAAGAAAATGATGCCTGGACTAGAAGTAAGACGCATAAATATTAATATGGCATGTATTTAATCGAACCTTAAATAATTCTCGTTTTGCTTTCTTCCAAATATTATTGAATACTGTAATAATAATGAATACGCTGCCTCTTTCTGTGAACGTCAAAGAATTTATATATTGTATGTCCTCCGCCCCGGGGCGGGCGGAGCGGTCTGTCAGACTCTTACTGACTAAAAACCATCCCGGTGTTCCCTTCCCTCACTTGGACCGGGGGTCATCAACTCGTGCGCCTTCCAACGGTCCCCGGCTGGTGGCCTTTGCAGGCCACCTCAGGCTCGCGGGGCGGAGTGAGGTGTAAGGCTCCCCCGACGTTCAATAGGGGCGCGCGTGGAACACCGGGCGCGTCACCTCGGGTCCTGCTGGATGGGGGGCGGCGAGCGTCTTCGAGTCGACCATCCCTCAGAACTTGTATACGAGGGCTGGAAGAGGGCGTTGTCCGTACTCCGCCGACGCTCGGTCCGCCTGCTGCGGGCTGGGAGAGTGGTCTCGATCTCCGTCTCCCTTTTCGAAGCTTCCTTCTGCGAAATGACGGTGTCACAGAAGGAGATCACCGCATCCCATGACTCTGTGCTCCCGAGCATCGAAAGAGCGACGGCCGGCAGCGACAGGTTGGGTTCGACTTCTGATAAGAGGGCATGGCGCGGCTCCTCCCATGCGGCACACTCTGCCAGTGTATGCCGTGCCGTGTCCTCCCGACAATGGACGCAGTGATGACACCGAGCGTCCGGCTCCCTGTTTATGCGACATAGGTATTTCCCGAAGCAGCCATGCTCTGAGAGCATCTGCATCGCTCGAAAAGACAGGGAGCCGTGCCTCCTCCAGAGCCATTCATCGAGCACTGGTTGAATCACCTCGACGGTAGCGAGGCCGGCGGGCGGTAGGGCACAGAAGCCTGTCCCTGCAATCCGTCACCAGGACCTCGAAGAACTGTGACCGACGAAGCTTGATCTCTCGCTGTATCGGTCCAACGCTCCACGATCGAGCCTCTTCGCGCCATTGGTATAGCGACGCGAGGTCTCTCGCCTTTAGGCCCCAGGGCGGCGATCCGGTCAATGCACAAGCCACCTCATAGGAGATCGTGCGATACCCCCTGATAGCTCTGACGACCATTAACCTCTATGGTTTTCGCAGTATTGCGATGCTGCTAGCCGTCAGATCAGCGGCCTACAGCGGGCCCCTTACAGGGCCATGGACTGCACGATCCCCAAGTACAACCGCCTACAAGCGGTGCTCGGGCTCCCCAGATTGGCAAGCAGCGTTGCGATGGCGCCCGCCGCGCCTATCCATTTGGGCGTCGCCGCCGAAAGTAGGGGCCGAACTCAAATTGGCTGTCGAGCACCAGTCCCAAGTACTTCATGGTGGAATGCAGAGCAATTCGGCCCTCCCCGACCACGATGTGTGATCCCGGCGTCAGCGCCCACCGGGGCCGTGAAATACCATGGCCTGCGACTTGTTGAGGGCCACCTCCGGGCCCAGACGCCGCTATGCGACCCACCACCTGCGAGACTGCAGCTATCCCTAGCAACGTGGTTTGCCTATGCGAGTTCCCCCGGGCCGTGACCAGCATGTCGTCCGCGTAATACGTCACTCCCGGTTGGAATGGAACTCGCCCCTTAGCACCCAGTCGTAACCGATATTCCACAGGAGCGGGCCGACAATCGAGCCCTGTGGAACACCGCACGACATCCCACGCCGGCCCCTGTATGTGACACACCTTACCGCTAAATAAGCCCCAACGATGTGACGGAGGTAGGGGCCCCCCACCTGCACCACAATGCATCCCCGAATTCAACTTTAGGGCAGGGTATTGAATGCGTTGGAGATGTTCAAGAACCTAACCAATTTGGTCGGAGTGCCCTAGCTTAATTACTCCGACCAAAGGCTCGCGCGTGGTGGGCTACAGTTCTAACCTAACCAAACCCGTTTGGTCGGCGTACCCTAGCTTAGTTACTTCGACCAACGGCTCGCGCGTGGTTGGCCAGTTCTAACCTAACCAAACCCGTTTGGTCGGCGTACCCTAGCTTAGTTACTCCGACTAACGGCTCGCGCGTAATTGTTCAGTTCCAACCTTACCAAACCCGTTTAGTCGGCGTACCCTAGCTTAGTTACTCTGACCAACGGCTCGCGCGTGGTTGGCCACAGTTCTAACCTAACCAAACCCGTTTGGTCGGCGTACCCTAGCTTAGTTACAGCGACCAACTGTGAGAAAAGGACAGAAAAAAGAGGGCCATTCATAAAAAAGTGTGCATCATAATAAGTAATAAGATAACAAAAAGTTTTTAGAAGTTAATTAATTTGAAAAAGCGTTCATCATTAGAATATCAATAAGTTTTTAGAGGATCAATTAAATATTTATTTATGAATATCATGTTGGCTTAGTGGTCGGAAGCGCGACTACAGAGCATTCCTACGCTCCGTAGTCGCGCTTAATTTGGCCCACCTGTGGATCGAACACAGGACCCTTCCTGCGTTCGATACCCAGGTAGGGCAGTGTTATTAGATTCTTCCATAGCAGCCCACAATCTGGATCTTTACCCAGATTTGCCAAAAGACTCGCTTGCTTTTGAATGAGTCTTAAACTTAACTGGCGTTATAAATGTAGGTGTAGCTGTATTCAAATTATTATACACGACAAATCTAATAATTGATGGACATGGAAATTAGCATTCGTTTGTATTCGGAAATGCGATGATTTCCGAGGGACATTAAGAAAATGGTTGTACTGTATAAAAGGTATAATTTTGAAAATAATATTTCTTAATTCCAGCGTGCGGAAATAGTAAAACATTGGGCTGGGTTGAGGCCCTCGCGAGATGTGGTGAGATTGGAACCAGAGGAGAAGAATGGAAAAATATACATACACAACTATGGACATGGTAACCTATCACTTTTCTCATTGGTCAAAGTGAAATACTTTTGTATTCAAAGAAGAAAGTTTTTAGAATGTATGAAAACTTGGAAAGTTCTGTTTTAGACCTCTTGATCTGAAAAATGGGGGAGGCTTTTATTCAGCAGTAGGATAATAAGGTTAACAGTATAGTTAATTTCGTAATTGCTTTATCACTCTATGATTGAATGTCACTCGCACGTCATAAAACGACAAGGTCTAACTGTCTAAGTGACGGTTAGATCGTTTCAACCTTAGTGAAGTTTCAATTTAGTGGGAATTGTTATCAAAAGCGATAAAACCTGTACCCAGACACGACAGATTGACTACTGCTATTTTAATACAATATAATCTGTGGTCAACGGAGATGTCTAATGTCTGTGCGTTGTGTTGAGCTGCAACTCACGGTGTTCATGTTACAGAACATGACAGTTTACAGGAGATTAAGCTTTAATCACTATTTTACAGGTGGAAGCGGTTTCACGCTCTTCTGGGGTTGCGGCGAGGAAGTGTTACAAATATTAGAAACATACCTAAATAAAAATCACAAACTATACAGAAATTCAAAACTTTAATAAAACACAATATTGCAATAACATATAAAATAGTAACATTTAATATATTATATAAAAAATATTTAATAAACATACATGTTTTCATGTGGGTGTACAACTTTGCCAAACCCTTCGGGGAATGCAGGCGTGATGATATGCTATGTGTATTCATAAAACCTGAAATCTCAAGAATGAACTCTAAAGTAATTACTTTAAAGTTCATTCTTGAGATTTCAGGTTTTGGCGCTTTAGCCATTTTACATTTCCACTGTGGAACGTTTTATTACAATATATTTTAATAATTGTACTGCTTATTATTCGTATTTCTATTAATCATTAAATACATTTTTATTTTAGGTTATTTCTTAATGGTGTGAGTCTCTCTCGATATTAATTAAATACAACCAAATACATTTATTCATAAATGCTACGTATGCATACTTCTTATCTAAGGAATTTATCGTGTATTTGTATACAGATATATATATGTATAAAGGTGTTATGATAAAATTATCATATGATTTGTTTCCATAATGCATAAACAGATATTCTATAAGTACATAAAAGTTTCAGAGGAATTATAATAAGGAAAAACACATTGTGAAATCGTAACATATTTCCACTTCGTGTTTTCCACCCAAGCAACACAGATGGGCTGAATAATCATTGTATAAAATCGTTTCTGGAAACTTCAAGCTGACATAGATGACCCTGAAAACATATACCCTATGTAACCACATGTTGTGTAAGTGGAATAAGTATATCCGAATGCAGCCGAAGAGAAAAACTCATTTGGCACAGAGAACCGCGCGCAGAAGAGAGAATTAGTACAGTATCCGACTTATGGAAAAACAAGGGTAAACTTCGCGGGCCCAAATGTAATGGCGAACTACTGACAAAGGACTACGAGTTATGACTGATTGTGTTATTTTGATATTGAATTCTATTAGGATAGGAGATAAGATTAATATTGTATTATTTATTTTATACATTTAATATTGTGATAAATACAATTAACATTACATTATATTGTTTCAATACATTGAGACAAATACAATATTGAGAATTTGAGATATTGTTTTTATTTTCGTAAACTTTTAGCCGTTTTTTTTTTTCGATGATAAAACAAACTCATTGAAACTCTGGTTTTATATTAGCAATATTAATAACCCCTTCAGCGAAGCATAGTCCACATACTATTATTTTGCAGACTTATTTATGTAATATTATTCCAGACAGTCTTTGATTAAGGACGCCTAGTAAATCTTTTAAAGCTGCATGCGAAATATTTTTGTTCAGTGCCCATTTTTTTAAGTTATTGCGAATATTTCCATTTCTTCTAAATCACTAGCACTTGAATAGCTGTTCTCAGAGTTTTCATTGCAATTTGCATATAAAATTATTAATGAAGATGCAAAATCATAGTTTACGAAAACCTCTTTAACCGTAGAGTTAACAGCCTTAAGACTCTTTAATATCCAGTTATTTTCTGTATAAAAATCTATCATTCATATTTTGTCACCGCTATAAGCTGTCTATGATGGTAATCGTGCGTTTGAAGCGGTTAAGTAAGTTAAAAGAGCTTACTCATTTTCAATTATGCAGCCTTCTGCTTTAAAAACACTAAAAATAACCTCAAATATTCAGCTACTGAATAACTGGTTATGACTGCTGTGCAATACAGCTCGAAGACAACAGAAAATAGGTTATTCAGCATCAAGCAGTATAATGAAAAATTATACCAAAGTTAAACAGATAAATGCTATCACATCAGCTATTAATCTATTATGCAGCTTTCAGCAGTCTCGGTTGCCTTAAACTGAATAGCGTATCTTTATTAGTTCTGATCATGACCAATATTAAGCTTTAAAAAGAAAATCAGTGCTATAAAGAATTTATTAATCTTAAAGAGTAATAATAACCCAAAAACATTTGAAACAGCCTTTTTCTATCCCAAAAGCTTTAATAGCTAAGTAATAAAGCTTTAAACTGCTTATTAGTAAATTTTTATACTGTTATCCGGCTTATGTGTTGCTTGGGCAGCATTTCATTAAAATAAATACAGCTAAATGAGTCCGATCGTTACACAGAGTTTCCTCACATTTCATATTGTACATACTAACCTTGTTTTAAGAAGTCTGTTTTATGTAAACTTTGGTATTATGAGTCATTGTGACTGATGGTGTCATAAATATCCGTTCTTCTTTGACTTCTTACTGGTATTTGACTACGAACTTCTTCTACCATTCTCAGATCTGGAAAGAAATAATAGTGTTTGTGAACTACATTGAAAACTGATAATTTGTAGAAGTCCAGTAATGTGTATCTCATCTAGTAAAAAGTCATGCTGCACTTGTTACGATGAGTAGTTCGGTACAGCAAGTATTCTGCTCCCCCTTACGTATAGCAAAGCTTTATTAGTTAACTAGCTTCTGCCCGCGACTTGGTTCGCGTGAAATTTCTTACTCCCCCGACCTACCCCGTCGCCTGGCCGCGCTATTACTTCTTTTTAGCCTAACGTTCTTTGTGACTTCTTTTTCTGTTTGCTCGGCTCCTAAAGGCCCGAGCATGATGTTGAATAGCTTATAGCCTTCCTCAAGAATTGGGCTATCAAATGCAAAAATATTTTTCAAATTCGTCTGGTAATTCCAGTGATTCACGCGTTCAAACAAAGAACTCTTCAGCTTGTAGCGGTTTCTATAGAAACCGCTACAAGCTGAAGAGTTCGCGGTATACCGCCACATGCGAGCTACACGTCACACTGACGTCACGCAAATCCTGCATCGCGCAAGCAGAGTTTACCGCGCGACTAGCATATATACAATGTCCCGACATCAAGCGTCGGGCAGTTGCCCACCAGACACAACACCCGTCTGGTCGGAGGATCCTCCCTTTTCCATAGAGTATGAGTGAGCTTTACACCCTGTTCCTCATACCTCTATAAGCTTTATTATTTAATATCAGTTAACAGTTAATGTGAAGGAATTCTCAATATCACCTCGTGAAAATGTCTGCCGATGTCAAATCCTATGAACCTGGTGATTTGACGACAAGATGAATAATAGAAATAGTTGTATTTTTATTATTCAAGGTAATACGTAAGCAGGTAAACAGCGGCGTAACACACAGTAGGAATGGCTTTCATTATGACAGTTCAGCAACATTCATTGCGTTATTTACATTGTTGAGCAGACAATTTTTTTGAACTTAAGAAGCAATGGATTAGCAATAGGCTTCAAAATGATTCAGATTGTGGTAGTGTGTTACGTAATTAGGGTGCAGGTTATACACAATTTCAGATGGCTTATGTGATTCAAAATATTACCTACGGTTAGGTAACTTAAGTAGTGTTAGTTGCCAATAAGCCTCGACCTAGACAGTATGTATCTTGGGGTCGGGATTTGATTTCCCGATTAATAGTAGGTACAGAAAACACAGCAAAAGTGTCGAAGAGCCATCGACATTTTATAGCACTCACCAACTTCAGCACACAAAATCCCAGGCTTCTCATCTAACTGCTTAACTACCGATCCCCAAGGGTCAATCAGCATCGTATGACCCCACGCCACATACTCAGCATTCGTGTCTCTTGCGGGACTGACCAGCGCCACCCACAGTTGTAGGTCGTTGGCTCGAGCTCTGCCCAGCAGCTCCCAGTGACGAGGACCGGTCGTCATGTTGAAGGCACCAGGGTAGATGAGTACGGAACAGCCTGCAATGGTTTCGGGTATCTATTAGTTGCTTGCTAATACGATAGGTCGTCCTCCGTGTCTCGGTCTTATTTTTTAAATGTCACAGCATCATGCTGAGATAGGGGCCTTTTGGCCTCGTACAGGACTTTCTGTTGTTATTTTTTTTATGAGTGTGTTTAGTTTAGTTTGTAATAATCCTGTGCGAGTCCCAATAAATACTTTTTCAACACATTTGCTCAAAAAATGCATTTACGATGCCTGAATAAATTTTTCGAAAGTTAAAAATTACGCACCTTACAACGGAACGTGCGGTAAAATAGGTAATCATTATTTATTATTTATTATATTTGGGAAAACAAACAGTAGTATACTAGGCATAAACAATGTAGTCTTAAAAATTAAAATTAACAAATATACTACCCACAACATTTTCCACAGATTACTATTTTATATAATAAAAACAAGCTGTTAGCAAACGTTAACTGTAGTAGGGCTAACTTAATAAAAAAGACGTTAAAAGAAAAAGGTTAAACTAGGTATATTCTATAAAAGAAGTACCGTAACAAATAAAAAATAATAAAAATAAAAATTTATAAAAAATAAAACAAGAGAAAACAAAATTCAAGAAAATAAAATAAAACAAAACAAAATTCAAAATTCAACATTCTTGCGTGATGTATCATACAAGTCCCAGCCTATTAATAATGATACCTACATTGAGTATTGTGTTGTTGCCTACTGCCAATCCTTTAGAATTTTAATTAATCACACCTAAGTACATGTTTTACCGCATACGCGGTTGTATAGCGCCGTGCATATCCTTTACGGTTTATTTTTAATTTCCATAAGAAATATATAAGAACTCCACCAAGGAGTTTCACATTACGAGAATAAATAAGATGAATAATCGAACCTCTTTGGAAGCGCTTTTGCTCAATGTTTGTCTCACTTTAATACTAAAGAGAAAATGAGACGAAAAATGTAGTTCTAATTTTCACCACGCGCACGTGGCGCCATTTGCAAATTCGCGCCATTTTCGTATTGGAAACGTCAAAGATTGTTGCGACTTTCCGACTGATATTAGGTCTTTACCTATGAAATTGCCGTTCTGCAGTACTGGCCATTTCAAATCAAAATAATTTTTGTTTGGCTAAGAATTCTAATTTCAAATTAATTTTATTTTAAAAACATGGATTTTTTTTTCTAAAAGTAGTCATTTCTTTATTGATTAGTGTTACATTTTCATCGCATTTCAATCTTTTTCGTCATCATGGATACGTTAAAAATTCGAGTAATTATGGAATATGAGTACCGTCGTGGCAGCAACGCGGCACAAGCGGCACGCAACATCAACGACGTTTACGGAGCTAACACTACAAACCAACGCACCACCTGTTATTGGTTTGCTCGCTTCCGTTCTGGAAATTTCGACCTGAAAAATGAACCTCGCGGTCGTCCGAAGACTTTGGTCGACAATGACGAATTAAAGGCGATTGTGGAAGCTGATGATACACAATCTACGGCTGAATTAGCAGCAGCTTTCGACGTTAGCGTCAAAACAATATTGGTCCATTTGCGTCAAATTGGCAAGGTAAAAAAGCTTGACAAATGGGTGCCCCACGAACTCAATGATCGCCAGCGCGAAGTACGCGTCGAGACGTGCCTTGCACTGCTCAACAGACACACAAATGAAGGAATTTTGAACCGCATTGTTACCTGCGATGAAAAATGGATTCTGTTTGATAACCGTAAGCGCTCAGCAAGTTGGTTGGATCCTGGTTCAGCACCTAAACAATGCCCTAAACGAAAACTTACCCCTAGAAAAGTGATGGTTACTGTTTGGTGGTCTAGCGCCGGTGTGATTCATCACAGCTTCTTACCAAACGGGGTGAGCATTACTGCAGATGTGTACTGTGAAGAACTGAACACAATGATGGAGAAGCTGGCGCATCTCCAACCAGCATTGGTCAATCGCTCGTCTCCGCTGCTCCTGCACGACAACGCGCGACCTCATACTGCACAGCAGACGGTCTCCAAGTTGCAAGAACTGGGGTTGGAAGCTCTCCGTCATCCGCCCTACTCACCAGACCTTGCGCCTACAGACTACTACTTTTTCCAGAATTTGGATAACTTCTTGGCGGGAAAAAAATTTAATACCCGAGAGGCAGTACAAAATGCCTTTGTAGAATTTGTTGCCTCCCGTCCAGCTGATTTCTTTAAGAAGGGCATCAATAAACTGCCACTGCGATGGCAAAGATGCATTGATTGCATGGGTGATTACTTCGATTAATACAAATAAAAAATTCATGAAAAAAATTCGTTTAAATTTTTTCATACAAAACGGCAATTTCATAGGTAAAGACCTATTATTTAAAAACAAAATAATATTATGAGTTCCAGCGAGAAATCCGATATTATTGTACTGTTTTCTCGCAAATGTGTTGAAAAACGTTGTATGACACACGTGCGGAAATTGGTATTAACAAACCCGTGACTATGGTAAGCCCTACTCGTTTGTAAAAACCAACTTACCGCACTAGCATCATAAATAACTATTTCTTTCTTTGTCTTTCTTTCTCAGAAAGCACGTTAAGCCGTTCGTCGTGGCTGTCAATTGTAGACTACGTATATAACAGTCGTTGCAGGTGGCCACAAGCCCAAAAGTCTGACAATCAGGCTTAATAAAGGATGTTACCCAATACTGGGTTGTGGAGGTCAGATAGGCAGTCGCTCTATGTAAAATACTGGTATTCACTTGCATCCCGTTGTACTGGAATCCGATCCCAACACAGTTCGGTAAATGCAGATGATGATCTATTAGTTGTTTGCTAGATCATGCGATTTCATTATCTGAATATTTTGTGTGCCATATGACAGTTTCATCTGACTTTCAGCAGAATGTGATGATATGATGAGGAGATGATGGTGATGTGTGACCTCAACCTACTAACACTCTATTCTAAGGCTAGTCAAACTTTGGAGTCCCCGCTAAGAGACTAACTGCTTACCTAACTACGTTGGTAATGTGCACCAACGTCTGGATGTCTGAACAAAGGTCACCCTTCGGAGTACGACTGTGTCAACCGCAACTTTACTTCAGAGATCGATAGGTACACTTAATTAAAGGTACTTTTTCCGAAGGCGACCGAAAACGATTCCGGATGGCATGGCTACCATTTTCATAAAGTTACGCATGGAAATACTGGCGCCATCTAGTTTTAAAATACTGAAATGTAAAAGTGTCAAGTTCTACTTACAGAAATAAACATTTAATTTCATAGAAACCAGTCGTGTCGCTGCAGTCTATTATTGCGATTGGATGAAGTTGCTACCGCGCTTCGCGTCTGCGATCGCCTTCGGAAGAGCACCATAACTATCACAAAAAAAAAACTGATAAATGTCTTACCTTCTTTAGACATAACTTGCGCCATCTCAAAGAATCGCAGGTCGTAACAGATGCCGAGCCCTATCTTCACGCCGAGGTATTCGAAGGTAGTGACGTGATCGCCGGCCGATAATACGTCCGACTCCTTGAACTTTATCTTGCCGGGGATGTCTATGTCGAACAAGTGTACCTGGAAGCGAGGTGATGATGTAAAGGATTTGCAGATCTATTCTTTAAAAATCTCACCGTGAAAACTAAGGTGAACTGAACTGTCAGTAGTGTTAATCCCTAACGTCAGGTGCAATGTTAGCACACTTTGAGCTTACTTCACTTAAGAGTTCACGGTGAATTTTTTACAGATTACATCGGCTGAGCTTATTGAAGTCAAATGTAGGTATTTCTGTATTTATCTCAAACATCTCTCAAATGTGGCGCTGGTGGCGTGTGTGTTGAAACATTAAGTTCCCTTCAAAATGGTTGAGCTAAATGGTGCTGAACCATACGTCATGTTCGTGAACGGGCGCCGTCAGTAGGGACTGGCTATCTCTTAGCTGCCACGGCTTATTTAAATTTCTGAATGGTCTTTGTCTTTGTTTTGGTATTTTTTATTACGGACGCTTTTAACGTGCACGTCTTTCTACACCGTTGTCACAGGTATAATTACGTGAATAATGTAACTAATTCTCTTTTGGAACTATAATACATACATACATAAACTCACGCCTTCTTCCCATGGGGGTAGGCAGAAACTACAGATCGCTATAAACTATAAACTTTAGTAAATATAATATGTTGATTTAAAAGAGTGTCCATGGAGTTTCTTGCCCGTTCTTCTCCATAGGAACCTACTACGCTTTGGAATGGGCAACTAGCTTCATTTTTCTGACTGACCGACCCCTTGACAATTCAAAAGTGCCTGTAAGTGGCTGCGCCGTATAGCCACAGATATGGCGCAACGCAACCTCGCAAGCATTAAAATAATGAATGTTTAGGTACACCCCTTAAATAAATTTATTTTCTTACTTTCTTTCTCTTGTCTGATTCTACACTTACTAGAAAGCTGAGTTGAATTTTATGTGGCGTGGCAGTTTGTCTTGAGAATGTTCCAGTACCTAGCAATGGTTATTTTTTTAACTGACTACGGCTTTTCTCTCGATCCATGCTATATTGTATTGGGTCATATTTAGATCCCCACATGGGATTTGTAATGGCGGATGCTAGACGTCATTCTATTCCGTTCGCATTTTTCCTGTACCTTATGTTTAACAAGCTTTTTCCGCGATTTCGTTTAGGTGGAGGTCGGAAATTACCCCGCGCGAACGCACTACCGGAAGTAAAAGTATCCTACCTATATTAGCTGAATCACTCCTCAAAGAAAACTTCAGTAAGGACATTCCAAGTTTTGAATTCAAGCCCATTTCTATTGTCACAATTAAAAAAGCATTCAAAATTCTTAACATAAAAAACACTGAAGACTTATGGGGGATTTCCGTTAATTCCTATTAAAAGTACACTTTGTAAACAAGCATATTACAAATTAGAGGATTATATCCTAGATAAGAATGCTTGGAAACATGCTGGTCTTGCTCCATAGGACAATCTAGAGTCTAGACAAAATCAAACTGGTTGCTAATTTAATTGTATAATTTATAATTTTTATGACATTGTTTTTTACATTATGTAACTACTTTAACTCACAAACTAAATTATTACATGTTTTTTTTTTTTTGAAAAATGATCTAATTCTCAATATTTGTAAATATGTGAGCACCATGTATCTATCTCATAATTAATTTACAAGTTTGGCAATAATTCCTTCTGCACATGTGGCTTCCCTGGTACCTCATTAACGGCATCACTATGTAAATGTCTACTAACTGCTCCCAAATTACGAAGTTTATGATTTAAAAAAAGGTTTTTTTTTTTACTTTCTTCTTTGACACGATCATCTCATTATTTGACATTATATACCTCTAATTCTTATTTCAACTCATTACTTAGGGCTGTTGTAGACAGGGTTTTAATTCAGATTTGTTACAGTTTTAATGGCAATCATGTCATTGAGTCTAAATAGGCTTTTATTTTTACATAGATTCTTCTATATTTTGTGAATGTGAGGATGTTGTAGACCTAACTTATAGACTGTAGATTTGTGGACCTTTTTATATTTTGTTGAGTACCTGTTACTTGTTGACAACCTACACTGTCCTCCCATATCTATCAACACTGTAATTGGAAACATTGTAAAAGCCCCTTATTTTTAAAAGAGTACCTAACCATGGAGTTTTTTGCTGTCTCTTCTCAATAGGAAACAACCAATTGGAACCGTGCACCTAGCTTCTGACGTTTCATAAGTGCCCATGTTTGTTTATGTGAAATAAAATATTTAGAAGTTTTATTATATTGATATGTCATAACCCCTTAGAGAATACAGCATGTTATATTCTCTAAGCCTAACCCAAGTTATGGTACTCATAGTCTATACATGTGCCAAATTTCATCGAAATCTGTTCAGCCGTTAAAGCGTGAAAAGGTAACAGACTGACAGAGTTACTTTCGCATGTATAATATTAGTATGGAAGCTGTTACCTTCCTATGCTGCGCAATAAGATTCCCGCAGTTGTCCCAGACGGTGCAGGTGTTGTACAGGTCATCTCCGCTGCGCTCGGGCAGAGTGCCGCCAACCACACACACGCCGGCTTCCATCGCCGCGCACTGCAGAGCCTTACACGACTCACCATTTGGTACGTTTTCCGCGTACTCTTTGAAGTATTCTAGAATATTGTTTGGTATTGTATTATCATAAACATCTTTGTTTAAATGACGACCTAATAGCAGTTCTGAAAACGGATTCTACTGTTGTTTTTCAAGTAAATGGGAGTTTAAGAATTCCAGAAAAGGAAAAGGGAGAACTCAACTTCCCTGTAGTTTAAACACAGCTAGTCGCGCCAGTCTACTCTACTACTATCCCATAATAACAACAAGATTCTGATGAGTGAAAGATAACCAAATAACTAGTGAATATGCCAGCTCTAACACTTTTAATGGGAAAAGTTTTATAATATGTGAGGAAAAAACTGTGAAGAGGACCCAACTTGAGTCATAAATCCAGAATAGAATAGGTACTCTTTATTCTAGGTAGGTATACACCATAGGTTCTCAACTTTAATTTGCCCACCGCCCATTTTTACCACCAATACGACACAGGGCAAATCCAAGAAGTTAATATCACCAAGGAGTATCCATCATTTTTTTTTTTATAGAACGCAACGGTGCGTGCTTTTTTTATAGCATTATAAAAAAGTTTTAGTTTCTATTTTTACTTGTTTGTGGCAGCGCTCGCTATAGCGCATGCGCGGTAATGTGCTGGGTTTTGGCGCCATTCGTACATTTTGTTGTATTTTGTACAATATTTGTCAAAAAAATCGAGCCATCTTATCATTTGCGTTTACAAAGTTGTTATCTTAAATATGCAATGCCGTAACTTAAAACTGGTGCTTGTTTTTTTATAACTAGGGTAGTCATAAACACTTAGAAGTGTCGGGGGTGCTGTCAAGTGCTTAACTGGTTTTTTTTTTTCGGTAATAATTTACCGAAAAAAAAAAACCAGCATAAAACATGGATACACTAATGTGTATCCATGTTTTATGCAGTTTGTGTTAGCGTTTAGATGGCATTCGAACTTTACGCCCACACGTCTCTTTTTCGCGTTATTGTTGTTGCGATCAATAGATTTGTTATTTTAGTGACCATTACAACAAAACTTTACGCACCAACATAGACACAACTGAAGCGGAAGCTGCGCAAGTTGTAGCCCTAATACGCGAAGCCCAAAGTCAGAGAAACGTAGCAAGAAGATTAAACCTTCGATCAGCTGTACAATGGGTTTATAAACGTTATCAAGAGACAGGGGGACACCCAAAAAAGTAGGTAGTTATTAATTAATTAATTCCTAGAAATTTTAGAATAAGCCTAAGCCTGCACGTGTCCGAACAAGAGTCATAAAATTCAATAGCCGCAGTGGGCATAAGTCGTCAGAATTGCTGAGCTAACAAGGGCGTACGATGAAGGACCAATGTCAATTTATGAGTTTTTAAAAGAACTCAGTAAATCAGTCCCCAATAACTGTTTGAAATAAAATATAGCTTTAATTATTGCACAAACTGTGATTTCTTAGACAATAGTTTAAATTATTTTATACACAGGCTGATTTTTTAGCAGATAGTTTTAATCATTGTACAAACTGTGATTTCTTAGACGATAGTTTAAATTATTTTATATACAGCCCGTGATTTCTTAACAGAGTGCTTTAATTATTGTAAAAACTGTGATTTGTGATGACTGAATAAAAATAAATACAAACCATGCAAGCACTTTTCTTACCATCAGTACTTTTGCACCTTCTAGCTATACATGTAGGTAGATATATACGGATCGGGCGAGTTGGGACTAGGGATCAGTCGGCACGAAGCCGAATTACAGCACTGTGTAGTGCCCAGAGCGGTTGCCACGGCACGTTACCGAGAACCAGCTTCCAACATTCCCACGGCTCTGATCATTTCTTCCTGGCTCAACTGACTTCTTCTCTCCATAATAACATTCTTTTGTATTGTTTCCACACAGAAGTATAGCAGTTTTTTTTACTGATTTGGCCTCAAACCTATTGCAGGATTTTAAAGGACAGAAGATTTTTATCTTTTGACCGAAATTCAAAAACTATTCCCTTTTCAATTGACAAAATTTACTAAAAAGTATCCATGTGAGTTACAAAAACTATAATTAGAAAACCAGATTTTTTGTAACTAGCAAAAACGACTTGACACTTTTGATGTGTGTATACTTACTGGTGCCATAGGGTGCATTAAAGAATTCTGGCAGTGCCACAAGTTGAGCCCCACTTTCTTTGGCCTTATGTATTTGTTGTACTGCTGCAGCTACATTTTTTTTCTTGTCCATGCCAACTGCCAACTGGATCAGGGCTATCTTTAACCCTGGAAATTAAACCATTATGTAACTACCTTCTGAATAATAAACCTAAATGTATTTGAATTTACTAATATAAAATAAGAAATATGATTTTCTAAGTAAAGCATTAATCAAATTACTATGAACAGCTAATCATGTCAAATACATAATATTATATTAGGAATAGAATAGGATGATCACATCCGGCAATCCTGAATTCATCCAGAATCCAGAATTTCCTAAATGTAGAATCAGACAGTTATAGAGTAATTTCTAAAGTTTTCTCAGGTTAAGATTGATAAACCATAATAGTTCAACATTAATCTAATCAGCAACTACATATTTAGCACTACAGTACAAAGTGATTGACTCTGAGAGGATCTATGTTAGAACATTAATGCAATGCAAGATAAACTGATAACAAGTGAATTATGAAAATCAAAACATTATTACGTGCTGGCCCACATTGACCACAATAATTCATTGAATAGTTTTGTGTAAACAAAGTCTTTAATAAATTATTTTTAGCTGGACAAATCAAAGATAATGCTGAAACAAGATGTTAATTATTAAAATAAAGAATAAAAATAAAATGTTCTAATTGCAAAACAAAAAGGCCTTAATTATAAGGCAAGACCTTATTCTAAAAAATTGGACAGCAAAAAAATTATGTTTTTTTTTTACAATTATAAAACATATTGGTAAGTAGGTAATATTTATAAACAGTTGGCAACCACATTTTTTGAAGTCCGTTGATAACTTGCTTTGGTAAATTGTGTGCTGTATCAGTTTGATCTCTTAAAATACCGGCACTAAGAGATAAAACTACGCTTGTTTCAATGCAAATAAATCTTTATTACAATGCATTAAAGATTTTTCTTTCTTGACTTTGAATCCTGAGGTTATCGTAACAAAAAGATAAGTTTATAACATTGAATATGTTGTACAATGAAGTAAATATGCAAATGTAATTTTAATGAATTTATTTGGCGCAGAATATAGGAAAAACAGATACGAAATCTAATAATTTATTATAATCAGGTAATTATTCACCAACTACACTGGTGGTTTATCCTAAATTTATGTCAAGAAACGTGTTAGTAGAAAACTTTAAGACAACGATAATGTTATGGAGAAAGTTATATTTGTTATAAACTAACGGAAATACTGTACCACCAAGATTTAGAATGGGTTCCTGTAAAAATCGAGGATGAGCTGCATCGGGGGTTGACGGGGACGCAGACATTTTGCACACACGCTTAGACTTTATTAACTGCTCTATCAGTTGTTTACCTCTTTTGAACATGCTTCGTATCGTACAATGATAAGTAACATTTTTACTTTATTCATAATCTCAAAAACTGTTTAAGCAAATGTCACATGAAAAACGTGACAGCTGACATACATGAAATTGTCAGTCTGTTGACCAAAGAGTTTACAGAATGTTCTGTTGACAACTTGACAATCAGCTGTATGTATTCAAAGTTGGGCTCTAAATTACATATTAGGTTGGGGGAAAAGTCTTTTCGTATTATAGTATGTATGAACTTGTAATAAAATCTCTTTGGCTATACTATTTGTATCTAGCTGGTTTTGGTATCATTGAAAGTTTAAATTTTAAAGAACAAAATTCTAAATTCAATTTAGGAAAATTTGTGATTTTCATTTGTTTTTCGTACCTACTGCCAAGATGAGTGAATCTAATGAAGAAATTCGATACATTTTAAAATTTTACTACAAAAAAGGAAAAATGCAACGCAAGCCGCGAAAAAAATTTGTGATGTTTATGTACCTAGTGCAGTGTCTGTGAGAGTAGCACTTTGGTTTAAGCGTTTTCAATCCGGAAATTTTGATGTCAAAGATGCACGTCCACAGAACACTATATACCCTGGCGGGTGGTGGTACACTATATACCCTGGTGCACGTCGCTCTGGTCGCCCTATTACGGATAAAATGGATGCCATTTTTGAAAAAGTGGAGCAAGATCGGCATATCAGTAGTTACGACGTAGCTGAAGACCTGGGAATTGACCACAAAACAGTTTTGGCGCATTTGAAAAAAACTGGGTACACAAAAAAGCTCGATATTTGGGTACCTCACGAGCTCACTGAAAGAAACCTAATGAACCGTGTACTCATTTGTGATTCTTTATTACGACGTAATGAAACCGAACCATTTTTGAAGAAGCTGGTAACTGGTGATGAAAAGTGGATCACGTACGACAAGATCGTGCGAAAAAGGTTGTGGTCAAAGGCCGGTCCGGCTTCACAGACTGTGGCGAAACCCGGGTTAACTCACAACAAGGTAATGCTGTGTGTGGTGGGATTGGAAGGGCATTATACATTATGAGCTGTTACCAGCAGGCAGAACAATCGATTCTGAACTCTACTGCGAACAACTGATGAGATTAAAGCAAGAAGTTGAGAGAAAGCGGCCGGAATTAATCAACAGAAGGGGTGTGGTTTTTCATCATGATAACTCTAGGACCTCACACATCTTTAGCCACTCAGCAAAAATTAAGAGAGTTTGGCTGGATAGTGTTAATGCATCCGCCTTATAGTCCTGACCTTGCACCATCAGATTTCCACCTGTTTCGGTCTCTTCAGAATTCTTTAGGCAGTGTCAGGTTAACATCACGAGAGGACTGCCAAAACCACTTGTCGCGGTATTTTGGCAAAATGTTTGGTTGGTTTGTTTGGAATGGTTTGGCAAAATTTTTAACAAAATGGTACCTACATACTTTAGTTAAATGTAAATAAACTATATTAAAAAATGTTTTGAATTTTCTTAAAAAATGCGAAGAAACTTTTTCCCCAACCTATTATGTATTGCAATTATATTATTTCCCGTCACACTCTTGGGCAAAGGCCTCCATCTTATTTCCAGTTATCACTAATTCCTCTTTACTTCTCCTTAGTTTTTTTTTCCTAGAATCTATTGAATTCAAGTCCAGTACTTGGCCTACCGCGGCCCGTCTTATGGCCTGATGGTCCTGTGGTGGCCATCACAGGACCAGTTTTGTGCTATTTGAGCGCACGGATTGTTTTGCATACAGGCCAACACGACGTGTCAGCCCCATGTATGAGGCAAGCTTTTAATTACACGTTTAAGCCACATTACTTCACATTAGCCTTTCGACGCAGACCATTTTCGTCATACCCACAGAGTACATTTTATGTCATACCTACCATGTTTTCATCTATTCCAGCTTGTCGCACCATTTTTGAGGTTTGACGACAGAATGAGTATGAAGATCAGGATTTTAAAGCTTAAAAAAAAGGTATATCTCTTCCATCAGATTACCATTGCTTAATGTCTAGGGCCGTTCCCGGGATGTGACAGAGCCGTGCCGTGGCACATACAGGGCAGACGCTGAAGCTCCGTCGCAGGCCCGGACACGGACGTGCGTGAACGAGTTAGTATAAAATGTTCACACCGATATTTTTTTGAACCCTGACAGATCACGGTCCGCCCACGTCCCGCGCATGGCCCTGATATGTGTGGATAGATGTGTAGAGAAGGTTTATTATCGTTTGGAAAATAAATAAACAGTAATTTATATGAATAATATATTTCCTGTAAAGCACATTACATGAACATGTTTATTCACAATCTAAATTTGTCTTATTGCAACTAACTATAACTTACAACTTACGATCACTGATGCCTAAAATAACGATAAATAATACTCGAGAAAATAAATATAAAAGTTATCGCTTCTTGTATAAAATTGTTGCAATAGTATGCTTTATCTAGTAAAATGTGGTGGATGTACTTAACAATGAAGTTTAATATCTTCAGTTCATCAACGAAATTAACTAACACAGCTAAGAAAATAACTATCGTTATTTATTTGTTAACTAATAACATCATAATAATGACTGCTGCGGTACACAATTGCGTAAATAAAAGCTTGTAAAAATGGAAGTTCCTTTCTAGCTTTTGCCAGTTCAAAAGAAATTGACAATCTCAATCATTATTGATCAACTTTCAATAAAGCTCCGCATGGAAAGCGTAATAACGCACTTTATTTTCAATGCCATAAAGTGCAAAGTTGTACGAACATCGACGCAGATATCTATCGGCTACTTTGGAGTCTTTCTGCGGGCTCTGCACTTTAATACCGTAATAATTATAAGGCTTTTCACTGTTGTAAAAATAGGTCGCTGTGATCCTAACATTATTTTGGAAGTTCATCTTTATGATAGGGGTTTCTTAATAAATAGTTTATAGCTATTTAATTGTAACATACAACCACATTAATGAAACGCCACGCCATAATTGCTGAAATATATTGACAGAAAACAACGCATAAGTTAGTGATACCCCAGACTCGATGCGAGCCTTACTCAGGAGTAATCCTACTATAAATTCTAAACATAATTCAAGATCTCGGTATAAAAATAATAAAATTACACAATTTAAAGCCAAAATAACTTTCGGGCACATTAAAATTCGTTGCCTATATTTCGTAAAAAAAAAAAATACTATGCACAGAACCATCCAGTCTTCTTCAACTAAATTAAAATCACTCTCCTAAGATAAACCACATTGTAAACGAATAAAAATTGTAAAAAAAAAATATTGCTGACCAAACATAATACGACCGACACGCTAACGACGCTCAGGGCTCGCCATTATTGTACCGCTGTGAAAAACGGATAATACAATTCGTCCCGTATAGCTCCGTCTCTCTCTCTCTCTCACTTGAACTTGAACTATGATGGCTTGAACACGTCATAGTACGCCTCTGACTGCCGAACACAATACAAGTATGAAAGTTTTCACGTGTCGGCAATTTTCACCCGGATTACCCATACAATAAAACTCAACTTTGTGTGGCATGTTAAGATACTTGAGTTCTTTATCTTTCTCGGTCTAAATCTTTTAGGAGATTCTTCGAGTGTTTATAACATGATACAGTCTATTAATGTCCCACTGCAGAGCAAAGGCCTCTTTTCGTAAGGATTAGAAACGAGCATTGATCACCACGCTAACTCAACAAGCGTTGACTATTACAGACTCGTAATAACTATGTACAAATCTAGGTTTCCTCACAATGGGTATTCCTTCACTGCTGTCAGTACTGTCCAAGATAAACTCAGAAAGCACATATGAATTGAAAAAAGTCACATTGGTTCTTGCCCGTGGTGTACCCAGAATTTATAAAATAATCAGCCAAAAATGTTCCCACTACTGGGACTCAGGCCTCCTTTCTGTGAGAGGAAGTGGGCCGTAATCTGCCACGTAGGGACAGTGCCAATTGTCTTTGATTTTTCGGCTCGAATACATGATGTTTTCCTTGTCTTCTGTGTTCATTGTAATCTTCAATATATAAACTGTTGGGCTTGCGTTTCCTTAGGCCCTTGTTTTCGTCTCTCAAGTCGGTTGCGACTGACGTAAGGTGCGGGTTGCTTCAGATGTACCGTGCGAACGTGAAGTTTCCTACTATTTGATTGAGAGAACCCTTTGCCGCATACTTCGCATTCGTAAGGCTTTTGACCCGTGTGGCTCTGTAAAAAGGGAGAAGGGCGATAATTTCAATGAATAAGCAACTTTAGAACAAGTTAAGGCCATATTGAGTAGAATTCATTTAGTATTGTATGGGTATGGTAGGTATTTAGGTATCACAACACAATAGCTAATATTAAAGTATGAAGTCCCTTTTTTCTAAACTAATATTATAAAGAGAAAAGATTTGATTTTTTGTATGTTTGTTTGTTTGTTACGCTTTCACGCTAAAACGGCTGAACAAATTTGGATGAAATTTGGCACATGGGTAGACCATGATCTGGATTAGGACATAGAATTTTTATGCCAATATTCCCACGGGATCGAAACTTATGCGGGTGAAACCGCAGGCGCAGCTAGTTATGTATATGGAGAGAAATTATAACAAAAATCAAAGCAATATACAGCTAGTTAGCAATACAGTGTAAAATTAAAGTAATTGACGAAACTTTACAGACGTGATAAGTATGATAGAAGAAAGAAAAATGTAAAATTGTTTGTTCTGCACAAATAAGGTGCGACAAAAGAACATGATATTCTAAACTCGTAATTTTAAGAGTGCCAACGATAGCAGCCTGCAATTTTTAAAATACTCACTAAAAAGTGTCTATCTAGTGCTCCTTTAAACTTGAAAGTTTTGTCACAAACTGAGCAAGGGTGTGGCCTGATGTCTGAGTACATTTCCTCATGGACCTGCCGGCAATGATATTATATCAACATAGGTAGATACGTCCCAGACATAAACTAATTAATTAACTTATGGTTTTATCCCTTTTTTTACCCGGACTAATAACTTTTGATATCAAAATTACGGAATATAGTGTAACGTATTTACCTAAAATAATATCATTGCCTGTTGTTTTATAATTCAGTTAACTACATATCAACGGTTTCAGTTGGTACTGAAAGCGTCTTTATTATGAAGCAGTTAGGGCGGTTTTCGTGATTCAAGTGTTATCACCAGAGATCGGATATATGGAAGCATATTCACCTAAAGTTGAGATGTTGGCTAATACGGAATGCGCTTTTGTATCGAAGAAATCTTGAAATGAAATGATTTATTAATAATCAAGTACATCATACATAGCAATTTGAACGGTGATCCCCAAACTAGACGTTAGCCTGTATCTTGGGGATCAGAGTTCACTTTTTACTTAACTTTAACTAACACACACCACCCCTCCTCTTACACCCTACATACACATATTTGCGTCGGGGGTTAAACATTAATTTAAAAAAAATATGCATCTGAATAGTTATACAATCCAAGAAATCCGTTTTTTTTTTAAAGTTATTATGTAGTTTTTTAGAAGTTGCTTCTATACTATACACCGGACTAGTTATGTATTCTCGGTGTTCCTGGCATCCCAGGTATTTTTGACGTGACAACGTCTTATAAATCGATGAACGCCGGCTACACGTACGAAAAAGCATGACTTATTGTCACGTTCCGCCTGAGCCGAGCGTGCAAGCGAGAGCGCGGAACAAGCGATAGAGAGGCACGATCGGCCTAAGCGTTCGGCTTGTGACGCATCTATCTCTCTTCCACTCCTTATGAGATTATCACGTAAAATTATCGTCCGTAAACCGACTTTACAGACAACCATTTTTTTTTAACAAAAAATATATTTAAGCTAAATATATTTAATTTATATATTTATATTTAAAAATATTTTAAGCCACTTTCATAACTCAAAATTAAATATCCGATCTCTGGTTATCACTGACGTGGGGGTTTATGATATAAATAATACATAAAATACTCACTCTAAAATGCCTATTGAGGGCTCCTTTACCCTTGAAAGCTTTGAAGCACACAGAGCAAGGATAAGGCCTGTTGTCCGAGTGCGTTTTCTCATGAACATTTAAGTTGGTGCGGTTGAAGAATGCTTTGTCACATTGCGAACATTTGTACGCACGTTCTTCGAAGTGCGTGCGTTTGTGGTAGATCAGGAAAGCGTTACCCTGTTGATAGTGGACAAAAAAAAAGTTAAATTAATGATATTGATTATTTTTTGTTATTGGGTGTTTTGATCAGGAATTGTGCCTGGTTGATGGCAATAGGCTCGCCCCCTATGACATGGGACTTATCTCTCCAGACCAGTCCGAATGCTACCCGGCATTATGTTACACGATATTTTTGGTATGTAATGGGCGTTTTTATAATTTCTAACGTGGCGATATTAACGTTGACGTCCACGCACGGCATCACGATAACACCGGGAAGTAAAATATATGGAAATATTATATGAAGACGCTTTTAAATTTCCCTCCGCCATAACGTTATAACGTGCACGTATTTCATAGACGTGGACGTGGCCTGCCACGACAATATAATCATTCTTAGAAATTATAAAAGCGAAAAAATGGACTTTAAAAGAGATTTTGACCTCTGTTTTTACCCGACTGCCCCAGAAGGAGGGTAACATTTTTTGTTTCACCATTTCTTCGCACGGGTAGTCAGATAGGAAATGACGACTCTGTATAGCGGTTATTGACCCAACTACATTTTCTAGCATTCTTTATTTCAAAAACTGTAATAAGGTCCGTTAACGTCTTGAATCAATATCTATCTTTTTATATTTTATTTTATATATAATTTTTTATTTATATATCTTTTTTAATAATCACAAATTACTGCATAACAAACAGTTCGGTTTTACGAGGGGTCGTTCGACTACTGATGCCGGAGTTGAACTTTTAGGACATGTTTATGATGCATGGGAGGACAAATGCGATGCTTTGGGAATCTTTTGCGATTTGTCCAAGGCATTCGATTGTGTTCTTCATGAAACATTGATCAGGAAACTGCACCACTACGGAATCCGAAACGCCTCTCTGGATCTTCTTACTTCTTACTTAAGTGATAGGATTCAGAGAGTTGATGTTAATGGAAAAAGATCACCCGGATCGGTAGTAAGAATGGGGGTCCCCCAGGGCTCAATTCTTGGGCCATTTTTATTTCGTATTTATATAAATGACTTGCCTTACCTCATAAAGGATAAACATGATATAGTGTTATTTGCAGACGACACTTCACTTTTATTTAAACTGAAACGTCAGCAGCTGATTACTGACAATGTAAATAGCGCCCTTGCAATAGTAGTTAACTGGTTGAATGTTAATAACCTACTTCTTAACGAGAAAAAAACTAAATGTATTAAGTTTCCGATACCTCGTGTTAGACAAGTAGAAACTAGTGTTCTCATAAAGGGTGAAGTGCTGAAACCCGAAAATACCACAGTTTTCTTAGGCATAACTTTGGATACCAAGCTTCAATGGGGCCCCCACATAGATAAATTGTCAAAAAATCTTAGCTCCGCAGCATACGCCGTTAGAAAAATTCGTGGTTTAACTGATTTAGAGACAGCCCGTTTAGTATACTTTAGTTATTTTCATAGTGTGATGTCGTACGGTATTCTGTTGTGGGGCAATGCCGCCGATATCCAGACAATTTTCGTTTTACAAAAAAGGGCAATTCGTTCAATCTATAAATTAAGTCCCAGCCACTCCCTCAGAGATAAATTTAAAGAGATTAATAATAGGTCTTTACCTATGAAATTGCCGTTTTGTATGAAAAAATTTAAACGAATTTTTTTCATGATTTTTTTATTTGTATTAATCGAAGTAATCACCCATGCAATCAATGCATCTTTGCCATCGCAGTGGCAGTTTATTGATGCCCTTCTTAAAGAAATCAGCTGGACGGGAGGCAACAAATTCTTCAAAGGCATTTTGTACTGCCTCTCGGGTATTAAATTTTTTTCCCGCCAAGAAGTTATCCAAATTCTGGAAAAAGTAGTAGTCTGTAGGCGCAAGGTCTGGTGAGTAGGGCGGATGACGGAGAGCTTCCAACCCCAGTTCTTGCAACTTGGAGACCGTCTGCTGTGCAGTATGAGGTCGCGCGTTGTCGTGCAGGAGCAGCGGAGACGAGCGATTGACCAATGCTGGTTGGAGATGCGCCAGCTTCTCCATCATTGTGTTCAGTTCTTCACAGTACACATCTGCAGTAATGCTCACCCCGTTTGGTAAGAAGCTGTGATGAATCACACCGGCGCTAGACCCCCAAACAGTGACCATCACTTTTCTAGGGGTAAGTTTTCGTTTAGGGCATTGTTTAGGTGCTGAACCAGGATCCAACCAACTTGCTGAGCGCTTACGGTTATCAAACAGAATCCATTTTTCATCGCAGGTAACAATGCGGTTCAAAATTCCTTCATTTGTGTGTCTGTTGAGCAGTGCAAGGCACGTCTCGACGCGTACTTCGCGCTGGCGATCATTGAGTTCGTGGGGCACCCATTTGTCAAGCTTTTTTACCTTGCCAATTTGACGCAAATGGACCAATATTGTTTTGACGCTAACGTCGAAAGCTGCTGCTAATTCAGCCGTAGATTGTGTATCATCAGCTTCCACAATCGCCTTTAATTCGTCATTGTCGACCAAAGTCTTCGGACGACCGCGAGGTTCATTTTTCAGGTCGAAATTTCCAGAACGGAAGCGAGCAAACCAATAACAGGTGGTGCGTTGGTTTGTAGTGTTAGCTCCGTAAACGTCGTTGATGTTGCGTGCCGCTTGTGCCGCGTTGCTGCCACGACGGTACTCATATTCCATAATTACTCGAATTTTTAACGTATCCATGATGACGAAAAAGATTGAAATGCGATGAAAATGTAACACTAATCAATAAAGAAATGACTACTTTTAGAAAAAAAAATCCATGTTTTTAAAATAAAATTAATTTGAAATTAGAATTCTTAGCCAAACAAAAATTATTTTGATTTGAAATGGCCAGTACTGCAGAACGGCAATTTCATAGGTAAAGACCTAATATAATTACTGTGCCTTCTCAGTATATTTATGAAAATCTTTTGTATGCACATAAAAATATTAATCTGTTTAAAAAATACAGTGATATCCACAATATAAATACTAGAAACAAACACAAATTTATTGTTCCTACAACCAGGCTCAAGAAAATAGGTGGCTCGTTTAGATGCCAATGTATACGTTTTTATAATAAACTTCCTAGCCACATTCAAGATCTAAGCTTTAATAAATTCAAATCTTTTATAAAACGGAAACTATGCCAGAAAGCCTATTATACTGTGAAAGACTATATTGAGGACAAAAAGGCTTGGGATTGAGCTGCTCTAATAAATTTACACGGTGAATGTTGATTTTAATTTGCTAGCTATTTTAGACATGAATATTTACTGTAAAAAGTATTATATTATTTTCATTATTGAGAATATGAGGACTATGTGGATCATTGTTTCAGTTATATTCTTGATCTGGCAGTTTAAGTAGTTTATGCGGCCTACCCAAATGTCCTTTCTTTGGTATTGTTCGTCGAATCGTTGAGCTCCTTAAGTTCTGAGTTGAGCTGCACGGTTACTGACAAATGCGTGCACTAACTGGACAGGTCCACTTAATCTGTGTGGTTCTTTCCTCAAAAGACCATTTCAGACACCAATCTACATGGTTCTCAAACATTATGTCCGATTTTTTATATACACATTGACATTCTTGAATTTTATATACACAATGACATGAGTATTTACTTGTAAAGTATTATGTTATTTAAATTATTGTGAATGTGAGGATTATGTGGGTCATTGCTTTTTTTTCGCAGTTAATTTTGATCATGATCTGGCAGATTGAGTAATTTATGTGGCCTACCCAAATGTCCTTTCTTTGGTATTGTTCGTCGAATCGTTGAGCTCCTTAAGTCCTGACTTCCTGAGTTGAGCTGCACGATTACTGACAAATGCGTGCACTGACTGGACAGGTCCACTCAATCTGTGTGGTTCTTTCCTCAAAAGACCATTTCAGATACCAATCTACATGGTCTTCACATGATCTGACCAAGATTATGTCTGGACTTTAAAAGAGACTGTGACCTCTGAGTTTGTTTCGGCCTTTCTTCTCAGAGTAGTCAGATAGGAAACGCCGACCTCATCTAGTTTAAAAATATGATTGACGTGTAAAAGTGTTTGTACAAACCTACTTACAGAAATAAAATCATTTATCATTTATCATTTATCGTGATCTTCAACATGTTCCAATAACGCAAAACCATTCATAGTTTATTGATTGGGTTCCTACGGAGAGATATTACGGAAAGGGCAATGACCGCTATTACCATGCTAAAACGCGACCACTATAGCTTCTTATTTTATTTAAATACCGTCAAACGGAGTGAATAGGGATTTTAACATTGAAATAATATCGTTTATTGCCAGCAAGGGCATTTAATCATTAATTATAATACAGTAAACACATTAGAGTCCTTTTTGGCAACAAACTATATTATTTCAATGTTAAAATCCCTTTTAAAGTTTCGTCTCGATTCACCCCTACATCCCTATTCACCCCGTTTGACGGTATGTCATTGTAAAAGTGATTCCGATATCCTATTTACAGAAAAAACAATTTCATTTCAAAATCAAAATATTTTATTTTACATAAGCCAACATGGGCACATATGAAACGTCAGAAGCTAGGTGCACGGTTCCAATTGATTGTTTCCTATGGAGAAGAGCCGGCAAGAAACTCCACGGTTACTCTTTTAAAAATAAGTGGCTTTTACAATGTTTTCAAATTACAGTGTTAATAGGTATGGGAGGACAGTGTAGGCCTGTCAACAAGTACAAGGTACTCAACAAAATAGAAAAAGGTCTGCAAATCTACAGTCTACAAGTTAGGCCTACAACGTTCTCACATTCACAAAATATAGAAGAATCTACTATATAAAAGATAAATAAAATAATAAAAATAAAAGCATATTTAAACCAAACGACATGATTGCAATTACTACTGTAACACATCTGAATTAAAATCCTGTCTACAAAAGCCTTAGGTAAAGAGTTGAAATAAGAATTGGGGGTATATAATGTCAAATAACGTAAAAAAAAAATGTTTTAAATAAACTTCGTTATTTGGGAGCTTTCGCTTCCTAATAGGGCGCACAACGGTCCACTAGCGCCACTCTTTTAAAAAAATATTATCGCGTGACTGAGAAGGAATTATGAATAACGGCTTGTAAGGACCCTCGGTAAGTGTGTTTAGAATTTTCTAATACCTTTTATAAAGTTTCTTATTGAGACACGAATCATTAAAATTCGATCTAAAGAAAAGCGGCCACATTCCTCTAAATCGTATTTTGATGCTTCGTATAAGTCGATTACTTCATAATTTTTGGCTAAAGATACATGACATTGGACAGTACTCAGCAGATTAAAATGTCGATGATATTGTATTTTTTTAAAGTTGTAAACATAAACAAAGAACTCAATGAATCTTAGGCAGATTGATTGAGTTCTTTTCCTAAATATGTCGGGGTCGGCTTCCGTTATATCCGGATGTAGCTGAATGCCAGTATTTGACATGGAGCGACTGCCTATCTGACCTTCACAACCAGTTACTGGGTACTACGATACCCCTTGGTAAGACCAGTTGTCAGACGTTCGGATTTCTGACGTCCCGTAACGACTGTCAAATATCCACGAATGACTGCCGGGACCAACGGCTTAACGCGCATTCCGAGGCACGTTAAGACGTTGGTCTTGGTATGTAAAGATGGTCACCCATCCACAGACAAACCGCGGCAACTCAATCGATCCACTCGTGTATCTGTTATTACTTAACCGCAAGCCCCCACTTAACATAAGCAAAGAACTGATTTTATTAAATGTTACATACCCGGAAACCCTTTCCACATATATCACAAATGTGGTTCTTCTGTATGGGGTACTTCTTGTCGGGATGTGCTCGACGGAAATGTGTCCAATACTCGCGAGCGTTGGGGATCTCTTCTGTACACTGCAACAATCATTTTTAACACGCTTTTATTAGCTTGGTATGTATGTTTGTTTGTTTGTAAAGGAATCTTTGAACGTGATTTTCACCCACTTCAAACCGTCGAATTATATTTTAAATTTACACACGTATCAAGGACCGATGACAATAGTATAATTTAATAAGTTTGTTCCATTATCCTAATCAGGACGGACAGGATTAGCGATTTTTTGTTGAAAAAAAAAAACAAATAAAGAACACGCTTTTGTAGTTAGCCGAACTAAAAAATAGAATATAAATAATAGTTAAAAAAAAACGAAACACACGCTTTAATAAAAAGTAGAAAATAATTTTCAATAAATTTAAATTAGTTCAATAAAATATTTATAACAATTGACATCAAGCACCCCACGCTTTTTTACATTTTTATTTTTTTGTCAATCATTCTATTCTTAATTATAATTTATTGAAAAGTAGCTGTGCCCGCAACTTCGTCCGCGTGAAATAGTGTCTTT
Organism: Griposia aprilina; assembly: GCA_916610205.1. NCBI lineage: Eukaryota > Metazoa > Arthropoda > Insecta > Lepidoptera > Noctuidae > Griposia > Griposia aprilina. Next base: position 20,224,467 of record OU744298.1, read on the forward strand.
GGGTAGCATTTTTAACCTCACGTGTCTGCCCGTTCGGGTAGCACAACCCCCCGCCCCCCCCCCCCCCCCCGCACAGCGCTCATTGAGTTCGGCGCGGTGCTTGGCAAGTTTCTTACTCGCGTTAACTTCAGTTTCACATTTTGTAATGACTCCGTAAATGTTACATCAGAATAGCTCTAATATTTTGTCTCTTGTCGCAAACTTACACACATATTTCCATACAAACTTTCATCCCCTATTCCCCATTGTTATATTAGACCCTTGAGGGTAAAACTTTTACAAACTTTGAATGTCATATTTATATATATCGAATCAACAGTCTAAAAAATAAGTTTCAAGTTTCTATCTCTAAAAATGACGATACTTCTATATAACTTGTCACTCCACAAGGAGGACAACCCCAGGAGTTGAAAGGGGGGGGCCCCTTTCAACTCCTTCCAACCCCTTTTTCGCATTAAAAGTAGCCTATGTCCTTTCTCAGGCTCTAGACTATGTGTACCAAATTTCATTTATATCGGTTCAATCGTTTTGGCGTGAAAGCGCGACAGACAGACTGACAGAGTTACTTTCGCATTTATAATAGTAGTAAGGATTATTTTCTACTTTTTAGTTTGGTTTTCTATTAAAGCTTGTTTTTTGTTTATTTTTACTATTTTATTTTCTAATAAAACATAAGTTAAACTAAGCACACATTGCATACAGCCGCGTCCGGCCGCAGCGCATCACAGTTCCAATACAAAAAACCGGTGCCTGTAGTATGCGATGGTTCATACAAAATGGTGCGGCCCGCCCAAATCTGCGTCAGCCCTTATGACAAGTTACAAAACTTTGACCCATTAAGTTATTTATGTTCTGCTCTCAACTGGAGACCGGCCAAGATTGAGCTAAGAAATTGCTCCAAGGTAAGAAAACCAAATGAGAGAAACGGTAGTTAAGTTTTTTCTAACTATTCCAAAACAGAGATGTGTTTTCATACATGAAAATTGTAGGAAAACTTCAGCAGGATAATAATGAGCTTATACTAACGTGTTCGCATTTGGCAGGCCAACTGAGGTTAGAACGTTTCTTCCCGTAGTTCTTGGGTCTCTTCCGCGTGTGTTCCTTACGATGATGCAGTCGTAACTCTTCGGAATTCTCGAACGTCGCGCCACAAGTCCGACAGCCTTTACTGTTGAATAACAACTTGCGTTGAGTATCAAACAAAACTGACCCGTATGTCAACTAACATAGAGTCTGTACGCCGCGTGTGCTTGACGGACATCACCATGTGTCTCTTGTACGTGAACATTGATGTCGACTTGTGCTAAATACCAAACAAACAAACAAACAAACGAAACTGAACCGTGTATCTACTCACATAGAGTCTGTAGTCTGAGTGTGCTTGGTGGACATCACCATGTGTCTCTTGTACGCCTCCGTCGATATGAACTTGACGTCACACTCTTCGCAGAACGGACCTTCTGCTTTCTCCTAAACATACAAAAGCTCCATAAAACACCCAAAAGCCTTTATTAAATGTCAGAGTAAAAATAAACAAAAAACCCGACTGCAACTAAAAAGTTCAATACAAGTTCACTTTTCAGAGAGCAGTGGTGGCACAGTGGTATCGGCCCCGACTTATGAGTAGTAGGTCGTGAGTTCCAATTCGAAACCAGGCAGGCACTTAACTTTGTGTATCACCGCTGCTCTCAAAACGTAGAAGGAAAACATCGCAAGGAAACAGCATGATCTAGAACCAAAATTTCGAAGACATGTGACATCCACCAACGCGCACTGGGCCCACGTGGTGAATTACGGCCCACTCCCTCTCACAGAAACGAGGCCCGTGTCCCAGCAGTAGGAACATTATAGAGGCTGATTATGTGTAAGCTCACTTTTCAAGCAGTCTGATGCAGTTGGTGGCAGTTGATTTAGTTATATTTCCGATTTGATGCTACCAACTGACTGCATCAGACTTTTTAGTTGCAATCGGGTTTTCTGACTTAAAAATGCGCAGTTAGCTAATAAGAGTAATACTTACTTGGACATCCTTGTGCATCATAGTTTTGTGCATGGCGAGGCCCAACTTGCTGATGAATGAGTACCCGCAGAAGCCGCATATGAACTCTGACGGGTGTTTGATACGCACATGACTCATGTAAGAAGTCCATATTCTGGCGGGAGAAGAGTTTTATCATAAAATCGCCAAAACTTTCAATAACATAATTTTTAAGTCAAAATTAAAGTTAATGATGATAGTACTGAGTGAGCGAGAGCGAGACTGTGATAGAGAAAAAAGAAATAGGAAGGTGGCGGTGTGTACGTTGCTGCGTAAAGACGTAGAAATAGTTAAACACATTTTAAATTTAAATAAAAAACCAGTTGTTATCCACCCCAGCGTTTGATTTCCGGCATATTTTTTATTTTCCAGAACTTACATATGTTGCACAAACAGTTTACCCATTCGTTTATACATTAAATGTTTTTTAAATAAAATATTCGTCACTTACGTAAAGATTTCATCGCAAAATTTGCACTTGAAAGTAATTCCTTTATGCCATCCTTGATGCTGCTTAGCTTGAGTCCTGGACAAAGATATTATATTAAACCATTGAGGAGCAAATATATGTACTATTCTAATGGCATAATTTGCTATGGAATATGTGGCTAATAAACAAACAACAATTTCGTCCATTATGGACTTTATTGAAGCTTTTGACTTGGTTTACCATGAATTAATTATATATTCGGAATTTTTGACGAATGAATGGGATGTGTAGATCGATTATTTGTCACAAATTAATACATTTATAAAGGCATAAATGGCAAAATATAAGGTTATAGCCAAATTTTAGAGAAGTTTAGAGGTTTACCACAGGGAAGCACTTTAGGTCCACTAGTTTTTCACTCTTGCTAAGAGTATATTCAAGTGCGAATACGTATTTATACTTACGTGTTAGTAGATATGTATGGACAGGATTTACAGGCGTATTTCTTCTCGTGGTTGGACGCATGTTTCTGATAGGCGCGGTTCGTTTTAAACCTAAACTTACAGACTTCACACTCTATGCTACCTGCACTCTGCAAACAAAAGAACATATATTTTTGTAATGTTTGAACTACACAATAAAATAATAATGCGATGGTATTTTAGATTATATTTGGACTTTATAGGAAATGATTTAAAGTCCAGTATAGAACTGGACTTTTTTTATTTAGCTATCTATTAAATAGTAGCCTAAATAGACACGGGACTTTATTGTGCTAGTTCTTCTCCCCAAAATAATATCTTACCACACCAACTACAATAATTGTCCGAAAGGAAATTCAATAATCCATACTAATATTTTAAATGCGAAAGTAACTCTGCTTGTCCTGTTACCTTATTATGCATTATCGGCTGAACGAAATTTGGTACGCTTGTACCATATTTCGACCATTTAGTACCACGAAAATGAAATTTGGTACCATGACCTGAATAAGGATAGGACTTTTTATCCCGGTTATACGTTCACATGGGATAGTTTCCGACATATACGCGGGCGAAGCGGCGCGCAAAAGATCGTTGACGGTCGCTGAAGCTCGTCGTTCAATAGCTTACCACGGCATGTTTGCTAACATGATGATTCCAGGCATCATTATCTATGAACCCTTTATAGCACAGATTACACTGGAACGGAGAGTTCAAGTAGTTGGTTGACTCCTTCCGTTTCTGTATCTCTTCTTTCTGCTCTTTCAACTGGAAAAGATAATAAATAATAATTGAACATCTTGACTACATTTGACTGATGAAATTTTCGTAACAAGTGGTGACAATATATGAAAAAAAAATGTGTTTTTGTCCTTTACTTTGGTTCTCAGACTTGCTTTACCCCATGACTTTAATCTGTTGACAGGGGTAAAAACATTACTTTTTTACTGACAAAAGAACCATTCAAAAAAAATACATTTCCGAAACATACCATGCCATCCTAATTCATATACATTTCTACATACCGTCAAAGTTATAACATTGATGTACTGTGCAAAATCATTCCATTTGCCATCACCAGCCAAGCTTGGGCTGCTTTGGTTTAATAACTCTTTTTTATGCTTAGAAGTTTCTTTTTTCAGCCCACGTTTCTTTTTTCTCGTAACCACTTTAGGTACTTCAATTGAATGTCCAGAGTCTTCTGTGCCTACAGCAAACTGTAAAGAGTTTTTATTATGTTTATATTTGACCATTTTTTTTCTGACTTCGAAACTCATACAACAGAAAATGAAACCATCATAAGCCAGTGATTAATCATTAGCATCTTTCTTAATATATACTTACTTCGAGACCTTCAAACTCTTCTTTCAAGTCCACCTTCTCTTCATCTGTATCCTTATTTTGACTTTTCTTCTCCTTATGAAGTGATAGGGGTTCATCATCATCATCACTGGAGATACAGGGATCCATTGAGTTAAAGGAAGCATAGTTATGATCTTCAATTTTAAACTTATCGTCGTCATCCTCACTGCCTGGTTCAAGTTTTATTTCTTTGTTTATTTGAGATTTTTGGGTCTTTAATATCTCTATGTTCGGCAAGATGGTTATTTGGAGGTTAGTGGCAATATGAAGACCTTTTCTGTCTATTAATTTCACATCTTTATGTTTTACCTAAAACATAGATTTAGTATCTTTTGAACTAGGATCTGTTCGCAAAAAGTTTCAATTTTGAAAAAGTTTATATGTATATGTATATATAATGTTTACCTTGCCAAAAGCATCTGTAGCGCCATGGAGTACTGCCTGGCTTCGTAGACATTTTTGTCTGAAGAAATAAAACTTCCTCACAAGTGCTGCACACTCATAGCAGGCATATGGTGGCAAGTTGGTGTACTGGGGCTGGGATAAATTAATAATATGTAACCAATGCATAGCATAGAAAAAAGAAGGGAACATTGTTTATTCTGCACCAATTAATATGATAATTATGATATTATGCTCAGTTTTGGGGCACTAGCCTTAATTATACTTAATAAATGCTTTAAATCTAAAACAAAGTTGCCATCTGGGTTTTCGCTGGGTGGTATCATTCAGCAAAGACCCAGATGGCAAATGTGCAACACAGAAGCATCAAGAGTGGATTCAGGCACTATCAAAAAGTGGGTAAAGTGGGCTGTAGATGGCCATTGGTCATCAGCCAGTAGAATAGTCAGAGAACCCACTTTGGTATTACTTTACAGAGCTCTCAGTTGCTAATATACCAATATTTTTTTTTGGAAATCAAGAAAACTAAGCTATAAGGCAGTTAATATTGATCATAGGCGAAGATTTGGTAAAAGTACAAATAATTTATCATATCAAAATAAATATAAATAAACAAAGGGTCAACTTACATTGGTTCCTATTACAGACTCGTAATAAGATTCTAATGGGTATGATCGCAAGTCGTGTAATTTCACGTCCATTATTGAACAAATACGACACACTTTTACAACTTCCATCTTACAGTTTTATTTATTTAATTCATTATAATAATTATAAATTGAATTTCATAGATTCGCGGCGATATGGTTCGATAGAGTTATAAAATATTAGAACTTCTACACGATATAGACTATCTTCGCTATTAGAAACGAGACAGGTAATTATCAAGAAAACATCATGACTACTATATATGTATCAAACAATAACTTATTTCACATTTTATATACCAGAGAACAACGCTGTAGCTAAATAACAACATATTCATAGAACGTCTAATTCTATGAAAGACGCCAACTCTGCAGCCATTTTTATTGTTGACAATTTGATTTGACATATGAACATGAAGAAGAAACGTTTTATTTAGTTGTTGTTTTTTATATTTACAAAATACAAAAAAAGGATGGAATATGTTTTTAAATATATACCATATTTACATATGTACTTACATAGGATAAAAAAATACTACAGCAAATGTGCCATAATGTAAAAAAAAAGTACAATAAATGCGCACGCGTTATTTTTGGAATGTCATGTCAAATAATATGTCATTGTCATTTGTCAGACTGTCAGTGCCAAACTCAAAAGTTCCTGTTTCAGACAGACTGAATTCTGACACTGACAGACAGGTTTCGCTTCGCTTTGATTACGGCTAAGAGAAGCCGAATGTCCGTTTGATAAAAGTTATTAAATACTATAACAGCTAATTTTCCAACATGAAGTACGTAAATAAAGTTTATAAACGTAGAATGATAATAATTTATACTACAGTTTATAGTTACTGTTTAACGTTTTATCGTGTGTATTTTGTTATTATTTACAGGCTCACAGTGGACGGTCTTCTTGTTTATTTCCCTTACGATTATATTTATCCAGAGCAGTATGCTTACATGTTAGAGTTAAAACGAGCTCTAGACGCTAAAGTAAGTTATTCAGTGTTATTCTTTACATACATTGTATATTTTCCTAACATTATCAAAAACTATTCATACCTTCGCGGTTTCTTCAAATTGTGAAATTATTGATCCTCAAGCATTACCTTCACGTAAAATTCTGCTGAATGTTTTAATAAAGAATTCCGGAGTACGCAAATAACAAACATTAATTCCAATCCATACCCATTTACATTTTAGGTTATGTATCGAAAACATGAAAAACAAACAAACATTAGCAATCAATTTCGTTTATCAATAAAAAAAGCATTTTAATTTTTCAGGGCCATGGATTATTGGAGATGCCTTCAGGAACTGGCAAAACAATATCACTTCTCTCCTTGATTGTTGCATACATGATACAGAACCCTCATCATGTCAGGTACTTTTAGATAAATATAACATCCTTCTTTGTATCAGTTATTTAAATATTATTACAACATTTCTTCAAAAAATTACTCCATTTGTATCATCTAAAATTCTCTTTGAGACTGACTTGGTAAAAAGTAAATATTTGTCAAGCAAAAAACGGGTCTTCATTTACAGCCGAGGTCCCCAAACTTTTTGTCTTTTAAATCACTAGCCATGTTTTTCGGTTTTGGGTAGACCCCAGCTTTTATTGCATTTTGTGCAAATTCATCAACTTGAAATGTGTTTTTGACTGGTTTCTAACTGTAGTGAGGTGTAAAGTGAAAAAAAATGTTAAGTACTTAGTGTCTGCAAATGTCTGAGACAAGAATGGACAAGGACTTTTAATATGCATACAGGGGTAGGTAACATGATGGTATCTGGTATCATTATGTGCAAGTTTCTACAAATTCAAAGTGTATTGCAACCACAAAGTGAATATCTTACTAACTTACACAATTTTATGAGATGCAGGGTGTTAGGGACATTGCTGCACAACCTGTTACCATGGATTCAGTACATGATTCTCAACCCAAACGTGTTGAATTTTTTAATGGTTTTTAAAAAAGAACATGATATTTCCTACAACAGAGCAATAGCAACGTGGTTAAAACATATTGGAACAGCATTTTTTTTTAATAACCTGCGAAGAATTTCAACGGGGGTACTGAATCCATGGTAACAGGTTGCGCATCGGTCTCCACCCTGTATACTAATTCGCTACTAATATTATGAATATGTGAAAATAATTTTGTTTACAAAACCTACAACAATGCTTACAAAATAACTATCGTTGTTGGTCTGTTTGTTATGTTTTCAGGTAAAAACTAAGCAACAACTCATTGGTGTATGTGGGTTATTCCATTTAGATTATTATATTATAAACCTGTGATGTACCACTGCAGGGCAAAGGCCTGCATACTCTCTTTCCACTTCCCTTTGTTTAAAGATGCTAAGGACAAGTTCTTATTGAAGGATTCCAGCTCATCCTGCCATACCTGCCGTGATGTTGCTTGTCATTAAGAGGGACCCGTTGGGTCGTAAGTTTGGCAGTTTGTGTTTGGTCGTCTGATATGCAACAGATGTGTCCAGAATTCCGTTTTAGTGTGGCAGCTTTCGAAGTGACATCAGTTATCTTTGTGATGGAACGGATGGTCGTATTCCTAACCAGGTCTGTTAGTTTGATACCCAGAGTACTCCGTTCCATAGCCCTTATTATAGTTACAACCTACATAAATGAGATCCACTATCATGGCCCCCATTGACATTTCAAAGACTCCCAATTATTATTTTCACTCACATGGACTCCTTTTAGTTTGTCGACACCCGGGGTTCGATAAAAACCACTTCGGGTATCATTGATTTACAGGCTGACATCTAAGAGCCATGTTATCAATTTTATTTTGTTTCAGAAAATTGATTTACTGTTCTCGCACAGTGCCAGAGATAGAGAAGGTACTAGAAGAGTTAAAGAACCTGATGAAGTACTATGAGAAGTGTCAAGGAGAGAAGCCAAGTCTTACTGGTGTAGTGTTGACATCAAGAAAAAATCTCTGCATACATCCTGATGTAACTTGTTTTAATACTGTTTTCTTTTGTTGTTTAATCTCTCTTCTATATTAATAAAACTGATATGCTGTTTGTGTGTGAGTGCATCACTTGGGCAGGCTTGCACCGATTTGCCTATTTTTTGTTTTAAAATGTTCGTAATAGTCCGAGATAGGTTTTTATGGAAAGAAAAATTGATTACGTTTCTTGCGACTTTTCAAAGAAAACTTCGGGAAAACTGAATGTCCTTTTTTTCTTTGGGAATTGCTTATGAATAAATAATTAATCAGTGTTATTAGTACCAATTAAAGTTTAACTTACTGTTTCACAGGTATCCAGAGAGAGAGAAGGCAAGCTGGTGGATGGTAAATGCCACGCACTGACAGCCAGCTACATCAGGGACAGACATGAATCAGACAACGAAGTGCCTATTTGTAAGTTATAAATCTTGCTATTTAGAGCTAGCAGCTGACCTGTATAGTTTGATCATAATTTTAGCATTATGGTCTGTTCCATAAGTAAATGATGAAAATGTAAACAAACGGATCAGAAAACGTACCTGTGGATGCCAATTTGAAGTGTCACTTACAAATTGAGTGCTCTGATTTGATTATTTTAATACTTAAACCCGAAATTCTAATTTTAAATCACCTTAGATGTTTTCCATTTGATAACTGAGGTTAATTTTATAACCTCAATTTTCGTCGACGATTTTTCACTTAGAATTTAATCAGGGGTGAAGCTACCCCAGTATCAATGAATCAATGATACAGCGTTAGCTTCACCCCTGATTCTGAACGTGTAAACAAGGGGGTTTACACTTTCATCATTGACAATGGTGAAAGTGTAAACCCCTTTGTTTACACTTTCAGATCAGATACTTTTGGAACAGATATTAGTGTTGTCAGATCAGTGAGATTTTGTGATGCAATATGTCTTGATTGTAATCATGTTACCGCTAGACCACAACTTACAAAAAAAAACTATTATTTATCTTTGTATAACTTTCTCAGGTCAGTTCTATGAGGGTTTCAACAGAGAAGGCAAAGAGTCAATGTTACCATATGGAGTGTACACTATCGATGATATAAAACAGTATGGCGCCGACAGGAATTGGTGTCCATACTTCCTTTCCAGATTTGCTGTAAGTAAAAAATTAAGTTTTATGTCTATGAAATTAAAAATCGTTCTGGGAAATTAACTGACATTAACTCGATTGACTTTATATATATATTTCTTTCTTGTGTAAATAGTTGGTTAATAAAAATAAAAAAAATTAACGCGACGAGCACAGCCCTTTTCCCTTAGATATTTTTAAAGACAGTATTTTGTATTTCAGCGCCAATTTTATATGATCGCCGCCTCATATGATTTCCCAGGTAACATGTACTTTCCCATCAGATAATCCACGCTGAAATCGTAGTCTATTCGTACCACTATCTTCTCGACCCGAAGATTGCCGAGGTGGTCTCTAAAGAGTTGAACAAGGAAGCCGTGGTTGTCTTTGATGAAGCTCACAACATTGACAATGTATGCATAGACTCGCTTAGTGTGAAGGTGACAAGACGGACTATAGATAGGAGCACGTTGGCGTTACAGCAGCTTGAGAAGACTGTGGCTCAGTAAGTTTTATAAAAACGTCATTTTCGTCAAATCTTTGTCAAAGTAATTTACATTTATGACGTATCCTGTCGATACAGTTTTTTCCTAATTTGAAGGACTGGGGTCTTAGTCATCTGTAATAGCCATACCTATCCATTATTGAATCAACACTGGTGTTAGCTAGCTTTTGGTAAATAAATGATTAACATATTAGGTCTTTACCTATGAAATTGCCGTTCTGCAGTACTGGCCATTTCAAATCAAAATAATTTTTGTTTGGCTAAGAATTCTAATTTCAAATTAATTTTATTTTAAAAACATGGAATTTTTTTTCTAAAAGTAGTCATTTCTTTATTGATTAGTGTTACATTTTCATCGCATTTCAATCTTTTTCGTCATCATGGATACGTTAAAAATTCGAGTAATTATGGAATATGAGTACCGTCGTGGCAGCAACGCGGCACAAGCGGCACGCAACATCAACGACGTTTACGGAGCTAACACTACAAACCAACGCACCACCTGTTATTGGTTTGCTCGCTTCCGTTCTGGAAATTTCGACCTGAAAAATGAACCTCGCGGTCGTCCGAAGACTTTGGTCGACAAAGACGAATTAAAGGCGATTGTGGAAGCTGATGATACACAATCTACGGCTGAATTAGCAGCAGCTTTTGACGTTAGCGTCAAAACAATATTGGTCCATTTGCGTCAAATTGGTAAGGTAAAAAAGCTTGACAAATGGGTGCCCCACGAACTCAATGATCGCCAGCGCGAAGTACGCGTCGAGACGTGCCTTGCACTGCTCAACAGACACACAAATGAAGGAATTTTGAACCGCATTGTTACCTGCGATGAAAAATGGATTCTGTTTGATAACCGTAAGCGCTCAGCAAGTTGGTTGGATCCTGGTTCAGCACCTAAACAATGCCCTAAACGAAAACTTACCCCTAGAAAAGTGATGGTCACTGTTTGGTGGTCTAGCGCCGGTGTGATTCATCACAGCTTCTTACCAAACGGGGTGAGCATTACTGCAGATGTGTACTGTGAAGAACTGAACACAATGATGGAGAAGCTGGCGCATCTCCAACCAGCATTGGTCAATCGCTCGTCTCCGCTGCTCCTGCACGACAACGCGCGACCTCATACTGCACAGCAGACGGTCTCCAAGTTGCAAGAACTGGGGTTGGAAGCTCTCCGTCATCCGCCCTACTCACCAGACCTTGCGCCTACAGACTACTACTTTTTCCAGAATTTGGATAACTTCTTGGCGGGAAAAAAATTTAATACCCGAGAGGCAGTACAAAATGCCTTTGAAGAATTTGTTGCCTCCCGTCCAGCTGATTTCTTTAAGAAGGGCATCAATAAACTGCCACTGCGATGGCAAAGATGCATTGATTGCATGGGTGATTACTTCGATTAATACAAATAAAAAAATCATGAAAAAAAATCGTTTAAATTTTTTCATACAAAACGGCAATTTCATAGGTAAAGACCTATTATAAACATAACATCACGCCTGTATTCCCCGAAGGGTTAGGCAGAGGTGCACCTATAGCACACCCACATTTCGCCAGTTATGTTTAAGTCCCATGTAACAGGGGGCGAGCCTATTGCCATCAACCGGGCACAAATCCAAACTCCGGGCTGCTACTAAGAAATTCCAGACGGAATAACCCAATAACTCTTCGTCCGACCCGGGAATCGAATCCAGGACCTCATGCTCAGCTGTAGCGCTAGCGACCACTTGACCAACGAGGCAGTCACATAAATGATTACATGCTTTAAAAAACAAAAAAAAAGAACGGGCCATCATTAGTTTCAGTTATTTCATATAATATATTTCATCTATATTTGGTTGTTGGTTTTCCAAAATCATAGAAAAAATAACAGAAGTTCAAATAGAATTCTCACTCCAAACGCGTTCAATATCACACTATCCAGCTACATCTTCAAGGCATTTGAAACACCCTGTTCTGATTCTATACGATGTATTATTACTTCTAGTATTCCAAAGGACAAGTCTTTAAACAGCGTTAAATACAAGGGCAAATTAAATTAGCTAGCGAAACTCCGTAGCCGTGATCGGTATCGATATCTAAAAAAGATAAAAATCCGGCCAAGTGCGAGTCGGAGTCGCACACGAAGGGTTCCGTACCACCGTACAATATTTAACGCCACATATTTAAAAAAATAACACGTTTATTGTATGAACGTATTGAGACGCCCTTTAATTTTTAACTTTATTTATTTTAATTTTTTGTTGTAGCGGCAATACACTGAAAATTTCAACAGTGTACCTATTACGTTTCATGAGACCGCCCGCTGACAGACAGACGGACATACAACGGAGGCTTAGTAATCGGGTTCCGTTTTCTTTTCTATTTTTTTTCAGCGACCGCTCTATCTGTTATTAGCAGTGATCGGAGTAGGTAGATTGAACTGGGGTCATTGATCCAAAACGTATATATTACTATGGACATTCCTCCGGAATTGGTGGATTATTAAAAAAAAACCGGAACTTATGTAGGAATTGTATTCTGCCAGAGTGGAAGGAGTCATTTGATGATTTGCCATCCTCAAAAAAAAGGTAGGAATTGGAATACAATGAGCAATTTATTCTTTATTATTCTTCCTATTTTTTTTTTTGTCACGATTTGACAAAACCCAACGACCAATCAGAACAAAGGATCATGGGTGGTACAATAACCGGTTATCAGAACAATGCGTACGCCCGCCGGAAATACTAAATCCGGAAATACCGGAATTACTTTCCGGAAAAATGGCTTATCCATGTTATTCTTTCTGTGTGCATTTATGATACAAGTACTAAAAATCAATCTACCTACTCCGATCACTGGTTATTAGTTACTTGAAGTATGAGTTGATAAAATGATTTTTTTTTATCGTTTTTAAGTCATCGATATCCATCAAGTTTGCGGAATTTCGCTAACTAATTTAATTAACCCGTGTATAAATCTTCCAAATCTTCTATATCTAGGATCCGCGAGGCTGACGCAGCGCGACTTACGGTAGAATACGAGCAGATGGTAGAAGGTTTAAGACAAGCTGCCGTGCAGAGAGAAACTGACGCTGTATTAGGCAACCCTATCTTACCCGATGACGTACTTAATGGTAAGCTATTCCTGCTTTGATAATCTCTTCAAACAAACATTGGTTTTCAAATGTATTATAGTGCCCGCAATGTCCAAAACAGTATTAAAGCGAATAAAGGTCGCAGGCACGCGGTCAAGTTTATTTATTTGCGGCTTTATTCCCATGTAGATAAGGCTCACATCTTTTTGACATTTAAATTCGCGCCTCGACAGTTCTGTGAAGACCAGATGTAATTCAGATGACGAACTCCCGTTTTTTTTTTTTTTTTGTGTGGGAAATCATCAAATGACCTCTCCCGCTCTGGGCGGAGCGGGACGGCGTGTCAGACTCTTACTGACTAAAACCCACCCATGTTCCTTCAGTTGCCTGTGCGCCAGGGCCACGGTAACTCTTTCGAACAATCCGCGACCCCGGCAGGCATCGGCCCTATCGGACCCCGTCAATGATGCTGACATCTCTTTGAGGCGCGCGTGGAACACGTTGCGCCGTCGCCCCGGGCTGGTCCTTACCGGACGGCGAGCTGCCCATTTCTCGCCGTCCGCAGGCTCGATGACGAACTCTCTGCGGCAGATATTTTGGTCGATAAATAAGTGCTGGAATTATTTACAAAGCAGACGTCCGTTCCTTGCACATTAAACAATACGCTTGCGATATTAACTCCAAGAACCATACATTATCTCTTCAATAATATGTGCCCCTTTCTTTTTCTTTTATTTTTTTAAATCAAAAGACTAATTAATAAAAAAAAAAAACATGATTCGGAACTTCATCAAAAAATTAACAGCTGATGAAGAAAAATTTTCAAAATAGCATTATTTTTGCAGAGGTGGTTCCTGGCAACATAAGGAATGCGGAACACTTTCTCAGTTTCCTGAAAAGGTTTATAGAATACATAAAGACTAGGCTAAGGATACAACATGTAGTACAAGAATCTCCGGCAGGTAAGCAGAAAACTATATCAATTTTATTATTTTTATTACTAGATTCTTTATGATATTAAATACAGCCTGTCGATATAGTCACCTGCATCCATCATGGAACTGATTCTACCCGTCATATTAAGGGGGATGCGCCAAAGTAGCCCGCGAAATTCAAATTTTCTTACATTTTTTGTAATTTGCAGGTCACTATCAGGTTGTATGGTGATCTAAATATGATTCGCGACCGTATCAAATATGCCTTTACAGAATTATAATCATTAGAATCAGCAATACAACTCCTTAAGTTAGAATTGCCATCAAATGTCATGATTTCATGAAATAGTCATTCAATACGGTAATATGAACTTAGAGAGATGTATTGGTGATTTTTATGATTACTAATAAAAATATTTGATATGGTCCGCGAATCATATTTAGTTCAACATACAACCTGATACTGATCTGCAAAAACCTAAGAAATTTGAATTTGGCGGGCTACTTTGGCGCATCCCCCTTAACAACTTCCCTAGTGAAACGCATATCCAATTCGTGAAAAAAAAATCAATTTCCTTTACAGTTTAACAGAAGACCGTCAATTTTATGCACGTATATAAAGTTGATGATCAAAAACAAAATATAATATTTTTTCCCAGGGTTCCTCAAAGATGTGCAAGCACGCGTTTGCATAGAACGAAAACCATTGCGTTTCTGTGCCACTCGTCTGTCTTCCCTTATGAAGACACTAGAAATACCCGACCCATCTAACTTTGCTTCACTGACTCTCATCACACACTTGGCTACATTAGTATCCACTTATACGAAAGGTTTCACGATTATTATTGAGCCGTTTGATGATAAAACTCCAACTGTTTCAAACCCTGTACTACATTTTTCGTAAGTATAATTCATTTTCTTGTTTAATAGCCCCTTAAATCTGCTGTAATTTTTTTGCTACCTACAATATACATAGAGAAACGACATATAACTCATACCTTATAAGGGTACCTCTATTGGTATTGTGTAACTTAATAACATTTATATAACATTACACATTTAATTTTCTAGATGTATGGACTCCTCAATAGCCATGCGACCAATATTTGCTAGGTTTCAATCTGTTATTATTACGTCAGGTTAGTACAAATGTTTTGCTATTTTTCTAGCTGTAAATCACAAGCGCACGTCATTTGAAACGCACTTTTATGTTAATTCACATAAGGTTTAAATTATAATTAATGATAGTTGCTCATGGTCGGAGCAGTTAATAATAATTTTACATTATGTTTGCAGGAACGTTATCACCTTTAGACATGTATCCAAAGATCTTAGACTTCAACCCAGTTGTAATGAGTTCATTCACCATGACGCTAGCCAGGCCCTGTATATTACCTATGGTAGGTGAACTGAATTTAAACATAACTGAATTACCTTCTGTCCGAAAGCCTATGATTTTTAGGCTTCCGTACCCAAAGGGTAAAACTGGACCCTTTTACTAAGAATCCGCTGTCCGTCCGTCCGTCTGTCACCAGGCTGTACCTCATGAACCGTGATAGTTAGGCAGTTGAAATTTTAACAGATGATGTATTTCTGTTGCCGCTATAACAACAAATGCAAAAAAAAACTTTTTCACAAAAAAAAAACCAACCAACTTCAAAAAAAAAACACTAAAGTGAAAAATAACTTTAATTTCGGAAGTCGGTGTCTTTGGATCTGTATTTTAGATTTTTGCCACCGACTTCCGAAATTAAAGTTATTTTTCACTTTATAGTGTTTTTTTTTTTTAAGTTGGTTGTTTTTTTTTTGTGAAAAAGTTTTTTATTTTTCACTTTTTAGTGAGTAACTTATAAATTTATCTGTTACAATAGTTACAAAAGCCTAAAAATGTCAACTGCTCATCACCTTTTACAAAATATTCCGTTTCCCGATGCAGGTTTCCCGTTAATTGTTGAGGAACTCTCCTGGAAAGAACCAAAAGAACTGCACCATATGCATTGTGACGAGCATAAATTGCTTAGCAACCATAATAAAGTAATCGAATCGCAACCCGTGAAATACTTATTATTGAGTAGTTCCGGTGGCCACCTCTGGTCTTCATCATCGGTTCCACTTCACCGAATGGTGCTTTCCGAGAGCAAATGCACGAGTTACTATAAAAAAATACCCAAATCGCTATACGTGTGCCTATAAAATTTGAGGATTTCCCTCGATTTCCATGAGATCCCTTCATCAGATTCTGACTTGGTGACAATGGGACTACCTCGAGAGTATACCCTTTCAAACAAAAAAGAATTTTGCAAATCCGTCCATATATGACGGAGTTATGCCCGAACATACATAAAAAAAAAAAATACAAACATCCGAATTGATAACCTCCTCCTTTTTGAAGTCGGTTAAAAAACAGAATAAAATAAATATTTAAGGGGCTCCCATACAACAAACGTGTTTCTTTAACGTTTTTATAGATAATGGTACGGAACCCTTCGATTTAACCTTATTCACTACCTCCTGATGATTTTTATAATATCTTCAGATAGTATCAAAGGGCAGCGATCAAGTAGCGATATCGTCTAAATATGAAACGAGAGAAGATGTAGCCGTCATAAGAAACTACGGACAGCTACTTGTGGAGGTGAGTGTTGCCAGCAAAGAAATTCAGTAATACTCTTAACGTGGGTGTAGGCGTATACGCCAGATAATATTTATCTAAGTACAGTCGCCAGCACATCAAGCTACCACAAACTGTCAGATTTTCTCCTTCGATTATGAACTTAATCATCAACGTTTTATGGTTTAAAATCGTTTGGAGAAATTTGACGGTTTCGTGTAGCTTGACCTGCTGGCGACTGTACAAGCCGTGTGCCCGATGGGATTTCCCATCGGCGAAAATGACGAAATTCCGTACAAACTTTCATCCCCTATTTGACCCCTTTAGGGAGCGAATTTAAAAAAAATCCTTATTCGTTATACAGGGTTAGATTTCAAAGACCTGTCAAAGAATCTCTTAATTAAATCGTTTATTGTGTGTTAAACACTACAATCGAATAAAAATAAATGCAAAAATTCAATTAAAAATGTCCGAAAAATTTCATATCTTAGGAACACGCGACAAGAATAATGACCTCTCGCTGGGTACACGTCGCAGCGGCGTGCGCGCATGTTGAGAAGGAACTACTAATCTAGTACAGAAATTAATAACAATATTTAATAAAAAATAATCACAAAAATATTATCGATTCTGAATCATCCCTGAAAATTTGGCAGGTCTTTGAAAACTGAGTTTGTATAAGAAACTCTTGTGTCATACATGCTTCTACACCTAGCGGTGTAGGCTATGCGCCGGCGCACACCTGGCGAGGGGCAGCGTGGCGCGGTAGTCACGGCCAAACAAATATCAACGTTGTATGACTAAAAATAAAGTTAAGAATAAATAACCAGAAACGCGCGCCTCTTTCCACCTAGACGCGATCTCGAGCTAATGGAATTATTTATTTTCGACTTTATCTCAACTTCTGCAAGATCGATATTTGTTTGGCAGTGACGAATGCGCTGCGCTGGGCCTTGCCGGAAGTGCGCCGGCCCTGTGTTGTCTGTTAGTGAATTAATGAACTTAAGAATTTTATTAAGTAAGTTTGAGATATATATTGGATATGAAGCTTGAATAACTAATGTCCAGTGTTTCCTTGTAGATATCAGCAGCAGTACCGGACGGCGTAGTATGTTTCTTTACGTCCTATTTATATTTGGAAAGCGTAGTCGGTGCGTGGTACGATCAAGGTAAATTCAAATATCAAATAATGATTCAGTCTTTTTTTCTCTCTTTTTGTCATAATTTCGTTATTAATTATTGTGCAGGTGTGGTGGCGAGTTTACAGCGACATAAACTACTGTTCATTGAGACACAAGACTCCGCTGAAACGAGTTTCGCCCTCATCAATTACATAAAGGTAATAAATATCACGGTTGTGGACAACGCATAAAGGCTCCCACAAACAAGCGCGACGTGACTCTAATAGAAAAAAAATCTATGCAAACTTCATGGAAATTGTTCTACAAGAGTCTCGTCGAACCTGTCTGCGGAAGCCATAAATCATAGACAAAAAATATAATGTGAAACATTGGTAACAAGAAACTATAAATAGTTTCGATCGATTTCGAAGCAAAGTTTTCTCTCGCTTGAGATTCACTCAGATTTAGAGTCGTTTATTATTCTTCTTCGTTGTGTTGATAGCAGGACGGTGAATACTATTTTATTTGTCCAAAACTTCGCCACTTCCTCGCCTTCGTTGCATCCCTTTTTCTAGGGCACAGAAGGCCGGAAGGAGGTGGAACATAGTTTGTGACACACTTTTATTATTAAAAGTCTGTCAACACACAAACCCGATATCTTTCTCTTCCATTAATTTTCCTTCTCATATTATTCTTGTTTCTCTCCACAGGCTTGTGAGAGTGGTCGCGGCGCAGTCCTACTATCCGTGGCTCGTGGCAAAGTATCAGAAGGTGTCGACTTCGACCATCACCTCGGCCGCGCCGTGCTCATGTTCGGCATTCCCTACGTCTTCACGCAGAGCCGCATTCTTAAGGCTAGGCTGGATTACCTTAGGGACCAGTTCCAGGTATGTTAATTTTTTAATGATGGAGCACCTCCATGACCCTCATATGGCCTGACCAAGTTCGTGTCAGAATTTTGGAAGTGACTGTGAACTCTGAGCTTGTTTCGGTGTGTTTTCTCAGGATAGCCGTATAGGAAACACCAACCTCATCCAGTTTTGAAAAATATTTTATTTTTGACTTGTGTTATTTTAAACTAATTTACAGAAATAAATATGTTTTATCATATTTAGTTTGTTCGTACTAAATTCAAATGAACCAGTATCCAGAAGCTTCAAAATAATTTCTCGTTTATTTCTTAGTCCGTGACACGACTATGCATACGTTCCAGATTATCCATATTATGCTGATAAGTTCTAATTATAATGAATTAAATGTTTATTTCGTACAGATACGAGAAAACGACTTCCTAACATTCGATGCTATGCGTCACGCAGCGCAATGCGTAGGAAGAGTATTGAGGTAAGTTCTCAAACTCAACTCAAACTCAAAGCATTTATTTCAAATAAACCAATTACAGGCACTGTTGAATTGTCAAGGGGTCGGTCAGTCAGAAAGATGAAGCTAGTTACCCATTCCAAAGCGTAGTAGGTACCTATGGAGAAGAACGGGCAAGAAACTCCATGGACACTCTTTTAAATCAAAATATGGTTACAAAATATTTATTACATGGTTAATGTTGAAATTATGCATGTGAGAACGATGCAGAACGTTAAAAGCGTCCGTAATAAAAAGACAAAAGCAATTCAAATATTAAATTAAATTAAAATAAGCCGTGGCAGCTAAGAAATGACCAGTCCCCACTGACGGCGCCCGTTCACGAACATGACGCATGGATCAGCACCATTCAGCTCAACCATTTTGAAGGGAACTTAATGATCCAACACACACGCCACCACCAGCGAGACGTTAGAGTGAGCATGACATACTCTCAGCAACATTCAAGTCAATGAAAGAAAAACCTATTAAATGGTAGCTTTATAGTAGGTACATAGTACTCACACATGTGCTATGCAATTATACAATACTAAAACATTGAATTTATACAATGCAAAGATAAGTTTTTAAAATCTTCAGCAGCTCCAACAGTAGTTTCAAATGCTAATCAATTAGTTTATGCGCCCTTGTGGAGCAGGACCAGCGTTGAGCCAAGCATTTTTATCAGCGATGTAATCCCCTGCGCGATGTAATTCTTATATCTTCTCTTCTTTCTTATTCTCTTTTATATTTCTCTAGTTATCACTATCTGTTCGATTTAGGCGGGAATTCAACAAAACAGAAACAAAGTCACCGGTGTATAGAGTATATTATTCATAAATCACAAAACTCGCTCATTAATTACAGTTCACTTCACATATTATCAAAAACCAGCGTAACTACTAAACCGATTTTGGCGGGAACGCCTGAGCAATTCCGCACACCCCGCTCACAACGGTGTTTTAAAACGCACTGTTTCGAATGACGCGGCGACATCGCGCGTCGGCTGGCAAGCGCGCGAACACAAAAGGCGGCCCCGCGCATGCGTACAAGGCAAGCATAGACCATGCGTGTGTGGCGTTGCGCGGGGTTGTCATTTCGTTTCGCGCGTTATTCAAAACTTAAAACTAAATAAAGAATGAGTTGCCTACATTCCACCCCCTTGTTCCTGAACATACTCGTCAGTAGGCAACACAATGACCTTTACAACCGGTCGTTTCAAAAAGCCCCTACAGGTTCTAACAGTTACTACTCTAATATGGCCATCGCGACCTGGGTGGACTGCGCTAATCACGCCCCTAGGCCACACATTACGGGGCTGATTTTCTTCTAAAATAAGAACCATGTCTCCCACCTTTACGGGCGACACTTCGTGCAGCCACTTTTGGCGCTTTTGAAGAGTTGGAACATACTCTTTCAGCCAGCGTCGCCAAAACATGTCCGCCAGAGTCTGAGCCTTTACCCAAGCCTTTCTACTGGTTAAGTCCGATGCATCAAAAATACCTAACGTAGATGCACCCGTAGCTGTACCTATCAATAAATGATTGGGGGTAAGAGCGATGGGCCCGTCGGGGTCCGCACCCACAAAAGTTAATGGCCTACTGTTTAGGGTCATCTCTACCTCAGACATCAATGTCACCAGCAACTCCTCTTTAGGCGCCCGCGCCGACAAAGTAACTCTTAGTGCAGTCTTTACTGAGCGGACGAGCCGCTCCCAGCACCCACCCATGTGCGGAGTTGCAGGAGGGTTAAATTGCCAAGAAATGCCCTTGGTAACGACGAAATCATGAATTTTGTGATTCTCCATTGCCTGAATGGCAGCTTTAAGCTCTGCATCGGCACCTACAAAGTTTGTGCCTCTATCACTGAACATGATAGAAGGTTGTCCACGACGAGCTATAAAGCGTCGGATTGCCATTATGGCTGAGTCAGCTGATAGTGAAGACGCGAGCTCAATATGAATACCGCGAGTGACAAGGCAAGTAAAAATAACGCCCCATCTTTTTTCATGACGCCGTCCTATTGATACTTCCATGGGGCCAAAATAATCTACCCCGCAATGCACGAAAGCTCTTCTTGTATTTACAAGTCTAGCGGCCGGTAGATCTCCCATCTTGGGTAACGAAGGGCGAGCACGACGGACAAGACAAAGCTGACATTTCGATACGGCTGATTTGACTGTACGTCGCAACTGAGTTATCCAATATTTTTCCCTAATACTGTTTATAACAGTTTCAGTATTGGCGTGATGAGCGCGCTTATGATATTCGAGTGCAATAAGGCGCGCGGTATAGCTGTGACCATCTAAAATAATGGGATATTTCTCATCAAACATTAATTCTGGTGCTGCACTCAGGCGTCCTCTGACTCGAAGCAACCCATCATATTCATACAAAAAAGGATCTAAATCGCGAATTTTACTATCACCTGGTAATGCAGTTTTCGTTTTCAGTAGTGTTAACTCCTTGGGAAAAGTCTCAACTTGACATTGTTTCAACAAAAGAATTTCAGCATCACGGATGTTACTAGCTGTTAACTTCTCAACCTGGTTCTTACGACACACACCTAAAAAGGCAAGAACTCGACCCGCAGATCTAACAGCCCGTGTCCAACTAGTGAACCTATCAACATTAAATTGAGATTCATACTGTTTTATTATGTGAATCTTCTCAGGACTCTCCAAATCTGTATCGACTGAGTCATCGAACTCGTTCACCGGCCACTGGTCTTTGTCCCGGTACAAGAAAGAGGGGCCTGAAAACCACAACTTACAATTTGTAGGCCAGTACAGTTTCGTGGCTTCATCAGCAGGGTTTTCAGCAGACGGCACCCAACGCCACTCACTTGGGTTGGACTTCCGGTCGATTTCTGCCAACCGATGTGAAACAAACTTCTGAAAATCACGAGGGTCCGAATGTACCCATTTTAAAACCGTTTTTGAATCGGACCACAAGTATTTGCGTGTTATTGTCAGCCCTTGCTCTTTAACAATAATGCAAGCTAACCTACACGCTAGGACAGCTGCTTGCAATTCAAGGCGGGGCACGGATATGACCTTCAACGGGGCGACACGAGCTTTGCCAATAACAAGTGAGACAGTTGGTTTGCCAAATTCATCCCTACCAACTAAATATGCTACTGCAGCGTAAGCTGATTCGCTCGCATCACCAAAAACGTGTAATTCGACAGTTGCAGGATCAAGCCCGTACCAACGCGGCACTCGCATGTTAACTAGCTGTTTTATATCCTGCAGCCACCTTTCCCATTCCTTGAACTCGTTTTCCTTCAGCTGATCGTCCCATCCTATACCAGATTTCCATATTTTCTGTAACAAGATCTTAGACTTTATCGTGTAAGGATAAAGTAAGCCTAGAGGGTCAAAGATACTCATAATAAATCTCAGATACTGCCGTTTAGTAGGAATAACTTTGCCGTCAACTACGTCAGGTGTCACTTTTTTAAACGATAAGTCGAACGCTAGCTCATCTGACTCCGGCATCCATATCATACCTAAAGTTCGTTCACCTTTATAAGGAGATTTATCAAAATGTACAGTACTGGGCACGACAGCTGGTAATTCTTTTTGAAGCTCGGGTGAATTGGTCACCCACCCCCTGATAGAGAATCCACCAGCGGAGTGTATCATGGAAACATCTTTGATTAGCTGACGTGCAATATTTATTGAATTAACACTATCTAGGTAATCATCCATGTAATGGTTTTCGTGAATTGCCTTGACGGCCTCAGGATACGAATCTCGGAACTCACTAGCATTTTTATTCAAGACATGTATGGCTGAAGCGGGCGACGACTTGGCACCAAAAATCATAGAGTCCATGACGTATGTATCAGGGTCGCGTTCCCTGTTCCGGCCTCTCCAAAGAAAGAGCTGCGCGCCCTGATCTTCTTTCCTAATTTTAATACGCAGAAACATATCAGCTATGTCCGCTGTATAAGCTATTGGGCCAGATCGAAACTTAAACAACACGCCTAATAAAGAGTTTAGCAAGTCCGGCCCTGTTAGCAAATAATCATTTAAACATGTACCCTTGTATTTGGCCGCGGCATCATAAACCAATCTAAGCTTATTTGGTTTATTCGGGTTAATGACCCCAAAATGTGGCAGGTGCCATACCGGGTTAACACTCAGCGGAGTATCCAACCGCCTAGCATATTTCTCAGAAATTAACCTTTCAATTTGACGAGAATACGATTTAGCATAATCGGGGTTTTTATCCATCTTACTTTCTATGCCGCGTAAACGTTTGACAGCATAATCGTAATTATCGGGTAAGTGTACAGCGTCCCGTGACCATAATAATCCTACCTCCCAGCCCCCGTCGACACGGTGACTAGTGCTATCTAGGATCTTACAGGCGCGTTCAATCTCAACATTTTTGCGTGACACTTCTGTGATACCGATAGACTCGAGCAAAAATTGCTGTTTCACAAGTTCATTTAAATCATCTAGATTATCATGGACTAGATTGACCGATTCACGAACAGACTCGCCACAAATACCTGCAGGCCCATGAACAACCCACCCTAACTTCGTAAGCGACGCTACGGGTTGTCCAGATTTACCCTGTCGTATTTCCTGATGTACTATTAACTGCCAATTATCCTGCCCGATTAATAACATTGGCTTTGCGGACGACATCGCACAACAATCTAAGTCTCGTAGATGTTTATTCATAACTAAAACTCTGGCGGGCACACTTTGGGTGGGTAAGTCTAAGTTGTCGATAGTACGTAATGCGATCTTATGACACAAACCGTTTGGTCCGCGTATTAGCGCAGTCACCCTACAAGAATTCTTATCAGTAACAACATGACCGCGTGCACTAACAATTTTCAACGGGGATAATGGTCCACTAAAATTACAAACACTAGAATCAATTAACGACACAGTGGCGCCATCATCGAGCAATGCATAACAATTATGTTCGACATTATTTACAATAATTGTAACAGGTACAATTTTTAATAATGTTTTTGTGTTCCGACATCGCTCACCCATACTCGTCACTGACTCGGCGTCCGACGGCGGCGGTTGTACGCCTTGTACGGCGGCCGCCTCCGCCGCGGCACAGGGCGGAGCGCAGGGGGCGGCGGCGGCGGCGTATGTGGCGCTGGACTTCTCGTAGTGGAGAAGTGTGTGATGCGGAGAACGACACTTTTCACACCGTTTTGCGCGACAACGAAACCGAGAATGACTTTGCACTAAACATTTAAAACATAACTTATTTACCTTTACGAAGTCCCACTTTTCTTGTTCACTTTTTTTTACAAACATATCGCACTCGGGTAGTTGGTGAACCGCACTACTACACAACACGCAAACATTCGATGACGACGATGTACACGGCGATCTACTCGTTGACGAAGATTCCTCGCTGGTAATGTGTACACGGTGAGTATGTTCCCGTTGCTGACGACGAGCAGGATCAGCGCGGCCGGCGCGCGAAGTGTTCACAGCGGCTGCGCTAGCGGGGTTGGCAACTACGGAAGGCCGGTTACGATGACTATTATTATGCTCGGTGCTTATGTTCAGTGGCAGGTAATAAGCTGATGCCCGTGACAAGTGACTTAGGAACTCGAGTACAATATTTATGTTCGGCGACACACGAAGATCTTCCTTATTATCGTTGTTAATTTTCATAACAAACTCGCCGTACTGCGCTCTTTGTACGTGAGTTAATTTACTTAGTATTTCGTGCGTTATTTGGGGGTTGTTTATATAACCCTCCGCTTTTATGTTTTTTAAAATGTACACGCAATTTCGTACAACACACGTCATATTTCTTAACTCGACGCCACTGTCGGATACTCGTGGTAGGCATCGAATTTTATGAAGTGCAGTTTCCAATAGTAAATTGGGGTGTCCAAACTCCTCTTCAAGCGCTTTTATTACGTCCGTTGGGTCGGACCCGGTACGCAGCAGACCTTCAACGGCACACTTTGCCGCGCCACGGAGCGATGCCTGTAGTCGTACGGTGTTCTCGAACAAGCTATACGTGGACGCGGTAGCTTCGTAGGTACGACGATATGCCAACCAGTCTACCGGGCTGCCATCAAACACGGGAAGATC
Source organism: Griposia aprilina (assembly GCA_916610205.1). Taxonomy (NCBI): domain Eukaryota; kingdom Metazoa; phylum Arthropoda; class Insecta; order Lepidoptera; family Noctuidae; genus Griposia; species Griposia aprilina. The sequence goes on from OU744298.1 coordinate 20,249,598, forward strand.
ATAATTTTGCCTTGGCCGTTTTGTCATGTTCGTAATGATAACGTCGGCTAGATGCATGATGTCGGAAGCTGAGACGGTGCCAGCGGTGGTGACCTCGGGCGGAGCGACAGGCACATATTTTGAATTGGCAGGGGCGGACGCCGCCGCGGGTTCGAAAAGCGCGCGAACGCCGGGCGTGGTGTACGGCGCATGCGCGGAGCTGTGAGCGCGCTCCCGAGTTAGGCCTTCGGTTGGGCACGCGCCGGTCGGTGCACTGGGCGCTGGTGGTATGTCCGTGTGCTCGCATGGGACTTGACTTGAACTTAGCCACTCATCCACGTTATTACCACTACAACAAACACTGTGAGCGCGGTTTTCTGGTAGGTCGTCCTCTATCTCCGCGATTTCTAACGCTAGTTTCTTTTTTATAAGCTGTTCCTTCAACTTGGCGAGTTCTTCTTCGGCCTTGTACTCTGCACGGAGGCGTAGCGCTTCGCGGCTTAAGCGGCTTGATCGTGACCCGGTAGACGTGGCAACAACTTCACTACGCGGGATCGTAGTGACACACGTCGTATGATGCGCTTCATATCCTTCCTCAGCTCCAGCGTGGGCTTTGCTCCGTGTTATGACGCCAGTAACTTTGGTTTCCATTTTGATCCGGCTTGCGAAGGACCAATGTTCGATTTAGGCGGGAATTCAACAAAACAGAAACAAAGTCACCGGTGTATAGAGTATATTATTCATAAATCACAAAACTCGCTCATTAATTACAGTTCACTTCACATATTATCAAAAACCAGCGTAACTACTAAACCGATTTTGGCGGGAACGCCTGAGCAATTCCGCACACCCCGCTCACAACGGTGTTTTAAAACGCACTGTTTCGAATGACGCGGCGACATCGCGCGTCGGCTGGCAAGCGCGCGAACACAAAAGGCGGCCCCGCGCATGCGTACAAGGCAAGCATAGACCATGCGTGTGTGGCGTTGCGCGGGGTTGTCATTTCGTTTCGCGCGTTATTCAAAACTTAAAACTAAATAAAGAATGAGTTGCCTACACTATCTCTCTCTCTTTCTGTCTAACTATATTATAGCAAAGCTTCATTAACCTTTTAACCGCCTACGTCGGATTAATCCGACAAATATTTTCTGGCCCATTTCGCCAGAGTCGTATATTTCCGACCAAAATATCACTGCTCGTTTAATCAGCTTTTTTTATTTAATTACGCTGTATTCTATCAAAATTATGTTTATATTAGGTAAATAGTTATAATCATTTACAGTTTAATACACTTTAGTCTCTTAATTAGAAGTCCTAAAAATAAAGTCCAAAGTTAGATGAATTACTAACATTATTTTTAGAAAATTGTATTGATGTGCAACGCCCATGACGACAAAATCCGACATGAGGGACGGGACATATGCCAAGATTTACTGATACAAAAATAAACATAAATCAAAATATTTCTCTTTATACTGACTAATTAACTTTAAAACAAATACAGCAATTGTTAATAAAACATGTTTTTACAAATATTTGTGAGTATTTCATTTAATTCCTTTGAAATTAAGTAAACTTACTTGTGAAATGTCAGCAACTGAGTTGATGGTTCCCATCCCTAGCCTACATCTTCCGAAACTTACATTGTTAGTACGCCCAGCGCCACGGTCTGATAAAGACGACCGCTTCGTACGTCATAAACGAGTGCCGACTTCTGGAATTTTCCATCAGTGTTGTGTGTTTCTATCAGTTTTACGTTCGTGTGTCGATAAATGTGTATTGAAATTTATCATGACCACTCATTAAATATTTATTTTTAAAGACTTTTGTTTGTATTTCATAAAACCAGTGAATAAAACTAAATTGTGATTTCAGACTGTTGTATTATTTATTATACTCAAGTTTCTATAATAAATAAGTACCTACATATTTACTTTCCATTTCGAAAAAAGACGGCATTAAATACATTAAATACAGTGAAAAATTCTGCCGTTTAGATACCTACGGTAAAAAACGTTGACTGAAGTAGTTGAGAAACACGGGAGTAGACAAAAATAGAAGGAAGAAAACCAGGAGTTGTTTTTGTTTCTTTGGTACTTATTTACACTGGTATTTCTTACTAGTGGATAATGTTAAATAAAACAAATATCAAAATATTTACTCAGTTGTTATTTATATAAAACGAAATATCGACATCGAAAAATTGTAGGTATTGCACATCCCTCTTTGTTGTAGGTATTTATTTTTCGATTCAATGTGTCGGGCGCTGGGGGCACGACAACTGACATAAAGTCGGGCGGTTAAAAGGTTAATAAAAAAAGCTATAAACGTATCTTTTTGACATTTCAGAGGCAAGACAGACTACGGTATAATGATATTCGCGGACAAACGGTTCAGTCGCGCGGACAAGCGCACCAAGCTGCCGCGCTGGATACAGGAGCATCTGAAAGACTCGCTGTGTAACCTCAGCACTGAGGAGGCCGTACAGGTAAGAATAATTTAAACTCAAACGGTCTTATTACAAAACAAGGTTATTCTGTAAACATGGTAGCCCGTTTTTGAAATAAGAACCTAACAGAAATCGAAATACAATTCCTTTTACAAAACTGACAACTTAGTCCGGTTTATGTTGTCAATTTTGTATTAAGAACTTGACAAAAGTCTGCATAAAGTTCGAAATACAAAAACTGGCTCGAAGGTTTAGGCTCTGGCTTTAAATATCTCAAGAAATGGCGAAGTTGTGTGTTTTATAGTCTATGCTAGACAGAGACAGCACTGCTGCGAACTAAAGTCACATCACAATATACAATACAATACATAATACAGGAGTTCGCGCCATTCAGTACAATAAATTATCGTTTTGCGTGTCAAAGATAGAAGAGTAATTTCGAAATCGTGTAACTTTTCCATTTCTCCAGGTTTTGATAACTTTTTTCTATTAAGTATTAATTACCCGACTGCGCCAGAAGGAGGGTTATGTTTTTCGAGAGTATGTATGTATGTATGTATAATTGTTTGGCACGCTTTGCAGCCTGAACGGCTTGATGGATTTTAGCTTGAGAGGTGTCGTTAGATTCGTATTTACTGTGAGAGTGACATTGGGTATATAAAAATTATAAAATAAAAAACAGTAATTTAAAAAAACTCAAAAAATCGGGTATGACGACTGTTGTTTTAGGGTTTTTACATTTCCAAATTACACAGAAACTCAGTCGGGTTTTTTAGTTTTTTAAATTACTGTTTTTTTTTTAATGTTTATTTTTGATAATAGTCAAATACCTTATAACATTTACTTGCACTTGAATTGTCAAAGAAGTCGGCCAGTCAGAAAGATGAAGCTCCAAAGCGTAGTAGGTGCGTAAGTTTCTAGTCATAGTGGGTTCCTATAGGAACACTTCATTTTTTAGCGGCATTCAGTAAACTAATGGACTTTCTGCTCTCTTTTTGACTTGGTACCACAGCACCTGCCGTGATTTGTGCTCTGGCGCATACATCTTTACGTTTCCAAACATAATATTATTGTTGAAAACTCTTTACTTTATTGAGATTTCCTTACTAAATCAATATTGTGGTTTTCGTTTTTATGATGTAAGGCGTTGGTCTGTTTGCCAACTTATTACATGAAAATGGCGTAACAAAAATGAAAGGCAGTTGATGACAGGGAGAACTTGTTTGAAAACTTCGTAACTTTTTTACAAACTTCTGACCTATGGGTGCATCATTAATGGTGCCGATTCTCTTGTACACCGAACTAAACTAACTAAACTATGACTAAAATTCCTTACTTTTGGCTATGAGAATCTTAAAGCTATTCTGCAATAAAGTATCTCTAAATTTAAAAATCATTTTGACGCAACTAATTTGACAATCGCGACTCCACATGGTACTTGTTTGCGTATAGTCCCAGTCGCCCCCACATGGATTGCCACCAGGTGGCAATTGGGAGAAAAAAATCCCAGTTGCCACCGGGTGGCGACTGGGACCTTATTGCCCCCACTTCAAATCGCTGTACATTGCGGCGTGGATTAGCACTATGAATAATGACAAATCCTTACCCTAGACGGTCGACGTCAGGGCACCCCGAGGTTCGGTTGGTTAGGTTCCTTTAACCCCTTTAGACAGAATTAGGAGCCCCGCGTAGCGGGGCTCCGTCGACCTGCTTATTAACCCTAACCCGAGCCGGTTGACGTCAGGCACCCCGAGGTTTTGTTGGTCAGGTCGATTTGATTATTTCAGGCTCCTAATTCTGTCTAAAGGGGTTAAAGGAACCTAACCAACCGAACCTCGGGGTGCCCTGACCTCGACCGTCTAGGGTAAGGATTTGTCATTATTCATAGTGCTAATCTACGCCGCAATGTACAGCATTTTGAAGTGGGGGCAATAAGTTCCCAGTCACCACCCGGTGGCAACTGGGCTTTTTTTTCCCAATTGCCACCTGGTGGCAATCCATGTGGGGGCGACTGGGAATATACCCTTGTTTGCCCTATCCCGTGAATATTTTTTAGAGCCGGGGGCGCGCATGGGTGGCAGCCTCGGCGTGTTTTATATGGAATTTTTCACTTTTTGTATGGAAAATATTTAATAAAAAATACCTACATGTAGAGTTACATGGGTTTAAGGGTTTCATAAAGGGGGTCGAAATTTTCATTATTTTTGCGATAGGACACACAGTTTTCGAAATATATAAGCAAAATAAAAAAAAATACAGTACTGTTTTTGCCTCTGAAGTCGAGGTGTTGTGGTGAATCTTAGTTCATGACAACTAATTTTATTCCACACCTTTTTAATCGCGACTAAAAATAGACAGATTTAGTTAAGACAACCAAAATTTTAGATGAAAAACGTCAAATTCAGAATAGCAAAATTGCGATTTTCACTAAACTAATAAATCAGTACCATCTTAGTGCTGTCAAACTAAAATATAGTTATGTTGTGTCACTTTCAGAATGAGAAATCGTCTTTTGACAGGAATAAACTAAATTTTAGTGATTTTTTGTCTAGTTTAGAAAATTTTGTGACAAGAGAATCGGCACCAATAATTCACATTATTATATTTAAGCTGAGATTTTCCATTCGTCAGTTCTTCTTTCTTGATACCTATTTCTACCTTCCCAGATCTGCAAACGCTGGCTCCGTCAGATGGCACAGCCCTTCACTCGAGAGGATCAACTAGGCGTATCTCTGCTTACCCTACAACAGTTACAGTCTGCAGAACAACAGGAGAAAATTGAGAAGCAAGTCATACAGAAATGATGCATAGGATTGTGTGGAAGAGTCGTCAGTTACGTATGTGATGTGATGGAAGACTACTGTTGAAAAAACAGGCTAAAATCATAAGCAAACCTTGACTGGTGTAAATAAAATACTGTAATGGGAACCAGAAACTAGAACATGTCTTTTTGAAGCACGTTACGGCAGTTTAGTAAGACTATGCATTTTAATTGCTACATTCATCAGATTTGGCATCAGTATGGTTGGTTCTAAAATTGACTTCTGAGGAAAGATTAAAACAACAGATCGTCACGCGCATTTTTACAGATGAGGAAGGCAGCCCTTTAATATTAAGGCTTTGTTCTCCAGTATTCAGAATCTTCTGAAAAACGCGTTATGAGGTCGTCGTGACTTTTTAAATAATAATGTACTTTGTGCGAAATTTGTTGTTTTCGAATATAATAAATATTTTGTATTATGCATTTTGGTCAGTACTCCTCCTTAGTGTCCTTGCAATCGAGCAGAAATATGGCGTTACTTCATAACCTGTTGAGCAGCGCGAGCGCTTGCAGTAATTTTAAATTATATCTAATGAAGTAATGAGTCAAATGACTGGGAAATTACTGCGATAATAAGATAAATCAAGTGTCAAAGAAATTGCAAATAAAACAACAATAAATTATTCTGTTTTGTAACTATAATTACAAATAATGTCAAAATCGAAATAGGAAGTCACGTGATTTACGAATTAAACCCAAAATTCCGCCTTCTTACGCTCAAGTTAGGCAGTCAAGGATGGCCCGTCTGTCAAACTTGAAGTTAGCCCAAGACGGAGCCACGAAGTTAAAGAATACTTTCTCATCTGGAGATTCTTTTTTAGGACTAGTTTCTTTCTGAACAGGAGAAAAGCTGTTAGGATTTGGGTGAGTGTTCTGCGGTGTAAACAGCTGTCGCTTAGCAACCTTCCTGTCCTTTCTAGAACTGTTCTGGTTTGGAGTATTTTTGGTGCCACTGCCGTGGCTATTGCCATGGCTGTTGCTGTGGCTGTTGCCATGGCTGTTGCTGTGGCTGTTGCTGTGGCTATTGCTGGTACTGTTGCTGTTGCCATGGCTATTGATATGGCCATTTCCTTGACCATTCCCGTGTACGAGTCCATGAACATTCCCATTTCCGTTACCAAGGCTGTTCCCATTACCGTTCTTATACGGTATTGGCACAGAATTGCAATTTAGCTGTTGATATTCTTGTATTTCATTCTGCAGCCCCTGAGAGATCGCTTTAGCCTTAGCTTTAGTAGTAGAAGTAGACTCTATGTCTCCCATAGATTTGTGACGCGTTCTTCTAGTATTTGTAAACACTTTCGAGTTCCTTTCTGCGACCCAGCGCCGCATGCGTTTAACGAACGGTAGCACCATGAAGAAAGCATTAGGACTCACTCCCATTTTGAGCTTAGGCGTCATATCTTTCTTATTGGCCGGTAGATCAGCCAACGGGAACCACTCACAGGCCTTAATCTCGTTCCTTGTTCTTGGCTGGAATTTGGTATCTCTAGGAATGAAACCAATAATATATAGCCGGACGATCTGTTCGTGTATTATAGCTTCTATGTAGTCGTTCTTGTTAATAAGCTTACTGATGTCGAAGCCAGTTTCTTCAAGTACCTGGAAACAGCACAATTTGAATGTTATAAATATTTATTTATGGCATGATGATGGGCGAGTTGATCAGGATGGATTGGTGAAAGGCTATAAACAGAAGATTCGATCTTTGCCCAGCAGTGGGACTAATGGTTGATAAAAAATAACATTGTCTCGAACAGCTAAAAATAAATCTTCCTTACCTCCCTGGCAGCACACTTATACGGCTCCTCATCCTCATTGACCTTCCCCTTGGGGAAGCCCCAGGAAGCCTTCGTCCAATACGACTGGACCAGCAACACATGCGATAGGTCTGTGTCCAGCAAGATGGCGCCGTACGTGGGCACCGTCTGTTTGTACTCGCGCCAGTTGTCCAACACCTCGTCCAGACTGCTCACATGCTCGCGGAGTTGCGGGACGTGCTAGAGTAATGGTTTTACTGATAAAAAGTTATGAAAATACAAGCAGTGTCCTAAAAATTATGAACTCCCATACAAACTTTCATCGCCTATGTAACCGCATTACAATAAGAAAGAAAGTGTACAAGCACTATGGAAGGAGTTTTGAAAATTCATTCCAGTTTTATTCATTGATTTAGGATCTCCAACAAAAGATGTACACAATACATGACACATAAATAAAAGGCAACATCAAGTATTAAGTAGGTGTAGCATAGTCACCAAAAGAGATAAGTAACCAGGGTCGTCGGATATAGTTGAAGTTTACCAAGAAACTGATGGATGTTTTAGAATGAAATTTAATTTGATAAATAATCTGTTTGTTTTCTATTAATTAAATTAGTTTTATTCGAAAACATTCACCGGTTTCTTACTAAACTTCAACTGTATCCGACAACCCTGGTTACTTATCACTTTTGGTAACCGTACATCACATATAGGAGACCACAGCATGCACAATAAAGTTAACAATTAAACTAACAAAGTTAAAATAATAATACTAAATAACATTTGGAAAAAGTTAATAAATTATTAAAGGACATGAAAAAAAAGAAAATATAATATTTAGAGATACTTTTAAAATAAACTCGTCAAGCATTGCTAATGAGACAGACACAATTGATTATCTATTGTTATATCACTCCAGCGGGCCACATCGAGCCTGATCTATTAAAATTTCTTAGTTAGTTTTCAAAATCCTTCCTTAGTCCAAAAATTCATTTTTTTAGGCCCTGCGGTCCAGGCTGTTGTTGTATGTCAGTGAATGTTTTATTCTATACTATGAAAAGGGGTTTTTATCCCTAAGGATGTGCCAACCCCAACATACCTTATCGACAATTTAACTTTAATTGTGATAACTACATACTGAAATAGTGAAAATTAATGAATTTAAGATTGTTATTAATAGTACATTTATTTGTCAGAATATTTTTACAGAGATGATAGATAGCTTTTAAAGTTCTTAATATGGTAGGTACAATGTATGTGAATTCAGTAACTTTAATTCCTATGCATAGTTTAGTTTCAACAGCAATTATTTTATCACCTACTATATAATTATGACCTTTTTAATAGGGGGGATTGCTTTAAAGTCCTCAAGAAGGCCACAAATCTAGACTTTGGCCTGCTATGTAGAAATTTCTGATAGAAAATACCTACAACAGTGCCAACCTGGGAAAACAACTCAGAATCTCACGTTTTGTAGATGCAAAATTTGCTAGCAATCATCAATCACTAATAATAAAAAACTAACAATACATGATTAGACAAACCAGGCTGTCTTTCGAAATATCTTTATTCATTTACATTACCAGGAAAAGGAGTATGTAAGGATTGTCGTAGTTGGTGTCTATAGTTTCTGCCTACCCCCATGGGATGGTGTGAGTTTACGTACATACCACCAGGAAAACTTCATTATTACCTGAATTATTGTTCTATTAAAAGCTCTGACAACAGTAAGACTGGTATCTTATCTTATAAACAATTTATTATAATTACAACATGTCTTTTTTTTCCATTGTACTTACTTGAAATATATGTGCCGCAAAATCCCTAATACCACAGGGGTTAAGCCTGGTGGTCTCATCAGTACAATAGTAATCTAAGTAAAACCAGTGTGCCAACTCTATTTGGAAACATATTCGCACCAGATTTCCGCGGTCTTCTGGAGGCAAGTTAATAATGAAGCGGCTGAAAGGAAGGAGATAATGTGATATATAGACAAATTTATTGGTAACAGCAATTTAGTACTATAGGTAAAAGTCTGCCTAACGCTTCAAGGACAGGCATCATGGTAATGCTGACTTGTGCTATCCATTTTGAATATAGTTAATATAGTTCAAAGTAGTAAGTGGACCATCCCATATTCATGAAATAGATAAATTATTTTATGAATCTGTATATAGAAAGGGCCTAATTATTATTGAGTTGTAATAATAATTGTAAAGCTCAGAGTCACAGAACATATATACCCTGACGGGCTCGGAGTTGTCATTCCAGCCATGTAAGTGTTCATTTCTAGACATTGGTGGGTAATAATAGGTATCCCAAGATGACCCCAATAAACACTATTTCTTTAGTTGAAATTTTTGCTCTAAGTATCTAGATTTTTATAGTTCTACATGTTGAAGTTAATTTCCAAGGAAGGGAATAAATCAATGATAAAAAGTTAACTCTCGAGAAAGTTTTTGTTTCCACTTGCATCTGCTGCACTGGATCCATAAACATTACAGCATATTTTCATGAATTTCTTGAAAAATAATATATGAAAGTTGGCTAGTGACTTGCAATGGTTATTTTATCATAATATTTACAAAGTTTTATGGAGTGTTTACCTACCAAAACCACAATAGTTTGATCGTAAAAAGAAAACAACCTACCTGCACAGGTCATCTAAAATATCAATAGGTATAGAATGTTGGCTTTTATTTCCATTACCAGCAGTTGATCCCATCTTATTTGTTTATCTTTAGTGATTTTTTACCGTATTTTTAGTAAAAAAAACAATGGAATTTTTTCTATTTTGCTGCTTTCTTTTGTATTGTAAAATCAATCCACAGATAATAAAATGTAGAAAACAAAATCAAAAACACCTTTGCGCCCACGTTCCAGACACCCAAATAAAGTTTTTAGTATTTGGAGCATTTAAAATTCAAAAATCATTGATGCTCAGACGTATCCGAACTGAAAAACAAATGACACATGTCATTTGTCATTTAAGAATTATCACTAAAACACAGCTGTGAACGTGTAAAAAGTTAATCATAATCTAGTGCATTGGACTATTTGATTTCTCCATCTATTCTATGCTAACTAGATACAAAAATGGATATCACGCCGTTGTTCCGAGCATACATAAAGACGGTGAAAACGCGAAACAAAGCTTTTGGCATACAAAGCCCTACTAGCGATGATAAACAACGCATACTTCGAACCAAGCCAAAAACTGCTTTCATGATAACTGCGAAGGATATAACTTCACAAATTACGAGACTACGAGACTTTTTGCTTGAGCACCGCGAGAAGTACTTGAGCTTTTACGATAATGTTGTCGAAGATCAGATGACCGACGCAGAGAGAGACCAAATAGATACAGGAGCCCAAAGGATAATCAATACTTGTTCTCACTTACTGAAGGAGTTTAGGAATGACAATCGCAAGGTAACAGCAGCTCCTCAAATGAAAGAATACATGGAAGCAGTGGCTGACCTCATAGACATGTACTTGAAAGCTGTATGTAAGATACACAGTGAGCTCAAAGCTCTACGAGTGAAACGAACTCTAGTCATGCGGAAACTGTCGCGGCTGGAGCTGCCACAGACTAAGTCAAACATTCCAAACTCATTCATTGTGAGCAAAGTAGCAGAGAAGGATACTGACAAAGTTTTAGATAAAGATATTGAGGAATTGGAGGAACCCGATACCGTAAAGAAAATGGATTTGTGTGAGAATGAGGTAGCTGTGCTGGCTGATGAGGAGCTGAGTGCTGAGGAGTTGCAGATGTTTGAGTCTGAGAATGTGCAGCTCCTCAATGAGCTAAACAGCATGACGGAGGAAGTTAAAGCTATTGAAAGCAAAGTGCTTCACATTGCAGAGCTACAGGAAATATTTACTGAAAAGGTAATTTGGATATTTGTTTTACTTAGTAGTTGTTTTCACAGATAAAACAAACTTTCATAAGAAATTATATACGGGTAAAACGGGGTGAATCATAACGAAACTTTAAAAGGGATTTTTACATTGAAATATTATAGTCTGTCGCCAAAAAGGACTCTAACGTGTATACTGTATTATAATTAACCGATTATGTGTCCCTGTTGGCAACAAATTATATTATTTAAATGTTAAAATTCCTTCTAAAGTTTCGTTACGATTCACCCCTGCGTTCCTATTCGCCCCGTTTTACGGTACTGATTATTTGTTAAAATAACACTGATAACTTAAGTTCAGAATAGGTCAAATTAAAAAACCTCCAACACAAAAAAGACCTGAAGACATTTAAACGGCTGAACCAATTTTGATAAAACATGTCTAAGAACCACCACTAGAAAACCTACTTTCAAATAAATAAAACTACATCCAAACCGGTTCCCCCGTTTAAGAGCTATGGTGCCACAAACAGACACACATACACATGGCAGTCTCTTATAACACCCCTCTTTTTGCGTCGGGGGTTAAAAATAGATACATAGACTCATGCGCCTCACGCCTTTTCCGCCTTTTATGTGCTGTTTTTATTATTATTTATTTTTATATTTTCAGGTGTTACAACAAGAGCAAGATATAGACAGGATATCAAACACTGTTGTTGGTTCCACTGAAAATGTTAAGGATGCTAACGAACAAATAAAGCAGGCCATACAACGGAATGCAGGGCTTAGGGTTTATGTACTTTTCTTCTTATTAGTCATGTCATTCAGCTTACTATTCCTAGATTGGTATAATGATTAAATGATATGTGTATTATAAATTATAATATCTTTGTTGTTTTACTATTTCGAAAGTAACTCTGTCTATATGTTACCTTTTCAAACCTTCACTTCAGAACCGATTTCGATAAAATTTGACAAGGAGATACATAGATGACATCCTGGGGAAGGACATAGCCTACTTTTTGGCTCAAAAATAATCCTACAGGGGATGAGTTTTTATGGGAAAACCCAACATTAACATAAGCTAGGGCAAAATTTATGCTTTTGGTAAGAAATAAAGAATTTTTGTTTCAGCGTTTTTGTAAAATCATCCCCCTAGGGGCAAAATATGGGATGATTTAAAATTCATAAATGTTTATTGAAATTTTTGGTAGGTACCTCTTTTTCGAGATTTAAGGAATTGGAATTATAGTCAGAACCCATATATTGAGGTCTTATTTATTTAATTTAAATCGGTCCACCCGCTAAAAACTTATCACAACCTGAAGTTAAAAATAACTTTGTTATTATGGATGTAATAGGTACCTACGTGGTCAATGGCAACGCTAGAGTAGATAATATTAAAATTATTTTAGTTAGCGCGGGCAGAAGCTAGTATCCACAGAGCATGTAACTATACTAGTATCTATGTCGCAGCCGTATCGTATAACACGCCGTATTACAAATTGGCGCGCCCGATTGAAAAACGTCGCTGTTTTATACTTTCTACAAAGCGGCGTTCAACGTTTAGCTTTATTGTCAAAATAAAATAAACCAAATATTTAGTATCGTCAGTTTTCAGTTTACCATTTCTATTGTAAGGCGTAGTCGACGGAGCCCCGCGCTACTTCTGGATGGTTTAATTTTTTTTTTTTTTTTTTTTCTAACCTATCCTGTCCGAGTCGGGGTGCCCCAAAGTGCTCATACAATGCGGCGTACTTAATTTCAGCCGAATTGAAATCCGGCTCAACGTAAGCTAGCCACATTATAAAACGGCAACGTTTACGTTTATCAAGCCGCTTTGACGAATGCGAAGTGTTCATACAACGCGGCGTACTTTATTTCAGCCGAGTTGAAATGCGGCTAAACGTAAGCTAGCCACATTACAAAACGGCAACGTTTTTCAAGCAGTGATGCCAGACTGGGGGGAATCCCCCCAAATTTGGGGGTATTTTATAGTTATGGGGGGACAATATTTTTGGGGGGATATTTGGAGGGAATCGGGGGATTTTTATTTCCAAAACTGTAGTCCGGGAAATGTCGTGGCTAGCCGTGATGATTAAATCGGTAGTTTCAAAAGACATTTAGCGCGGCGTTATCAATTACGTTTACAGCTTCCGGCTGTTTCTAATTTATGATTTTGATCCATGACACAAAAGAAAATATTACCAACACAAGTTATTAAAATATTCAGGCATCCAATTAAATAAATAAATATTCTAAAAGCTTTAACAAAAATACACAGTAATGGAAGATATTGCTGAAATAGTAAGAAATTGTATTTCATAAATAAATATTTGAAAGCTTTAATAAAAATACACAGTAATGGAAGCTATTGCTGAAATATATAAAATTGTATTTCATAAATAAATTAATATTAGGTCTTTACCTATGAAATTGCCGTTCTGCAGTACTGGCCATTTCAAATCAAAATAATTTTTGTTTGGCTAAGAATTCTAATTTCAAATTAATTTTATTTTAAAAACATGGATTTTTTTTTCTAAAAGTAGTCATTTCTTTATTGATTAGTGTTACATTTTCATCGCATTTCAATCTTTTTCGTCATCATGGATACGTTAAAAATTCGAGTAATTATGGAATATGAGTACCGTCGTGGCAGCAACGCGGCACAAGCGGCACGCAACATCAACGATGTTTACGGAGCTAACACTACAAACCAACGCACCACCTGTTATTGGTTTGCTCGCTTCCGTTCTGGAAATTTCGACCTGAAAAATGAACCTCGCGGTCGTCCGAAGACTTTGGTCGACAATGACGAATTAAAGGCGATTGTGGAAGCTGATGATACACAATCTACGGCTGAATTAGCAGCAGCTTTCGACGTTAGCGTCAAAACAATATTGGTCCATTTGCGTCAAATTGGCAAGGTAAAAAAGCTTGACAAATGGGTGCCCCACGAACTGAATGATCGCCAGCGCGAAGTACGCGTCGAGACGTGCCTTGCACTGCTCAACAGACACACAAATGAAGGAATTTTGAACCGCATTGTTACCTGCGATGAAAAATGGATTCTGTTTGATAACCGTAAGCGCTCAGCAAGTTGGTTGGATCCTGGTTCAGCACCTAAACAATGCCCTAAACGAAAACTTACCCCTAGAAAAGTGATGGTCACTGTTTGGTGGTCTAGCGCCGGTGTGATTCATCACAGCTTCTTACCAAACGGGGTGAGCATTACTGCAGATGTGTACTGTGAAGAACTGAACACAATGATGGAGAAGCTGGCGCATCTCCAACCAGCATTGGTCAATCGCTCGTCTCCGCTGCTTGTGCACGACAACGCGCGACCTCATACTGCACAGCAGACGGTCTCCAAGTTGCAAGAACTGGGGTTGGAAGCTCTCCGTCATCCGCCCTACTCACCAGACCTTGCGCCTACAGACTACTACTTTTTCCAGAATTTGGATAACTTCTTGGCGGGAAAAAAATTTAATACCCGAGAGGCAGTACAAAATGCCTTTGAAGAATTTGTTGCCTCCCGTCCAGCTGATTTCTTTAAGAAGGGCATCAATAAACTGCCACTGCGATGGCAAAGATGCATTGGTTGCATGGGTGATTACTTCGATTAATACAAATAAAAAATTCATGAAAAAAATTCGTTTAAATTTTTTCATACAAAACGGCAATTTCATAGGTAAAGACCTATTATTTTACCATTTGTGGGGGATTTTTTCTTCAGAACCTAAATTTTGGGGGGATTTTGGGGAAAACGCGAGACGGTCATCTGGCAACACTGTTTTCAAGCCGCTTTGACGAACGCGAAGTGCTCATACAACGCGGCGTAGGTATTTTATTTCAGCCGAATTGAAATCGGGCTCAACGTGAGGTAGCCGCATTACAAAACGGCGAAGTTTTTCAATCGGGCGCGCCAATTTGTCTTACGGCGTGTTATACGATACGGTTACGACATCTACATATATAATTATGTTGGGGTCGGTTTCCAGTCTAAACGGATGCAATGCAGCTAAATACCAGTATTGTACATGATAATATCTACATAATAGCATAATTATAATCTTTGTCTAGCCGCATAGAGATTATGCTGTGCGGAATCACTGCGGGTCGTTAGGAGGATCTTGTCTCCATAGATAAAATGTAGGTGATCATAAGATTCAGCCAGACTAAATAATATAATAGGCCATACCTCCTAAAGGATTTGACGCAGAATGTGCACTTGACGCAAGATGTGCACTTCTCAAAATGAGTGTGAATTTTATCACAATGGGTCAAAATAAAAACGGTTGGCTTACAATATTTTTTTAAATTATTTTGCACGATTTTTAGCACGATAACAGGAAATGTTTGATTATGTATTTCACATAGTCACCGCAGAAGACGCCCTGGGCGTCGGGAATCCCAAGCCGATTCCCGGCCACCGTAGGCGCGGGCTTGCGGGGACGGCGAGCAATGGGCAGCTCGCCGTCCGGTAAGGACCAGGCCCTGGTCGACGGCGCGTTGTGTTCCACGCGCGCCTCAAAAGATGTCAGCACTAATTGACGGGGTCCGATAGGGTCGATGCCTGCCAGGGTCGCGAATTGTTCGAAAGAGTTACCGTGGCCCTGGCGCATAGGCAACCGAAGGAACACAGGTGGGTTTTAGTCAGTAAAAGTCTGATACGCCCTCTCGCTTTGCCCAGAGCGGGAGAAGTTATTTGATGATTTCCCAACCAAAAAAAAAAGGTACTTATTCTAAGTAAGTACTCCAGCCATTCAGATTTATGTATTTTACAACCTTATAACATAGACTCCCGCAAACAGGCGCGACGCGACAGCATGACACAAAGGTGCCGTCGCGACGCGCCAGTGTGTACGAGTCTTAACTAACACGACCACTACACACACAACTGAACCAACGCAATCAAGTTTTCGTTACGTTACTCGCAATACTGTGAGTTGTTAAACAAAAAAAACACTTTTACCCTCAGAAAAAATGTTTCTTCGAATTAACGAATTGTTGCTAACTTAGAGTAATTAGACTGTTGCTAATATAAAATAAAAAGTACATTTAATTGGAACATTGGTATGGTGGTGGTGTGGTATGTAAATAGCACAAAGCATCTTAAAATACTGGACTGTACTATGATTAATTTACGTGTTATTATTTTACAAGACTTACATTCCTGTTGGTGTTAGAACTAAATAATAAAATAAAAAATTGTATGTGGTTTTTATTTTGACCCCATTGTGATAAAATTCACACTCATTTTGAGAAATGCTAATTTTGATAAGTGCTATTTTGAGAAGTTTACATTTTGGGACAAGTGGACATTTTGCGAAGTGCACATTCTGCGTCAAACCCCTAAACTGAACGACGCGCGACGCGACGCGAGAATGTACAGTAACGCAATCGCGTCGCCTTGCGAGGGTAGGCGAAACCCTTTGACTCGCGCGCAATAAACCGACTTGGGACGAAGAGCAGACGAGGCGAGGCGAGACAAAAAGTGACGAAGCGCGTGTAGCTGTAGCATGTATACTCTTGTACTCGTCATGCCTAGCGGTGCCTTGAGGAGAGTGTACAGTCGGCATTAGAATAACATTGTTCAGTTTCAGTTAAGATCATTGTACTGTACTAAGCAGTATGTAAAACTATATTACTTAGGCCCGTATTAATAAACGTTCCTCAATGACGTGCCCAAGTACGCAATCATTTGATACGCCATTATTACGATATCAGCATCTCAAGATCATTGCTAATTAATAAACACATGAATACAGTATCTCAGTTACCAAGATCAGCTCCTCAATGCGCTGTACTTGATGGCTTGATTTCGTGAACGATAACGTCACATTGACCGAAGTTTAGAATGACATGCATCACATTTCATTATTTTATGTTGTAAGATTTATTGAAATACTTGTATTTTGTTAAAACTTTAATGGATAGCGCTGTATCACGTTATAAAGTTGTTTTCTACCCAAGAAAGCCATAAATTGTAAAAAAAAATGTGTTTTTATTTCCCAATAAATAAAATATGTTTTTTTTTTTAAAGTTTTTTTTTTTTTGTTTTTTAATTTTTTTATATTTGATGCTGCAGGTTGTGATAAATGTATTAGGTCACCATAAACAAGCTGAAATATGAATTTATTAGATTACTTTTTCACATAAATATATTTATTGGGTTTTAAAATTAGATTAATTGGATTTATATGGTACCTACTACTTTTAAAGTTTATTTATTTATTAAACTTTATACAACTAAAGAAGTACATTTGTGGACTTAAGGGCTTTGTGTTATACCTATAAATAGTAATTAAATAAATTTTATTATAAAAAAAAACTAACATTTATTTCAGGTTCTCCCATATTACAATCACAAGTTACAAATCACAATATAAAAATAAAAATAAATACAATGCCATCAAATCATAAATACAATGTCAATTGAAAATAAAATTTAAAAATAATAAAAATTAATTAATTATACTTATGATAAATGTATTTAAAATATTTACATAGGTAGATAGGTACCTACCTGAAATGATGCTGTAGCATAAAACCGGTCATAAAATATCGTCATAGTAGGTACTCTATTTCATCGTAATAATTAATTTCACCCAAAATATTTTGAAACTCCATGTTTCGCGCTACTAATCACGACCTTAAGTCACGGACTGCCTACACTCAGGTTTACGCATCTCGAGTACACACATCTATTGTATACTTAAGTGTAGAGTTCCGTTTATTAATCAGTCCATCACTCGGCCGATAACGTAAACCCAAGCCGTAACTTAAGTACACAAATTATTATGTTTATTAATACGGTCATGATCTCAAGGTTGTCATCAAGTGCGACCTCTTGGGCTGAGCAACGTTTATTAATACGGGCCTTATTACACTACTCTTTGATGTAAAACTTTAGTCTCGGATTAGATAAGCAAAAAAAATCTAATATCAATTTTTCGTTCAGAAATATTGCACAGTTGCACTTCAGAATGAAGGTAAAAACATTTTTTGTAATACGTAAGTATTTGGTGGCCTTTTACCTATGTCTTTTCAGTTAGAATGGAATTTAATTAAGCAAAGTTTTATTACCCTTTTCTTTCGAAATAGAATGGAAAGAAACTAGCGAACGCGAGTCTTTCAGTGCATATTCCTGAACTAAAAACCAACGTCAAATTATAAATTATGACATTACTCCATTTGAATTAATTTTGTTTGTTTCTAAAATTGTGTTGTATCAACCTATTACACATTTCGATATTGTTATTCTTAACATAAGTGGTTTTACGTGACGAGTTTCTTTTTCGCCTTTATTTTCCTTTCGCTCCATGTCTCTTAATTTTTTTCGTAGAGTCAGAGTTTTCTTCTCATCAACTGTTTTGCCGAAACAAAATTTGTCACAAACTTCCGGTCGCAGTTATTGTGCTACAGGTGCTACTGAAGCGGAAAAAATGGACGCAGGGAAAACAATGAAAGACTTGGGATACACTTTCAACTGTGGTAAAAAAATCCTTATCATTAACTTTTTGATTTTGAAGTGATGATAACAAACTTTACAATAACATGATGTCATTTTGGGTGTTTGCCTGAATGCATACTATTATCTTCTTCTCTCTGAGTGGTTAAAAGTAGATCTATTCTATGTTCAATTTTATTTACATAATTTATAAGCTAAATCTTAAAATAATAAATGTACAAGCATATAAAAAAGGGAGGGGAAGGAATCATAGGACATCAAAAAATTCGTCTGCATCGTTGTCAACAGGAAAAGTGCCCAAAAGGTTGGCTGCCTTGCCACATTGTACGGCAATGCTTATTCTTTGGCCAAAAATATACCAGCCAACGAAAACGAAGAAGAATGTTACGTGAAGAGTCAACAAACCACTTGGCAAAGCCTCGAAAAACTAAGAGAAAAGTTTAATATTTTATATTGATTAATACTTAAATCGGATTTATTAACTGAACAAGGCTTTGTTTCATTGAATATATTATTTTTATACTTTTACAGAAGGACAACTGCGTAAAATAGGTGCTGATGGCCAACCAACAGAGGAACCATTCCAATTCAATGTTAGTAACCAACACCAAGAATGTCAGGCACATTATGAGGAGCTTGGTAATGCGGTCACAGAGCACATATATCATTTAATGGAAACTGATCAGAACTTGACAAGGTTGCCAGTGCCCAAAGATGCCAGTAAAGGAACTTTCATCTTTGTGTCTAAGGATTATGATCTAAAGGATGTGTTGGTGATCTTAATCCATGGTTCAGGTGCAGTTCGTGCGGGACAGTGGGCTAGATCGTTAGTATAATTCACTAAAACATTAAAAATATACTGCTTCCTTTGTGCTGTTGCAAATACAATGCATAAATCAAATGTTTCTATTCCAGACTCATAATCAATGATAACTTAGACATGGGTACACAAATACCCTATATCAAGAAAGCTATAGCAAAAGGATATGGAGTAATGGTACTAAATCCCAATGATAACTGTTTACCTAATGGCAAAAAGATACCAAATAGTAGTTCAGGTGAAGAACATACCAATTACATTTGGAAAACTTATGTTAAAAATACAAAAGCCACATCAATAGCGATTGTGGCTCATAGTTACGGTGGAGTACTGACTGTTACGTTGGCTGATCAGCTGAAGGATGAGTTTGAGAAGAGAGTAAAAGCAATTGCCTTCACTGATTCAGTGCATGTTTATTCTAATATACAGATTACTAAGTATATGAAAGATGTAAGTTGAATTTTATGATTTGAGATTTTATAAAAGATACATTATGTAGATCTTTACCCATCAACCATGTATAAAAATGATGCATGAGTATTGGCCTTTTTTATGAATAGTTATTTTATGTTTTGCAGGCAGCTATGAACTGGATATCAAGTCAATCAGCACTGGATATGCCAATGACTACACCAGAATTTGATATAACAAGAGTCTCAGCAGGTAAATTCAACCTGAATTTATTTCTACTTTTTCAATGTGCAAGAAAATCCTTGCTAGACAAGTTCAAAGTATTGGTTATCATTTATTATTATTACCTTTTTATTTTTGCAGGTCATCAAAAACATGAAATGACATCATATTCATGTATGGAATCAGTGTTTAAGTTTATCGACGAAAAAGTGTCAAAATAGTACTCATATCAAACATTACATATACTTTTGTTGTTAGTTGTATAGGTGGACATTTAAACAATGTATCATTAAAATAAGAATATACTATAATTTACTATATTAGTTTTTATTTTTACTTTCTATATACAAAATGCAGGTAGCATTGAAGGCCCACCAGAAAAGCTTAAAATTATTTTATTTCTTCTTTCCCTTGCAACAGTTTTTCATATAATATTTAATGTCCTGCTTATTAGCTCTTACACCTAACACAGCAGACTTTGAATTAACATCTCTCACGGCAAATGGCGAGAATCCTGCAGTATAATCAGGGTCCATAGCATTGGTTTTACCTCTCGCCATTTTTGTGGCAAATCTCTTGTGAATATGTTGGTCTTCAGTAAGTATCGGGTATTGAAAGTGTTGACCTCCTTTTGGTGTGGGCAAACTGAACTTTTTGCCCCGAGCGGTCAGTGGTTTACGTCCATTTATGTGAATGTGTTGAACCCCATCATCATCAATACTTACTCCAACTTTTTTTAAAGTGGAGTGACCACACTTAGGGCAAAATACTTTTGTCATCACACTTGTAGTTTTGAAGCAAGTTGTGCAACGAAAGATGAAGGTACGTAGTTGTCTGATGATCCTGCCATCTATTGAAGTTACATTGAGTCCTATTTGCTTGAGGACATTCTGCATGGCAAAGTCTGAAGTGATACAAGCTACTTCAACAGATTTTTCTTCAAATTCTCCCATTTCCATTTCTTTCCTTTTCTCTGCTACATTGCCAGGTGTGATCCATTCTCCACCATCACTGTCTGAGTCCTCATCGCTTTCAGACTGCTCTTCATCTTCAGAAACTTTCACCATGATGTCATCAATATTTTCTTCTTGTATGTCCATATTTTTAATTTGTTCAGCAATTTTTTCTGCATCTTTTTCATTTACATTATTGAAATTATTTTCGACATTTATAGTAACTTCTGATGTTTTAGGATTAGTTTCATCAACAATTTTAATTTTAGCTTCACCGGTCTCTTCATCTGTGGTTTCTGTTGGTTCTCCAGTTTCCTGGTTGACGTGTTCTAGTGTCCCTTCTGAGTTTTCATTTGGGTTTGAGTTGTAGTTAGATAATCCAGTTACTTTGACAATTCTCTGTGTAGTTGGATCAGTTTTTAAATGTTCGATGCCCAGTTTTTCTTTCTCTAACTGGTATGTTAGCGCCATGACTTTGATGTCAGTGGCAGAGAGACTACGGTAGTCGCCGGTCTTTTTGGAGAACTCTGTGATGAACTTTATGTTCTCAGTGAAAACATCTTTCACGATAAGATCATATGGGAGCACTACAAGCTTTCTGCGTTGTCTATCGTTCGTGATTTCGTCAATAACCTCTTGCACTGTGTATACGTTCTCAGCGATGTCTTGCAAACCAGCTGCCTTTATGAACGCGGTTGTGTCGACCACTAAATGCTGAATATTCTTCGGCATTTTGATAAATTACATTAGGAATTCAAAGAAAACAGTGTTTAATCTAATCTCACACGATGAGGATTCCTTCACGTGTTGAATTATTTTGACAATTGACAATATTTGACAAGGAACATGAAACATGCTATTGTTTTTTTTTTTTTTTTTTTTTTTTTTTTTTTTTTTTTTTTTTGGGTTATGGCTTCGCACGGTTTGTGCATTTAGCCAATGTCACGTTTAGTTAGTATGAAGAAAACAAAGTTAGGGAAACGAAAATATCATTATTAAAAATTATAACGGGATTTAGGATAGGACGGATACATCTATAGGATCAGTATTATTTAATTACAGTGATATCATAAAGGATAATGAGCTAAATACAATGACGAAAAATTACAACTTAATATTATGTAAAGTAATGAATGAGACTATGCATTTATATACAGGAAAGCTATTTGTGCAAAGTAAAGAAAGTATTGAGGTAGGAAAAGGAGTACGGAGAGACAAGAGGTTACTGAGAAAGGATGAACGGTCATATAAAGGACAGGAGAAAAAAATGTGATCTAAGTCGCCTACGTCTGCGCCACACAGGCAAATGGGGTCGTTAATAATATGAAGTTTGGCAAGATGGGCTGGAGAGCAGACATGACCCAGTCTCATCCGTATTAGAATGGAGGTCTCCATCTTGCCAAACTTTGCCCTGCTAAACCACGGTTTTTCCGGAACGTCGGGTTGAATAAGTGAGAAATAACGACCCTTCGATTTGCTTCCGATATCCCAAGCTACCTTCCAGGTGTCCCGAAGAAAAGTCTTTGGTAACGTCACGAGGTCACAGCAAAAATTAGTATACGGAACTAAGTCCCCACACTGCACCGCATCACCGGCGAGTGCATCAGCCACTTCATTGCCATGGATTCCAGCATGAGCCGGGATCCACCCAAATTGTAGTGAATTACCCTCTGAGATGGTTCTGTACGCAAATTCTCTTATTAAATAAATTATAGGCAACTGTGATTTGTGTTCGAATGGGGATTTATTGATGGCTAGAAGAGCACTTTGGGAATCAGTAAAAATAATAGATTTTTTAAGCTTTAAAACACGGATATATTCTATGGCTTTTAAAATGCCGAAACATTCCCCCGTAAAAACAGAAGTCTCTGGAGGCAGTTTTATTTTTTGTACGATGTTGTATTGGGAATGGTAAGTACCTATTCCAACACAACCCGTCGGAGAACGCTTGGCAGCGTCCGTAAATATATGGTGGTACTCTAAGTGTTCAGCTAAAAAATTATTAAAACTTAAATGGCAATCGGCATCTGATTTACTTACACAGTTATATTTTATGATGGGACTGAATTGTAAACTCTCATAGCTACTATTAAATAGGGGAAGTTTATTGGAGCGGTGAATAGGGGAAGAAAGTGAAAGGATTTTTTTATAGCTTACAACTAAACAAGGAGCACGTTTATGGGACCAGTAATTTGAAGATTCAATTTGCAACACTAAAGAGTCCAATTTGGGAATGAGAGGATGGGTTGAGATCTGAAGAATCCGGAACAAATATTTGTCAGATAAGAATTGTCTTCTAAGATATAAAGGAGCTTCCCCGCATTCAACTTGGAGTGCATTAATGGGACTAGACTTCATGGCACCCGAAATAATGCGTAATGCCTTAGACTGGATGCGATCCAATTTTTTAAAAGCCATAACACTAGCAGGTTCTAAAACTAGCAAACCATAATCCAGAGTGCTTCTGATGATTGCGTTGTAAACGAGTTTCAAAGAAAAGGGATGGGCACCCCACCACACACCAGAGAGGCATCTAAGCATGTTAAGGTGATTTTCACATTTGTTAACAATATAATCACAATGAGGAACACCACTTAATTTAGAATCGATTATTAAACCCAGGTATCTGAATTTATCTTTTACTGGAATAGGTATTTCCTTATAAAAGAGATTTACCTCGGGAATATTTCTCTTCCGGGTGAATAAAAGAGCTGCGCTTTTAGACGTGGATAAATCCAAACCGTTTAGATGCAACCATGACTCTAAAGTAGTTAAAGCAGAATTGATAACAAAGGTAGCTTGTTCAACAGATTGGCTTGAAGAATACAATAACAAATCGTCGGCATATTGAAGGACCTTAACATGGTTAGTCAAGGAGGAGTCCAAATCAAATGTATAAATATTGTATAGAAGGGGACTCAGCACAGAACCCTGTGGAAGACCTCTCCACACAAGACGAGATACCTCATGATCTCCTATTAACATGTTAACAGAGCGTTCACTCAGGATATTAATAATGAAATTGGACAAATTTAATGGGACTTGTAAGGCTATTAATTTATTTTGTAAAACTGATAAGACAACATTATCATATGCTGCATTAATATCAAGGAAAACTGCAACGGTAGAATGGTTGTTAGAGAAGGATAACCGAATATCGGACGTGAAAATACTTAAACAGTCAGTTGTACTTTTACCTTTTCTAAAACCATATTGTGATTCTGCCAAAAGACCCTTACTTTCAACATACCATTCTAAGCGATTTTTAATTAAGTGTTCCGCTAGTTTCATCAGAATTGAAGACAAAACTATGGGACGGTATGAAGAAACATCAGATGAAATTTTATTTGGTTTAAGGAATGGCAACACCATTTGACGTTTCCATTCAACAGGGATGTTTCCTGTATTCATAATAGAATTAATAAGCTGTAGATAATATCTGAGGATGTCATCATTTAAATTAGCAAAAAAGGAATACGGTATGCCATCAATGCCTGGCGCAGAATCCTTAGTTTTATGAATAACACCCTTTAATTCAGTGAGAGTGAATGGAAGACCTAGCGTCGTATGGGTGTCTTGGATATTGGATACGAGAGACAGGTTAAGGTTAATACCCTCAGGAACAAAAGGAGGAGCTAATTTATCTAAAAATTTACTGGCTAAAGAATCGGGTATAGGAGAAGGGTTGTTATAAATGGACCTAAATCTACGAATATTGCGCCAGACAATCGTAGGGTGAGTATTCGGTGAAATTGATGAGCAAAATGTACGCCAAGATTCGAATTTTTTCTTCTTAAAAACTTTATAAGTTTCATTTATTAAGTTAGTAACAATATCAAAATTAACATCAGACATATGAAGGTTATAATTGTATTCAGCCTCTTTACGTTTGTTAATCAATTCTGTGCACTCTGAGTCCCACCAAGGAGGCGAAGGGATTGCAGTAATATTGTTATTTTTTACAGGAAATACTTCATCTGCCGCTGCAATTAAAATGAGTGCTAAAGCTTCAGCACAACTATTTTCATTGCCATCAGAAATAACAGGCAAGGAGCAAAGTTTTCCGTCTACAATGTTTCTAAATTTGTCCCAGTCATTACAATTTCTATTAGGAAGTTTATGTTTTAAGCTTGATCTCCTTAATGGTGTATTTGATTTGGGAAGAGGATAAGAAATAACTATTGGAAAATGATCACTACCATACGTGGAGGTTAGAGTATGCCAAGTTAATGAAGAGGCTAAGTTTGGAGAACAGATAGAAAGGTCGATTGCGCTTCGGTTCTGATTGGGATCTGAACGACGTGTGGCAGCTCCTGAGTTCAAGATGCATAAGTTATGTAAGTCTATTATATCTAGTAATTCATCGCCATAACAATTAGAAGTTGAACAACCCCATGATTGGTGATGGCAATTAAAGTCTCCCAATATTAAGAATGGCTTTGGAAGAAAGGAAAAAAGATTATTAATTTCTTGAAGAACAGAAGAAGAAGGGTGAGGAATGTAAATAGAAACAAGACAAGTATGATGCACTTTAATAGCTACAATTGAAATTTCCTCACTATGAGGAGGCAAGGTAATAATAGAGAAAGGGATAGAATTCTTAATAAGTATAGCTACTCCACCATACCCATCAGATCTATCCTCTCTAATGGTTAAATAACCGTTAATTTTAAAAATATGACTAGATTTGAGCCAAGTCTCTGCTAAAGCAAAGGCAAATGGCTCATGTTTATTTAAAAGATATATAACATCACTCTTTTTGTTTATGAGACTGCGGCAGTTCCACTGGATTATTTTGGATGTGTTGTCCATTATGGGTGGAGTGAGAAACATTAAAAGAAGGGGCAACGTTGGACGGTGAAATGTTGAACTGAGACAGAAGATTGTGTAATGCACAAAGAAAATCGTTTATGGAAAAATTTGTGTCTTTTGTTTCATTAATATGATTATTAGAAAAACCACAACCATTTGATGGTTGAGGAATGTCAAAATCTTTAATAATGGCATTGTGAGCCACCTTATTATAACCTTGTACAGATTTGGGGGGAGAGCGTGGTTTGAGAAAGACAGTCTTTTTATAGCTACTGGAAGCGGGCATTCTATTAGCTGAAGAGATTGACGGAGAATCTGCAAATTTTTTGGAAGGTGAAGATAAAAGTGTATCAGCATATGATTTAGTTACAGGTGCATATACTTTAGCTGCTTCAGCATAAGATACTGAACTTTGTGCCATGTATGATTTAATTAATTTTTGCCTAGAAAATTCTGGGCAAGACTTATTAGTAGCATAGTGATAACCCGAGCAAAGGCAGCAAGATGCACTTTCTTGTTCTCTTTCGCAACTGTCCCCAGTGTGGCCTTGGCCACATTTATAACAACGAGGTTTCGACCTGCACTGAATTTTAGTGTGACCAAAACGACAGCAACTGAAGCACTGTACAGTAGGGAAAATATATAAATCTACAGGTAATGCATTATAACACATAAAAATCCTTTTTGGTAGAACCTGCCCATCAAAGGTAACAACTATGGATTGGGATGGTTTCCAAAGAGTTGTACCATCAACAATGGTTTTAAAATTGAGGCGTCTGACTTTTAAAATTGGACCGCAACCAATTGGTACTGTTATATTATCAATAACTTCCTCCGGAGACCATTCCGCAGGAACACCACGCACTAAACCCATTCTAGTAACATTAAAAGTAGGTATAAAAGCTTTATAATTATATGTCTCAAGACTATTGTTCACAATAAAGGAATTTGCGTCCAGGAAATTTGAAAAAGATAGGGATATTTTATTGCGCCCTATTTTTTTGACGCTACCATTTATTACATTTTGAAAGGCATTGTGTTTTAGGAACTTGCCAAATGTGATTGGGTGCAATGTCGTTCCATCATCTGGTGAAATGGTTTTTTTTTGAACATGAATTACAAAAGGTGAGCTGTCAGTTTTATCATAAGATTTTCGACCTATCTGGGTGGGAACAATTAAGGACGGAGCAGGAACATCAGATATTGTATTATTAGGCACATCGGTGGAAACAATAATTTCGGTGCAGTTAGGCTGTAATGTAGTAATTGG
This sequence comes from Griposia aprilina, assembly GCA_916610205.1. Classification (NCBI taxonomy): domain Eukaryota; kingdom Metazoa; phylum Arthropoda; class Insecta; order Lepidoptera; family Noctuidae; genus Griposia; species Griposia aprilina. Next base: position 20,276,435 of record OU744298.1, read on the forward strand.
TGTTGAGTCCGTGCAACCACAACCCGAAGACTCAGAACCGTGGTTTTTACGGGTACGGCGGCGTTTATTGCAGTGTTTGCAAACATGCACACGACTTCTTTTTAAGTGACGAGCCGAAGACGACCCATCGGTATCCATGCCCGATTCATTAGAAATAGTAACATAATTGCCTGCCGGGGGCACAAAGACCCCCGGGTCAGGCGGCTCGTTCATTTTCCCGCTAAATAACAAAAAAGGAACTTACCACTATCGAAGAAACTAAACAAAACTAGAATGAAATTATAAGTAAAAGAGAATAGAACACTAAAAACTACAACTACTGATCTTATAAACAGGTTTTTTTAAATTTTAAAATTAATCTCAAAAAGGACGCGTCCACCAAGTTGAAAGTTTCCCGCCGTTTTTTCCATGCTATTGTTTTTTTTATTTCAAGTTTTGTTCGGATACTATACGGCTGAAAAAGCGTCAGTGTAGCCCGCGAAATTCAAATTTTCTTAGTATTTTTATCCAATTAGCAGATCAGTATCATGTTGTATGTCGATTTAAACATGATTAGCGGCTGTAGCAAATATTTATTTATAGAATTATTATCACAAAAATCATCAATCATCTCTGTAAGTTCATATATTAGATAATATAGTCCTCCTGACCGTATTTCGGACATAGCGGCCAATCTCAACGGAAACTAGACTTCGGCGTGGGAAATATTATAGTGCGCAAGTGTGTGCACTGACACAGGCACACTCTCTCTTCCCTCACTCTCATAGTCTGATGGGACGGGAGTTCATATTATTACCCTATTGAATGACTATATCATGAAATCTTGACATTTGAGGCCAATTCTAACTTAAGGAGTTATATGACTGATTCTAATGATTCTAATCCAGTAAAGCCATATTTGGTGCGGCCACGAATCATATTTTAATCAACATACAACCTGATACTGACCTGCAAATTGCAAAAAAATTAAGTTGAATTTCGCGGGATACTTTAGCGCATCACCCTTAACAATATCTATCTAACATGCCAAAGATACGTCAAAATAATTTATGGAGCTGGAACGCCGCCGCCGAAACAGCAACGCCTCCCAAAATGACACTTGCGGCCCATCATCATTGAGGCCGCAAGTGTCATCTACCTACAATAGTATGTAAATCTTTTCTTAGTTTCTTTAATCGGCTAAAGTTCGAAACATCGGAATATCGAGAAATACTGGATCTGTGATGGTTAAATTCGATTTTTTCTACTTTATTTATTTTGAGTAGTTTTATAAGGAAACGAGTGATTAAAACAATACATCCCATTGAAATAATAGTTTATCTGATCGAAATTAAGTAATTTTTATCAATCGACTAAAAATTTCGCATAAATTAGTATGTCAGCTCTTCTCCCTAGCCTCAAGAATATGGAATCGCAATCGCATCTCATTCATTTTTCTTTCATCTAGTTAGCTGGTTCCTCTCTCTTGTTATTAATTTGCTTAAGTAAACAATATCCTTACTATAGTATATGTGTAAGATATTGTGTATAGCATAGCATACGTGTTATTATGAGTTCTAAAAAGGGAAAACGCCATGGCAACAAGCATTTCCCCATTGCTGAATCTGTGAGCATAGCACTGAAGATTCAGTTGGATAAGTTCATAAGTGATGAAAATGAGACTGAACTCAAATTCCCGACGTTCTTGTCGGCTCAGGAGCGCGGATTCATCCACGAGACAGTTGCTAAGCTCAGTCTCAAGTCGAAATCGCGCGGGAAAGGTATGTTGTTGATATGAAAAACAATATTGTACATACGTACCTATGATCATACGATGTTTTATTGCGTGTACCATTTTTATTTAGATTTATTTTTATTTAATTAGATTGATTGTTATGTTTACGTCGAACTATATAGATATATTGCACATTAGTTGTAATTATTATTTACTTGCGAAATAGATGACACGCATCCGAAAAAACTAATACTACAGTTACATTTTCTTTTATTCAAAAGTACCTCTTGAAGTCTATTTTAAGTACACAAATAAGATATAGTAATAACCAATCATGTAAATAAACAAATACCCTACAGATTGTCTGTCATCACATAACATTAAATAAATAACTCACTGTGCTATCTCATTTTATAATTACAACATTTTGTAGAACATAAGGAAACACTAATTAATAGGTAATTAGTTATGTCAATAAAAGTTTATCCAATAAATTAATTAATAATCATAATATTCATTATGGCTTTGGAGTACTATTTTTTAAGGTGTTTTGGTAATAGTTTAAAATTAAAATATGTACTTATATTAATAAAAAAACCATTATCCATCTGGAATTTCTCAGTAGCAACCCGGTATCTGGAATTTGTGCCCGGTTGATGGCAATAGGCTCGCCCCCTATTACATGGCACTTAAACATAACTGGCGAAATGTGGGTGTAAGTACTATAGGTACATCTCTGCCTAACCCTTCGGGGTAACAAGGCGTGATGTTATGTTGTTAATTAAAAAAACAACAGGTAATTTTAAATATTTAGTCTTTGTTTACAAGTTATTCTGCAATATCTCAGGTCAGAGGGAAATAGAACTAGCAGACCTAAACTAATCAAGTGTACAACATTGTGCAAAATATTTGTATTGTAGGTTTATTTTTAAGCATATTCTATACAAGTGAATCCTTATCCCCATGAGAGTTACTTGTGGTACTTTAGTATGTCTATTGCACTGTTTTTTTATCACAATGACTAATTTTCTACTATGGCCCCATATTTTTTTAACCACTAACCTAAATGAAATTGCCTTTCAATACAGAATAGGTTTCCAAAAACACACACAATTTATGTGGGCCACATATTTTTCATAGGATTACTCCATAATCTGTCTACAATTACCAGCAGATGCAACAAGGGTCAACCTCTAGAGTAGTCAGATAGGAAACACCAACCTCATTAAGTTTAAAAAATATATTTTTGATGTGTAAAAGTTGTTCTGCAAACCTACTTACAGAAATAAATAATACTTATCTGTAACAAAAATCACTCTGAATTCTTTACAGGTGTGAACCGCTACCTAACAATATACAAACGCACTGGCTCAACAATAATTCAAAATGATGCCAAGCTCATCTTGGACTCCAACATGCGGTGTAGCATCGCAGAGCTGTGCAATGCCTTCCCTATCACTAGCAAGGAGAAGGATGACCTTAGCAGCTGTCCTGAGAAGGAGAGGAGTCCACAACTCACACATAAGACTATGGGGCAGCTGAATAATGGAGTTGCACAGGTATTGTACACAGGTTTTTGGAAAAAAGCTATAAAAATATTCCCAATATTTTTTGAGAATGTTTTTATTAAACTAAGAACAGGTATTAGAACGTTTTTTTTTTTTTTTAAGTGTTAATAGAACACGATATACTATTTTTTTTTACCCAACTGCTCCAGATAGTGAATAGAAGCCTAAATTTTCCTCAAGTAGGCCATATACAAAATCTTAATTGTTGCAGGTTCCCAACACACAATACAATCCAGATTTGTTGAAGTTCAGAGAGAAGTTGCCGGTGTATGAACAGAGACAAGACCTCATCAATGCTGTTCTACATAATCAGGTGAGACATAAATCTAATAAAACATTATGTTTATATAACTTCTAGATGTACTCAAATCCTCACTCCTCAGCTTTCTTCACTCTGCCACTGAGGGGAATCCTGCGCGGGATAAAGGATGCGACTGCGCACGTCAATTGTTTTAATGATTAAGAAACCATGTGACTATTCGCGCCAATTTTAAGTTTAACACCTCCATACAATTTAGTTGATACAATCGGCGCGGGCGAATTTCATCTCGCATCCTGCGCGTGATTTGCCACAGTTAGGCCAGAGTTTTAGACCCAATTATAGATCTAACATTGCGACGATTTATTTGTGATAAAATACAACTTGCGCGGGATCAGAGTCGGCTCTAACCACGAAAAATTATGCATTTCTACGCGAATATGTATTATGAATTACGTAAATCTGACTGACACCAAACTTAAATGAAGGGAAATATTTCCTTCTGTACGTAGATCTTCTACGACACTTACAAGTTAACTTTTTGGCCAATATTTCAAAACTAGATAGCGCCGGCATTTCCTAGCTGACTGATCCTTGAGAAGAAATGCCAAACAAATTAAAAGGTCTCAGTGTCTTTAAAGGTCATTATTAAGATATTATTTAAGTCTGTAATATAGACTTATATGTTCTTGAGAAAGTTCAAATGAGTACTCGCAACCGGTGTGCGTGTATGACCAGATATATGAACGTAAACGAGGCAAAAGGAGTATGTCAGGATCGTAGCAGGTTGTGTTCAGTAGTTTCTGCCTACCGCCATGGGAAGAAGGCATGAGTTTATGTATATATCTCTAACAGTGCAGGGCCATGTTAACTGTCGCATAACTTTGTGCTATTGGTCGTCAATACCCTGAAACACAGGTTTTAAACCTAGATCAGACAGGTCTACATTACAGTTAGTATTAAATTTTCCTCGATTGTAAAATAAATCATAATTTTACTTTATACTTGAATAATTTTTATTTTAGTATATTATACTAGCTTTTGCCCGCGGCTTCGCCCGCGTGGTAGTCAGAAATTATCCCACGGGAACGTACTATCGGGATAAAAAGTATCCTACGTGTTAATCCAGGTTATAAACTATCTGTGTTCCAAATTCCATCCAAATCTATTCAGTAGTTTTTGCGTGAAAGAGTAACAAACATCCATCCATCCATCCTCACAAACTTTCACATTTATAATCTTAGTAGGATAGTAGGATTAATACTTAATTCCAATGCTTATTCCGCAGGTGATAATAGTGGCAGGTGCGACAGGCTGCGGAAAGACGACACAACTGCCTCAGTTGATGTTAGACTACTGTCAGGAACATAAGCATGCTGCGCGCATGTACTGCACGCAACCTAGGAGGATATCTGCCGTGGCTGTGGCTGAGAGGGTAAGTTATATTTTACATGCCTCATAAGCGAAGCGTGTGAGGTAGTGCTCTACTCTCGCCTTACAAACAACAAGTAATTCCTTGTGCTAAAATGTCTCTATTTACTTCTTACCGCACTTGTAGAATAATATTCACACACAAACGTCAAGTAAAAACACTAGTTTCAACACTCATGTTATTTTCCAAAGGCAATTTGCTATTTAAAATAATAAAAATAAAAAAAATAAAAACTGTCTGTATGTATGGATCCTGGCATGGTCACGAGAACTCCCGAAAAACTCAACTAATCGAGTCCATTTTTTTTAAACGCTTCCTTGTTATCGAAAACTAAGAGTCCTTTCGAAAATCACGGTCTAATTCAAAGTAGTTTAACTGTAATTAGTAATATAAAAATACGACTGGACATTTCGTTCATAGTATATTTTTTATAGAATTGAATGAGATTAAGAGGCGTGCACTTTTTGATTTTCCAAAAATCAAAAATTGCACGCCTTTGATTTTCAACTGGTTGAGAGAGAAGTGTGACCATAGATAGTGAATGAATGAATGATTCTCTTTATTGGCAACAACATAGGTTACTAGCTTTTGCCGACGACTTCGTCCGCGTGAAATTTCTTGTTCATCAACCCACCCCGTGGCATCGCCTGCCCGCTCTATTACTTCGTTTTCGCTTAGCGTCCTTTCTGACTTTTTCCATTTTGCTCGTCTCCTAAGGGTCCCAGCGTGATTATATTCTTTTTTTTATTTATATTCTATTCTTTTGTTAAATTATCAGTTAAAAAATGACCAGTGAGTCTGTTATAGGCTGCAAGTCCTAAGTCATCTTTTAAAATACGCGACATGGTTCTGGGTGCTATCTTCATCTCCCGAGATAAAATATTTTGCTTTCGGACAGGATTTCTTCGAATTCTTTCCCTTACGGCTTAGACCACCTTTTTCGTACGAACACTACGTGGACGGCCAGATCTTTTTCTGTCACAAACAGAGGAGGTCTCATTGTACCTATTAATAGCCCGGTACACAAACATTTGACTAATACTCGTACCAAGCGTATGGAGAGTTTTAAAAATTGCATTTGGCTCCATACCAACTTTGTGTAATGCAATCACAGCGATTCGGTTCTCTTTATCACCCCACTCCATTTTAATATCGCAAAATATTGTACAATGTATTGGCGCCAAAATTAGAAAACACGTTGAACAATCGTATAAAAATTACAGATTCCAAATTCAAATGTAATATCTCTCTTATTTTTAACTGTAACAGTATTTATGGCCAGACTAAGTATTTATAAACGTTACTTAAAATTAAGTAGTGATTAGCGGCTGTTTAACCATACATTTTTGATGTTTAAACTCCTCTTAACATTAAAAGCAACGTTTATGAATAAACCCCATAGATTATGGACTTCGTGTTTAGGGGGAGTAGATCCTCTGATCCGCGCCACTATTTTCGCTGTTTAGAGTGAATTGCCGAAATCGAATCGCTTTCTTCGTTTTGGTCTCTTGCCTCTCTTGGACGCAAATAACGCATATCCTCAATGCCATAACCTCATGATTTACTAATCTAATATTTTTCTTTTTGGTTCAGGTGGCCTACGAACGTATGGAGAAGATAGGACAGTCGATAGGCTACCAGATTCGCCTGGAGTCTCGAGTCAGTCCGCGCACTGTGCTCACGTACTGTACCAACGGAGTGCTGCTTAGGACTCTCATGGCAGGAGATACCTCGCTCACAGGTTGGTGGCATTGTAAAATGGACCATACCAAACGCTTCTCTGCTTAACCTTTCAGTTCTAAAGTTACAAGTTTAAATTCATGTATATATATATAATAAAATAGTAACGAAGGCCGGCGGCCCCGCGCCTACGGTGGCCGGGAGTCGGCTATCGATTCACGACACCCAGGGTGTCTCCTCCTGCGGCGACTAGGAGCGTGAGGGCACAATGATTGCCTCTCCCTCACGCGCTCCGCCTCCTCCTTCGCGAGCATTACTGCTTCGCAGAAGGAGGTGACTGTTTGCCATTCCCTCTCGCTCCGTACCATGGCCTGGAGCAGGGCCGGACGCGAGAGATCGCCGCCACGAGGACACGGCATAGGCCTGCTATCCCAATCCTAACTCATTTTATAAATGCGAAAGTGAGTTTGTTACGCTTTCACGCTGAAACTGCTAAACGGATTTAGATGAAATTGGCAGACCCTGGACCTGAGTTAGTACTTTTTATCCCGGTAGTACGTTTCCGTGGGATAACTTCCGAACTCTACGCGGACGTTTGACGGGAAAAAGCTAGTAAACAAATAAAGATGTAAAAAAAATAATTAAAGCCATTATTAATTTGCAGGTGTAACACACATATTCGTGGATGAGGTGCATGAGCGGGACAAGTTCAGCGACTTCCTGCTGATCGCTCTGCGCGACGCACTACCGCGGTTTAAAGAGCTCAAGTTGGTGCTCATGTCGGCTACCATGGACACGCAGATATTCTCCAGGTAAATATGCAATTAAATACTAACTTGGTAGGATTACACCTTTATGGTGAAGGAAAACATCGGGAGGACACTTGGACTTACTTATTTAACTACGGCTGTAGACCTCGCGAGTCTGTCTTTGCATAGCTTAAAACTGAATAAATGTTCACCGCGCACATTAAAACTAAAAGCGCACGCAAAGAGCACGAAATTACTGGATGATGTTTTTTTTTACGTTTTCAACCCCTATATCAACGCCATTTTGAAAAATTACGAAAAACTGAAATGAAAAAAAATAAAGAATAAACGAACCTGCACCCTAATTACGTAACACACTATCTACCACAATCTGAATCATTTTGAACGCTATTGCTAATCCATTGCTTCATATGTTCGAAAAAATTGTCTGCTCAACAACGTATATAATGCAATGAATGTTGTTAAACTGTCAAAATGAAACCCATTCCTACTGTTAATGTGTTACGTAATTACCCCGCTGCTCGTGCTCAAAAAAATTCACGAGAATCTGTTGAGAAATGCGGCCGACACGAAAGCATTTTTGCCCAAGCTGAAATAGAAACGATTCGCTCGCGCTTCGTGCTCGCTCGGTCGATTAATTACTTATTTAATTTAATTATTATTTAACATAACTCACGCCTGTATTCCCCGAAGGGTTAGGCAGAGGTGCACCTATAGTACACCCACATTTCGCCGGTTATGTTTAAGTCCCATGTAATAGAGGGCAAGCCTATTGAATTAAATTCCCTTTAATTCCCTCATGATTATCTAATTCGTTCTAGAACTGATGTGTACAATTGCTTGTTGGTTTAGTTAATACCTGATTAAATTGACGTCCTATTACGAATACGCGATAGTAACTCCGCGCTATTATGTAGTGTCCGTTTCGTGTGATATAAGAACAGAACTCCTCTTCCAAAAACTTCTAAAGGGCTAAGCTAGGTACTCCAGTTTCCATCGTCGTAGAAAGAAATGGAGGGTAAAAGAAACATTTCTTTTACGCTTACGGTCTTTCCACGACATAAAAAATATATTAAAATACAATCACCTGCCGTTGTCCCATGTCTTGTAGGATCGGCGCGTCGTTTTCTTTCATAGCCCAAATGTGCCATCACATTATCAATTATTTATTTGTTTATTAAAACTTTATGCACAAATAAAAAATACTGTAGTCGTACAAAGGCGGACTTAATGCCCGAGGCATCAACTCTCCTTTCCACTCATATCAGCACTGGTGTTTGTGATACAATGATTTTTTTCATTAGTACAGACACCAACGATACACTTAATTCTGAAATGCCATATTTTTATTTAGTGTTTTTTTTTCTGATTTTTTTTATTTTTTTTACTCGCCCAGTGCATCCATCTTTCTTGAAATCGTACTTCCCTTCACGTTTATTTTCAAGTCATTGCAATACAATTGAAATACCCCGCTCCCCAGATACTTCAATAATTGCCCTGTGATCACGATCCCGGGCCGCCTGCACGAAGTACAGCGCTACTACCTTGAAGATGTTCTGAAGATCTCGCAGTACAAGACGCCCAAGATGACGCAAGTTGAGAAGGAGCTCAAGAACAAACTCAAGAGCGGGAACAGCTACTGGTCACAGCTTGAAGGTATGTTAATAGAATTGTGATATAGCGACAAATTACAAGTATGATGTATTGAAATTGGATGGTATCGGAATATTCTAAAACATTCGCCCCTTTATTTATAAACGTTGCTTAAAGTTGAGACCCATTTAATCGCAAAATATGTATGTTTATCAGTCGCTAATTATTACTTAACTTTAAAGAATTTTTATAAATAAACCCCACAAGCTACAAGAAAAGTATCCTTCAGGGGAGATCACTTTAAAAAAATTGGCATATTTTCAAATTTCGGTCAAGCGTCAGTGTTTGAAAAAAAAAAGAATGAAACCCTTTATTTGCTGCAAATAAACCAACTGATAACTTGAAAATGAAATAGTTGCGATTCTGTAAAAACTACCAGTGCAATAGGTAGATTTTTTAAATTTTAATATAGGTATGTCGGTTTGCCCTAATTTTGACCCCTAGGCACGCCACTGCCCGCTGGGTCTAGAGAAAAACCTTGGTTTGTAATAACGCTGATGAACTTAACAAATACAATTTTCACATTTTTGATAAATAATAACTAACCTCTAATAATTCTGTTCAGGCCAGAAGCAAGAAGACGCAGGCAGCAGCAGTAATAGCAAGGATGTTAAAGAAGATAAAGAGAATGTGATCGAGCCCTCACTACAGGCTGACATGGACGAGTTTCTTGACGAATGCTTTAATGAAGGCACGCTGGTTAGTAACCCGTTACTTACTGATTAGAGTTTTAGTTCCTATTATTAAGAAAGGCTCTTGGAAGAAGCCTAATTTATGGTTTCAAAGAGTAATAAGCTAATTAATTTTGTACAAAGGAATTTTACAACCTGCATGAAGTATAACATTTAGTGAAACTTTGTCCGGAGCGAGATGACACAAGACTCAGTGTAGAAAAATCCCGTATAAAGTATTCACCGTTCTAGTCGCACTTTTTATAATGAATACCTCGTATTTTAAACTATACATGTAGTTTTTCTAGGCCTCCAGGGCCTAGATCCGAAATTCTGTTTTATCAGTTTTTTTCTAAATTTGTAAGTCTTTTACGTCTTGCAGGTGGGTTAATCCAGCCGTGAGGAAAGCCGCATGGCTTTAAAAACGCTTTAGTAATTTTAACCTGTCTATTGGCTGCTTTATTGATGATAATCCAGTAACACAAACTGTTGTCCCCAGGACTCGTTCACCCAGATCCTGTATATGTACATATCGGAAGGCGTCCCGGTGTCGTGCGGCCACTCGCGCAGCCGCCGCACCGGCCTCATGGCCGCGGCCGCGCGGGGCCTGGCCGAGACCGTCGCGCAGATGTTGCACATCGGTAACACACACGGACACAGATATACAATAAACAAAATAAATATAGATAAAAAAGTACAATAGATCACCTATTACAGACAACAGATAACAAATTATAGAGATACTAGCTGCGCCCCGCGGTTTCACCCTCAGCGGTATGAAATATACTTAACGACTTATTTTCAGACCTAAAAATATACACAAAAAAATTCACAATAATCGGCCAAGCCGTTTTGGAGGAGTTCGATAACAAACACTGTGACACGAGATTTTTATAAATTAGATGAGGGTGTAAAGTTCACTTACACCCCCTTAGAAAAGGGAGGATCCTCCGACCAGACGAGTGTTGTGTCTGGTGGGCAACTGCCCAACGATTGATGTCGGGGCGTTGTATATGTTAGTTGCGCGGTAAACTCTGCTTGCGCGATGCAGGATTTTTCGTGACGTCAGTGTGACGTGTAGCTTGCATGTGGCGGTGTAGATACCGCTACAGATACATAAATACATACATACAAATATATATGGAACGAAAATAAATGAAGTCTACAGATAATTACAGATACGAGAACAAGATCACAACGACAAGTAATGTTCCTTCACGAGTCTTTTAAACACAAGTAACGAGTGCGCGCGTTTTATTTCTTCTGAGGCATCAATCGGCTAGGAAATGCCGGCGCCATCTATTTTCAAAATATTTAATATGTCTTAAAACATCTATTTACAGAAATAAACATTTAATTTAAATTCAGTCATTGCGCAAATCAGATATTAAGGACCCTTCAGGGTAGCCCCCGAAATTCAAATTTTGTTACGTTTTTTGCAATTTACAAGTCACTGTCAGGTTGTATTTTGATTGAAATATGATTCGCGACCGTAACAAATAAGCCTTTACAGAACTATAATCATTAGAATCAGCAATACATCTCTATAAGTTCATATTACCCTATTGAATGACTATTTCATGAAATCATGACATTTGAGGGCAATTCTAACTTAAGGAGTTGTATTGCTGATTCTAATGATTATAATTCTGTAAACCCATATTTGATACGGTCGCGAATCATATTTAGTTTAACATACAACCTGATACTGACCTGCAAATTGCAAAAAACCTAAGAAAATTTGAATTTCGCGGACTACCTTGGTGCATTCCCTTTAATTACCGAAAGTTACTAATAGCGGCAATAATTACACAAATACATTCCCAAATATTTGTTCCAGGTGCCGACCCATCTGCAAAAGACAAGGACGGCAAGTCCGCATACGATTACGCCGTAGAAAACAACCATACGGACTGCGCTAAAATCCTCTCAACGTTCAACCTAACTGAGGAACCTAAGGATAACGCGGAAGATGACAGCGCAGCAGAAAACTTCCTCCTAGATATATACCATCACGCGTTTTCAGAAGAATTGATCGACCATGATCTTATGCTAGCATTAATTAAGCATATACATATAAACTTACCGAAAGGAAGTATCCTAATCTTTCTTCCAGGATATGACGATATAGTAACTCTGAGAGACATGATACAATCCTGTTCAGACATGAATGTGATGAAATACCAGATATTTACTTTGCATAGTAATATGCAGACTCTGGACCAGAAGAAAGTGTTTAACCCTCTTCCTAACGCAAGGAAGATAATAATATCGACGAATATCGCTGAGACTTCGATTACTATAGATGATGTGGTGTATGTAGTTGATTCTTGTAAGGTGAAAGAGAAGTATTATGAGTCCAATGGCGGCGTGTGTTCGTTACAATGTGTTTGGACGTCTAGGGCGTGTTGCCAACAAAGGGCAGGACGAGCTGGTAGGACAAAACCAGGCCATTGCTTCCACATGTGCTCCAAACGTCGATTTAATACCCTACCTTTGAACTCCGTTCCGGAAATTCTAAGAGTACCTTTACAAGAGTTGTGTCTCCATACTAAGTTGCTTGCGACTGGTAATACACCCATTGCAGATTTTCTATCGAAAGCTCTAGAACCTCCTTCATTTTTAGCTGTAAGGAATGCAGTATCTCTGCTTAAAACTATTGGTGCGTTAACCCCTATGGAAGATTTGACGGAGATCGGTCAGCATTTGTTAGATCTGACCGTGGAACCTAAATTAGGAAAGATGTTGCTCTACGCGTGTGTTATGAAGTGCCTCGATCCTATATTGACGATAGTATGTAGTTTGGCGAACAAGGAACCGTTCCAGATATCGATGAATCCGGAAAATAGGAAGAAAGGAAGTCTGGCACGTAAGGAATTTGCTGCTGATAGTTATTCGGATCATATGGCGTTGTTACGAGCGTTCCAAGCGTGGCAAACTGCCCGAGCGAATGGTACGGAACGCGCGTTCTGTGCTAAAAACCTTATTTGTGGCGCCACCATGGAAATGATTGTCGGTTACCGGTCACAGTTGCTTGCCCAGCTGAGGGCATTATGCCTCGTTAAGGCACGCGGTTCAGGAGATATAAAAGACGTGAATTTGAACTCTGAAAAGTGGCATGTTGTGAAAGCGGTATTGGTTAGCGGGTTGTATCCATCAATAGCTCGTGTGGACAGAGATTCGGCGTCTTTAAGGACATCGAAAGAAGTTAAAGTGGCTTTCCACCCAAGTTCTACATTACACCAAGGAGGTGGATTGACAGGCTCACAAAAGTCCGTACACAGTTTACCTACAGACTGGGTCGTGTTTGAAGAAATATCCAGAGCTGGAAGGTTTTGTTTCATCCGGTGTAACACGTTAGTGACGCCATTAACGGTTGCGTTATTCGGTGGGCCGCTAAGGTTGCCAATTGGGGCTCTGACTCAACGCGCGAACCCGCCAGGGCTGTCGAGCGATTCAGATAGCGAAGCAGATGAGAATAACGCCTCGCCTGACACGGCTGTGATAACCCTAGATGATTGGATGGCGTTTACCGCCGACGCCTCAGATGCTATAAGCGTATTTTACCTCAGACAGAAACTATGCGCCTTAGTTATCCGTCGCATGTCGAACCCGGCAAAACCAATGACGCCTTTAGATGAACAAATTTTAAGCACAGTGGTACATTTAATGGGTTCTGAAGAAAAGAATGTTGGTCTGAACCAACCGAGCGGTATCGGACAGAGACCGAAACCGCTTACTGTAGACTCACCGAACTGGCGATCACGTTTAGAAAACAATGAGCAATACGGTCACGATAATAAACAATACTACCCTCAATATAACCAAAATCCAAATGACGGCGGATTTCCGGGAGGAAACTTTTATAATAACGCGTATGGGGGGGGATACAGGAATGGTCAGGGAAGGCCTGGGGGGTGGAGGAATGATGTTCCTCAACCATTTTCTCCCCAATCGTATAGCGGCCCAAAGAGTCCTATGTCCCCAAACGGGAAGACGTTGTTGGCAAATATAGAGAAGTATGGGGATACTGGAGAGGGGAATGTAAGGTACTTTGTTGCGAAGGCAGATGATTCACATAGCGTGGAGGTAGCACAGAGTACTGGCACGTATCCCTTCACGCAAGGCACCGCTAAGAAACTGCAGAAGATTAAACAGGTGAGTTCCAAGCTATTTTTATTTTTCGTGATTTTTGTAAATGTGATGGTTACTTGTATATCTATATTGTATAATATAAATTAAAGTCGCTTTTCGTGTCTGACCGCGTTCTTCTAAACTACGCAACTCATTTTGATGTGATTTTCTTCATAATTTAGAGAATTTGTTCGGGAAGGTTTATGTGTATAATACATTAATACAGGGTGGCAGGGACCCTGAATTCAACACATGATTCTAGACCCCCTAGAGTAGAAATGTTTCGTCGGTTATAAAAACAAAATCTGCTGTTTCATAGAAAAGAGCAATATCTACTCGGTCAAAATGTATGGAGCAGCTAATTTTTTTTTTTATAACCGACGTAAAATTTCAACGCAATGGGTTCAGAATTATGTAGGTACTGAAGTCATGGTTTCAGTTTGCGCGTCGATGTTTTGCCAAAACCGTGCGAAGCACGGGCGGGTTGCTAGTCTATTTAAATACAAGTTACCGCGAATCTCTTATGGTAATGAAAATTGAGACTAGGCTGTAGTTTCTTGGACACGCCACAATTGCGGCGGTAAGTCACCTCTTTGAGGAGTGAATTAAGCGGCGCTACGGCGTCCTCACCTTCCGCCTGACGCGGGTACTCACCGGACATGGCTGTTTCGGGAGGTTTCTGTTCCGGATAAGGCGGGGGGAAACGCCCGGGTTTTACCACTGTGTGGATCGTCTGGAGGACACGGTGGAGCATACGGTGGAGGTCTGCCCGGCTTGGGCGGAGCACCGCCGTGTCCTCGCGGGAGCGATCGGGGGCGACGATCTCTCGCGTCCGGCCCTGGTCCAGGCCATGGTACGGAGCGAGAGGGCATGGGAAGCCGTCACCTCCTTCTGCGAAGCAGTAATGCTCGCGAGGGAGGAGATGGAGCGCGTGAGTGGGAGCCACTCACTGCACCCCCACGCCCCTAGTCGCCGCAGGAGAATCGTTAGGCGATTCACGGCCAACGTAGGCCCGTCCGGTAAGGACCAGGTCCGCGTCAACGGCGCAACGTGTTCCACGCGCGCCTTAAAGAGATGTTAGCACACATTGACGGGGTCCGTTAAGGCCGATGTCTGCCAGGGTCGCGGGTTTGTCCGAAAGGGTTATCGTAACCCTGGCGCATAGGCAACTGAAGGAACACGGGTGGGTTTAACTCAGTAAAAGTCTGACACGCCCTCCCGCTCCGCCCAGAGCGGGAGGGCTGTTCTTAAATCAGTTCCAGTTCCGCTGAGTGGTTACTTATGGTTTCGATATTGATGATCATTAAAACTAGCCCTAATTAATTATTATTTTTATTTAAAAACACACACAGGCTTACCTTAAGCTTTCAAGTACATACATACTATGATGAATAATTAATTAAACCAATTACTATCAGTTGGTAACTTTTCTTTATGATTAGGGCTTACAAAGAAATATTCATTGAATCTTTGTTTAAATCTGAATCTTTGTCATTCAGGAGGGTTCCCGAGTGATCGTATTCTTCTCATGTGCAAGCGCATTTAAGTTCGTGGGCTGCGCCGCTCTGCTGGATGTTAGCGGGACACTCGACTGGCTGTCCAATCAACACGTGCCTTTTCACATGGTCCGGTGAGTGAAGATTGTTATAATACTATAATTCACCATTTATAGCCATTTGTGTTCACAATTAAGTTTCCAAAAATGCAAACAAATATGTATATTTGGAAAAGTAACTTTAAGCACGCTATCACAATTTTCTACAAATACCGCTGTTTTTCAGGTACCAATTAAATGAATAGGAATCACAACTGCGAGGCAACCATGGCCTCAAATTAAATATAATAATATATTCATCTCCAGAATGGCACCATAAAAATTGTATAGCCTCATACAAAATTTTCACACAAATACGTTTTTACCACCACAATAATCGCAGAAAATGAAAACAAATGGGGTCTGAATAGGAACCAGTATAGGTAGATCAATTGCATATTTAAACTTCAAAATAATCATAAATTGTGGCTTATATGGTCCTCTATACGTATACTTAATATATTGTACTTAAATAAATAACTTTTCATTTATGAGAAAAATAAAGAACGCTCTCAATTGCTTCATACATTTTCTACTAGCGGTTTGTCATTCCGTTTCCGCGCTCAGACCCGCCCTAGGAAGCACGAGTGTATCGTTTTCTTGCAAAAAAAGAAATAAGATCAAAATAATGATAAACTGATTGCCGTGCTGTATACTGTGGTTGGAAAAAGTTGATACTTTTCGGACTAAAAGTACGAGTACCAAATTTATTACCAGAAGTTGGTTTTGAAATAAATAAATCAAATTCAAAATGGCGGAAAGAACTTCTATTTTTTTTAAATTCGTTATGGTAGTCACTATTGGGGAGTTTGGAGGTAGTGAAGATTACGATTATTATGTAATGAGTTTTAGAATACAAGATGGCGGATGAAATTTTTAATGATAAATTGATATTATTATCCATTTTTCGTGTGGTAATTACGCATGTGTCATCCATTATTTCATTTCGATTAGGGTGTCGTGTATCGACGTTTCCGAGGACGGTTACGCGACACCACGCAGCGAAACACGACGCCGACAACATTGCGTGTGTAGTTATAGTTATAGGATTTAAAATTATGTATTAGTTTATTATTTTTGTTTTATTAAATGTAAATGTGTGTATTTTATGTATGGGCCCTCAGCTGCCTGAAATAAAATGATTGATTGATTGATTAACCTTTTAACCGCCCGACTTTATGTCAGTTGTCGTGCCCCCAGCGCCCGACACATTGAATCGAAAAATAAATACCTACAACAAAGAGGGATGTGCAATACCTACAATTTTTCGATGTCGATATTTCGTTTTATATAAATAACAACTGAGTAAATATTTTGATATTTGTTTTATTTAACATTATCCACTAGTAAGAAATACCAGTGTAAATAAGTACCAAAGAAACAAAAACAACTCCTGGTTTTCTTCCTTCTATTTTTGTCTACTCCCGTGTTTCTCAACTACTTCAGTCAACGTTTTTTACCGTAGGTATCTAAACGGCAGAATTTTTCACTGTATTTAATGTGTTTAATGCCGTCTTTTTTCGAAATGGAAATTAAATATGCAGGTACTTATTTATTATAGAAACTTGAGTATAATAAATAATACAACAGTCTGAAATCACAATTTAGTTTTATTCACTGGTTTTATGAAATACAAACAAAAGTCTTTAAAAATAAATATTTAATGAGTGGTCATGATAAATTTCAATACACATTTATCGACACACGAACGTAAAACTGATAGAAACACACAACACTGATGGAAAATTCCAGAAGTCGGCACTCGTTTATGACGTACGAAGCGGTCGTCTTTATCAGACCGTGGCGCTGGGCGTACTAACAAAGTAAGTTTCGGAAGATGTAGGCTAGGGATGGGAACCATCAACTCAGTTGCTGACATTTCACAAGTAAGTTTACTTAATTTCAAAGGAATTAAATGAAATACTCACAAATATTTGTAAAAACATGTTTTATTAACAATTGCTGTATTTGTTTTAAAGTTAATTAGTCAGTATAAAGAGAAATATTTTAATTTATGTTTATTTTTGTATCAGTAAATCTTGGCATATGTCCCGTCCCTCATGTCGGATTTTGTCGTCATGGGCGTTGCACATCAATACAATTTTCTAAAAATAATGTTAGTAATTCATCTAACTTTGGACTTTATTTTTAGGACTTCTAATTAAAAGACTAAAGTGTATTAAACTGTAAATGATTACTTAGTTAACTATTTACCTAATATAAACATAATTTTGATAGAATACAGCGTAATTAAATAAAAAAAGCTGATTAAACGAGCAGTGATATTTTGGTCGGAAATATACGACTCTGGCGAAATGGGCCAGAAAATATTTGTCGGATTAATCCGACGTAGGCGGTTAAAAGGTTAAAATATGTTTTTTTTAAATAATATGGACATAGCTATGAATAGGGATTTTTAGGATAGTGATCACGAATGTTTCATCTATATTTTATTCAAACACGCCAGGTGTTGTTTTTTTTTTATAAAAAGTCATCATGGTAATCAATTTTGGAAATTTTGTGGGTGGCGATTACAAATGTATCCTCATTTTAATTTGTATGTAAATCGAAAAGGTTGTACTTAACCTTTTAAGTATTTGGATGTGAAGTTAGTAAGTAACCAACTCTCAAAAACTTCGAAAATTTAAAGATGTCGTTCATTCTGTTGGAATGAATGACAGATAGAAGCGTTAAAAAAAGTCTCTATACAAAATAATATGCTTTTTACTTCTCCACTTTTTCGTATATAAAAAATTCTGAACCCGCTCCCCAATCTCAAAAGTGGGCGGATTCGGGCGTCACACATTTTTTTTTACGTTTTCTGAAGGGAATTAGTTAATATCCTGTTTATTTAAAACGATCACACGGATAGTCTACAGTTATCGGTCGGTTATATTTGTGTAATGTCATGCTCCAAAAATGGTAGGTTTTTTTTTTAAATAGTATTTTATTGTCAGCCCTCAGGGCGCGAGTCCTACTCGTACTTGTCCGGTTTTCTTTTTCTTTATGGCTTGAACATTTTTTGTACCTACGAATTTTAGATAATTCCAAAAGTAATGATGATCATGCTTATAATACTTAGTTACTTTTACCAAATGCAATAAAGTAAAGTTAGTACTAATTTTACTCAACAATGCTAGTAAAATTAAAAAAAAAACACCTTCCAGTACCAAGAGTAGTTAGTAATGTATAATATCGAGCGGACGGCGGTTTCAATGTTTTCGTGCGCGTAATGAGACTCCGACTCCGATGCTTAAACATGAGTGTTTAAAAATTGTGATAGCGTCCATAATACTTACACTTATGCTTTAGTTAGCGCAATGTACCCAACATTTTGTAATCTGTATTTATTTATATACTTAAGATTATACTAAGATTGAGAAATGCAACATTTTACACATCATAGATGTTTTTTTTTTATATCGTCGTCCTTCATTTGAAGCTTTAGAGACTTTGTTTTTCTATTCTTTCACCCCTTCAAGTACCTGCATTAGATGTTGAAGGCGAAAGCGCCAGGGTAGCCCGCGTAATTCAAATGTAAAAAAAAAAATCCTTTCCCCCGTACAGCCACATCGGCAACTCGCTCGCAGGCAGCGCGCGCGTGTGCGCCGCGCGGGACGGCGCCGAGATCTGCGGCGCCGCGGCGCGCGCGCTGCTCGCTGCGCACGCGCGTCGCCGCGCGCACCACGCGCCGCGCGCCATACAGAAGCATGCCACCGACATGTGAGGTGGGGGACTAACGACAACTACATAATGATACACTGGACGCGTGACTGCTGGCTTGTTTATGTACAGCTGTACAAGGATCTTTTGTCGCGCGGCCAAAATCAGAACTAACGTCGCCGTCTTG
Organism: Griposia aprilina; assembly: GCA_916610205.1. Lineage (NCBI taxonomy): Eukaryota > Metazoa > Arthropoda > Insecta > Lepidoptera > Noctuidae > Griposia > Griposia aprilina. The sequence continues at coordinate 20,295,760 of OU744298.1, forward strand.
TTTTTTCAATACATTTTTCAAAACAATGTTACAAATTCCGAACAACAGCGCTTGCAAGTCGACTTCATTCAAGCGTCAAAAATTGTTTGTAGCGCTGTATGTTATAGCGACTACGATATCACTTTAGAACTGGCCCGCACTGCGAAAAATGCTAAAACTGCGTTTTTTTTTTCGAAAATCTACATTATCATCATGCAGATTTAGGGGGAAAAAAATTACCTAAAATAAAGGTTTTGAGAAACTTATAAAAGTCAAATAAACACATGTTAAAACTAGATGAAGTCGGTGTTTCCTATCCGACTAAATTAAACCATAATTATGTAAGTTAATAATTACACAGCATACGAATTTAAATTCAATACACATATTATAAACAACCAGAAGAAATCGTAGGGATAGATTTCGCAGTGCGGACTGGCACTTATATTTTGTTTTAATATCTGTCCACTCCACATATCAGAGTCAGAACCTTCGAAGCTCTTTGTTCCGTCAGTAACAAGAAGAAAATGATTTTAATAAACTTTTTAACTTCTCACGTGTCTCGGCTTAGGTCGTCTAGTGTTATGGAAAATGCCCTTACGTCAAATACCAGAGTTTTGGGAAACCCTAACTCGGAAGGCCTCTTTCACACGGCGATCATCAATACGATATTGTACTGTATAATTTTGGAATCATACTAACAGTTTCATCCTGCATTTGTTTGAATATTGGGATGTTGACGATGTGTGATCCCAACTTATCACCGCAAAATATCGTACTGATCATCGCCATGTAAACGGGGCCGATTTGTGTGAATAAAGCTTATAAGAGATGATGTCACTGCTTATACTTTTAATGTGTGCGTCGCAATAATGAAATTGAGGACCCAATAAAATGTGCCTGATATGATATGACTGTTAGAATTGACGGAATCTATCGGAATAGACTCTGAAGGAAAATTACTCGACAACAATTCAAACTAAACTTTAGCTCCTTTTGTATATGGTTGAAATTGGTAAAACATTATTTAATCCATGCAGTCTAATAATGAAAAAAATATAATAAAATAAAAACTCACAAAACTAATAAACAATTGTGTTGACATAAAGTGGTAAGCACTGGCTGGCTGCGCTGCCCCAAAATTGAATTTAAATTTAAATGAAATTATGACACTAAACAACTCAGAATTTGTTTGTTTGTTTTGTCCATACGTGTTATAAAACTACTATTTAATACAGGATCAAAGTGAACAAAGCATGCATATATTCAGTAGTTACACCAGGAAACGCTTGGCTGTGTCCACATTCTTCTAATTAGTGATGCCTTCTATGTTATACAAGGACCTTGTCTCGACGACTAAAACATTTTCAAGGTAAAAGCGAACGGAACAACGAAATTCTTGAGTTCAAGTCATACTATAAAATTCACGTAATATATCCCGTTTCCATTTAAAAGCTTTGTGCTTCTCGGTGTGAAACCTTTCAGCTCTGTTTATAGAGTTTTTTTTTTCCTTTGACCTTGTACATCCTATAATTTTCACCTTTCATCCATGTGATGCAGTGCCGTTATTGCTTGTATCTATTTTTAACCGACTTCCAAAAAAGGAGGAGGTTCTCAATTCGACTGTATGTTTTTGAGTTATCCTTAATACTGCATATTTTTTCCACTTAGTTTATATTGATGATGTGCTAATAATTTCCTGTCACTGTTATTTACATACCAAGTAGTGGTATACGAATTTGTGTGAGGTAGGTACCGCAACTAAAAACTTTTTTACAAAAAAACAACCGACTTCCAAAAGAAACACTAAAAGACGTGAAAAATAACTTTCATTTCGGAATTCGGTGGCCAAAAACGAAAATACAAAACCAAGGTAACCGACTTCCGAAATGAAAGTTATTTTTGACGTCTTTTAGTGTTTCTTTTGGAAGTCGGTTGTTTTGTTGTAAAAAAAGTTTTTTCCATCCATGACCGATGATCTTTATGAATGATTCCCGCACCCTATTTGCATAAAACACTTTTAATCACAATCCGAGAGTTTCAAAGTCTAATCCATTTCTTCTTAGGTTTAAAAAAATCGTCTGCTAAAAAACGTAATTATCGCAATGAACGTGGGTGAGCTGTCGAAATGAAACCCATTGCGATCAATTTTAATTTTATCTGTTACGCAATTACCCCGCTGGCGTATTACTGCCTATGGCTACATAAAGCTTGTAATGCTCTTTCTAATAACTAAGGATTCGTTCACAAAATGAGAACTATTGTACGGAACTGTCTTCCATAATTATAAAATACAGGAATCTTTGTTATTTCTGTCCGCATGAACGACGAAAGAGTTCCTAAATGCATGTATATGACATTATACCTCGCTAATGTGAACTGCACGTGGCAATAAATACAAATACACCTATTTTATTGAATTGTAATATAAAGTGTCCGTGTGTATAAATCCGTGTTTGTATAAAAAATAAAAAGGATGAAAAAATAAATTATATGTTTTAAATAACTTTGATGTACTTATGTTAGTGAAAATGTGATCTTGTAAATTGTAGCAAGATTGTTACAAATGAGAGAATTTGTGTTAAATCTTTCGACCCTCCGATTTAGAACCTGACTCCACTGAACTGACTGAATCCACACAATATTGAGGATTGTCTAGTTGTGATGCTGAAGGGCGGTAGGGATTACAAATCATTGCCAGGGTAAAATATGAGAATTTTATTTTGGCAATCATTCGCAATCGGTTCGGCTTTTTAACGAATAGGTCTGAATCGGGGGGCTGGATGACTTTGTGAACTCTTTTTCTTAAGACAAAGATATTTATAATAATTTTTTGTTTCGTAAGCAATGGGTTCAATAACAAAATTAGACCGCGAAGTACAAAAAGACAAAAGGTAATCTTTGGAAAATACACTCCCTTAATACGTCGGAATCCTCTGTGAATAAAAGGTTTTTCAGAAAATTTGCAGCTGTCTTATTGACTGTTGTACTTTCACCCACACCTGCCTAGTAACAATTTAAATATCGCCTTTATTTCTTACCTTGTAAGGTCGGTTTTCGTATTTCAAATGTTATTGCTGACATGCGCTTGAGTCGTACTTTGCGGCCGTAGATTTTTATCATAGATAATAATATTATTAAGTCGTGTTACTTATTTTAACCTGTTTTTGTGTGTAGCTTTTAGCTGAGCAAATACACCATGTTTGGATCTCTCCTGCCAAGGATGTGATATATCTATATTTTAACACTTATCTCCTAAATACATGTATGTGGGAGAAAAATGTGGAGTTTGTTGTTCCTGTCTGCCCCTATGGGAAGAAGGCGTGATATTATGTATGTTTGTATGTTAATATCTTTTAAAACTTGTAACTAAAGTTAATGCAATCAAATAATAATTTTATTGGTATTTTTGTACCCACATCAAATTGTTTTAAGTACATTTTAAACATAGATGTTGCCACGATTTTATAGAATATTCTATCGACGTTCATTTTTAAACTAAGGGCGTTTGTCCACCGTGTAGTGGACACGCGGCAATTTTAAATGTATATGTCGCTATTTCGGCGCCGTCATGTCGTTCTCGGTGACGTCATCTCGTCCTCGGTGACGTCATCTCCTTCTCGGTGACGGTGGCGGTGGACACACGCCCTGAGTCTTTAATAGATGTATTTATTAGGACCAACTGTATGCGTCTGATAGATTGATAGCCAGCACAAATTTAAATGTTAATAAACGAATTTTATCGATAACAATAATTTGAAATTTTCTTGTACGGTTGTAACTGTAGAATATGGCTGTTGACTAATATACCGGGAATGTTGAGCTGTTCAACAAAATAAAGAAATTCCACTTTTAATTTGCTTTTACAAATCGATTAGAAATAGTACTTAAGGCATTATAGGACTCATAATACAAAATTGTGACTTTTAGAACTGAGAGTTGATGTCGTTAATAAATTCTATATTATCAAGAATATGTTGTATGAAATACGACAGTTATTTAGGATCTAGTCAATTTTTGTTTCAAAATTATCTCAATGCTAGAAGTTACAATTCGGCCGTATTCTCAAACGCAACTCATGTTGAAGCCCAGTGTTCACCAACATTTAAATCAACTGATTAAATATTTAATCAACTCTATATTTAAAATTTCCTTAGGTAATTGACATAAACCAACTGTTGAAATACCTAACCGGTGGTTTGAATGTTGGTGAACACAGCCTTAACTCGCAGCTAAGCATCATACATACTTTCCCTGCAAATGAATGTGAATTATAAAGACCGAAAGACTTTAAAAAAAACTCTTAATCCTCGTTTGAGAATTCCGCTTTTGTTGTGTATGAGAATTTGGCGCTGAATGAAATTTTAACTAATACAAAATTCAGAAGATGAAAGCAGCTTTTAAAAATAAGATTATATAGTTTCTGCCTACCCCTATGGGAAGAAGGCGTGAGTTTATGTATGTATAATATGTCGTGTTTTTGTTGAGAACACCCGTTCATTGTCTTTGTCCTGATGCCTCGACGGACCGTGTATAGACCTTAATGTTACTGACGCGTGTATACGACTCTGGCGTGGTCCGGTGTTCAGCTTGTTCTTCCTCTGACCGTGCTGGGAAAAATAGATGTTCTTAGATTAGTTCTTTATCAAATATCGAACTTTTTCAGGTTTACATACTTCGTTCAAGCTTAGATTTCAGTTGCAGCTCTAGCTGTAACTTTTCTAATAACTCTCGGCATCCAATCCCTTTTAATATCTACCCTATCGGTTTCCTCTGTTTCCTACATTAGATTTAAATATCTTTTTCTTTTTTAAATCTATCTATTATTTAATACACGTATGTTTTACTTTTAAATAATAAATAATAATAATAAATCCATTTATTTTCACTTTTTGTATGCGTCTCAGTGTTGAGTGGTAGGTTTAAGTATTTATAATTGTCTCAAATGCCCGGGTTACGTGAGGCTAGTTTTTGAAGCTAGGATAGCAAGATAGTGCTAATAAGTTAGCAAAGCTTAGTCACTAGCATCGTGGGTACAGAACAATCCTCAAAGAAAGGTAGTAAGCTAGTGAGATAGATTAATAGGATAGGGTTCTATGTTTGAGCTAGTACTCCACTCCACTGATTTTACTATCCTGGCTTGTGTAGCCTTATGTAGCCGGCGAAGCAAGTATCCCATCGGATCATTATACTCCACGGAATCAGTTACCGCAATGCTATTAGCTTAAAAGGACATTGGGAAAAAACATCCCCACCCTCCAACAGATTTGAAACAAATGTCATTTGAAGCGTCTGGTAGATAAGATACTTTTTTACTATGGCGACATTCTTCATATACATGTGGGGTATTGGCACCTGGAATATTATTTTTTAAATATATATTAGCATTATTTTACATTATATTTTCTTCGCGTGAAATTAAGAGGAATACAATATACCAATCTATGGTTCTCATTTCTTTTTTCTCTCATTTTTTTGTCCTATGACTATTGGAGGGTGGGGACGGAGTCCATACAAAATCTCCCATGGTCCTTTACAAGCATCGTGTAAATAGCTCTGGCACGTGGCAAGCCAGGATAGTATACAGAGATTCTAGCTTGCTATCCTAACTTTTAAATTTGCCTCGTATATCTCGGTAATAAGAGTTTAACCGCACGTCCGTGGTACAAATTTGACTTGGTCAGCGTCTTTATTTCTTAGCATTTTGGGCTGTTTTCGTAGTCCAAGTGTTGCTAATAATGACTCGCGGTTAACCGTACTAATATCAGGTCGCCAGTATTAATATAATGCAGTACAATAATGTGTAAATCTTTTGTCGCTTAGTTTGCTTATTTAAGCTATAGTACGAGTAATATCTGACCACGCCGTGTCGAGTCAAAGCCAGCAGGGCGTCGTTTATCTTACGTATATTTCTATTTCAAGTACAAATATTTCATCGCAATTAAACCCCCAATACTGGTGCTTGTTCCGAGGTCGCCTCGGGCTGAGCTTGTGCCTCTTAACCAGTGATGTGCCTCGTTAGCCTCAACTCTAGCATTTGTTTTATTTTCCCAAAGGTACAACTATATTACAGTCGAATTCTACCGATGTCATCGACGTTTCAGATCGAACCAGTATGGTCCTTGGCAGGCTGATTACGTTCATCGATCGACCATCGATTATGTTACGAGGTGGTCAATATCCACTCGTCGACATCGGTCGAGTGCAATATTGTTGCACCTTTAGATATTTGTGAGAGCCAAGTTTTATTATATAATTTATGAATTCAGTAATTTGATTGAACTTGTTGTGAAAGATTCCTATTGGGTTGTGTACATATTGTTTGTGATAACTGTTTAATTTTTCTTTTCCTAAATTAAAATTACCTATCTTAAGTTTATGATTGTTTTATTTTACAGTCATTCCTGCTTGATAACTATCATTATAATTATTGTAGTATTTCAGATAAATTGAATCTTAATCTATTTGAAACTAGCTGTATTCGAACCAATCAAGTACCCAAAACAGCAAGTTCGTATGAATAATAAATATTCTGCATGATGAATAGCAGTCTTCCCTGAAGTATGCAGACGTATTTATCAGCATATGATAATTATGACTCACTGCATTCCACGACTACATGCCACGCTAGTTGCAACCCTATCTTTATAAAAATAAGGGTGTATTTAATTTATAGGGAACTCTAATGAATCGGGTAGATTTATGCGTTTAATTAACTCTAGTAGTTTACTGCGTAGTGGCTCGTGCTACAGGTCATCTTGGGTTAATTAAAGTCTGGAATTGTAACGTAAGTTCAACGGGGACAATCAGATAGTTGGCTATCATAAGGGTAAAGTTCCAGTGCTGAAGATAGGGACTTACTTAAAATAGCGACCTAATGTCGCGAATTCTGGTTTCATCTAAGGCGGTGATCACCGAGGTCTGCTTCAAGTCAGCTGAGGATAAATGGGACGTGGTTCATGGGTTGCCATGACATACTACTAACTTTATACATACTCTAGGAAAGGAGTATCAAACCTGTATTTTTTCAAACCGTATAACTCGTAAAGTCTCGCTCTACTATTATAAATACCTGGAGTAGCCCATTGGTTGAAGACAACGGAGGTGCCATTAATGTTAATGGTTTTGGTCTTGAAAGTAGATTGGTATTCTTATTGCACAAAATCAAAAAGGGCTCCATAGATTTAATTAGGATTCTCGTGTTCTACTATAGATGGTGTAATTCTAGCTATATTATTTTTAAACGTGTTGCTACCACTAGCTGTATAAGGCCTGCATTTTATTTTAAGCGCCTTTTTTATGTATTGGCATAGGGAAGAAATATTTTATAAAGACAAGTCCACAAAGGCGCCGTGATCATAGTAGCTTCAAAAAACAAGTTAATTAAATTAAAAGACCTAAATAGGTTGAGAAGGAGTAAATCTAAAATTTTTATATTAAAATCTCCACATAAAATTAAACTTTTATAACTTGCATTTAACTTATTGCGTGAATCCTCCATTACCGATTCAAAACTAATAAAATCCACAGAGAGGGTCGATAAGCGCAAACTATAACGAAGACAACTCAATAGTGCGCTCGATAGAAAGATTAACTAAATCTAAACGTTTTTAACTTGTTTGAAACAAGAACTAAACATCCAACTCGAATAGCCATTTTTCTTACAAACGCACTTTGCACGGTGAATAATCATCATTGATAAACACTACTTCATGTTCTCTCTGCCAGTGTACATTCAAACATAACACCTGGACATCATAGTTCTCCATAAATAAACTTAACTCTAGCTCCTCGCTGGGCAGACCCTGGCCCTGCATATTTTGAAGCACAACTTTGAACATAATTATGCAGCTTACCACACACAAATACATCGTTTATAAGCTTTAAAGTTTTATCTTTTAAGGTGATTTTCATAATAAATGTTGACAGGGCGTCAGGGTTATCATCATTATTACGGTAAGTCATTATTTTTTATTAATTGTTGCTCGTTATCGTTAACGCCAATAATTTCCTTATTTTTATTCCAGCCTTGAATTATTTATTAATTATAACTAATAGAATCCGTATTATGGAAGCTCAATTCAAATAAATAAAACCGTTTATTACAATACTAGTGCATTTATTTCGTAACAAATTATACCTATATTCAATATAAATATACATAATCAAAATTAATATCACATCAGAAAATACAAAGCTAACGATTAAGCCTACAAAATAATTTACAAAAAAACATTGAAAATTCTGTTAAAAAATAAATGACGCACGTAAAATTATCTTTGTCAAAAATATTTTACTATCCCTTTTCATTTACTAAGAACATAGCGACATAAGCCTTGTATTCACTAGGTCTTACGACATGCTTTTTAATTTGTAAGGGGTGTTATTCAAATGTTCGGATCGGCTGTATTTTTTTAACAACAAAGCTGACCTGATGCATTTACTACACATATTCGGTTCGTGCCAATCGGTAAACTCCTTTCGGCATCGCTGAATCATGTTCGGGTCGGTTCGGCACTATTCGAGCTGGGCCGAGCGGCTTTTCACCGAACATAAAGCTACTTACTAGATAGATATTGACGCCCGGCTGTGCCGAATCATGCCGACCCGAATAAGTGTGTAACAACACCCTTCAAAGATAATGCTTTATCTTTTCAGAAAAACATGAAGTTGATAAAATATGCAGCATCTTATTATGTCAAAGATAATTTTTAACTCAGAATGTCACATTTATATGTTTTACCCGTTTTTATAATGTCTTATATAAACTCGTACGAAGAAGGTTGTCAGTAGTGTTGCGTTTTCTTTAACTTTATACATTTACAAAATGCAGCGTCGACAGTAATTGTCACTGCATTTTGTAAATTTATAAAGTTTAGAAATCAATTTAAAGAATTCCAAATAAAGTTAATTCTGTTAAAAAAAAAGCAAAAGCATTAGCCGATCTTAAAACGAATCCAATAAATATATTTTTATATACCTATTTCAACATGTTTATCAAATTGACACACTACGTCTATTTGCCGTCTATAGCCATTTTATACAACTGTTAAAGAAAGACAGTTGTTATTTGATTATATGGACAATTTAAATTGGTAGTCAATTTCTCTTGACTGCACTTACTTTTATACAAAACTTATGGCTTGTTACGAGTACTGCACTATACTTAATTAATATCATCCAGTAATTTTAGCTTGAAAATGAATAGTTGAACTTTTAAAGCGATACAGCAAAGTCACATTAAAATTTAATCACAGCAACAAAATATTTTCAAAGATCTTAGTTTCTTTCTGTACAGGTACCTACCTAATATATAAGTATAACGTTGTATAATATGATATATTTTAAGGAACTAAGGGACTAACATGTTCTAGTGAAGAATTTAAGTCCATATATAAGAAAAAGAAAGATAATATTTTATGGTGAGCCGTTCTATGCAACATGTAACTTGTAATGTAACCAAATGACGAAAGATAGTTTACCGAATTTCACACAATGTTGCGTTACACCACAGATGATGTTGCATGTTGCACAAGACTGTTACACACTTAACTAAATTGTTCTATTCACAGGCACTTTCGATATAATTTATATTTCCTGTAGCTAGGCAATGTTATATGAATCTCTGTTTATTATTTACAAACTAAAAAATGTAAATTTTTAACATTGTCAAAATTTTATTTTTATTTGATTTTTCCATAAAAGCTGTATGACAAATTGAGAAATAATTTAAAAATAATTTTATCAATATTGTTAGTTAATTTAACTTAAATAACGATTACTTTTGGACTAAGTCTCGGCCGTATAAGATTTGACTGTAGATATTTATCTACGATTTATACAATAATAAATTACAACTACTTAAATGCTAAGCGAATTTCTGCGTCTAGAATCGTTATTCAAATAAATGTCGGGTACATTGGCAGGAAGTATGTACGGTCGAGGAGCATTATGTTAAGCAATTTTCAAACAAACTCCTTTCCCACATAGGGGGCGCCTCACCTTTTGCTCTATCATGCTGTCAATCATCAATAATTAACCTTAATATGTGGCCAGTGACCTTAAGGTGCTTAACATATTTATTCCTTGACTGTAGATACCTACCATGGCTACCACAATATTCCGACACTTCCATCAAAATTCTACGTCAAGTCCTTCATTTACTAACATCACACTGTCAATATCCTCAACAACAAGCGACGCAACTCAATTATTAAATAATAATTTTATTTACGCGCTCACGCTTGTCATAAAACATACACTTATCAGCATAAAATCACATGCAAAAAGATGACCCGATGCACCTAGTGAAAATCAACAATGATTTTGTCGTAAAGCACGGATTGGATTATTACAAATTTGAATCGAAATTCAAAATGGCAAATAACTGTTTCTAAATTAATACTTAATAACATCAATATAAATGATTAAAAAAAAGGAAAGCTAAATGTACATACATGGCTGTTATTCGTAGATCTTTGACCGTCGTTACAGGTAGTCAGAAGCTCGAAAGTCTGACAACGTCTTACCATGGGTATCATGATACCCAGTAACTGGGTTGTGAAGGTCAGATATGCAGTCGCTCCAAAACTGGAAGCCGACCCCAACTCAGTTAGGAAAAGGCAGGCAGATTGAAATGTACATACATCTTTTTGCACGTGCTTCTGTACCAACTGATATGTAGGCAATCTAAACTTGAGAGTGCGATTCGTCAAACCATTCTCTTTCACACCCTGTTTATTCATCATCAGTGAACCTCGCAGGCGGATTCCTCTGCTTACACCTTCGGACCAGCACATATGTGATACCTGATAAAGCCAGTAGTACGGGAACGCCTAGCCCGATAGATACGATGATAATGACGAAGAAAGAGAAGTTTTCGACGGGCGGCACTCCGTAACCAATTGTGAATGACCTGAAATTAAATAATGAGGTTAAAGATTAAAACATATTTATTCAAAGTTAAAGTCAAAGTCAAATCGTTTATTTCAAATAGGCACATAAAATGGCACTTTTGAACGTCAAAATTTACAAACAATTGAACTGATTCTAGTTGCCCCTTCCAAAAGGTAGTTTCGTATGGAGAAGAATGGGCAAGAAACTCCACCGTTACTTTTTTAAAAATGTTTTACAATATTATGTATATATAATAATTATATGTGAAGACGATGCACCTAGAATAAAATTACTATACCACAATAGGTAAAAATAATTAAATATAACGCATGACAGGTAAATTAATTATGAGATACATACATGGTGCTCACATATTTACAAATATTGAGAAGTAGATGATTTTTCAAAAAAAAAAAAACAAGTAATAATTTAGTGTGTGAGTTAAAGTAGTTACATAATGTAAAAAACAATGTCATAAAAATTATAAATTATACAATTAAATTAGCAACCAGTTTGATTTTGTCTAGACTCTAGATTGTCCTATGGAGCAAGACCAGCATGTTTCCAAGCATTCTTATCTAGGATATAATCCTCTAATTTGTAATATGCATGTTTACAAAGTGTACTTTTAATATGAGTTTTAAATTTTCTTTCATTTAATTGCAATATATCACAAGGTATTTTGTTGTAACATTTAACACAGTACCCCATAAAAGATGTATGCACTTTAGATAATCAAAAAAATTGTTGATCTATTTTATCTTTATTTCTAGTATTAAAATTATGTCTATCACTTATTTTATTAAAGAGATGTAGATTTTTTCTTACATACATAATATTTTCATAAATGAATTGACAAGGCACTGTCATAATATTAATCTTTTTAAATAGTTCCCTAAGAGATTCGCAACGACGTAGATTGTAAATGGCCCTGACAGCTCTCTTTTGCAAAATGAAAATGGATTCAATGTCAGCAGCCCGACCCCACAGTAAAATGCCATATGACATAATGCTGTGGAAGTAGCTAAAATAGACCAGACGCGCGGTTTCTACATCTGTTAACTGTCTTATCTTCCTAACAGCATAAGCGGCCGAGCTTAACCGCCCCGCAAGAGATTTTATATGGGGTCCCCATTGTAATTTCTCGTCTAGCGTGATTCCCAGGAAAACCGTCTGATTAACAAATTCTAGTTTTTCTCCATTCAATATGATGTTACATTCGCAACTTCTAACATTTGGTAATTGAAATCTAATGCATTTGGTTTTTTTTTCATTCAGTACCAAATTATTTACCATAAACCACTCTTGGACCTGAAGAATGGAATTATTCACGTCGTCAAGATTTTGTGACCGTCGGCCAACTTTAAAAATCAATGATGTGTCATCTGCAAATAACACCATCTTCGGTTGATTCTGCAGTAATTCGGTTAAATCATTAATGTAAACTAAAAAGAGGAATGGACCCAATATCGAACCTTGAGGAACGCCCATTGTCAATTCAGACCCTAATGAGTTCATGCCGTTTACTTGAACTTTAACCTTTCTATCTTTCAGGTATGATCTTAGTAGATCAAGAGCTGTATTCCTAATCCCATAGTGCTCTAGTTTCAGCAGAAGTGTCTCATGGTTTACGCAATCGAACGCCTTAGAGAGGTCGCAAAAGATTCCAATGGCATCTTGTGCTTCTTCCCAGGCGTTAAAAATGTTCTTTATTAGGGTGACACCAGCGTCAGTGGTACAACGCCCTTTGGTGAAACCGTACTGTTGTTCATGAAAGATGGAATTTTTATTAAAGTGACGTAACATTTGATTAAGCATTAACTTTTCAAACACCTTACTGAGAACTGGCAGAATTGACACAGGCCTATAATTGTTTGGTTCTTTGCTATCACCGGATTTGAACAAAGGAACTACTTTACTGTGTTTCATAAGATCCGGAAAGACTCCTTGGTGTACACTGGTGTTAAATATGAAAGCTAAATAGGGCGCAATAGTTTCGATGAGAGATCTACAAACTTTTACAGACATTCCCCAGAGATCCTCTGTTGATTTAATTTTAAGATCTTTAAAAGCTTTTATAACAGCTTGGGGGTTTGTATGCTGAAACCTAAACTCCAAAGGGCATGCCTTTACATTATTTTTAAGTAAGGCAGCAGAAAGCGCGGGTGATGAATTTAAAGCTTCAGTAGTTTTAAAGGGAATATTAGTAAAAAAGTTTTCAAATTCCTGAGCTATTTCTACATCTGAGCTGATGGGGCCATGTGCAGTCTCTAAATTAAATTCTGTATTACGCTGTTTTTTCCTGCCTGTTTCATTATTTATTATTTGCCAGGTAGTTTTTATTTTATCATCAGCTGATTTTATTTTATTGCTAATATAAATAGCTTTTGCTATTTTGCACACACTTTTAAAAGTTTTTGAATATTTTGCAACATACTGATGAAAGCTTGTATTATTCATATGTTGCTTTAGACCATAAAGTTCAAAAAGTTTTTCCCTGCTCTTACGAATACCTGGAGTCGCCCAATCACTAAATAAAAACTTTGTGTAAATAGTTTTAATCTTTAGTGGAAAAGTGATTAAATTGAGTGTTTAATAGTGAAAAGAACTCGGCATAGAACTCATTTGGGTCATCTATATTATTAAACCTTTGGTCACATAATGTCCTGGCCAAAGAATGATTTAATTTCTCTAAATTTTTACATGTAATTGGCCTAAACCTTATTAGAATTTTTTGTAAAGGCACGTAGGAGCAAAATGTTATTGTTTGGCCACTGTGATCAGATGGCAACTTATTTACAATTTGTTTGTGTAAATAATCACAATTACAAAAAATATTATCTATACAAGTGGCAGAAGAAGCTGTCACTCGGGTTGGTTCAATAAAAACATTTGACAAATCAAATGACCCAAAAAGACTCAATAATCTAACAGTATTCGAGTTATTTTCCAATAAATTAATATTAAAATCTCCACATATGATTACTGACTTACTACTAGTACTAAGTTTCTTTAACACATCTTCAATTACAGAATCAAACACAGATAGATTCTGGTAACTTGGAGGTCTGTATACACATACTATGACATATTATTATTCTCAAAAAGACACAGTTACATGAGACTAATGTTTCTTAACAAAAGTACAGTAAAGTGTCACCAATCCGGCACTATTAAAAACTAGGAGGGTGCCGGATTTTGTACAGAAAAATTCATAATATGTAAATAAAATAAAGCATTTCATAAAAAGAAAACATATAGGTATTTATTTGTTTGAGATATTATCTTATAATTAACTAATTAGTTTTAAAATAATCCTTAATTGAGATCTGCTTTTTTGCAACTTGTAATTCTTCTTTAAAATGTTTTCTCCACTATCCAACTTCTGTAGAATATCCATTTATCGTTCAAAGATAGAGTCCTAAGTTGCCGTTTACTTGACATTTTTAGCTACACTATTTTCAACTTGAAAACAACAGGTAAATATGGATGTGCTAGTGTGATAATTTTTGAGGTTATACTGATGCCGGTGCGCAAGCGCAGAACGAGAGTAGGGAGGGGTGACGGAGGCGTGAGCGGAGGGTGCCGGATTATTGGACATACCGGACTACTGCAGTGCCGGATTAGTGAGACTCTACTGCATAAATATTAAGTTCGTCAAAATCGTCACTGCATCAAATATTAATTATTATACACCCATCCCATGCATTTCGTTTTTAGGAAAAATGTTATTTGCGATTATGATATATTCAGCTAATTGAGTCTTACAGGCATTGAATGAGTGTAATTTATTTATTTATAGTTAAAAGTTAGGATATTTTTATGTTGTTGTGCGGCAGAAACGAAGGGCTTGTAATAACAGTCGTACGAGTCGATTGATCAGGTTAAGCTACGCTTGCTGTTGCGGTTGGTCCGTGGATGGGTGACCATCTTTACTTACTAAGGCCCTTCTGTGCCTCTAAAAGCACGTTAAGCTGTTGGTCCCGGCTGTCATTCATGGATCTTTTGAAAGTCGTTACGGGTAGTCAGATACCCGAAAGTCTAACAATCAGTCTTACCAAGGGATATCGTATTACCCAGTACCTGGGTTGTGGAGGTCAGATAGGCAGTCGCTCTATGTAAAATACTGGTATTCAGCTACATTCGGTTAGACTGGAAGCCCACCCCAACACAGTTGGGAAAAAGGCGGGCAGATTGATTGCGCGGCAGAAACGTAGGCGTTGCACCGGATCGTAAGTGGTTATTACCACCTATTGACATTTGCAATACGAAAGCCATCGCAAGTGCCACACTAGACATAAAGCTGAGGTGTCTCGTGCAGGGCCGGATCTAGGATTTCATTGGGGGTGGCATTCAGACAAGTTTCCGAGCTATGGTTAAAATCACAAGTAAACAAAAATAAAGCTTTTATTAGCTTGAATTTTTACAAAATAAAGTTAACGCGCCTTGTGCCGCTTTTGGCAAACCTATCTATAATTTTATCGACATCAACTGGAACATCCCTGTGGATGTGTAGGAGTGCAAGTCCGCAAAGCTGCTCCTCCCCTGTCCGCGTCCGCTGCCATGTTTTTAAGCGGCATAGAGTGGAAAACAAAAGAATGGCTGAATTTAATCGAAAAGTTGAGTCGAAAGTATAGAATTCCTGGGCCTTTTTTTGGGGGCATGGCCCCATAGTCTCCCCCCCCCCCCTTCTATCCGCCAATGGTCTCGTGCCTGTACATCGCCACTCAGTTAATATTGTATTCCCGAAACTTATCAAAATAGCATATTTTCCCCTAGGGGATAAAGTACTTCTTTATTTTTTGTTTGTTACCAACGAGCCTACAAAAACGAAAAAGTCTTTATTCAAAAATAGAGTAATCGCGAATAAAGACTCGACTTATTACTGTTTCATAAAAAGGAAGAACATTTTATTTTTGAAAATGGAACTAAACGCGGCGATCTCTTCTGTAGAATGTGCCTGCATTGCGTTGGATCTACAGAAGAAATTAAAAAAACGCATAGGCGCGAAATCTTTAGATTTTTTCTCTAATTTCAAATTGAATTGAATTGGTGACGGTAATTTATTTTTAATATTGTATTGAATTATTTTATTTTCTCACAATCGTAGTGAAAAGTAGAGTCTAACACACGGCGCTAAAAACCCATTATAACTCGGTTTCTATTTACTCCCGAGCTTTTATTGGGTCATTTTAGCCCCTTGTATAACAATCTACTATTTTTCTCCAAACCGGTAAGTAGCAACGCTTTTTGGCGGCAACAATATGTATGAGTGATTGAAAGAACACTATCTTTCCACTTCGTCATAGTTGTATACGTATAAATACGTATGCAACTATGGCGAAGTGAGAAAATAAAATAATTCAATACAATATTAAAAATAAATTACCGTCACGAATTCAATTTGTAATTAGAGAAAAAATCTAAAGATTTCGCGCCTATGCTTTTTATTATTTTAAATTATATTATAATCCTAATTTTTTTAATGCGAAAGTCAGTTTGTTTGTTTGTTTGGCTATCACGCTAAAACGGCTGAACGGATTTAGATGAAATTTGGCACACAGATAGACCATGACCTGGGTAAGAACATATGCTACTTTTCATCCTGGATCGCAGACGAAGTCTCGGGCAACAACTAGCTAATAACTTGTTAGCGGGCCCTATCAGAATACCAGCGCTGCGACACTTATTTTTTTTTAAATGTCGCAGCCAGCATCATGCTGAGATAGGGGCCTTTTGGCCTCGTACAGGGGGCCTAAAATGGACGCTTTAGCAGAACCATAATATGATCTGCGTAGAATTCGTATATCCCGCAATTCATCTGTTTGACAGCTGCTATTTGACATTAGACTCCATTAGAGCAATGCATAATTTGTGGACAATTTTACGAAACTTCATACAAAACTGTCAAACAGATGAATTGCGGGATATTAATTGTACGCAGATTAGAATATGATTCTGCCAAAGCGTCCATTTTAGGCCCACAGGACTTTCTGTTGTCATTTTCATGTTACTTTTGTTTTTTGTTTTTATGAGTGTGTTAAGTTTAGTTTCTGATAATCCTGTGCGAGCCCCAATAAATACTTTTTCTTTCTTTCTTTGTTAGTGATATTTATTTTAGAAGTATGCATGTATGTAAGTATATTCTCATATTATTGGTTTAATTTTATTAACTGAATTGTTTTTGATTTTATGTATTTTACTTTCCTTCTACTCTTACACACGGTGTCTACATCTCTTTATCTACATTTTTATCGGAGGTATGCTGGAAGAGATACTTTATTAATAAACATCACCTTTGTACGTATTTTTGTGTTGTTTTCTTTTTATCTGTTTATACAGGGTGGATGGACATCGACCCACAACCCTTTACCATAGATTCTGTACGATTCTAGACCCCCTAGCGTAGAAATAATTCGTCGGTTATCATAAAAAAAAACCCGTTGTTTCATAGAATAGTGAAATACTTACGCGATCAAAATGTATGGAACAACTTTTTTTTTTTACAACCATAGAAAAATGTCTAAGCTAGGGTGACCTGAATCATAGGCTGAATTCATGGTTACAGTTTGCGCACTGGTTATTTTTACCCTTGTACGTGTGTACATTATATGGATAAGTAGTTCCTCGGACGAGCTTCTTCCCAAAGACTTCGAAGAGTACGTTTGTATAATTTATTCATTCCAATAACTTTGCAAATACAGGGTCAAATTAAATTGAATGACGAAACTTCACAGATACAACTGGTATCGACATCAAATCATGATGAAATAATTAATAATTTTTCTGAATAAGATATTCTCGTTACTTACCAAGAAGTATAGTTATGTTGTCTATAGAATCCATCACCAGGCAGACCGAACGATATGAACATGCCCTGAATGAGTAAATTGTTTCGATCATAGTCGCGGTAGAAATCACTTAATGTATCCAATGAATCCGGTAGAATTAATCTGGGGACAAACAAAACATAGATGTTAACTTATTTATGTCAATCTCACGTGGATTATACAGGGTTAGTTTTCAAAGACCAGCCAAATTTAAGGATGTGGTACAGACCATCAAACTGAACAACTCTCTCCATGGGACCAATATCATCATCGCGAAAAATTTATAAACTGTCCCATACAAAACTTCAATACCTACTCGACCCAAATGTATAGGACCGCTGATTTTTTTTTCGCGATTACGATATTGGTCCCAAGGAGAAAATTGTTCAGTCTGATGGTCTATACCACACCCTTAAATTTGGCTGGTCTTTGAAAAATAACCCTGTATAACAGTTTGAAATTAACAACGCCTCTATTTCGTAGCAATGGTTTCCTAGAAGAGCGGTACCTTCATATTATAACAGCCGTCATGAAAATCATTCATTTTCACCAGTATTTGACATTAAGTCAAATCCCGCTGCCCAAAGATTTAAATCGCTAGATTTGCCCACGGCCTACTTAGTCACAAGAAAAACGGTCAATACTGAGAAGAATGTGCTCACATATTATTAAATCGCGCGTTTCCATGATAATCAAGTGAAGTCATTGTGTGTCAGAGGTGTCAAAACGAAACAGAAATGTGACTGTCTTTTGGCGCGGTAGGGCGAATCTAACGATTTAAATCTTTGCCGCTGTCATCATTTTCATGCCAGCCGTCACTGCAGCCATTAGTGGCACCCCTCGCTCTTCTACGACACGTATTTCATAGTTTTATGGTAAGATAGAGAAAACTTAGCGTAAAGTTACGCTTCGATCTATCAACATTTATGCATTTCGACGGATCGATGCAAAGGTTTGCGCTAAGCTTTGTCCCTGTATCTTACCCTAAGAATTAATACTGACATGCGCTTGACCATACAGAAGAATGAATCGATTCTTCTTCGTATATATTCTGGTCGGTTGATGCTCTTATAAGTCAGGGTCAAATTGATGAAATTATGTAATCTGTTGGTTTTTCTTGGGTAAAGAAAAACAGTACCTACGGTTATTATATTTTTTCGGGGGAATATTGAATAACGCTTCACATCGAAAACAAAAGGTTTGCGCACGCTCGTGCATGAGCATATGATTTGACTGAGCATACAATATATAATTGGTCAATACAATTACCTGGTAAAGTTCGTAATGTACGCGTTGGTCGAAGAGGACACGCTTCGTTCTGCTTCCGTGTAGCACACCGGACGGAACTGCATGAAGCCTCCGTCGTCTGACCGTCTGGACTTGGGAGTCTTTATCTCAAATATCTGTCAAGGAAATAATAAGCATAATAACAATTAACCGTGAAGAAACGGGTAGAGCCTTAAAAACGTTGTAGTATTCATTCCCATGCAGTTCGAACGCCGTACAAAAACATTTAGGATCAGTTTCTAAAAACACAATGCAGTTTATGTTCGAAGAACGAGAAATAAGGATTAAAAAAAAGAAATGTTTATACACAGAAACAAAATTTTTACAAGATATATTACTTCTCTTTCTATAGATATACTACTCTTCTTTCTTTTTTTTTAGGACATGTAAACAAAATTGTAACACTTTTTCACCTATAGGTACACCAAACTTTTCATGCACTCCTTAAATAAAACAAAAATACAGGTTTTTTACCGAGTTTTTAAAAAGGAGGTTATCAATTCGGATGTTCATATATATATTTTATTTAATGTATGTTCGGGCATAACTCCGTCATATATAAACGGAATTGCAAAATTCTTTTTTTGTTTGAAAGGGTATACTCTCGAGGTGGTCCCATTGTCACCAAGTCAGAATCTGATGAAGGGATCCCATGGAAATCGAGGGAAATCTGCAAATTTTCCAAGCACGCCTATAGCGATTTGGGTATTTTTTATAGTAACTCGTGCATTTGCTCTCGGAAAGCACCATTCGGTGAAGGCGAACTGATGATGAAGACCAGAGGCCACCGGAACTACTCAATTATAAGTATTTCACGGGTTACGATTCGATTACTCTATTATGGTTACTAAGCAATTTATGCTCGTCACAATGAATATGGAGAAATGGTGCTGATGGTGGCTTTACCATCAGCTCCAGTTCTTTTGTTTCTTACCAGGAGAACTCCTCAACAATTAACGTCCCAGCATCGGGAAAAGGAATATTTTGTAAAAGGTGTTGAGTAGTTGACATTAGGATATTGTAACTTAGATAAATTAATAGCTGACTCACTAAAAAGTGAAAAATAAAAAACTTTTTTACAAAAAAAAAACACGCGACTTCATAAAGAAAACACTACAAAGTGAAAAATAACTTTAATTTCGGAAGTCGGTGGCAAAAAACTAAAATACAGATCCAAAGACACCGACTTGCGAAATTAAAGATATTTTTCACTTTGTAGTGTTTTCTTTATGAAACCGGTTTTTTGTTTTTTTGTAAAAAAGTTTTTTATTTAAAAAATATTCTCTACGTTGAGGCTTTGACAACACACATTAAAGAGGTACTAATGTGTTATGATCGCCAACTAGTCCATTTTTACACCGTGCGAAAATCAATCAGCTAACTTCACATATGCAGAATAATTATGAAAATATACTTTAAAATGTTCTTTGACACTTAAAAATTCACAGCACACAAATTTCAAAAGAGGGGTAGGTTAGCATTACGCCTAAAAACAGTTTCATGCTGTACAAAAAGTGACAACGCTAACCTATCCCTTCTAGGTTTGGTCTTCAGTTTGTAATATTATTTTAAACCAGTTTGTTTCGTGGATAACCATATTTTTTCAGTGTTAACACTGTGATTTTAAAATTAAACACTCAGGAAGTGAATTAAATGAAGAAAGAGAGTGGTGACATTGTCTCAGACGCTTCTCTTCTCCATAGGAAACAACCAATTGGAACCGTGCACCTAGCTTCTAACGTTTCATAAGTGCCCATGTTGGTTTATGTGAAATAAAATATTATGATTTGATTTGATTGAAGCAATGAGGGAAATAGCCAAAAACGTAACCATGAATTTGTTGCAATAAATCTAAAGAATTCCATACAACACATTTCATCATTCATCCATCATCATTCGATTTTTTTCCATTAATTAAAAACATGGCGGGTCAATATACACACGAGCTTTAGAATAGTACACGATACTCGTGACTTAAGTAAGTCTAGCGTATCGTCATGTACTAGTAACTTGGTCAACACGAAAATTCGTCTAACACTGTTACTTCAAAATTATTCAAGCCTGGTTTTTAGTATTTCGTTTAAAAAACTGACGTGCTAATTAAGAAAGAAAGAAAGAAAAAGTATTTATTGAGACTCGCACAGGATTATCAGAAACTAAACAAACTCATAAAAACAAAAAAATATAAAAATAAAAACAAAAGTAAAATGAAAATAACAACAGAAAGTCCTGTACGAGCCCAAAAGGCCCCCATCTCAGCATGATGCTGCGACATTTAAAAAAATAAGTGTCGCAGCGCTGGTATTAATTATTGGTGGTTGGTTTTGGTTTGGTGGGCTAATTGATGCACACTGTATTGTAACTCAAACTTAAAGCATTTATTTCAATTAAACCATTTAAAGGCACTTTTCAATTGTCAAAGTGTTGGTCAGTTAGTCAGAAAGTTGAAGCTAGTTGCCCATTCCAAAACATAGATCTCCATGGAGACGAACGGGCAAGAAATTCCAAGGACACTCTTTTTAAATCAAGATATTACAAAACCCTGGGTACATTATTCTTGTGGCTTTTATATGTGAGAACAATGTAAAAAAATATGAAGAAAAAATTCAAAAATAAAGATAAACCGTAGCAGCTAAGAAATGACCAATCTCAACCGACGGCGCCTGTTCACGAACATGAGTAACATGACTCTACAGTACAAATACTTTTTTCTCACCTCAAACACTCCCGGCGTATGTTCATCGTCCAAGCTCCTCCTCATGTTATAAGTCATGGTATCGCTCGGCGCGTCGGTGCTGACCATCGTGAAGTGTATCGCGAACCTTGACGAGTTATAGTCAGAAAACGTCGTCAGGTTCACTAGGCTGACGTCAATGAGCGTCGAGTTCGCTGTGTGGATGAGATGGGGTAGGTCTATCGCGTAGTCTTTGAAGGGGAGAAGGTCGAGCTGTTGGGTTTGAAGAGTTGTTAGAGATATGGTCGAAAAAGAACATAATTCTTACATCTTGGGCAGATTTGGGCAGATTGCCTAAGCTAGCAAGTTGGCAAAAGTGTAGAAAATTAAATTATCCTTAATAAAATATGGCAGATGTGAATGACATAATGTAAGCCCTAACTAACAATTTTTTTAAATTGTTTATTTATTGTCTTGGTCTAGAAGTCTGGTTTGTCTGTTAGTCGCAAGCGCGACTGCCGAGCAGTGGGGGCTCAGTCTCCAAAGCCCGGCAAAGTATTACGGCCTCCTAAAAATGGCGCAGTCGCTATAATTATACGTATTTGTGGCGTACTCTTCGTTGATCGGAGAAATATCCTCGTATTTTCAACATGCTAATTCTTATCAGTTAATTATACTGTCATGCATCTTCGATTCCTTATACATGTTCATAGGTGCAGATGCAATTACAGGGCTACAAGGATCTTTTGGCGTTCGAATGACGTTGACATGGGGGCGCTGTTGGTCAATATTTGTGAAATTATTTAGTAAAATGTATAGTCGTCAGCACATCAATTTACCACGAACTGTCAGATTTTCTCATTGAATCTTGAACTTAACCACAACATTTTAACAGAATGGCGGCATTGTTTCCGATTTAGCCACGCGCTATGAGATTCTTGTACAGCCATAGACCTGTTTTATTCTTTAACTTACTCTCATATCAAGAACGCCTCTCTGCTTCCTCTGATACACGAAGTGCCCATGCACGTGCAGCATGGCTTCGTGGTCAGTTAACTTGCTGTCGGTGCGTTCCCACACCACATTGCGCAACGACAGCGCCCTGTGTTGGGTCTTCTTGTCAATGTGCACGTTGTCCTCGATGTCATTGTATTCTTCTAGCTGGAATAAGATGCATTTACATTAGATTCCATAGAAATAATAAAAATACTTCCCTGAAAGTAGATGATACCCACAATCTTTATGGACATACCAAAATCTTCTAATTAGGTAACCCTAATTAGGGGATTTTGGTATGTCGAAATTCGTTTTGGAGTACTGTTGTCCTCCAGATCGATTTCGGCCATGGCGACCAATCTCAGCGGAGACTAGTCTTCGGCGCGGGAGGTATTATAGTGCACAAGTGTGTACGCAGACACAGGTGCTCTCTCTCTTTCCTCACTCTCATAGTCGTCAGGGACGGCAATCCGGCACTTGCGGAGCTCTATCAGGCTCAGGATACACGTCGACACGTGCGCGAGGCACGGGGGTATCACATCGCCAACTTCCAAACTCCGGGCTGTTACTATAAATTCCTATTGGAAAAACCCAATAACACTTGGCCCCCCCCTGGGAATCGAACCCAAAACCCCACGCCCATCATACCCGCTTGCAACCACGATTCTTTCATTCATTCATTCACTCACTGACAGACAACGTACAGTTTAAAACGCTGGGTGTAGAAAAATTAACTCTTTTTTTTAATGTATCTCGTAGTTGACCTTGAGAGGTCGTGACTACTTAACCGGACTATCCTGTGGCTGCCTTAAGCGAACACAAAGCCACCAGCCAGGGGCGTATTTCTTACATTACTAAGCTAGTGTATGCCAAGGGCACCCACTGTGGGGTACGGACCTCGGCTTAGGGCGTCGCTGGGGGCAGGACAGAAACATAGAACAGGCTGGATCATATCTGAATAGTTATTATTATCAGGGGAATTTAAAGCTACAGGCTCAGATACGGCGCGGACTGTCACTTAGTCGAGCAAGGGGACAAAAACGTCGGTGTCGTCGCGAGGGGCCTCGGCGGCGGCGAGGTCGGGATGAAGCATTAACTTTTGCACATGCGTTTCTTATATAGCAAAGGTAAGCCAAGGGGTTAAATACAGAATGAAAGGTTGTATGGAATTTCATCATTTTTGCCGATGGGAAATCCCTTGGGGCACACATGGTTTGATAGTTAATAAAATACCTATAGGACACAATATAATTATGCCTAGTCCTCAGGTTACCATATTCCTTAAAGGGGAAGCCCCAGGCTGCCCGCAAAATTCAAATTTTCTTACGTTGTTTGCAATTTGCAGGTCATTATCAGGTTATATGTTGAACAAAATATGATTCGCGACCGTAACAAGTATGTATTTACAGAATTATAATAATTAAAATCGACAATACAATCCTCTAAGTTCATATATTCTTATTGAAAGAGAATTATATCAATTAATAGAATTATAATTATGAACTTCGAAATTTTGTTCAACATGCAACTTGACACTGACCTGCAAATTGCAAATCACGTAAGAACATTTTAATTTCGCGAGCAACCTGAGTCTAACTCTTACTGATGATGATTCAAGCAAAATGTTATTATAATTCTGTTGCGCAAGCTTGAGATCATGGGTGTAAGAGGCACCCAGCTGAAAATGTTCAAGAGTTATTTAGAAGATCGTTCCCAGTGCGTAAAGATTGGCAATGTTCTCAGCGCTGTTCAAAACAACACATTTTTTGGTGTTCCTCAAGGAAGTATTTTAGGGCCCACTCTGTTTTTGATATACATAAATGACCACTGCAATCTAAAGCTAGAGCATAGCACTATCATAACGTACGCTGACGACACTGCTCTACTTTTTTCGGCTGACTCAGAAAATGAAGTCTACAATCTTGCGCAACACGGATTTAATATTGTAAATAAATGGCTTCAAAATAACTCACTAACTCTAAATGCAGAGTTGACACATTATATAAAGTTTTCGATGCGCAAGCAAATATCAAAGAACCCCTCAGCGTTGCATGCTCATTGTTGCCTAGTCCCTGCAAATAGCCAGTGTAAGTGTCCCAATATTAAAAAGACAGATAAAATAAAATACCTGGGTATAATAATAGGTGATACCCTTTCCTTCAAACAACATATGGAAGCTCTAAATAATAGAATTCGTAAGCTGATACACGTATTCAAATAGCTACGATTTATTGCAAATCCAAAAATAATTAGGCAAGTATACTTTGCTCTTTGTCAGTCAATTTTGACTTACAGTATTACTTCATGGGGTGGGGCTAGTTAAACTTTGTTATTGCCCATTGAAAGAGCCCAAAGAGCTATTCTTAAGGTGGCTACTTGCCGCCCTTTCCTATTCCCCGCTAACCTCCTGTATAAATCTTGTGAGGTACTAACAGTTCGACAGTTATTTATAATGAGCACGGTACTAAAACAACACGCAGCCTGCGCACGCGTGAGTGAAGTGGTGAAGTTATTATTAGTGCTAAAGTAAATATTGTTTGTATTATTGTTTTTTTTTTAAATTAGTTAGTTAAGTTAAGATACTATAATTTTATATACCTTTTTACATTAATGTACCAATAAGATTATTATGATAATATGTGATTATTTAATCAATTAATATTACCTCCAATCGCCTGAAACACAGGATTACCTAGTTCAGGCACAAATCGTGTTTGAACTTGACATAGATTAAGAAAAGCTGTATATAACGTTTTACCTTATATTTTTGAATAAATTTTTATTTTTTTATTATTTATTTAATTACATTGCTCCGTGACTATTCAGCGAATGTCGGCATGGGCATGTAGTAGGTATTTACAGCTTTAATAACAACTAAGCTATTAGGAGTTTTGTTTATTTAGTTGCATCCGATATTTTGTATGAGCAAATAAATGTTCTTAAAAATAAAACTTAAATACTAACCTCCTTACTAATAAACGTAGTATAGCATCCGTATAGTTACACAACGCTTTGGTTTCTTTTTTCGAACGTCAAATTACTAACGACTGAAAGAGAGAAATCGTTGTGTAACTACACAGACGCTATACAACGTTTATAAGTAAGGAGGTTAATGTAATTTTTAAAAAAAATAGCTATAATAATAATATCGCCGTATCTCTACGTTGACGTCGTGGTGGGGCTTGCGTGCTCCTGAACTCTGGATCTGTGCCGGTAGAGTTTACTTTACCGAAACAGGTCTACGGTAAGGAGCCAGACCAAGAGACATACAGAAACCCGCAAGGCAGCATGTGGCGAGCTGTTGGGCAGTAGCGACCCCACGGACCCTATCTCCTGGGAGAAGCCTTGTTCCTCACCTCTGACTTGCCGGCTGGAGTGGAAATTCGCAAGAGCAGACGTGCTCGGAGGAAGGAAGTATTCCAGTAAGATGCTGGTAGGGATCTTGACCGTACTTCCGGGATTGTCCTGATAGCCGTGGGATACCTCTCCACTCCTCATAAGCACCTCAGGACATATTGCCCCCTTGTCGCTACGACACTATGTGCTAGCGACCGTTTTCGGGGGCCCATTATTGAGTGTGCAAGTCAGCCCCTGCCATTTTATCCGTGTATTTTATATATAAAACATTGGTCTGGCAGGGGCCATAGCCGTTTCGCGGATTGTTCGAAAGAGTTACCGTGGCCCTGGCGCACAGGCAACTGAAGGAACACGGGTGGGTTTTAGTCAGTAAGAGACACGCCCTTCCGCTCCGCCCAGAGCGGGAGAGGTCATTTGAAGATATCCAACCAAAAAAAAAAAAATGGGTCCATAGTCGTTCCATAGTTCTTGGTAACCAGTCCATCTTAGCCACTGTAAGTTACTGTTACATCGAACCCATAGTTCAATAATTATTTTTTGTTTAATAGTTCAATAATTATCCTGCAATAGTCCGACACCAACCGGGGGTTATTCTTGGGTGCCCTTGCACAGTGCATACAGGGATAATCGTCGGTTGGTGCCTCATTCCATTTAAAATTAGGACCAGGATCCCACGGTCGCGAGCTATGTTAACAAAATAATAATAATTCATTTATTTCGCATAACAAAGATCCATTGGGTTAGTAACAATATAATGAAAAAGAATGGGCTTTAAGTTTGTGGATATATAGAGGTCAGTTTGATTCGGGCTTGAAGTAGAATGTGATTGTTCTCTAGAAATAATTTCAAATGCAAACCTGTGGGGTAATTGCGTAACACCCATAACAGTAGGAATGGGTTTCATTTTGACAGTTCAACAACATTCATTGCGTTATTTACGTTGTTGACCAGTTTTTTTTTTCGAACATTTGAAGCATGGGCAATAGGCTTCAAAATGATTCAGATTGTGCGGGTTGCAATTTATTTCCGAGTTAATGGATATTCAGATTATGGAAGGTATGCATGAAAACAGGTAAAACAGGGATAAATTAATAAGTGATGTCGATTTAGTAGTAATAATATTAATAATATTGGAATATCAACTTCGCATTACATCTCAACATTTGCATTCTAATTGCTCTGTTCCAAAAAAGCCGGTTTATTCCATTTTCGTCATTATTCCAATTGCTATAAAGACGTGAATTGAATGTGTTTACCACGTAGGGCTAAGTCACGAGACACATTGCTATCTAATACAAGCGCTAGTATGGAATGGGGACGCAACCTATGACTCACAAGCATGTCTAACTAAATGCATTATTCATACAAAATGTATTAAACTAAAGCTTTGTTAGTCTAATAGTCGCAAGCACGATTGTTGAGCACGGGTTCCTGGGTTTTATTTCCAGAGGGCCTAGACAAATGGCATTCGCTTCTGAGCGATTCTATTTCTACAATCGCTATCGCTTTCGCTAAAGATTCCAAAAACTAGTGATAACGCTCGTCAAAAAGTGTCCCTTGGCTATGCAATTCTGTGGAAGTACCTAATCTTTCGACGCTGTCGATTCATTTCATAATCGAATGTTGTTATCATTGTCTAGCTAATTTTTATTCGTTGACCTACAATCACGTGACATTTCGATAGCTTATGTCAACCCCATACATTTTAACTTTTCTACTAGCGTCATCGCTAATCGGGTATAGTCCCAGTCGCCCCCACATGGATTGCCACCAGGTGGCAATTGGGAGAAAAAAATCCCAGTTGCCACCGGGTGGCGACTGGGACCTTATTGCCCCCACTTCAAATCGCTGTACATTGCGGCGTAGATTAGCACTATGAATAATGACAAATCCTTACCCTAGACGGTCGACGTCAGGGCACCCCGAGGTTCGGTTGGTTAGGTTCCTTTAACCCCTTTAGACAGAATTAGGAGCCCCGCAAAGCGGGGCTCCGTCGACCTTGAAATAATCAAATCGACCTGACCAACAAAACCTCGGGGTGCCTGACGTCAACCGGCTCGGGTTAGGGTTATTAAGCAGGTTGGGCATGGCACCCAAAATATACAATAAGTTGCCAAAAAGTATCGCAGACCTACACAACATGGACCAATTTAAAATAGGCTTGCGCGAATTCCTAGTGGCAAAATGTTACTATTCAATTAATGATTATTGGAATTTTGATTTGACTTTTGTATTTTTCTTTATATTTTTGACATTTCTATTTATTAATGTATGTAACTTAATTTAAAATTTATTCTCTATCATTAATGTTCCGATTAGTACTTAATTATATTAATTTGCACACCTCATTAGGTTATAATACAATGTACTTTTTATACCTGTAACACCTTTTTAACATGTATTATGCAAATAAATTATTTGATTTTGATAAATATCTTAGGCGACCTATGCGAGGCGAGATCCTAAAATTTTCAATTCTCGATTCTAAAGCTTTTGTGCACTAGTCACCAAAGTAGGTACAAAACGCCTATTTCCAAAAATCTAATCGACCCTAGGCGGGAGGCTAACATTATTGAGCTTGCTTTGCTCGCTCTTGCATCCTACTTTGTCTTAATTATTAAGCTTCTTATAAATCAACACAGTTAGTCCTCATTCTGTTTGCATGGACAAAATAAAACCAAACATCCCATTCGAGGCGAGATGCAAAAATTATTGAGCTTGCTCTTGCATCCTACATTCTTTCAATTGTTAAGCTTTTCTGCATAAGTCGACAAAGTTACTCCTTGTAAGAGCAAAAAATGATCGAGCTCGCTTCGTGGAGCTAAAGATGCACCCCCCTGAAAATAAACTTGCCGGCACCTACTTAACAAAAATCTTAAATTCGTTCACTGACACAAAGCACAGCCTAAACCGCTGGGTTTAGAAACATGAAACTATTCACAAGAGTTCCATAAATAACGAAAGTGAGCACGTTTGAAAATTAATCCCCTAAAGGGGTGAAATAGGGGATGAAAGTTATATGGAAGTTCTTCTATTTTGCCGATGGGATCTCCCCCATCGGGCACACAGTTTGTTTATGACACATTGTGAGTGTACTAAAAACCTTTACCTACATCTAACAGGAATTAAGGGGTTCTGTTATGTTACAGTTTAAGTTCTGAAATTAAAATAACTCTAGACTACGATAACTCGAGACGACGGAAATTCGGATGCATACAAAGGATGTTCTTAATTTGATTTGAATCAATCCCTCTTTGGAGTAGGCAACGAAATAATTTAATCGATTCAATTACAATACAATAACGGATACTGACCCCTTAGTATGCACATGCGCCGACCTAAAATTAACAGATGAATGACGAATGTTAGTGTAACCGATGCGGGTCAATTTACGAATTACGTCACTTACCTATTGATAAATATGGTGAAATTGAATAATATTACATTCCATGTACGGTTTATTTGGGATAACATGCATCACAATTACAAATAAATGCATGGGTTTTCAACACTACTGTTGTGGGCTTAGGGGGAGTTCCCCCCAGAAGTAGCATTTTTATCAGCAAAAAAAAAAAATACTCTGTCTATGTATAGTGTTATGCAAATTTCCCATTTTACAGAAGAGCATTTTTGCTAATACCTGCAAAAGCCCTAAGCAGAACTAAAACAAAAATTACCTTATCAATTGTTGCAGCAAAACTATACAGTGGTTTTTCGGTGAGCCTAAATTTAATAGGTTCTTCGTTCCTCCAAGTTATATTTAAAGAAGAGTTGAGCTTTGTGATCACATAGATTATGGTGGGTACGCCTCTTGTGAAGTCCCATAGCTGGTGGACGGTGTCATGGGAGCCTTCCGCTTTTATATATACGAGGGTTGTACTTGAACCACAGTTTTCACATCCTGGGTTCAGTTTTGGAATTATCTGTAAAGTAATAATAATGCTGTATAGCCATTTTTTTTTAGAATAGTATATATAAGTTGTCTATTGAATTTTAAATTATTTACTTGTTATTGTTTCATGTTACTTACAAAACAATGATAAAAAAAATGTGTATTTTCAAATTAATCTATTTCATAATATTTTTGATAATTAGATCCTTCAGGAATATTCTAATGAATCTATTAGACTTAATGATGTAAATAAACTAAATTATTCTAGCAATGTAGGTTACAGACATTTAGATATGGTCACAATATCGTAAACATTAAATGATTGGGTTTAGTGGGTGGATGTGTGTAGCATGACACCAGAGCAAGGCTAAATAAAAAAGAGGACATGGTAACATGTTTGGTATTGAACATTTTTGAATTATATGACTTGTAAATGAACATCTAAGCCAGAACAGTGAAATGAAGTAGGCAAAAAATTTATACAATGTCAGATGACATACAATGAACAATGACCCAATATCATTGATCGCTGCTGACCTTCGTCTTCTAAACACAAAGAGATAAGGCAACCAAAAAAAGGGGTGTCAAAAACATTGGGCCTTACGATAATCCTACATCCAACAATTTAAAAAATATTCTCAAAAACAAAACCCACCTGTCTGTCTTGTCCACACGCGAAAGATAGTAAAAAAACAATTAATAAAGTCTGTAAATGCATTCTTATCGTAAGAGGAAACGATTTTTTCACACAAAACAATCAATATGTTATTGTAAATATATCAGTGACTTGGTGTCACTGTACAATAAACAAATGATAATGACATCGGCACGTGTACTCGCTACAACGTCGACAATTATTCCCTACACGATAAGTACTATCAAATAAATAATTTATACTTCTAACTTATTTAGCTTTCTATACGTAATTTTTACGCATTCACCTCGCATTTGCGTCATATTGTAATACGGCAAATTATGCTAGTCTGTTTTGGAAATTTAATGGCGCTAGCGCTCCGGTTATTTAATAAGGGAAACAAAACTTTGCCGTCAAAACGCTGCCTTTTCAATTTATTCGGGTAATATCTGTCGGAGCTGTCAGTTTCGTTTAGAAATTTTGCTGTCATTATTTTTTTTTTTTTTTTGGTTTATGGCTTCGCACGGTTTGTGCATTTAGCCAATGTCACGTTTAGTTAGTATGAATAAAACAAAGTTAGGGAAACGAAAATATCATTATTAAAAATTATAACGGGATTTAGGATAGGACGGATACATCTATAGGATCAGTATTATTTAAATACAGTGATATAATAAAGGATAATGAGCTAAATACAATGACGAAAAATTACAACTTAATATTATTTAAAGTAATGAATGAGACTATGCATTTATATACAGGAAAGCTATTTGTGCAAAGTAAAGAAAGTATTGAGGTAGGAAAAGGAGTACGGAGAGACAAGAGGTTACTGAGAAAGGATGAACGGTCATATAAAGGACAGGAGAAAAAAATGTGATCTAAGTCGCCTACGTCTGCGCCACACAGGCAAATGGGGTCGTTGATAATATGAAGTTTGGCAAGATGGGCGGGAGAGCAGACATGACCCAGTCTCATCCGTATTAGAATGGAGGTCTCCATCTTGCCAAACTTTGCCCTGCTAAACCACGGTTTTTCCGGAACGTCGGGTTGAATAAGTGAGAAATAACGACCCTTCGATTTGCTTCCGATATCCCAAGCCACCTTCCAGGTGTCCCGAAGAAAAGTCTTTGGTAACGTCACGAGGTCACAGCAAAAATTAGTATACGGAACTAAGTCCCCACACTGCACCGCATCACCGGCGAGTGTATCAGCCACTTCATTGCCATGGATTCCAGCATGAGCCGGGATCCACCCAAATTGTAGTGAATTACCCTCTGAGATGGTTCTGTACGCAAATTCTCTTATTAAATAAATTATAGGCAACTGCGATTTGTGTTCGAATGGGGATTTATTGATGGCTAGAAGAGCACTTTGGGAATCAGTAAAAATAATAGTTTTTTTGAGCTTTAAAACACGGATATATTCTATGGCCTTTAAAATGCCGAAACATTCCCCCGTAAAAACAGAAGTCTCTGGAGGCAGTTTTATTTTTTGTACGATGTTGTATTGGGAATGGTAAGTACCTATTCCAACACAACCCGTCGGAGAACGCTTGGCAGCGTCCGTAAATATATGGTGGTACTCTAAGTGTTCAGCTAAAAAATTATTAAAACTTAAATGGCAATCGGCATCTGATTTACTTACACAGTTATATTTTATGATGGGACTGAATTGTAAACTCTCATAGCTACTATTAAATAGGGGAAGTTTATTGGAGCGGTGAATAGGGGAAGAAAGAGAAAGGAATTTTTTATAGCTTACAACTAAACAAGGAGCACGTTTATGGGACCAGTAATTTGAAGATTCAATTTGCAACACTAAAGAGTCCAATTTGGGAATGAGAGGATGGGTTGAGATCTGAAGAATCCGGAACAAATATTTGTCAGATAAGAATTGTCTTCTAAGATATAAAGGAGCTTCCCCGCATTCAACTTGGAGTGCATTAATGGGACTAGACTTCATGGCACCCGAAATAATGCGTAATGCCTTAGACTGGATGCGATCCAATTTTTTAAAAGCCATAACACTAGCAGGTTCTAAAACGAACAAACCATAATCCAGAGTGCTTCTGATGATTGCGTTGTAAACGAGTTTCAAAGAAAAGGGATGGGCACCCCACCACACACCAGAGAGGCATCTAAGCATGTTAAGGTGATTTTCACATTTGTTGACAATATAATCACAATGAGGAACACCACTTAATTTAGAATCGATTATTAAACCCAGGTATCTGAATTTATCTTTTACTGGAATAGGTATTTCCTTATAAAAGAGATTTACTTCGGGAATATTTCTCTTCCGGGTGAATAAAACAGCTGCGCTTTTAGACGTGGATAAATCCAAACCGTTTAGATGTAACCATGACTCTAAAGTAGTTAAAGCAGAATTGATAACAAAGGTAGCTTGTTCAACAGATTGGCTTGAAGAATACAATAACAAATCGTCGGCATATTGAAGGACCTTAACATGGTTAGTCAAGGAGGAGTCCAAATCAAATGTATAAATATTGTATAGAAGGGGACTCAGCACAGAACCCTGTGGGAGACCTCTCCACACAAGACGAGATACCTCATGATCTCCTATTAACATGTTAACAGAGCGTTCACTCAGGATATTAATAATGAAATTGGACAAATTTAATGGGACTTGTAAGGCTATTAATTTATTTTGTAAAACTGATAAGACAACATTATCATAAGCTGCATTAATATCAAGGAAAACTGCAACGGTAGAATGGTTGTTAGAGAAGGATAACCGAATATCGGACGTGAAAATACTTAAACAGTCAGTTGTACTTTTACCTTTTCTAAAACCATATTGTGATTCTGCCAAAAGACCCTTACTTTCAACATACCATTCTAAGCGATTTTTAATTACGTGTTCCGCTAGTTTCATTAGAATTGAAGACAAAACTATGGGACGGTATGAAGAAACATCAGATGAAATTTTATTTGGTTTAAGGAATGGCAACACCATTTGACGTTTCCATTCAACAGGGATGTTACCTGTATTCATAATAGAATTAATAAGCTGTAGATAATATCTGAGGATGTCATCATTTAAATTAGCAAAAAAGGAATACGGTATGCCATCAATGCCTGGCGCAGAATCCTTAGTTTTATGAATAACACCCTTTAATTCAGTGAGAGTGAATGGAAGACCTAGCGTCGTATGGGTGTCTTGGATATTGGATACGAGAGACAGGTTAAGGTTAATACCCTCAGGAACAAAAGGAGGAGCTAATTTATCTAAAAATTTACTGGCTAAAGAATCGGGTATAGGAGAAGGGTTGTTATAAATGGACCTAAATCTACGAATATTGCGCCAGACAATCGTAGGGTGAGTATTCGGTGAAATTGATGAGCAAAATGTACGCCAAGATTCGAATTTTTTCTTCTTAAAAACTTTATAAGTTTCATTTATTAAGTTAGTAACTATATCAAAATTAACATCAGACATATGAAGGTTATAATTGTATTCAGCCTCTTTACGTTTGTTAATCAATTCTGTGCACTCTGAGTCCCACCACGGAGGCGAAGGGATTGCAGTAATATTGTTATTTTTTACAGGAAATACTTCATCTGCCGCTGCAATTAAAATGAGTGCTAAAGCTTCAGCACAACTATTTTCATTGCCATCAGAAATAACAGGCAAGGAGCAAAGTTTTCCGTCTACAATGTTTCTAAATTTGTCCCAGTCATTACAATTTCTATTAGGAAGTTTATGTTTTAAGCTTGATCTCCTTAATGGTGTATTTGATTTGGGAAGAGGATAAGAAATAACTATTGGAAAATGATCACTACCATACGTAGAGGTTAGAGTATGCCAAGTTAATGAAGAGGCTAAGTTTGGAGAACAGATAGAAAGGTCGATTGCGCTTCGGTTCTGATTGGGATCTGAACGACGTGTGGCAGCTCCTGAGTTCAAGATGCATAAGTTATGTAAGTCTATTATATCTAGTAATTCATCGCCATAACAATTAGAAGTTGAACAACCCCATGATTGGTGATGGCAATTAAAGTCTCCCAATATTAAGAATGGCTTTGGAAGAAAGGAAAAAAGATTATTAATTTCTTGAAGAACAGAAGAAGAAGGGTGAGGAATGTAAATAGAAACAAGACAAGTATGATGCACTTTAATAGCTACAATTGAAATTTCCTCACTATGAGGAGGCAAGGTAATAATAGAGAAAGGGATAGAATTCTTAATAAGTATAGCTACTCCACCATACCCATCAGATCTATCCTCTCTAATGGTTAAATAACCGTTAATTTTAAAAATATGACTAGGTTTGAGCCAAGTCTCTGCTAAAGCAAAGGCAAATGGCTCATGTTTATTTAAAAGATATATAACATCACTCTTTTTGCTTATGAGACTGCGGCAGTTCCACTGGATTATTTTGGATGTGTTGTCCATTATGGGTGGAGTGAGAAACATTAAAAGAAGGGGCAACGTTGGACGGTGAAATGTTGAACTGAGACAGAAGATTGTGTAATGCGCAAAGAAAATCGTTTATGGAAAAATTTGTGTCTTTTGTTTCATTAATATGATTATTAGAAAAACCACAACCATTTGATGGTTGAGGAATGTCAAAATCTTTAATAATGGCATTGTGAGCCACCTTATTATAACCTTGTACAGATTTGGGGGGAGAGCGTGGTTTGAGAAAGACAGTCTTTTTATAGCTACTTGAAGCGGGCATTCTATTAGCTGAAGAGATTGACGGAGAATCTGCAAATTTTTTGGAAGGTGAAGATAAAAGTGTATCAGCATATGATTTAGTTACAGGTGCATATACTTTAGCTGCTTCAGCATAAGATACTGAACTTTGTGCCATGTATGATTTAATTAATTTTTGCCTAGAAAATTCTGGGCAAGACTTATTAGTAGCATAGTGATAACCCGAGCAAAGGCAGCAAGATGCACTTTCTTGTTCTCTTTCGCAACTGTCCCCAGTGTGGCCTTGGCCACATTTATAACAACGAGGTTTCGACCTGCACTGAATTTTAGTGTGACCAAAACGACAGCAACTGAAGCACTGTACAGTAGGGAAAATATATAAATCTACAGGTAATGCATTATAACACATAAAAATCCTTTTTGGTAGAACCTGCCCATCAAAGGTAACAACTATGGATTGGGATGGTTTCCAAAGAGTTGTACCATCAACAATGGTTTTAAAATTGAGGCGTCGAGCTTTTAAAATTGGACCGCAACCAATTGGTACTGTTATATTATCAATAACTTCCTCCGGAGACCATTCCGCAGGAACACCACGCACTAAACCCATTCTAGTAACATTAAAAGTAGGTATAAAAGCTTTATAATTATATGTCTCAAGACTATTGTTCGCAATAAAGGAATTTGCGTCCAGGAAATTTGAAAAAGATAGGGATATTTTATTGCGCCCTATTTTTTTGACGCTACCATTTATTACATTTTGAAAGGCATTGTGTTTTAAGAACTTGCCAAATGTGATTGGGTGCAATGTCGTTCCATCATCTGGTGAAATGGTTTTTTTTTGAACATGAATTACAAACGGTGAGCTGTCAGTTTTATCATAAGTTTTTCGACCTATCTGGGTGGGAACAATTATGGACGGAGCAGGAACATCAGATATTGTATTATTAGGCACATCGGTGGAAACAATAATTTCGGTGCAGTTAGGCTGTAATGTAGTAATTGGTGTTGAGTCCGTGCAACCACAACCCGAAGACTCAGAACCGTGGTTTTTACGGGTACGGCGGCGTTTATTGCAGTGTTTGCAAACATGCACACGACTTCTTTTTAAGTGACGAGCCGAAGACGACCCATCGGTATCCATGCCCGATTCATTAGAAATAGTAACATAATTGCCTGCCGGGGGCACAAAGACCCCCGGGTCAGGCGGCTCGTTCATTTTCCCGCTAAATAACAAAAAAGAAACTTACCACTATCGAAGAAACTAAATAAAACTAGAATGAAAATACAAGTAAAAGAAAATAGAACACTAAAAACTACAACTACTGATCTTATAAAACAGGTTTTTTTAAATTTTAAAATTAATCTCAAAAAGGACGCGTCCACCAAGTTGAAGTTTCCCGCGCTTTTTTTTTTTCCTGTCATTATTGTTGACAGTGTTATAGATAATGTGTCTATGATTTATTAAAAAGAAGTGTTGTACAAATGACTATCGTATTGTCACTCTTCAGCACAGAACACAGCTCTTCAGAGATGTCAACAAAAATATAAGTTCATATTGTTTCAATGGGTGTTTAATTATTAAATTATATAGGTATTAATAATTCTATATAATAGGTTATGGGCCCAGATGAACGTGAGTAAAAATGAGTCACATACATATTGAACCACTAAAAAGGGAAAATTATGACACATGGCGAATACACGCCAAAGCCCTTCTATTAAAAAAAGGCCTATGGAATTACGTCTCAGAAACAATAAAAAAACCAACTGGTGACGGCGACGAACTAAATAAATATTTAGAAAAGGATGTCTTGGCACTAGCAGAATTATTTCTGATAATCTCACCAAGTGAACTGAAACAAGTGAAGAACTGTCAAACTAGCAAAGATGTCTGGGACACGCTTGAGGGTATTTACCACAGCAAAGGTCCTGCACGAAAGGCAAGTCTTTTGAAAGAATTGATCCTAAGAAAAATGAAAGAAGGCGATAATGTTGTGGATCACTTGAACAAATTCATGGACATCGTCGATAAGCTTGGAGATATGGATATTGAAATTAATAAAGATCTACTTAGTGTTATGATGCTCTATAGCTTGTCGCAATCTTTTGAAAATTTTCGGATTGCTATAGAATCCAGGGATGATCTACCAAATCCTGAAAACTTAAAGATAAAAATTATTGAACAAGCTGAAGCAAGAAGAAATATGGCTAATACAAGTGAACAAAATTCTGAACAAGAAGCGCTATATAGTAGACAGCGCAGAAGAAACAAAAATGTTATTGTTGAATGTTATAAATGTAAAAAAAGAGGACATAAAGCCAATGAATGCTGGTCAAAAGTAGTACAAGGTAATAAAAGTATTTCAAATCTATGTTGTTCTGAAGAAACGTGTCTAAACACAAATGACAGTAAGGAAAAACTAAACAAGTGGTGTCTTGACAGCGGTTGCACGTCACATATGACATATGAATTAGAACGATTCCAAAATCTTGTTAAGGAAGAGAGCAAATCCTTAAAGTTAGCATCAGAGAACTGTACAGCACAAATTAAAGGCCGTGGTTCAGCAAAACTTAACATCAAGGAAAGACCTGATCTGCAACTGAACGAAGCCTTATATGTACCATCACTAACTACAAACTTAATATCGGTAGGAAAAATTACAGACAAAGGTGCAACAGTTTTATTTAAACAGAAAAACGCAACTGTAAAGTATAATGGTCAAATACTGTTAAGAGCAGAAAGAAATGAAGACGGTTTATATTATGTTAAAGAAAACATACAAGAAAAAGCTAGATTCTGTGAAGCAAATAAAATGCAGCAATGGCACAGAAAACTAGCTCATCTTAATGAGGGGCAAATGCGAATAGCTCTAGATAAAAAGAACATGGAAGGATTAGAATTCAATAAAAATGACACAGTTAAAGACTGTGAAGTGTGTGCTAAAGGAAAAGCAATAAAACTACCATTTAATACTCCCAAAAATGAAGAAAGAACAAATGAAAAATTACAAATAGTGCATACTGATGTATGTGGTCCCATGAGACAACTATCAAAAGCGGGTTCCAAATACTTCATCACATTTACTGATGATTATTCAAGATATACACGAGTATATATAATGAAAACTAAGGATGAAGCCCTATCAAAATTTAAAGAATTTAAAAACGAGGCAGAAAGGTTTACCAAACAAAAAATAGTTTGTTTACAAAGTGACAACGGGACGGAATACATAAACCATGAATTTGAAAAATACCTAAAAGACAACGGCATCAAAAGAAGGCTATCTGCACCATATACACCCGAACAAAATGGGTTGGCAGAGAGAAAAAATAGAACATTACTTGATAAAGCTAGATGCATGTTGATTGACGCTAATATGAAAGAAGTTTTTTGGGCCGAAGCCATTAACACAGCTAACTACTTGGCAAACCGTAGTCCTTGCAGCAGTATTAATAATGAAACTCCATTTCAAAAATGGGTGAATAGAGTTCCATCTGTAAGGCATTTCCACATTTTCGGGACTAAGGCGTTCGTTCTAAAAAAGGGAAAACGAAACGGAAAATTTGAAGCCAGATCGACTGCTGGTATATTTCTAGGGTATTCGGAAAATCATAAAGCGTACCGTATCTTTAATCCAAAATCAGACAAGGTAATAATAAGTCGAGATGTCAAAGTACTGGATAAAATGTTCTACGAAAATGAGGCAAAAGAAGAACAAAAAAGAGATGTAGTTGATAAAAATGAAATAGAAGTCGTACTTTTTCCAGAAGAAGAAAATGAAGACTCGAATGGTCATGAAATTAACGAATCTGACAAAGAACCAGACGTTAATGATATATTTGTTGATGCAACTACAGAAACAGACGAATTAGATAATGAAGACAGGCAAGAAATGTGTACAGATAATGAAATTGAGGCCTCTCCTTCAAGTAATGAAAAGCGACAGAGAAAACCACCAGTTTGGCAGAAGGATTATGAGATGGATGCTGAACAGTCATTCCTCTGTGACATAGATGAGAATAGTGATGAATGGGAAGACGCAATTATAAGCGAAATTGAATCTCACCTAAAAAACAATACTTGGAAAATTGTACACAAGAATGAAAGTAAAAATTTGATAGATAATAAACTGATTCTAAAATATAAATACAATGCACTTGGAGAAATAGACAGACGAAAGGCGCGACTAGTAGCTCGTGGGTTCAACCAAAGAGAAGGAATTGACTATACTGAAACATTTGCACCAGTAGCAAAAATGAGTACTATAAGACTATTGATTGCATATGCGATAGAAAATAATATGAAACTAAGTCAGCTAGATGTCTGTACAGCATTTTTAAATGGTGATATAGACGAACAAATTTATATGAAGAAGCCAAAAAATCTTGATAAATATTTAAAAATGATTATATCCCACGGAAAAGACAAAGAGTTGATGAGAAAAGCAAGAGAAATGCTAATAGATATAAATAAATATAATGGAATATGTCAACTAAATAAAGCTATATACGGATTGAAACAGGCAGGAAGGCAATGGTATTTAAAATTACACAGAAAATTAATGGAAATTGGTTTTAGAAATGCTACGGCAGATCCTTGTTTGTATATATTTGAAAAAGGAGGCGAAAAACTGTTTGCCAACATCTATGTCGACGATTTGATTTTGGCATATAAATCAGAAAATGTATTGAAGGAAGTCAAATCCAAATTGGAAAAAGCGTTTGACTTACGAGATATGGGCTCTCTTCATCACTGCTTGGGTATACGATTCAACCATGTAGGGGGAGAGATGACGCTATCCCAAGAAACTTATATTGATAATTTGATAGAAAGATTTAACATGGGAGAATGTAAACCTGTGTCTACACCAATGGAGCCAGCTCTAAAGTTAGAGAAAAATGAGAATGAAGACGAGAAGGAAAACTTTCCATATCAAAAATTGATTGGTTCATTAATGTACCTAGCTGTCGCAACAAGACCAGACATAATGTTTGCAGTGAGTTACTTAAGCCAGTACAACAATTGTTATGATCAAAGTCACTGGCAAGCAGCAAAAAGAGTTATACGTTACCTAAAAGGAACGAAGAACATATGTTTAAGATACAAGAAAACAGGAACGTTAACGGCACTTACGGGATTGGCCGATGCAGACTGGGCAGCATGCACTATCGATCGCCGATCATATACAGGTTATATTTTTAAGTATGGTGGTGGTCTAATTAGTTACGAGACAAAGAAACAGAGAGTGGTGGCATTGTCAACAGCTGAAGCCGAATACATGGCAATGACAGAAGCGACGAAGGAAGCTTTGCATTTGAAACACTTGCTAGAAGACATTGGAGTGCCACAACAAACAGTCCTAATTTACAATGATAATATGGCTGCACAAAAATTAGCAAATAATATGATCACAGGGAAAAGGTCAAAACATATTAGCATAAAGGAACATTTTATAAGAGATTGTGTCCAAAAGAAGTTAGTAACAATTCGCTACAAGGACACAGAAAATATGGAGGCAGATATTTTAACAAAGGCGCTGCCACAACCAAGGTTGTTAAAATTGCTAAAAATGATGGGACTAGGAGTCACTCAGACCTTAAGATCATCTTCGTGAGGGGGAGTGTTATAGATAATGTGTCTATGATTTATTAAAAAGAAGTGTTGTACAAATGACTATCGTATTGTCACTCTTCAGAGATGTCAACAAAAATATAAGTTCATATTGTTTCAATGGGTGTTTAATTATTAAATTATATAGGTATTAATAATTCTATATAATAGACAGCATGATCGGATACAAACTCGACAAACATAATTAGAATATACGAATTCGTGTAATTTTACAAAATAATGTATTCTGCATGCATACATAATAGCCTAGGTAAATTTATTGTTAACATTTAATACATTTTGCGGGAGTTTTCAGTTTTTGTTTTGTCAATTAATGACACCACTAAACTTTCAGAAATTGTGTGTTCATGTGGTTGAGGTAGATAGATAGATACTGCCACAGAGTACATTTTGATACTGCCCAAGGGCTTCAAGAGAAGCCGTAGTGCATTTGATAATGTAAATGGTAATCCCCTAGTATATAAATTTGTTTTATTTAGATCCTTATGCATGACGGTAGCGGCTATGGGTCTACAGAGGGTAATAATGATAATGATGGCCTGTGATAAGCCAAACATGAGTTTTCATATCATCATAGCTTTTTTCTATAAATAAAATACCAGAATGGACTATACAAAATTTATTTACTCAGCAGTTTCACTGCCCGTATTAGCTTTCTTCCTTTCTTCCTCATCGCTCGACGAGTGTTGCCGTTTTTCGTCCTTCTTATGTTTAGAGTATCTGTTTTGATTCTTTAGCGCCTTCGTTATCTTCTCTTCTCCTAGACTGTGGTAAAAAAGACAAGTTAATTAAGCTCATAAAACGTTCCTAATGGAGATAAAAACTGCCACTTGCTCACTTCAGATGTCGCTGCTATCCAAAATTCAAGAATTTGACAGCTAGCTGTCACTATCCAGACATTTTTTTGTAAACAAGCGACTTTTTTATAATTAATCTTTCGTAATTATTTAATGTAGCGAGTAGGCAAGTTCACTCGCACGACTCAACGCAGCACAGGATCATACGATTTGACGTCAGAGCGGGCCGTGTGCAAAACAAGTAGCAAAGCTCCGCCTACTTCACGGTGTCAGTCAGACTTAGCCCCGCCTTCCGGAAACATGGCGCCCGCGCATCTTTTGTACGAGCACTAACGAGGCAAGATGGCAGCGGACTCGCCTATTGTCTATGTTAACGAGGGGGCGTAAACTCCTGCGCAAAACGGTCAAGTGGGAACCATTATTATTATTAATTAGTTATAATACATTAGTATAAATATCAGTACAGTTTGTATGCAATTCATTACTACTTTATAACTTGTATTGATTACAACTCTGTCACTTCCCGCTCGGAATTTCATTTAATTACCCGTCTACGAAATTGCTCCAGTAGCTACTCTGCTTTAAACAACATAATATTGCAAGTGGTATATAACTTTTATAATCGTCGTCTATACCACTTCACTGGTGACCCCCGACGTTCGTCCCGGATTGAAGACTACCAACCCGAAACCTGATTAGCTTCAGTTATGGACAGCCGCACGGAAGAGAACAAGGAATTCTTCATGTCATACCGAGTGGGAGTTAGGACCCCAGCTTTCAATGCCGATGATCCACTATTATGGTTCGCGCAACTTGAAGGCCAGTTCGTCCTCTCCAACATTACCACAGACAGCACGAAGTTTTACTATGTGCTGGCGCAACTAGAACCCCAGCACGCAGCTGAAGTACGCGACCTCATAATAAGTCCCCCCACCACCGGCAAGTACGAGAAGCTGAAGGCAGAACTAATCAAGCGGTTGTCGGCCTCACAGGAACACAAGACTAAACAGCTGCTCATGCATGAGGAATTGGGAGACAGGAAGCCCACACAATTCCTCCGCCACCTGCAGCAGCTAGCTGGTACCACTGTCCCGTCCGATCTCATCAGGTCCATCTGGTCCAGTAGGCTACCAGTGAACCTCCAAACTATAGTCGCAATGCAAGCAAGCTCCAGCTTAGAAGAAGTAGCAGAAATGGTGGATCGTATAAACGATATCGTTCCAGCGACCGCGCAAGTTGCTGCTACTGGCATGCCAGTACCTGGGCAAGTAGCTAGCTCACAGTCAGCAGCGGATCAACAAGGCAGCGCTATTGAAGCTTTGACACAGACTGTGGCAGAGCTAACACGGAAGCTGGAGGTTATGAGCGCACAGTCAGGTCACAGGTCGTCACGATCCCGGTCTAGAGGCAGGTACACCCAGAACCGTTACCGATCGCAATCCCGCTCCGGAGATGACCGGTACTGCTACTACCATAACCGTTTTGGCAGAAACGCCCGCAAATGCACACAACCGTGTGCTTATACAAAGAAGCCGTTAAACTACCAAGGC
Organism: Griposia aprilina; assembly: GCA_916610205.1. Classification (NCBI taxonomy): domain Eukaryota; kingdom Metazoa; phylum Arthropoda; class Insecta; order Lepidoptera; family Noctuidae; genus Griposia; species Griposia aprilina. The sequence continues at coordinate 20,338,967 of OU744298.1, forward strand.
AGCCAGTAAGGGCGGTTTACGACTGCCATGCAATATCGAGCCGCCTGTTCATTACGGATCGCAGCACAAAGATACAGTATCTTATAGATACGGGTTCAGACCTGTGTGTCTTCCCACGATCCGCTGCACGGGAGCCACGCATGAAGACAAAATATGAGTTGTTTGCGGCAAACGGATCAGTTATCAGCACATACGGTTTTCTTCCACTCACGCTGGACTTGGGACTTCGCCGCGCATTCACATGGAGGTTCATAATTGCTGATGTCACCAAGCCTATAATCGGAGTCGACTTTTTAGCTTACTACAATCTGATTGTCGACTGCCGAAACCAGCGTCTCAAAGATAACCTCACATCACTGGCAATCCAGGCACCGCAGTTTGAAACAGTCGAAGTCATATCGTCGGTCCGGACCATAGCAGAAGATAGCAACTACCATCGCATCTTGAAGGAGTATCCTGACCTCACTCGTCCCGCTGGTAAACCAAGAGTACCAAAACACAATACGGTGCACCACATACGCACTACGCCTGGTCCTCCCGTCTCTGGCCGCCCTCGTCGTTTGGACCCACAACGCCTCAAGATAGCGAAGCAGGAGTTTGAGGAGATGCTGCAAAATGGGACAGCACGCCCATCAGAAAGCGCCTGGTCCTCGCCCCTGCACTTAGCGCCCAAGAAGAACGACGGGTGGCGTCCGTGTGGGGACTACCGATCATTGAATGCTCGTACTATCCCAGATGTTTACCCTATCAGGCACCTGCAGGACTTCACCCACGAGCTGGCGGGCAGTACCATCTTCTCCACCATAGATTTGGTGAAGGCCTACAACCAGATTCCGGTTTTTGAAGAAGACATACCCAAAACGGCGATAACAACACCATTTGGTCTATACGAGTTTCCCTGCATGACCTTTGGACTTAGAAATGCTGCCCAGACTTTCCAGAGGTTCATGGACGAAGTTCTGCGGGACCTAACCTTCTGCTATGGGTATCTAGATGATATTCTGGTCTTCAGCAAGGATATCCATCAGCACCAGCAGCACCTCAGACAACTGTTCGAGAAATTAGCAAATTATGGCGTCCTATTAAATACGAGCAAGTGTATTTTCGGCCAAACTGAGGTGAAGTTCTTAGGATACAAAGTCACGGCGGCAGGTATTCAGCCTCTCGATAGCAAAGTCCAGGCCATCCAGGACTTCCCAATGCCAAAGACGGTCAAGGAACTTAGGCGATTCCTTGGAATGCTCAATTTTTATCGCCGATTCATTCCCGAAGCAGCTTCCAAACAGGCACCACTCAACAGTTTGCTCGCAGGTCCTAAAGTCAAAGGATCGCACCCAGTAACCATGACACCAGAACTGCTAGAAGCATTCAACAGCACCAAACAGAGCCTTTCAGAAGCCACACTCTTGGTGCATCCAGACCCATATGCAGAGCTGAACATCTTGACGGATGCTTCAGACACAGCAATCGGAGCTGTACTGCAGCAACGGAGCAAGAGGGAATGGCAGCCACTGGCATTTTTTTCGAGGAAGCTCAGCCCTTCGCAGAAGAAGTACAGCCCGTATGATCGAGAGTTGTTGGCAATATACGAGGCAATCAGATACTTTCGCTCCATGGTCGAGGCACGCGTATTCCACGTCACAACGGACCACAAGCCGCTGACGTATGCGTTTGCAAAACCACACTCAAACTGCCCTCCCCGTCAATTTAGATACCTAGATTATATAGGACAATTTACGACGGATATCAGGTACATAGCCGGTAAGGACAATGTGGTCGCGGATACTCTTTCGCGCATTAATGAGCTTCATCTACCCTTAGATTACCAGTCCCTGGCCAACGAACAACAAACCGACCCCGAACTACAGAACTTGCTGAGAGATGGATCATCTTTGAAGCTGAGGAAGGTGAAGCTACCTGAATCTACTGTCGAGATCTACTGCGACGTAACGGGTACTCCACGCCCATTTATTACAAGATCGTTCCGCCAGCAGGTTTTCACTTCCCTCCATAACCTCAGCCATCCTGGGCGAAAGGCAAGTGTACGACTGATCACTGAAAGGTTTGTTTGGCCAGGAGTGAGAAAAGACTGCAGACAAATGGCAAGGGAATGTGAAGCGTGTCAGAAGAGCAAGGTGACACGCCATACCTCAGCCCCGTTACAGGCATTCCAACCACCATCGGCACGTTTTCGCCACATCCACCTTGATTTAATTGGTCCCTTGCCGTTGTCCTCTAACTACAGGTACTGCCTCACGATCGTCGACCGCGCAACACGTTGGCCTGAGGTGTACCCACTGCAGGACATCACCGCAGAGACCTGCGCCGCTGCTCTCACTACTGGGTGGATTGCCCGGTTTGGCTGTCCCGAGCACATAACCACGGACCGCGGGAGACAGTTTGAATGCCGCACCTTTAAGAGCCTAGCCGCTCTCATAGGTGCCACTCACCACTTAACTACTTCTTACCATCCCGCAGCTAATGGCCTCGTCGAGAGACTGCATCGCCAGTTGAAGGCCGCGATCATGTGCTACGCAAATTCAGGCTGGACAGAGGCTCTTCCATGGGTGCTGCTAGGCATCCGCAGCGCATGGAAAGAAGACCTAGGTGCAACAACAGCTGAACTTGTCTACGGCGAGCCACTCCGCTTGCCTGGACAGTTCCTCACAGAACCTTCGAAGAATGTCGTGGACATGAGTGACCTGGTCCACAGGTTGCGCGCACACATGACCAAACTGACGCCTCAACCGACGTCGTGGCATACGAGCACCAACCGTCTCTTCTACATCCCAAAAGACTTGAGCACGGCAACCCACGTCTTCCTGCGTGAAGGCCCAGGTCGAAGATCACTGCAGGCCCCATATACAGGTCCACACAAAGTCCTTGCTCGCAACCAGAAGACAGTGGACATCGACGTGCATGGAAAGAGACAGAAGGTGACGATAGACCGTGTAAAACCAGCATACGTGGCAAGAGAAGACCTGGACCCAGGTCAAAGTCAAACCCAAACTCCAGATCCAGCACAATCTGATAACACAGTTAGAAAGACAAAAAGCGGCAGGACAGTAAGATTTCCTGATTACTATCGCCCGTAGTCACGGTCTCACCGGGGGAGTGGTGTAGCGAGTAGGCAAGTTCACTCGCACGACTCAACGCAGCACAGGATCATACGATTTGACGTCAGAGCGGGCCGTGTGCAAAACAAGTAGCAAAGCTCCGCCTACTTCACGGTGTCAGTCAGACTTAGCCCCGCCTTCCGGAAACATGGCGCCCGCGCATCTTTTGTACGAGCACTAACGAGGCAAGATGGCAGCGGACTCGCCTATTGTCTATGTTAACGAGGGGGCGTAAACTCCTGCGCAAAACGGTCAAGTGTGAACCATTATTATTATTAATTAGTTATAATACATTAGTATAAATATCAGTATAGTTTGTATGCAATTCATTACTACTTTATAACTTGTATTGATTACAACTCTGTCACTTCCCGCTCGGAATTTCATTTAATTACCCGTCTACGAAATTGCTCCAGTAGCTACTCTGCTTTAAACAACATAATATTGCAAGTGGTATATAACTTTTATAATCGTCGTCTATACCACTTCATAATATTCCCCGTTGCGCAGCTGTTAACTGCAAAAAACGGGGACCCATGTATTTGCCAAAGACGTTAAAAGACGAAAATGATGGGAGAAAACTCTCCGAAAAATATTAGAAACCCGATAAATCGTCGAGACTATGTGCTATTTATTCTTATACCTGAAAACTTTTATGGCAGAAGTTCGAATACAGGTATACCGGTGATGCTCCCAAGAGATCAAAGTCTGTTTTTATTACCTACAGGCACTAGTGGTGTGATATTACGTAAATTATAGTAGCGGTGTGTGTGTGTGTGTGTTTTTATCAATTTAGCATATTAGATCAGTGCTAGAATTAAGATCTCTGAAGTTGTTCAGTCAGGAAGATAATCCTCGAGTTGGGTTTTCAACTCGGATCAGGTTATTTCTATCGTACGCCTCCAGTCTTCACCAAAAAATTAAGTACAAGTTAACAAACACAAGATTATCTATAAATTATAAAATGTTCATAATTTATTGTCTTTTCCACTAAAGCTGATTTTTTACCAGTGGTAGACGCTTCCCTTTTCCTTAGCTCGTTTTTAATAGTGCTACAATCCAAGTCTCGACTAGAATAGAATACTCTTTAATATTTAACATAACATAACATAACATCACGCCTGTATTCCCAGAAGGGTTAGGCAGAGGTGTACCTATAGCACACCCACATTTCACCAGTTATGTTTAAGTCCCATGTAATAGGGGGCGAGCCTATTGCCATCAACCGGGCACAAATCCAGACTCCGGGCTGCTACCGAGAAATTCCAGATGGAAAAACCCAATAACACTGCCCAACCCGGGAATCGAACCCAGGACCTCATGCTCAGCAGTAGCGCTTGCGACCACTAGACCAACGAGGCAGCCTCTTTAATATTTACACCATAAAAATCATACATACATACCAATTAGGATGAGGAAAAAAATCTTTCGTATTTTCTATACAAATTTAAGACTAAGAATTCGTGTGGCACCCAAATATCGAGTTTTTTTTTACATCCAGACATTTTAAAATGGGTCAAAACTGTTTTATGGTCAACCCCTGACTCTTCAGCTATGTCGTAAGTCGTGACTACTAACACCTAGCGCCACTTTTTTGTAACCTATTCTAACCTCTATTAAACAAGTACGCTGGACTAAATATACTACAGGAAATGACAGTTGATTTTTGTGCCGATTCAAAGCGCCCCGCTCGCGCGTCTCAGGAACTAAAATTGGGTTGTGAATGTTCCATAACGATAATGTATCGATACTTTTCTTCCGATAGTCAGTCATTTTAAATTGACGTCTTTTTCTTAAAAAAATGGCAATGGCCCTTAATTTTTTTTAATAATTATACAAGTCATTTTCATATTCTTCTACAACAAATAGTCACTAAATACATAGATATTAGACTGTATGCTGCTACCAAAAATTACTCACTTTATATAACTGGTGATAAAGTACGGAATTTTTTATCACGGTGAATTATTTGGGCTCGCCAATGATTCAAAATATAATAAAATTTTATTGTTTTTTTCCTTCAGTAGGTAGTTAGCTTTTCATTCACATTGCGAACTATTGAGACTCCAGCTCAGCTCGTAAAACTAGTGTAGTTGAGCGAGGAGATACTTGGTCAAATATACTAGTTTTAAGGATAAGTTGTTAGCCTATCCCCATATTTTAAGCTCACTGATCTGACAATCATGCGCTATAACTTTACTAGCACGCTATCCACTTGTTTATAGCTTGTAATCTGACCGCGCCCTAATGAAAATATTTTTCAGTTAACCTTTACAGCAATTATTCAATTTATTCTATTACTTAGTTTAAAATGAAGCACAATAAAAATTACTAGGAGTGATGTTTTTTTTTCTTACGTAATTAATTACTCTCACGATCGATAAAGTCCATAAAAGTATTTTGTTATCGAAGGCTGCGTCTCATCTCTAATATTAATTCCATGGACGCTCACGTAGCTATCAGCGCCAAAATGGCGAAACTCAAATGTCTTCATTTTGACATCGATATTAAGAAGTCCAGCGTACTTGTATATTAGAGGTCAGTATAGTAAAACTACAAAATGTATTGAATTTCTTCGTTAGATTCACTCAATACGGCGGGCAGAAAAGCATTTGAAAAATGGCGGGAATTCGTGTTTACTTTTTTTTTTATTTCATCTATTTAACGGTATCAAAACCAGCCAGATACATACAGTACAGCCAGAGATTTTACTTCAACTTTATACCTACCTATAAAATACGAAAAAACTTTTTCCCCCAAGCTATTAATTAATTGTTTATCTAGTTTTCGTTTAATTTGTGATCAACACAAAAGCAACAATATACAAACCAATGGCGATTTTTAGACTTTGAACTGTGCTGCCACCTATGTTGAGCTTTTAGTTTTTAACCCCATTGCTTTAGTGTTTGTAAATACTGTCATATTAGCCTGAGGCAAATTTTGGCGGGCCGCACCGCAACGCAAAGCTTCTCTTACATCAGTTTCGTACATTTTGTATGAACCATCGTACAGTACACGAGAGCCGCAACGACTTTGTAGAAACATAGTTTTATTTTGCTGGCAACATTGCAAACAGTATATCTGTGCAACATATTTCGAGCGAAACAAAAACATGTTGCTGTAACAATCTGTTACCTAACAAAACTTTTATTTACCATGATTACGAGGTTTTTCAGGCCTTATGAAGCTGATATCAGACTCTTCGCTCAAGTAAAGGTTATTTTTTTTTTCATTCCACCCTCATAAGACAACTACAAAATAACATAGGAATGAAGGTTCATCCGCTCCTTTTATATCATTTTACGATCATTTGGTAGACGAGTGAAAGATCCGATCTGGCTGCTGAAATCCAATATCGTTGAATCGGTTGACAAATGAGTTCATTTTTCACATTTGATTTATTCTGCGTTCCAACGTTTCACTTTGAGTGAATGATGCCGAATGAAAGTTAAGCGTCTGATATCGGCTTAAGCAACAATACGTACTTAACAGCAGCCTTCGAGCCTGGTCCCCAGTGAGGAGTAGGATTGTACTGGAACCGCAGCCTACCGTCGCGGCGGCTGGTAGGATTGGCGTCGCCTCGGTGACTGAAGTCTATGTTTTGCGTCTTGATGTCTTGGTTCAGGATGAACCGTGCTACCGGATCTGTTGCCAGTCTAAAAAAAGAAAAGCATTATAAACTTCTTGTTTGACTTTTTAAATTATCTTCGGTATATGTAGGGTTGTGGCTTACGCCCGCAATTCGTGGTCTCGGGCCTCGGCTATCATTCGTTGATTTCTGACAGACGTTTCGGGTGGTCAGACCCCCGAAAATCTAACAACCAGTTTTCCCAAGGAGTATTTGAATTGTTTTTATCTCTTTATTACGGACGCTTTCAACGTTCTGCATCGTTCTCACATGCATAATTTCAACATGACTTATGTAACCTATATTTTGTAACCATATTTTGATTTAAAAGAGTGTCTGTGGAGTTTCTTGCCCGTTCTTCTCCATAGGTGCCTAATACTCTTTGGAATGCTGACTGGCTGTTTGGCTTCATCCTTCTGAATGACCGACCCTTGACAATTCAGAAGTGCCTGTAATTGGTTTATTTGAAAAAAAAATCGAGTTGAGAATCGTATTATCCAGCAAAAACGAGGTTGTGGAGGTCAGATAGGTAGTCGCTTTATGTAAAATGCAGCTGGATCCAGTGACACTGGAAGCCGATGATAATGATGATGATTTGGATCACGTTAAAGGATTACCGCAAATTTGCCGATTTTAATTGGGTCAGTGTCGTGTGCAAAATCTCATACTTCTTACCACACATTCTCCAACATTCACATTTTGTATAAATATGATTACGATCAAACTCGGGCCCTTTAGGGCTGCGTTAATTATTTCACATACTTAACAGGTCTGGCGGGATGCGTCTTCTCCCACGTCCGTATGATGTCCCACATGACTTGTGCCGGCGCGGCCGTCTTTATGGACTTGCGCGACGCGTGCGAGTATGACACTTTGTACCCCGAGTTCAGGAGTGCTGACCTGAGAACATGTTTGAAATACAATAAGGGCTGATTTTTCAATAGTCAGATAACATAACGTGGAATAAAATTAACGTCTGACAGTTTTTGTATGGAACTACTGACAAAAATTCAAAATTATTCCTCGGATTTGATATCTGGCGTTGGCAAAATCAGCCCCAAGAGAAAAGTAGACGTAATGGATTTGATGAATAAACGACACGGCCTCATTTATTGGAATATGGGATTATAAAATATCGATTTCTTCTTGCATTGGAGATAATTTTAAGCTCAGAAACGTGTGCATTTTTAAAGAGGACAGTCATTTGAGATCGTGGTGGCAGCCTATTTGTGTGAGATATCATTTTTCATTACATTGGAACCTAATGACATAAAGTTTTAATTGAACAATATTTGTTTCTGGTTTATCATAGCCTGTTTTTTATCCGACTACGGCAAAGCTGATGGAGGGTTCTTCTTCTCTTTAAGGTTATGGTTTCCGCACTTAGTCCTTCATGTGGACCATTGTGCGTGGGCCATGGTGGCCGCCGGTGGTTATTCCAACCAGCACACCCCCTTCCAGAAGTTAATGATGTCTCCTGGTCTGCTGAGAGCATCTGTGTAGGATCTGGGTGTCCCGAGGGTTTATGACCTAATTTGGGTGACACCTTTACGTTCAAATAGCACATGCGCAACGGTTTCCTCAGCCTCCATGCACGCCCTGCATAGAGGACTGTCCGTTATGCCTATAGTGTGGAAGTGTTTGTTTAGCGAGCAGTGACCCGTGATGGTTCCCGTCACCAGGCGCAGGCCGTTCCTGTCCAGACGAAATAAACGTTTGGTTAGCTTCCCATCTAAGGATGGCATGGCTTCCCTGGACTGCCTACAGCCTGGTGACGAGGTCCACCAGCTCTCCGCTTGTGTGGGTGTACTCCTGTAACCATCTGCGTAGCTGGTTGAAGGGAATGGGCACGATGGCTTCGGGTCCGCAGACTGACGCGCTGGATGCTCTTCTAGCCAGTTCGTTAGCTGCATCGTGACCCAGTGATCCACTGTGTCCTTTTATCTATTGTAGTGTCACTGTGTTGCGTTTAAATACCGCTACACGTTCTAGAGCACGGTTAAATACGCTTCCCGTTCTAGAGCACGGTTAAATACCGCTACACGGTCTAGAGCTGATGGAGGGTTATTTTATGTTTAAGTAAGTTATGCCCCGAACAAACATAACATGAAATGTGTGAAACACACGTTGAAACAAATTCGCCTAGTTTTTGTATTAAATTTCATGTTGTATTGCATAGATTTGGATGGCTCATGTTAGGTTTCAACACTCTGTACCTGGAATAACATACTTAAACATAAAATAACCCTCTTTTAGCTTTGCCGTAGTCGGATAAAAAACAGGTTAGAGAACAGAGAGGCGCTCGTGGCTAAGTAATAAATAATAGCCTCACGGTTCGATCGATCATGTTATGCCATGCTTGCCGCGGTGGGATAATGGATGGGTGACCCGCTTTACATACCGCAACCCCTCCGTTCCTCGGAAAGCACGTTAAGCCGTTGGTCCCGACTGTCATTCGTGGACAGTCGTTACGGGTCGTCACAAGCCCGAAAATCTAACAACCAGTCTTACTAAGGGATATCGTATTACAGATGTTTTATCTCACGGAAGTGGGTGACCCATACTTGTGTGTGTGTAAGTGTACATGCACACTGTCATTGTGTGCGTAAGCTCGGGAGCGCCCGGCAGTCGTGGCTGAGTTGCCGGCCGAGTCAGTAGTGCTTCTTGGTTTGCGCCAAAATTATTTATCGACTACCGTCAGCATGGAAGGTATGAAGAAACGGAGAAAAGTTGTTCACAGTGAGGTAAGGCAAATTAATGTTCATGTTTGGTGTGTATTTATGTTGTGTGTAATGAATGAATGTATTAGTTAGTTTAATAAGAACATGTTAAACGAGATTTTAATAATGTATTGTTTATTTTAGGGTCGTCAAATGATTGACAATATTAATAATTTTCTCAAAGAAGAATATGAATTCACGGAACTTTATCGAGAACCAAATTGTGATTAATTAATAATAAATTTACAAGATGACAGTGAAGAAGAAACTGACTCTGAAGAAGAATCAGTTACGATTCTACTTGAAATACTAATTTAAATAAAATATAAATTGTATTCAAAATATTGCTAAAATTAAATGTTTCTTGAATTTAAGTTTCTATTTTATTGTATTATGTCTTATCTATACATAGCAAAAATCTAATAACTTTATTATTTTGTTCATTAGCGATGAACTTGCTAACGCTACCTGTAGCTACGCACACAAGTGCGCGTGTCTATACGCATTACAACTACAAGTATGGCTCACCCACTTTCGTAAGATATAAAAACTGTACCCAATAACTGGGTTGTGGAGGTCAGATAGGCAATCGCTCCATGTAAAATACTGGTACTCAGCTGCATCCGGTAAGACTGGAAGCCGACCCCAATATAGTTGGGAAAACGCAGGCAGATTTGATAACAACAGAAACAAATATTGGTTAAAATGCTTACACCATGGTATAATAATATACTTCGACAGGTATAGCATTCCGGTCACGGAGGTGACACAAGCCTACGTTATCACCGCTGTGTTACCAGTAGTGTGTAATAATAACTCCCCAACCGCCTATATTACCTGTGCGAATCCGATAAAACAAAGAGGTTTTAACTAACAATTACGTTGATATCGTTTAAATTGAATTGTTTCGTTTGATTAGAAAAATTAAACGACAATTTAAATGCTTTATATATATTTTTTAACAGAATGGTGTTTCGTTACAATAAAGTGGCAACTGGATAGTGACGTAAGCATGTGTCACTCCCGGAATGCATGTCCTTGTTTTTTTAGACCATGGCTTACACCAATGTCATAAAAAATATACAAAACTCAAACTCACCTCATAACCAACATAGGCATAGTCTCCAAATGGACTCTCCCAAATAGTCTATCCATGGTATAGTACAGCGGTACCTCCTGCAGCTCTTCCCTCACCATTGCCAGTACTCCTGCCAAACGCTTGGCAGTTCCAAAGAGCTCGGGGTTATGTTCTACGTGGGTTAGAACGCGGGTCACGAAGAGTTCGTCGTGGATCGGCGCTGCCCAGAGCGGGCCACCTAGCTGATGAGGGAAATTCGTGTGATATTTACTTTGTGGTCCTTGGAGACCTACTCTATGATTTTTTGGTTTTGCTCAGACAGAAAGAATCTAGTCGTCAGGGGGCCTAGACAAAATCCCTTTGCTGTAAGCGTTAACGCCAACGGAAAATCAAATTGTATGGTGTTGACATTTGCTTAACACGTGAAATTACGTGTCCTTTTCGCAGGTAATGTCATTGCCATACATTTTGACGTTAGCGTCTGGCGTTAACGCTATCAGAAAAGTTTTTGTCTAAGCCCCCAGGTCAAAATACAGGGTCAAATTAAATTAGCTAGCGAAACTCCACAGATGTTATGGGTTTCAATATCGAAATATGACAAAACGAAAAAAATATATGTTAATTGCTAGTTTCGATTTGACCCTGTACAATGGTGTGATAATTTGCTATGTCATTGTTGGAGGTCGAATGGAGTGCATAGCGGAAGATTTTCTGATGATACTGAATAATAAACTTTATTATTAACCATCTGGCGAACTCTTGCTAACTTGCATAGCTTAGTATTTAAAGCGGACATCACTAGGCGATATTATAAATTTCAGGCAGCAGTTGCTTAAAACACACACGCAACTAGTGGACACTTAGCAATGTCAGGGTAGTAGAAAAACAGTTGCATTGCGTAAAAATGGTCATAACTCTTATCTAATATTTTACTTACATGATGCCTCTGGTTACAATTAACACAGTGCTCCCCCACAGGTGGCGCTGTCGGCAAGTAGGCCTTCATTTGTGCCGGGTTTTTCTCTGTAGGGTTAGGTCTGAAGCCGCCCAGCGGTTGTAGGGTTATGTTGTCGCAACCGGTACATTGGTACGCCATGGCTAACTTGCTGGAAAAACGAAGCTGTATTTGAGTAGGTTTAATGTGTTTGTAGTAAACCCATAACACATACAGCATTAATTTTAGTTATCTCAGTAGTCCAGAATAAAAGGTTTATCCTACTTTTATTATAACCTCCTTACTAATAAACGTTGTATAGCATCTGTCAACGCTTTGTCTTCTTGTTTCGAACGTCAAATTACTAACGACTGAAAGAGAGAAATCGGTGTGTAACTACACAGACACTATACAATGTTTATTAGTAAGGAGGTAAATGTGAAAGTTTGTGAGGACGGATGGACGTTTGTTACTCTTTCACGCAAAAACTACTGAATGGATTTGGATGGAATTTGGAACACAGATAGTTTATAACCTGGATTAATATGTCGGATACTTTTTATTCCAGTAGTACGTTCCCGTGGGATAATTTCCGACATCTACGCGGGCGAAGACGCGGACAAAAGCTAGTTATTAATATGTGGAAAAAAATAAAGTGAAACATTTTACATGTGATGATTATTTGTTTCTATGGTTTTAATCAAGTGTTTCATGTACCGGTAACCGCACATCAGTGGTGACTATTTGGCATTGACAGCGCCTTTTTTTGTAGTAGTAAGGGTGATTTTCGTAGTGCCAGTATTACCACTGATGTGCTGTTGACTGTACAAGTATCCACAGCACGATGAACTCGTGATTATGAGTTTTACATTTTTATATTTTTGTCTGACTTCGTAACCATTGTAGCACTATGGTGTGCTTACCTAGTAGTGTTCTTACAGTGAACGGCGCCAGAGAAGACCCTCACGAACACGCGGATGTAGAAGTCTGCAGATATACTGAGCAGAGGCACTATGTAGCGACTGTAGCGGTTGGCGTGCGATTCTATGCATTGTAGCAGTATCCTTAGAGCCTGGAAAAAGACATAGGGTATTTTAAAAAAGAAAACGCTTTCAATTTCGTCTGATGCACCTTCGTAAAATCTACTGTTATAAACAGTTTTAATTAAAAAAATTGTATGGTCTGTTCCAAAAGTATCAAGTTAAATTTAAACATATTGATCTGTCAAAACGAAACAAAACTGTCAAATTTCTCCATACGATTTTAAACTTTAAAATGTTGGTGATTAAGTTCAAAATCGAATGAGAAAATCTGACAGTTTGTAGTCCCACTTACATATTGAATACTTTGATTTGATCATTTGAGCAATTAAACCAGAAATTCTAATTTTAAATCAACTTAAGGATGATTTTCATTTGACAATAAAATTGAGGTTAATATTAGAACCTCAATCGTCGTTCATGGTTTTTTAATAATGATTCAAAAAAGTTATTCAAACAATAATTTAATTCCCGTTTTTTCTAAAATAATAGAAAAAGTCATATGTGAAGCAATATCATCCTTCCTGACTAAATTTAATATACTTTGCCATGAGCAATACGGGTTCAGGAAAAATAGGAATATAAACATGGCAATTTTTGACCTGTTGAATTTTATTATGTCGAATGTTGATACAAAAACGCCTATATGTTCTATATTCACAGATATGTCGAAAGCTTTCGATTTTGTCAACCATAACATACTGCTTCAAAAACTAAACGCCTATGGCATTCGAGGTAATATCCTGAACCTAATAAAAACATATTTATCCGGTCGCAATCAGATGACAGAAATTTACAAAATATGTGTCAAGTCTAAATTAGAACAAAAATACGTGTCTTCCAATAGAGAAATGAAATTCGGTGTACCACAGGGAAGCGTCATTGGGCCTTTGTTATTTTTAATTTACATTAACGACCTCCCACGCCAAATCCACCATCCCGTGGTTCTGTTTGCCGACGATAGTACAGCACTCTTAAAATGCGACAATAATGAAAATTATGAAAACGATATAAACGATACCATCAAAATTATAATAAATTGGCTAAATAGTAACAACTTACAAATAAACATACAAAAAACAAAGATAATGCATTTTTACCAAAGACTTCGGATCAATGATCTAAATATTAATTATAATAGTCAAAATGTGGACAGAGTAGATGCTACAATTTTTCTAGGAATATTAATTGACAGTCAACTGACATGGAAGGCACAGGCGGAAGCAATCTGTAAAAAACTTAGCGCATCAGCATACGCACTTTATAATCTCAAAAAAAATGTTGATACCAAAACAGTATTACTAGCATATCATAGTCTTGTCGTTTCCATTTTAAGGTTTGGTATTATATATTGGGGCAATTGTACCGACAGAGAGAGTATTTTTAAGGCCCAAAAAACGCTGCCTACGAGCAATATTTGATTTGAAAGTTACTGACAGCTTCCAATTTTTAAGAGTCTGAATTTATTGACATTTCCATGCCTTTAAATTTTAGAAATTTCTCTTTTTGTTAAATTTAATCGACATCTATTTTTAACTTTATCGGAAAGTAGATACCGAGATGTAACTTTACGATCTCAATACCAAAACTTGTTACGCACAGGTGGATATAGCACTGCTTTGTTGAGGAAAAGTGTTTTTGGTATGGCACCGGCTATTTTTAAGCATTTCCAATTCCATTCCTAATTATATAAAAGAGGAACCAGTAACAACTTTCAAGAAGAAACTAGCTTTACTTCTATTGAATAAATGTTATTATTCTGTATCGGATTTTCTAGCTGATAAGTTTTAGTTGTGTATCAATGTTTGTATGTTTGATGATGAACTGCATCAATGTTTGCATGCCAAAATTGTAGAATGTTTAAGGGTTCTTTAATATTATTACTACCACCTTATTGTAAATACCTACATTCTGAGAAAATAAATATTCTATTCTATTCTATTCTTCTATTCTTTAATAATTATTTGATTTTGCAAACAATTATTGTTTGAATAACTAAAGTTGAAACCTTCTAAATACAGATTAATATTCTAATTCCTTTTAGTGAGTGATTGCTAAAGAATTTAACAAGAACAGGGTTTGTTTACACTTTCATTACACACTTTTGGAATAGACATTAAGTATAAAAATATGTAGGTTCAAGACATCTGTCTAGGCATATAGGGAATAAGTTACTTGCAAGTATTTTTCTCTAATATTGTCTACTCACCACTTCATGACAGCACTTGGTTTTCAAACTAATAGCTCCATATTTAGCATAACACGTTTCCGGAGTGTTTCCTGCTAATACTGCCATATCTGTAGCAGTAACCAGCAGTAGGCCTCCTTCCTGCACACTTTGTACCGCTGCATCGAGGAATACAGACGGACATCCGTAAGGGTCCAGGTCTATAGCCACGAAACGGTTCCAGTATTGTTTGTGTTTGTACATTAGCATGCTGGGAACAAGGATGATTAATTAAATTGATTGATATTACACCTTTTAGTTCGAGTTTCCTCACAATGTAGTTCCCTTCCATTGGTCAGTGATATTGTAAACTAACTATAATAGGTTAGTTGACAGTAACAAACATACCTACCTTATGTGTTTTGTTTTGTAGAATAGTTCTGAGCTAATAATATCAAAAGTAAAATTAAATTGTTTGAGGAAAATAAGCTACAAGTAACTTACTAATTGGTTTCTTCAAAACTGTCAACTAGCCTATAATAGCCTATTGAATACATAATCTCAGATAATTTACATTACATCACCATTTACTCAACTATCTACTTTAGTGTTGTATTTTTAAGTTGTTTTTCGGGTGACCATGTGTAATGAAAAGGTCCATAAACAATTATGGCTGCAATGGAATTTGAACTTTATGTATGACATTGAGTTTGTTGTTCAAAAACTTCAAATATAAGCGCAAGTATGTAGTTCTTGAGCAAGCATTTTGACCAATGCTTGTGCCTTCTCTGTATAAAAAGAGGCCATTGCCCTGAGCTGGGACAGTAATAGGCTGGCACTATTGTAGCGGTATCAACATCGCCACATGCGAGCTACACGTCATACTAACGTCAGGCAAATCCTGCAACGCGCAAGCAGAGTTTACCGTGCGACTAGCATATATACAACGTCCCGACATCAACCGTTGGGCAGTTGCCCACAACACAACACCCATCTGGTCGGAGGATCCTCCCTTTTCAATAGAGTATGAGTGAGCTTTCCACCCTGTTCCTCATACCTCTATACTATTATTATTTGTAGTTCTTTATTTAATTAAATCTCACCAAGCATCATTCTGGCTGGTCTCAATCAAATCCTTCACGTCATTATGCACAATATTTTCCTTGATAGTATCCACTGCCTGCGGTGACAGGTCGTTTGCAACAATCTTAGTGATGTTTGGCACTTCTTTAGCATAGCGGATGCTTCTTAAACCAGTCGCTGATAAAGCTTCTAGTATTGTTATTTCTACCTGAAAAAGTATATATTATTACTATTAGCCTATTTGAAGACAATTGTTTCTTGTAATATGAGATTGAGGACTTAGATGTTGTGGGAATAAACTGAACATTCGGCATAGACTATTTTTATTTTAGTAACTGCATATATTGTATAGTGTTTTATTATTTCTTTTATTTTTAAATAAATATAAAAAAATAAAAAAAAATACTTAACAAAAATATATTGGTATGGGGAACAGTATAGTGTTTATAATATTATGGAGTGTACTTAGGGTTGCCAGATGGTCTGGATTCATCTGGAATTGTGGATTGTTCTGACATTTCATATGAAGTCTCAAGTCCCGACAAAATATGGTATGCCCCAATAAACAGCTTTTTGTAAAAATATATGAGCAATAACCCAACCCAAGTACCATGCAGACTGGCAAATATTTTTAAAACAGCTTAAGCTATTTATATAACCCTTGCTAATGCTAGAGAAAAAAATCATCACCATCTGCTGTTGGAATTTAGATTCATTGTTTAGTAACCTAGTTACAAGTACATTGATACAACTTATTGATACAACTTAGTCTGGCCATAAATACTGTTACATTTGAATTTGGAATCTGTCATTTATATACGATTGTTCATTGAGTTTTCTAATTTTGGCGCCAATACATTGAACAATATTTTGCGATATTAAAATGGAGTGGGGTGCTAAAGAGAACCGAATCACTGTGATTGCATTACACAAAGTTGGTATGGAGCCAAATGCAATTTTTAAAACTCTCCATACGCTTGGTATTAGTCAAATGTTTGTGTACCGGGCTATTAATAGTTACAATGAGACCTCCTCTGTTTGTGACAGAAAAAGATCTGGCCATCCACGTAGTGTTCGTACGAAAAAGGTGGTCTAAGCCGTAAGGGAAAGAATTCGAAGAAATCCTGTCCGAAAGCAAAAGATTTTATCTCGGGAGATGAAGATAGCACCCAGAACCATGCGGCCATGTCGCGTATTTTAAAAGATGACTTAGGACTTGTAGCCTATAAGAAGACTGGTCATTTTTTAACTGATAATTTAAAAAAGAATAGGGTGGTAAAATCGAAACAACTACTGAAGCGGTACGCAAAGGGAGGTCACAGAAAAAAATTGTTTATGGATGAGAAAATCTTTACAATTGACCAACATTTTAACAACCAAAATGACCGTATTTATGCTCAAAGCTCTAAGGAAGCTTCCCAATTAGTCGACAGAATGCAACGTGGGCATTATCCGACTTCAGTGATGGTTTGGTGGGGTGTTAGCTATGAAGGAGTGACTGGGCCATATTTTTGTGAAAAAGGTATCAAAACATCGGCACAAGTGTATCAAGATACCATTCTTGAGAAGGTAGTTAAGCCCCTTAACAACACCATGTTCAATAACCAAGTATGGTCCTTCCAAGAAGACTCGGCGCCGGGTCATAAAGCTCGGTCCACGCAGTCTTGGTTGGAAGTGAATGTTTCAGACTTCATCAGAGCTAAAGACTGGCCGTCGTCTAGTCCCGATCTGAATCCGCTGGATTATGATTTATGGTCAGTTTTAGAGAGTATGGCTTGCTCGAAACGCCATGATAATTTGGAGTCCCTAAAACAATCCATACGATTGGCAGTGAAGAATTTTCCCATGGAAAGAGTGCGTGCTTCTATTGATAACTGGCCTCAACGTTTAAAGGACTGTATTGCAGCCAATGGAGACCACTTCGAATAAGCTTTTTATATTTTAAATTGTTTTATATTTATGTATTAAACTAACACACTGTAAAAGTAATAAATATAAATTGCAATAAAAAAATAAAAATAAACTTTGTGACAATATTTATGGCAAGACTAGGTACACATAACAGTCATCTGCAGCATTGGTCTTTTTGTTATTAAAAGTAAATAAACAATAAACAAACCTTTGTATCAACTTTTTCTTTATATTTACTATTTGTTGCGTACTTTTCATTTTTAACAAGTTGCTCAGCTTTATAATCATTGGTAAATATAGTCAACACAGCTATACTTAAATCTCTGTTGAATTCTTGCACTGGGTTATAAAAAACCTGGTCAGTTTTAAGAAGTATTTCGGCTTTTCCTTCTTTTATCGACGTATGCTTTGTAGCAGCATCCATTTTCATAATCCTCTGCAGTTATAACAAAAGGTATGGTTATGTTTTTATTGAGGTTAGGTATGTACACGAATGGTAAAAGCTAAAATTAAAAAAGTTTGAATTTTAAGATTTAATTACAAACCTGGGAAAGGACTGTAGCTAATCTACGATACTTCGTTACATTCATAAGGTTTTAAAAATGTAAAAAAATAACAGTGGTTTTGTCGTCTGAAATAAAATAATAATGAAATGTCAATGTCAAAATTTGACATTGACATTTCATTATTATTTTATTTCGAGATAAAATAATAATAATAAAATAAAGTCATCACCAGTCAACACCAACCAATGCATTTAATGCATTGGTTGGTGTTGACTGGTGATGACTTTTTCACGCCCACAAATTGTTCCTGAACGAAAGCTAAAAAATAATTTTAAACATCGACCAACATGATACACTTTGCCGCATTGTAGTAAAGATAAGGAAAAAGGAAGATTTTAAAATTGTTAGATCAATTGGAGACCTGACACAGCGAAAAGGCGTCGCGACTGACGGAGAAGACGGCGGGACGAGCTAGAGAAAACAAACGACCAGTGGTGCACTTTAGCCCTGGATCGAAAGAGCTGGAAGTCATGGGGAGAGGCCTTTGCCCAGCAGTTGGATGATGCAGGCTAATAGTAGTAGTAGATCAATAGAACTTTTCTCACGCAATACCGTACTTGCACAGACTGCTGCGCTTGTACACATAACGACTTAGCAAGCTATACATATCCAGTTTTAGCTGAGCTCGCATTATATAGGTTTTTCGTACAATGAGATATCAGCTTATACTGGAAATGTAAAGCTTTTTATGTAATCGTGCGTATATTTATTGTTTTATCTATGGGCTGTACTGTGCAGCTGTGCTCAATAGAATATAAAAAATTCGAAAGTAACTGTGTCGGTCTGTCTGTATGTTAGCATTTCACGCTTAAACCACTAAACGGATTTTAATTTTCTCATACCTTTTTGCGCCTAAACCACTGTATGGATTTCCTATTTGATATGAAGACAGATGGTATCCTAAGGAAGGGCATAGGTTATTTTTTGTCTAAAGGGGGTGATAGAGGGTTTGTATGATAGGAAACCCAGCAATTCTTTAGTTTAGGGATATGAACATTCTATAAATCATTCTATAAATGCTTTTGGTAAGAAAAAAGGAATTACGTATTTTGTAAAATAATCCCCACAGAGGTAAAATAGGGTTTGATTAAAAGTTCAAATTTTAGTTTTTCTTTGTGTAGGACTTCTTTTTAAGAGGTTTTTGGGATTGGAAATATAGTCATAGTCTGCATAGATCTTGAGATAACATTTAGTCTTTCTTTCATTAAAATCGGTCCACAGGGTCAAAGTTATTACAATTTAAAAAATCTGTCTTGTTACCTTTCCACTAAATGGCTGAACGGATTTGGATGGAAGGCATACGGATAGGATTGGGCATGATTTGGGTTAGGGCATAGGATATTTTTATACGGGTAGTACGTCGCTATGTGCCGATATCCGACATCCACGCGGGCGAAGTCGCGGGAAAAAGCTAAAGGGTCCCCGCAACGATCAATTGCAATTTCCAATTTTAAGTATAAATGTTTTGTGTGTTTATTGTCAATCGCTTCAATTGCACTCTGTAGACGATCTTGTTGCGCTTAATTGTGTATCAATTACGTAAAAATTTATAATAGCAATTGATCGTATCGTGGTCTCTTAACCCTTAAAGTAAATATCCAGAAAAAAATCTTATGTCATGTCGATGTCATTATTTTGACATTTCATAATCTCGCAATTTTTGAAGAATCTGGAAAAATAACCTACACCTTTGCCGAATTTGTGTATTTTAAATGGAACACGGCATTTAAAACGTGAAGATCGGTAACAGAACTATAAAAATGCATACTGCCAGTAGTTTGTTGCGGAACAGCTTCCTCAGTCCGAACTTGAAGTCATCTGTGATTCGCAATGTAGCAAAAGTTGCATCACACAGTAAACCGGTGCAAAGGTTGTGTTATTCTGGGTTTTCTGGTACTAGGGGTGCTCGGATATGTACCTATAGTAGCAGTTATTTGGCTCCTAGTAAGCAGGTTGGATTTGGGAGGTATTTCTCGACGAATAAGAGTGACCCTCCTGAGGAGGACCCCGAGCATAAAGACGAGACGCCACTATTCAGCAGCCAGCTCCCAGCGACGGTGGCTGTGCCTGAGGTGTGGCCGCAGGTGCCCGTCATCGCCATCAACAGGAACCCTGTCTTCCCGCGTTTTATCAAGCTTATTGAGGTTCGTTCTTCAACACTGTTGAAAGTTTCCTATGAATAGTTTCTGCGTGGTTTGCTGTGGCTGTAATAACAAGGACTCATTGAAGAACACAAGCTATGCTATAATGTGGGTAGACTTTCATTGAGGTTAACAAGCCATATATTTCTGCAATTCTACTACCATGTTGGTAGCTGCTTTTTTTTTTGTATATACAATTATACTTTCTTGTCTAGTTCACAATGGAATGGGAAATAGACACGCTGAAACAATATTTTTAATTGTTTTTATACAATGACATATAATTTATATTTATTACAATATAGATTAATACTGGCTAAATGTGGGTGTTTTATAGGTACACTTCTGCCTAACCTTTTGGGGATTACAGGCATGATGTTATGTTATGTTTATGTGTCAAAGATTAATACATGAAAGAGATACCTTTTTTACTCAAATAATACAACCTTTCTTACAAACATATTTCATTTACAGATATCAAACCCAGCTTTAATAGATTTAATAAGACGTAAAGTGAAACTAAATCAGCCTTACGTTGGTATCTTTCTACGCAAGAAAGAGGATGAGAAGTCCGATATTGTGTCAAGCTTGGATGATGTGCATCAAGTTGGTGTGTTCGCTCAAATCCATGAGATGCAGGACATGGACTATAAACTGAGACTTGTCGTAATGGCTCACAGACGGATAAAGATTACGGGGCAGTTTATTGAAGATGAGATTGAGAGTGGGCCTGCTGGTGAGTGATACTGTCAGTTTGAAGGGTTTATGGGTACACTCCTTGATGATAAGTTACATTTTTTTTTGTTTTTTTCTAAATGCCTTTTAGGACCCATTTTTATTGACATATTTTTGAGGTAGACATGTTTGGGCAGCACTTTAAAATTACTAAATATATACATTTCATGAGAACAGTTTCCAACTATTCATATCTTGAAAATATGATACTGTTATATTGTAATGACTTCATTATTGTCCATCCTTTCATTGTAGTCTGTAATGCATTTTTTCACCCAAAATCATCTCACACTCAAACACCAACTTCATTTCTGAAATGTCAAAATCATTTCAGAAATGAAGTTGAAGTTTCCACTATTTAACGTGGAGCTTAACGTTGCCCGCGAAGAGTCTGATGCGGAGCGGCGCCGTCGGAAGTACCGAAACACTAGGAAACAGTCCGTCAAGGAACAGGAGACTCCTGAACAGCCAGCCAAGGATGCCAAGGATTCCAAGAAACCTGCTCCCAATCAGGTGATGATGGCCAAAGTGGAGAATATGATGCATGAGAAGTTCCAGCATACAGAGGAAGTGAAGGCCTTGACACAGGAGGTTATAAAGACCATCAGGGATATTATTAACTTGAATCCTTTGTACAGGTGAGTTTTATAAAAATATTATTTATGGTAAAACTCCTCTTAAATATTACTATCACCACAACCCTATTATAATAATAGGGTTTTGTGAAAGCTAGTTGCATCTACATGTAAAAAAAGAAGTATTCAACTAACCACTTTGAAAAAGAAATATATCCTACTATCTCAATCAACAGTCAATGGCCGATTCCATGGCAAGCCATCAAACTATTATTCAAAAGTACTTGAGCGTACTATCTATCATCTTGCGTTATGCTCCGCAAGCCGCGATAATGTGGTGTCATTTGGGCACGCTTTTGTAGAATTATTATTACCTTACCTAGTTACCTAAAGATGTACAATTCGCGAACAGGGTCGTGGCGCGTCCGTTAGATCGGTATGCATGGTTAGAGGAGGCACGGGCTTGCTCGTGGCGCATACTTCTTCGCACTAATTCGATCTGCGTGGCACGACTAAAGAAAGTAAAAATACAAAATATTTACTGGGAGTCACAGGGAGCACAGAAAGAAACACAAACTAAATAGAATGCCACAAACGTAGAAAAATAAAAACGAAAGTATGCATTAATAAAAACTTTTGCAAAAAAACAACCAACTTCCAAGAAAAACAATTAAAACGTGAAAAATAACTTTAATTTCGGAAGTTGGTGGCCAAAAACGAAAAAAAACACCAAGGACACCAACTTCCGAAATTAAAGTTTTTTGTATAAAGGTTTTTATTTTTCACTGTTTAGCTGTGGTACTTACCCCACACAAGTTCGTATACCACTACTCGATATGTAAATAACAGTGACAGGAAATTATTAGCACATCATCAATATAAACTAAGCGGAGAAAATACGCAGTATTAAGCATAACTCAAAAACTGCTGGTCAGTACTTAATCAAATTTATATGGGACCACATGTGAAGCACAAGCTTTCAAATAAAAAAATAATCATCCAAATCGGTTCACCTAGAAAAAGTTCTGAGCTTACACACACATAAAAAAAAAAACATACAATCGAATTGAGAACCTCCTCTTTTTTTTGAAGTCGGTTAAAAAATAAAACGACACTCGTGACATTACGCGCCATGCGAAGCTAGCGTTAAATGCTGCAGTGCAGCTTTATGTGCAGCAGTTATGTTACTATTCCACGGTAATTCATACTAACCCCTTTTTTACAGGGAGTCCTTGCACCATATGTTGGCACAAGGACAGCGCGTGGTCGACAACCCGGTATACCTGTCAGACCTGGGCGCCGCGCTCACAGGGTCAGAGCCCACGGAACTACAGGCTGTAATTGAAGAGATGGATGTGAGTGACCTTGTTTTAGTCTATGGGACTATAGGGCCTATGCACACAGCGTCGACGTGCGTATACGCGCTACAAACTCATCTAGGTCTGCCTTTTCAAGGCAAAAAACGCGCTGTCGACGCACGGTACAGGGAACGCGCGTGTACATAGAACCTTATTGTCCTTCTCTCTTCCACTGATAATGATGTAAGAGTTAATATTCAAATAAAATTATTGTTGTTAACAAAGTATTTTATAATTTAGTAATACTGCTAAAATACTGTTGATTCTTATTAATACTATTCAGAGTCGGGACGTTTAGTGACGATTAAGACATTATAATTATGTAGATATCACTTTCAAAACTTCAAATGATATAAGATCGCGAAACTATGATAGTCCTACTGAATCAAGCATTCCCTGCATACGACATTCTTAAAACAATTCTATTTTCCCCACCAGATACCAAAGCGGCTGATGATGTCCCTCTCTCTCCTGAAAAAGGAGTTAGAGCTGTCGAAGCTGCAGCAGAAGATCGGCAAGGAAGTGGAGGAGAAGGTCAAGCAACAGCATCGGAAGTATATCCTGCATGAACAGCTAAAGGTACCCAGCTAGCAAATTATCTTAGATTCTAGCCTTTGTAAGGTTTAAAGCATTATATAAGACTTATAAGTGTTCTGACTACGACGTTAACCCTACTAATCTAAACTAATATTTTAAAGCGGCAGAGTTTGTTTGTTTGAACACGCTAATCTCTAAACCTACCTGCCGGATTTGAAAAAATATTTTTGCATTTGATAGCCGATTTCTTGAGGAAGGCTATAGGCTATTTAACATCTCCTTAGAACTCTTACGAGTCGAGTAAAAAAACGAACGGTAATCGCAAACGAGGTAATAGTGCGGGCAGGCAACGCGATGCGACGGGATGGGTCGGGGGAACAAGAAGTTTCACGCGGAAGAAGTCGCGGGCAGAAGCTATTATTTTATAAAAGCATGATAAAATACATTTTGAGCTGAAAGAGCATTCACACTTATCAAACTCCTATATGCGTCTTGTAAGAAACCCTTATAAAATATTTATAAGAACAAACATTGTAAGGCCACGTTATAAGACTAATATGGTTCATAATAACTATCTACTCATATTAAAGCATATATATAAGACTTTTATTCTTAGTAGTTTCTGAACTAAGTGTTTTATTAAACCTGTGCTGTTACTAAAACACCAAATATGACCACCATAGAAAGGGGTTTTGGCGACGGAAGAATAGACAAAATGACAGATTGTAGAAATAATCTTTAGAAATCTGTCATTTTGTCTAATCTTCTGTCGACAAAACCCGTTTCTATGGTGGTCATGTTACGCGTACTGGTTTAAAACCAAGAATTCGTAAGTGTAATTTGTCTTGCCTAAGTTATTTTAAAGAGTAGAAGTAAGTTCTTAGGCTTTTATAAGAACACTAGCTTTTGTCCCCGGCTATGCCCGCGTGGAGGTCGGAAATTATCCCACGGAAACGCACTACTACGTTCAATACATCTTTTTAAGATAGGTATATAATTCGGTAATACATAGTTTTCATATAACTCTATTGGATTATGCGGCGCACGCCAGTAAAACTCCAAGTCTGCATGATTTTTTCCGATGTCTTCAGCAGTCATTGTCATATTTCTGCCAATTTACACAAAACTTTAATGAATTATAGGTACACCTAAACCTTCCTCATGAATTACGCCGTCCATTGGTGACAACCCTAAATATCCGTTCGGAAGTTTTTAGGTTTATCGCGTTCAAACAGACAGACGCGGCGGGGGCACTTTGTTTTATAATATGTAGTAATTTGTTTTTTGTTTCATGAGGTCCTGGGTTCGATTCCCGGGTCGAGCAAAGTGTTGTTGGGTTTTTCCATCTGGAATTTCTCGGTAGCAGCCCGGAGTCTGGATTTGTGCCCGGTTGATGGCAATAGGCTCGCCCCCTGTTACATGGGACTTAAACATAACTGGCGAAATGTGGGTGTGCTATAAGTACACCTCTGCCTAACCCTTCGGGGAGTACAGGCGTGATTTTATGTTATTTTTGGTGTAATAATTTCATCATACAAGTCATAATAACAGAGGTATTTGCAGTTGCAAACTGTGCAGTCTGTAATTGGTCGATAAGACGTATCTTATCAGAGAGGACCAGATATTTTGGTCTTTATATTGATTTACGGTTTTGGGATCGATTCCCGCCCTAAACAAATATGGCCTGTGAAAATGATGTCTGTAAACGTACACAGGATTCAGGAATAATGTAAAATAACACAAATATCGGAAATGTACTGAAACTCTGAAATCTTCGAAACGAACGATTTTAGCGTATCTTTTTAACTTTGAGGCACTGCGCCTGTTCTAATAGATATATAGAAGATAGAATACTCTTAATTGTGCACAACATATAAATTACAGATATAAGTGTAGAAATTTTACATAGGGAGACACCAATTTTTCTTAAATATATCCATTTATTCTCCAACAGGTGATCAAAAAAGAGTTGGGCTTAGAAAAAGACGACAAGGACGCGATTGGCGATAAGTTCAGGGAACGTTTAGCTGATAAGAAGGTACCTCAAGCAATACAGACCGTCATCGACGAAGAACTTAACAAGCTCAACTTCTTGGAGAGCCACAGTTCGGAGTTCAAGTAAGTTATCAAACAGTAATTAATGAGAGTTATATAGTGTAAGCCTAATGGGTAGATTTATGTGGTATCATATCTCTGCCGCGAAACCATAGCACCGAAACCGCAGTAGTTCCGCCATGACTTGTCCGTTGTACGACAAGCGAAAGAGAGGCGAAACTGCCTGCTCTAATGCACAGATGTAATTATTTGTGAATGTTATGATTCTATCTATTCCTATTTCCTATTTCTATTCTTTTATAATAAACTTCCAAGCCACGTTCAAGATCTAAGCCTTAATAAATTCAAATCATTAATTAAACGTAAGTTATGCTAGAAAGCCTTTTATCCCGTTAAGGATTATATTGAAGACAATAAGGCTTGGGATTGAGTTGCTCCAATTTTTGCATACTGAATGTTTTTTTTTTTGATTATTTTTTGTTTTTGCTATATTTTTTATTTTACATAAATTTTGACATTTTGATAATTACTGTATGTATATACAAAGTCATGACAATTTACTTTGTGAAGTATAGTATTATTATTTATTTATTGTGAATGTGAGGACTATGTAGGTAACTTTTATTTTTTATTTTATTTTTTCACTTTCCCAGGTAGTTTTAATGATAATCTGGCAGTTTGAGTGCTTTATGCGGCCTAACCAAATGTCCTTTCTTTGGTATTGTTCGTCGAGTGGTTGAGCTCCTTAAGTTCTGAGTTGAGCTCCACGATTAGTGACAAATGCGTGCACTGACTGGACAGGTCCACTCATTCTGTGTGGTGTTTCCTCAAAAGACCATTTCAGACATAAATCTACATGGTCTTCACATGATCTGACCAAGATTATGTCTGGACTTTAAAAGAGACTGTGACCTCTGATTTTGTTTCAGCCTTTCTTCTCAGAGTAGTCAGATAGGAAACGCCGACCTCATTTAGTTTTAAAAATATGATTGACGTGTAAAAGTGTTTGTATAAACCTACTTACAGAAATAAAATCATTTATCATTTATCTCTCTCCCGCGTGATTTCGCTGATCGGCTCGGAAGACAGTTACACTTCCGCGCTCAGCCCGCTATTTTGTTGCGTTGCCGCATTTGTTTCGCACGTATCCGTGACAGTCGACAAGTCTAAAAAGCGAAACTTCAATTACTGTCGGGTAATATACCCTTTTCCAAAGATTAATTTATTATCTAAGTCAATGGTTTTTTTTACAAGTTAATGAATCTTGTTTAAAATTAGTAGTAAGTACTAATGTTATCATATCCGACTGAGTTGGTATTTCGTAATTTCATAGCTGTTATAAAATATTTCCAAACAAGTAGATAAATTGGTCTCAGATTCTTCAGATTCAGATAGATTGATCTCTAGGTAAATTGAGTTCACAACCGTTTTATTGCAAACATGTGTATTTTTTTTAGCAATGTGGATAAAGTAATTGTTAAAGTATATAGAATTTCGAACCGGAAGTCCCACGACACCTCTCGACTATTTGTTTTTTTTTTTGTCAAACAGTTTTTAATTACACCAAAAAGTCAAAATAAAACAAACTTCCTACTTTTCCAGCGTCACCCGCTGCTACCTAGACTGGTTAACCTCCTTACCTTGGGGCCTATTTTCCGAAGAGAACCTTAAACTAGACGACGCGCAAATCATACTCGACCAGGATCACTACGGCATGGATGACATCAAGAAGAGAATCTTGGAGTTTATAGCTGTGTCGCAATTAAAGGGGTCTACCCAAGGAAAGATATTGTGCTTCCATGGACCACCGGGGGTAGGCAAAACTAGTATAGGTGAGTCTTTTGAGCTTGAAAGATCATAATTAGCCTGAAATTAAATTTATTTATTTGCTTAGATGTCAATGAACCATACTATGTTAGTTAGTTATGTACAAAAAGCGTAAAAGCTATGTTAGTTAAATAGTTATAATGAAAATACTCATTGAAAAACAATATTTACATACATTCTCCTGCTTAACGTAATAATGTTCCCACTGCTGTGACACAGGCCTCCTCTCGGTGAGAGGCGGTAGGTTGTAATCTACCACGCGGGCCCAGTGCGGGATGGTGGATGTCAGATGTCTTTGAATTTTTGGTTAAAACATGCCGGGTTTCCTCACGATGTTTTCCTTCACCGTTTTGAGAGCAGCAGTGATGAAATTAAATACACAAAGTAAAGTGGCCAACTTGTAAGTCGGGGCCGATACCACTGGGCCACCACTGCTCTCTTGAAAGATAGTTTTTTAATATTGGGTTGTGGGAAGTTCAAGAGAAAATGTGTTGTAATTAATTCGATTTAAGTACCCAAGAAGGGAGGTATTCTAGACACATGCTTGTAAGTCAAGCTTATCTTGATACAAAGAAAGGATGAATCAAGATTTAAATCAAGGTTCTTGCTTCAAACTCGTTCTTGAATATAGGCCTTAGAATTGTGTGGCACTCCAATAGTTTCAAAACCATTAACCACTAAAACAGTACAGAGTTGGTTCAGAATAGCACCGCTTCTTTTTTTTTGAGTCAGTTAGTAATGAAGAACTCCTGCTATGAACCATCATAATTTCAACCTACCCTCAGTAACAATATGTTCTATTTCAGCTCGTTCAATCGCCCGCGCGCTCAACAGACAATACTTCAGGTTCTCAGTAGGCGGCATGACAGATGTTGCGGAGATCAAGGGACACAGACGGACATACGTAGGCGCCATGCCGGGCAAACTTGTGCAGTGTCTCAAGAAGACAGGCACGGAGAACCCGCTGGTGTTGATCGATGAAGTGGATAAGATTGGCAAGTAAGTACCTATAACTAGCATTTTGATTTATTTTGTTTCCATTTATTTTATTTTATTTTGATTTTATTTGGTCTTATTTGGTTTTTAACCTACTTCAAAAAAGGAGGAGGTTTCTCAATTTGACCGTATCTTTTTTATTTTTTTATTTGGGTTCGGGGATAACTTCATCGTTTATGAACCGATTTTGATGATTCTTTTTTATCAGATTTTTTTTTAAACTTTATTTGATTTATTTTATGGAATTTCTATTAATTTATGTTTGGCAAACTGTCACATTTATAATATAAATACTAATACTTACTATAAACTAACACGGGGTTTCACGGTTGTGTTGTTTTTAATCAAAATAAAACCACAATAAAGTAGTTAGGAAATTAGCATTCGTTTGTATTCGGAAATCCGGTGATTCCCGAGGGACATTAAGAAAATAGTTGTACCTCTGCCTTACCCTTCGGGAAATACAGGCGTGAAATTATGTTATGATTATAAAATCTGCTTCAAAAATTTATAAACTCCTTTTTTAATCCTAGGGGTGTCCACGGCGACCCATCTTCAGCCCTCCTGGAACTGTTAGACCCAGAACAGAACGCGAACTTCTTGGATCACTACCTGGACGTCCCTGTGGACCTGTCCAAGGTGCTGTTCATATGTACCGCCAACGTCGTGGAACATATACCTGAACCGCTGCGGGACAGGATGGAGCTTATTGATATGTCTGGTGAGTTGTAACCTACATAGATAAAAACATGGTATAATAATATATACTTTGACAGGTACAGCATTCCGGTCAAGTGGGAGACACAAGCCTACGTCATCACCGCTGTGTTACCAGTAGTGTGTAATAATAAATCCCCAATCGCCTTTATTACCTGTGCGAATCCGATAAAACAAAGAGGTTTTAACTAAGAATTACGTTGCTATATGTTTAAAATCAATTGTTTCGTTTGAATAGAAAATTGAAACGACAATTTAAATGCGTTATACAATATACATATTATTTAATAGAATGGTTACTGAAAATGTTTCCATAATTCGTGTTTTGTTGCAATAAAGTGGCAACTGGATAGTGGCGTAAGCATGTGTCCCTCCCGGAATGCCAAACCTTGTTTTTTTAGACCATGGATAGAAGATAGAATATTCTTAATAATGAACACCATAAAAATCTATACATCTTTATAATATATAAAAATCTCGTGTCACGGTGTTTGTGGTCGCACTCCTGCGAAACGGCTCGACCGATATTTATGTTTTTTTTTTAATGTATATTTGGTAGGTATGAGAATAGCTCGTAAAGTATATTTCATACCGCTCCCACGGGAGCGAGACTTATCCGGGTGGAACCGCGGGCGCAGCTAGTAATGTATGGTAAAATAGTAACGAAGTCAAAACTGTACATAAAATATTTTTGAAAAAAAAGTTATTTTTACGAGGTGGGAACGAGTCTGATGTCGAAAATATAGTTTTTAGAATTTTTGTCAGTTTGTCTGGATGTATGTTCCGGATTGGCGCAAAACCGGCTGACCGGATCTGGATGAAATTTGGTTTACAGATAGTTAATCCCGGTAGTATGTTTCCGTGGGATGTTTTCCGACACCCACGCGGGCGAAGCCGCGGGCAAAAGCTAGTTACAGATATAAAATGTAGATATTTTACTTAGCGTGACAGGTGTTATCGCTATAAGAGAGCTAATGTGTTTGTTTGGGAGTCCAAGAATTTATCGCGGCTCGAGATACTATTTGTTTATGTCTCATTATTATTAAAGTACTAGCTGTACCCGGCCTGGCTTTGCACAGGGAGCACTAAGTATCTAACACCTACCCTACCTACCTACCCTAACTACCTGCCCTACCTACCTGACCTTCCTACCTACCCTAATTACCTACCCTACCTACCTACCCTACCCTACCTACCTACCTACCTTAACCAGTGCGATGCGCGCTCGAACACGGACGTGTTTCCACTGTGCACGGCACGAATTTTATTCGCGTGTTGCGCGGCCGTAGCCGCTGCCCGAAATCACAATGAGTTCCAAAAAACTTATAGTGAATGAATTGCTGGCATTCCTAGTCCATGCCATCGACTACATGGACGAGGTGAGCATCCTGCAGATATGCCGGTCCAACTTCAAGGAGGACGACATAAGCAGCGGAAAGCTGTTACTGTTCCAGTCTCTTGGAAAACTGGACCAGATGCCCTCTCGGCGCAGAGACGGAACCGAGAAGAGTCTTCAGGATATCCTCGATATGTTGAAGAAGACTGACCCGGACGACGTGCCAGATTTCGTGGCGAAGGAGCTAAGTAAACTGCCTCCCGTCACTTTCGATCACGTCGACGTTACACGGCTGCTAAAGGACATCACTACCTTGAAAGCGGAGATGACCAAGATGCAGTCCAGAATGGAGGTATCAGAAAAAACCAATACCGAACTACGTGCAGAAATAGCGTTATTGCGCAACGTTGGTTCGGTATTTGGGTCACCTGAGGCCTCAAAGGTGAACACGCGTCGAGGGGCGCAAAATGCAACCATCGGCAGTTTTGAATCGGCGAACACAAGTGCGTCACCAGCTGCCGATAACGCTGAGCAAGCGCCGCTCGCCGCCGTCGTCGCCCGCGCCACAACTCCGGCTGCGGATACGTCACGCGTAGGTACGTCGACCCCGAAACGTGCCTATGCTGCTATCGTCACCAGCGGAAAATCTGATGCGTCGCAGCCTAAGCGACAAACTAGAAGAGGGGAAATATGGAAAGAGGGTGATCAACCTGCCCTGACTGCGGTCCGTAGCTCTGTGCCAAGAACGAGCCAAGTTGATGAGGACGGCTTCACTAAAGTAGAAAGGAAGAAGAAGAAGCCCTGTTCTCGTAACTTGTGCGGTACCGCACCGAGTGGACCCAACATGCTGCTGCGTCCTGCTGTGCCTACGACGCAGCTGTACATTTCACGTTTGCATCACTCCACTACAACTGAAGAAGTGGCGCAGTATTTGAAAGTGAAGACCAACTGGACTCTGAGGGTCGTAAGGTTGGAATCGCGCCATAACATCAACTTCAAATCTTTCGTGGTACGAGTTCCAACCCACCATCTGCAGACCTGCATGAAGGAGGACTTTTGGCCGAAGGGTGTCGTATATCGACGTTTCCGAGGACGGTTACGCGACACCACGCAGCGAAACACGACGCCGACAACATTACGTGTATAGTTTTAGATTCTCCTGGTTTTATTTTAAATATGTATTAGTATATTGTAAGTTATTAGATGTTAATTTGTGTATTTTATCTATGGGCCTTAGTAGCTTGATAATAAAATTATTATTATTATTATTATTATTATTATCTACCTACCTACCTACCTACCTACCCAACCCTACCTACCCTACCCTACCTACCTCGCTACCTACCATATCTACCTACCTACCTACCTATCTACCCTTCCCTATCCTATCTACCTACCCTAACTACGTACCCTACCTACCTACCGTACCTACGTACCCTACCTACGTACCCTACCTACGTACCCTACCTACCTACCTACCCTACCTATCTATCGTACCCTACCCTACCCTACCCTACCTTACCTACCTACCTACCTACCTTACCTACCCTACCTACCTTACCTACCCTACCGACCTACCCTACCCACCTACCTACCTACCCTACTTACTTACCCTACCTACCCTACCTACAAACCTTGTCCTGACAATAACGAACGCAAAAAAAGCAATTATCCAATTTAGTGCAGTCGTTCGGAAGTTATGCGCGAACATACATTTCGGCGATACATACATACATATAGATTGCTATATTTACAACACAAACAGGGCAGCGAAAAAATTAAGGGCGCTTTATTTCTGTTGCTTAATATTCTTGCTGTTTTCTGTTTACAAGGGTTAAGCCGCTGGCAATGAAAGGCACACGAGACGTTTCTAGTGTGTTCCTAATGTTGTCATCGCATTTGTAAACTTAGTTCTGTAGTATATGTGGCGACAGCCACTTTCTATTAGGTGAGCCGTTCAGGCGAACCAGTGTTTTACCCTATAATAAACCCTTAGTTATTCATCAGCTTATATGTAACCAATATTCTTTTTCGACCATCTTTATCCAGGCTACGTAGCCGAAGAAAAACTCGCGATAGCCCAACAGTACCTGGTCCCGACCGCCCGCAAGAACTGCGGCCTCAGCGACACACAGTTAGACTTAACGCCCGAGACGCTACACACGCTCATCAAGAGTTACTGCCGCGAGAGTGGCGTCAGGAACCTGCAGAAACATATTGAGAAGGTATGTTAGAACTCAGGACACTTTAGATAGGCGAAGCTAGCAATAACAGTACTTGCGGGCTTAGCATGACGCTGTCTATTTCTTCGAAGAATAGACACGGCTAGTTCCATACAAAGTGACATTTCGTTTCTCTATTTTTGACCTCGCACGGTAAAAATCCTTCTGAATCTGTCATTTTGTCTTTCGTTTCCACCGATCGTTGTCTAGGTCCTTTTTAATGTAGACTATATCAGAAGACAGTTGTCTAAGGTAGTGAAGACAATTTGATTTTTTTATCGCCATGCTAAAGACAGTAGAAAACTTTTTACTCGACGGCCACAAAGTATAAAAATGGAATGGAAAAATGGAAATTTTCAGTTTTTGTATGGAAAATGTGAAAAATTATTACCTACATGTTGAGTTCTAGGGGTTTAAGGGTTTCATTAAGGGGGTCAAAATTTTCATTATTTTTGCGATAGGACACACCATTAGAATAAATTACTGAATTTCGTAAAAAGTGCAATTGAGTCTTTCTACTTTGCTGCTGTCGCACTGTCTTCGCGAAACGTAATTTTTGTCTATTCTTCCGTCGACAAGACGGTGCTTGTGCTAAGCCTGCTGGTCCCGACTGCCCGCGAGAACTGCGGCCTCAGCGACACGCAGTGAGTCTTGACGCCCGAGTCGCTAGTCGCAACACACGTTGCAACTTTGGGATACGACCAATATCATAACAGTCAATCAATCTGCCCGCCTTGTCCCAATATGTTGGGGTCGGCCAGTCTAACCTGATGTACCCGAATACCAGTATTTTACATGGAGTGACTGCCTATCTGACCTACACAACCCAGTTACTGGGTATCATGATACCCTTTGTAAGACTGGTTGTCACACTTTTGGGCTTTGACTTTCTAATGATGTACGGCTTTCAAAATAAACTTCTAAAAACTTTTTGAGCTTCTAATGATGTAACGCTTTAACTTTCTATCTTTTCAATTTTCTGGCCATTTCTAGTCTCTCTATACCATGCGGAATGCTTTGATTTTCGGCGGCTTTTGCGTTGCGTTTACTGAAAATAGGATTTATATAAAATTCAATGGCGATACATTGAGATTTGGTGCAACGAGTTATAGTAACTGAATAAGTTAGTACATGCTTTGATAGAGAATGACACAAATCATGCAGAACAAACAGTATTTGTTTCTTACAACAATTATTACGATCCGAGTAAAATGATAAGATTATTCAGCTTTCAAATGGCACAGTTAGTACACAACAAAGTCTACATTACGGTTTTTAAAGTCCATAAAATAAAAGAAGTGAAATTAAAAAGCGACACGGTCTTTGAGATTATTGGTTCTTTCAAGTTGTTTATTTATCAGTATCAATGAGCCACCATGTATTGCATTTTCTCTGCTGAACGAACTACCAACCTGGTGTTTACTGAAATTAAACATGAACTGATGGCTTTTTAACCAATGTTCTGTAATACATAAAATATCAATATTGTTACAGTTCATGAATAATTCAATTTCAAGGTCTTTTCTCAACATACCTTGAATATTTTTGTGCTCCAGGTTAACTGTGTTAGAACTTATTCTGACATTTTGATGATTTGGATTAGTATTTAAATTATCTCTATTAATAATGCAAGAGGTTTTCTCTATTATCTCGATTTCTAATTTAAATTTATGTCAGCTTGTGTAGCCAAGTTATTGGCTGAATAACACACACACTCACTCACTCACTCACTACACACACACTCACTTCACTTCACATACATTCACTTCACTTCACGCTCACACTCACACACTCACTCACTCACTCACTCACTCACTCACTCTTTTCACTTTTACATCCACATTTTCATGTAAATGTATAATGTTACACATGTTTACAAACAAATAAATATATCAAATCAATGAAAATAAATGGTAATGAAAATGTTAGGTTAATCAATGAAAATGTTAGGTTGGTCGCGGTTACTAAGTTAGGGCACTGCGCCCTAATGGGTTAGTTTAGAATGTGACCAACCGCTACATCCAAGTTGGTTGCAATTACTTGGCTATTTATTATTTAGGGGACACCAAAATGGGAACTATTTGAGACTCACAAAAACAGGCACATTTATTATATTAGTGTCCATAAATTGGGAATTATTTAGGGTTCGATTACATACATGAGAGAAAAAAAAGAGAAAGAAAACAAAAAAAAAAGTAGAAGAAAGAGAAGAAAACAAAAAAGAAGAGTAAAGAGAGAGAAGAGAGAGAGAGTAGAGTTAAGAGTATTCTATGCTATTCTATACATGCCTTTTATATTCCTCAGATTTGCCGCAAAGTAGCATACAAGATAGTGAAGCAGGAAACAGAGAATCTAACAGTGACGGACGAAAATCTATCCGAGTTAGTGGGCAAGCCGACGTTCAAGCACGACCGTATGTACGACATTACGCCGCCAGGAGTCGTTATGGGCCTCGCGTGGACTGCCATGGGTGAGTGTGCAACTATATCTGCTTTTAGATCACCATGTTGCTTTGGGACTATAGAGGGATGACGAACAGGGAGGAAAGTTCCTCATTCTCCATAGAGACGGGGATTCTTCGACCAGACGGGTGTCGTGTCTGGTGGGATAATGCACGATGATTGATGTCGGGATGTTGTATATGTCGGATCCTCCATAGGATCGTCATTAGACGTTGTGTCAGATATACCTACTGTGAGCGCAGAATTACGTACGTAAGAACGTAGCAAAAAGCTTATTTCA
Organism: Griposia aprilina; assembly: GCA_916610205.1. Lineage (NCBI taxonomy): Eukaryota > Metazoa > Arthropoda > Insecta > Lepidoptera > Noctuidae > Griposia > Griposia aprilina. The sequence goes on from OU744298.1 coordinate 20,374,451, forward strand.
ACTCTTTACGTAAGGCTTTTGTAGACAGGATTTTAATTCAGATTTGTTACAGTTGTAATGGCAATCATGTCATTTGGTTTAAATAGGCTTTTATTTTTATATAGATTCTTCTATATTTTTTGAATGTGAGAACGTTGTAGGCCTAACTTGTAGACTGTAGATTTATAGACCTTTTTATATTTTGTTGAGTACCTGTTACTTGTTGACAGGCCTACACTGTCCTCCCATATCTATCAACTGTAATTTGAAACATTGTAAAACCCCTTATTTTTAAAAGAGTAACCGTGGAGTTTCTTGCCGGCTCTTCTCCATAGGAAACAGCCAATTGGAACCGTGCACCTAGTTTCTGGTGTTTCATAAGTGCCCATGTTGGTTTATGTGAAATAAAATATTTTGATTTGATTTGAATTGGGGTACAGGTAAACTAGCGAAATAACTCCTTATTATATCGCGCACACTGGTCATTGTTATAGAGTCAATTATAGGGACATTACTTAACACTACAGAACTAATACTCTGAACTTAAAAAGGAAACAATGAGCAGTTCCTAAGTCGGTATGTGTTGCAACAACGACTCAACGCGCACTGTCGATCCAAGGTCCATATATCGACACCATCTAGACTCCGCACAACGCCAAACAAAGGCGTTTTTTGTGTCTCGTTTTAAGTGCATACTCGTCATAACAGATCCGACATACATATGCTAGTTTCGCGGATAACTTTGCTTGCTCGATGCAGGATTTGTGTGACTTCATGCGTGCTGCGTAGTTCTCGTGTGGTGTTATAAATGCCGCTATAAGTCTGCTAGAATATCTGCTCTTAAGTCACCGTTAGGTTGCGTTTCCACCAGAGATGAGCGAGAATGCGTAGCGAGGAATGTGCGTACAGCTAACCAGTAACAGCGCTAGCTTAGCTCAAGTTATGGAAATTAAGCAATGTTATCCACCCTCCATCCTCCACCCCACCATCCACCCTCTTATCTGGTGGAAACGCAGCCTTATGCTTCTTAGTGGTACGCCGGTTTTCACTATCGATAAATAGCTACGATAGTTGATAAAGACAGTCTGGTTATTATAACTGGGATAAGACCTGGCTTGTGGCTAGTAATAACCGCGTGGGTTAATCGATCAGGTGAAGCTTCGCTAGCCGCGGTTGGTCCGATGATGGCAGACCATCTTTACATACCAAGACCCCTGCGTGCTTCCGAAAGCACGTTCAGCTGTTGGTCTCGGCTGTCATTCGTGGATCTTTGACAGTCGTTACGGGTAGTCAGAAGCTCGAAAGTCTGACAAACAGTCTTACCAATTCAATGGGTATCGTATTACTAAGTAACTGGGTTGTGGAGGTCAGATAAGGCAGATGCTCCATATAACATACTGGTATTCAGCTGTACCGGTTAGACTAGAAGCAGACAAATATATTTGGGACAAGACACGCAGATGATGAAGACCAGGAACTGGGTCCCATCAGCGTTACATTTTACCATTGCAATTGGTAATGATGGATTGGTTAAGATGGGGTCCATTTTTGGCTCTCTCTAGGGTTCCGTACGTCATAATGAAAAACGGAACCCTTTTTGGATCACTCGTGTGTCTGTTTGTCAAACCCTAAAGTCAAATCATTTATTTCAAATAGGCACATAAAAGGCAGTTTTGAACGACAAAATTTCCAAAAAAATTGAATTGATTCTAGTTGCCCCTTCCAAAAGGTAGTTTCGTATGGAGAAGAATGGGCAAGAAACTCCACCGTTACTCTTTTAACAATGTTTTACAATATTATGTATACATTAATTATATGTGAAGACAATGCACCTAGAATAAAATTACTATACCACAATAGGTAAAAATAGTTAAATATAACGCATGACAGGTAAATTAATTATGAGATAGATACATAGTGCTCACATATTTACAAATATTGAAAAGTAAATGATTTTTCCAAAATTTCACAAGTAATAATTTTGTGTGTGAGTTATAGTAGTTACATAATGTAAAAAACAATGTCATAAAAATTATAAATTATACAATTAAATTAGCAACCAGTTTGATTTTGTCTAGAATCTAGATTGTCCTATGCCAAACAGCCCCAACAGCTTCCCCCCCCCCTCCCCAACAGTACAAACCTTACATCTTGGTCAATAGTATGTCTTGGCCGTTCCATTGAACTATTGCATGGCACAACATTAAATACCAGTGACTTAATTTTTTACCATAAGCCCGGAGTGTCTGTGCGACGGCCAGGGAACGGCCAGGCCGTACATTTTGACCAAGATGTAAGGTTTATAGAGTTAATCCTTGTAGTGTTAGGGGCTTGGCTCTACATTAGATCTGATAACTTTTTAACAGTAAAAGCGTTATGTAAGTCTTGGCAACCTACTTTGCATGAAATGTTTTTGGTGGGTAACATGTTCATCGTACAGAACCCTCTCCACGCACTTGTCTATTTTTTTTTGTGTAAAACCATTTTGTTTTTGCTTTTTTAGGACTCGAAAGTAAATATGTTTTATTGTTTCTGTTAGGTGGCAGCACTTTGTTCATTGAAACCGCCCTCCGCAACGCAGCCACAGACGACAAGTCCCCGTTCGGCTCGATGGAGCTGACGGGCCACCTCGGTGACGTCATGAAGGAGTCCGCGCGCATCGCGCTCACGGTCGCCAGGAACCACATGAACATCCACTGCCCGCAGAACAAGTTCTTGAACACTAGGTGAGGAGAAGTGAGCTTTTTTAGGGTTCGGTGGTCGAAAACTTATAAGATTTCGTCATGTTTGTCCGTCTGTCACACCACCGGAAAAGTGATGTTTGACATTGATTAATGTTCGTGAGCCCATCTAGTGATTTTTATCTCAATTTCATCGTTTACATTGTAAGCGATAAAAAAGTGATTTATTTGAAACTAGCTGCGCCCCGCATAACTCTCGATCCCGTGAGAATATCGGGATAAAAAGTATCCTACGTCCTAACCCAGGTCATGGTCTACCCATGTGCTATCATACAAATCCGTTCTGCCGGTTTAGCATGAAAGCGTAAAAAACAAACATACAAAAAATCAAGTAGTTTAGACAAAGAAAGAAGAAAAGAAAGAAACTACATTTATTTAGCACAGACTACAAGCCATATAGACAAAACAACAGCAAAAAAAAAATGGTTAAAATAAATGGCTTTCAATATTGATGTATGCGGTGCGCATCCGAATATATAATACATCATCTTCATAGTAAATACCACGTATTAAAGTCAGTTTTACCGCAAGATAGATAACTCAAACTCAAAGCATTTTTTTCAATTAAACCCTTTACAAGCACTTTTGAATTGTCAAAGAGTCGGTCAGTTAGTCAGAAAGTTGAAGCTAGTAGCCCATTTCAAAAGGTAGATCTGTATGGAGAAGAACGGACAAGAAACTCTTTTTAAATCACGATATTATAAAATCTTTGTTACATTATTCTTGTTGCTTCTTTATGTGAGAACAACGTAAAAAAAAAAAAAAATGTATATTAAAAAAGAAATCAAAATATAAGAATAATAAAAAATAAGCCGTGGCAGTTAAGAGATGACCAGTCTCAACTGACGGCGCCCGTTCACGAACATGACGCGTGGATCAGCACCATCCAGCTCAACCATTTTGTAGGGAACCGAATGATCCAACACACGCGCCACCAACAGTGAGACATTTCAGTGAGTATGACATGATAGATACAGAAAGCAGGCACATGCAGCGAGCGAAAACAGGCGCACGCACATATACAACATGTCCTGGAATGAACGCACACCAATTAGAATATTATATTATAATCATAAAGCATTCACTGATTTTTTGTTATTATATATATATAAATAAAAAACAATTAAACTAGTTATATTGATTGTGGGAGAAAATTGTGGTCACATTACAAATGTACGCACGCACACAGTCGCACACGTATGAGGGTCTAGCGTAGTAGGTACTTCGTCCATTTTGTTTTGTTTTAACTGTACAACAAAAAGTGACCGTAATTTACGTATTTTCATTATTTTTGGGATAAAAATTACCTATAATTGATGTGACAAGGAAACGGTGCGGTTTAAAGGAAGATGTAGTGACAAAAATTTAAAAGAGTATGCTAAGATGGTTTGGTCATGTTGAGAGGATGAATGAAGGGCGATTAACAAAAGGTATTTACAAGGCAGATGTGAGTGGAAACGCCGGGAGGGGGCGTCCTAGGAAGACATATAGTGACCTTATTGGTGATGTTCTTCAGAAAGGTCAGGTGCGTAGTGCTCACAACCGGCGTGCGTGTATGACCAGATATATGAACGTAAACGAGGCAAAAGGAGTATGTATGGATCGTAGCAGATGGCGTTCTGTAGTTTCTGCCTACCCCCATGGGAAGAAGGCGTGAGTTTATGTATGTATGTATGTATGTGTAAATTACCTATACAAAAAATGACAGAAATCGATTCAGTAAACGATTCTGATCAATCTACTTTCGTACATACACATACATAAACACACGCCTTCTCCCCATGGGGGTAGGCAGAGACTACAGAACGCCACCTGCTACGATCCTTAAATACTCCTTTCATAATGCGCATTAATTCAGTTACACATTGTACAGAGGCGTATAATTGGCGATTTTAAACCAGCCATGCCGAGAACCAGTTTCCAACATTCCCACGGCTATGATCATTTCTTCTCGGCTCAAATGACGTCTTCTCCCCATAATAACGTTCTTTTGTATTGATTCCACTCAGAAGTATGGCAGAAATTTTACTGATTTGGCCTCAAACCCGTTGCAAGATAGGAATACGACTTGACAGAAGATGTTAATTTTTTTGATCGAAATCCAAAAACTATTTAAATGTCAAATGACGAAATTTATTATAAAGTATCCATATGAGTTTAAAAAAATATAATAAAAAAACCTAGTACTTAGACACTGGATGTGTGAATTTTCATTCACAATATCAATTATTTTAAAGAAATTTCGTGCCTTCCCCAAATAAATTACGATAAGCAGAGAATGATGAATATTAATAATATCTCAGCCACATCCACCTGCACGTGCCTGAAGGCGCGACTCCTAAGGACGGACCCTCCGCCGGCGCGACCATCGTCACGGCTCTGACGTCACTCGCACTCAAGCAACCCGTGAGAAACGACCTCGCCATGACGGGAGAGGTCTCGCTAACAGGACGAGTGCTACCCGTCGGTGGGATTAAGGAGAAAATTATTGCGGTAAGTACTCTTTTGTTTATTTAGGATCTTCAACTAAAGGTATACTTACTTACACAGTTCATGACACAAAAATAAAGAGCAATATCAGGTATTAAGTAGGTGTTCTCCTTTCATTTGTAGGAGACCACAGCATGCACAGTGAAGTTAACAAAGTTAATATATTAATAATAGTTAAAATGTTTGAAGAGAGATTGAAACAATCTAGGTAAAAGTTGGTTGGATTTTTTGTTTGGATTTGGTCTACTTAACCGAATTAAAATAATCACGTAAATCAGCCCCAGAAATCCAGGAGAAATGTATAATCTTTCTTCTTTTTTGAAGACGTTTAGTAAAATCTTAACTTAAAAGTCCTAGATCCAAATTCTAACAAGGAGAAACTTATATTCATGTAGCCTATAAAATACTAATTCCTTGTTTAATTGAAACGTATCTGCAACCCGCGTTCTTTGGAGTGCTCACGGACTTGCTTATCATTACAATGATCAATTAGCCTAGTAATCATGCCACACATCACAGTCCTAGCTTAGATCTTCTTTTACAGTATTTTTATTTCAGTACGCAACGCGCGCTTTACTTGTGGTACCTACAAACGGGGTGAATCGGGACGAAACACTAAAAATGTTTTTTTTTTTAACGTTGAAATAATATAGTTTATTGCCTACAAGGGCACTTAATCGTTAATTATAAATTATGACGTAGTTAACACATTACGAGTCCTTTCCAATACTTTTTTTTTGAAGTTGTTGGTAAATCCGTATCGAAATAAATTTGTTTATCGTCAAGGAAATTTTATGTAGATAAAAATTGCATTTTACACCATATCATTTCGATGAATAATTTAGATTCCACGAACGTGTTTTTTGATCGCGAGTCGCGCGATAAAGATTATTTGTGACAGACCGCAATCCACGCGAAGCTGCGAGCAGAAGCTAGTATAGGTATATTTTGATCTTGCACTTGGGTATCGATCGCATGGAAAAAGAGAGATACTTACCTACTAAGCTGTACCTGTCAAGGTAGTTATGCTCGCTACTCTTAAATAAATACCTACCCAAACAAAACCTATCACAAAAATAAACAAAAACTTAAAATATTGTTATTTTTGTAGGCTTACCTTCCCGACTGAGTAGGTAATTAAAAAAGTGTTATTTCTGTTTTCGATTAAGTTGAATTCAATCATCCACTAAACAATACTGTCGATAACTTTGTGCCATATTTTACGTTAATAAATGTACGGGAGGGTCTCGCACCGTCCGCGTCCGTACGTAGTAACTGCAGTGTACTCGCGACTATAAGTACTGAAGTCTACCGAGATTTCGAAGCGCGTCGTTTTGGCCCGTTTGTATGAAGACGTAATACTGCTTACTTTATTATACTGTGGCAATATCTGAGTTCAATGTTAATGTACCCTTTATGTGTAACCTTCCAGAATACAATCTCTAAATGATGGCGGAAACCGCATTAAAATCCACCGTGTAGTTTAGAAGCACTAAGCGGTCAAACAGACAGACACAAAAAGCGACTTCTATGTATAATATATGTTTAAATATTACATTTGAATTTTAATCTATTCACTTTTTCATTGTATACCTCGTTGATCAAACGTACAAACGCCACATAGTATAGAATAAATATTTATAAATGTTTCTCCAGGCAAAACGCGCCGGCGTAAGCTGCGTAATTCTCCCAGAAGAGAACCGCCGCGACTACGATGACCTGCCCGCCTTCATCCGAGACAAGGTCGACGTGCACTTCGTCAGCGATATCGAAGAAGTGTTCAAAGTGGCCTTCGAACAGCAGCAGGTTTAACAATTGTAGACTGTAGTGCTATGGACATAAGGTTCACACCCGGTTTCTGGAACGAAAACTATCGACGTGTCAAAATTAAACGTAAGTCAAGTGATCCCATTGGCTTTTGATAATTCAGTCGACCAATCACAAAAGTTTTCGCGCGCTTGTCAATTTGTTAGCAAATTGTGTGGATTTCCGTCCCAGAAATCGGGCGTTAGTCAGTGAGAAATAGTACTGTAGAACAAACTATTTGGTATACAGTGGCCTTAGTGCGAGTTTTTATACTTACACTGCTACTGGGATCTTTCGGCGCTCGAATGACGTGGACAGGGGGCGCTGTGGGTAAACATTTGTGCAAATGTCACTTGAAATGTATTCAAAACAAAATGGCGGCGTTAATTCCGATTTTGGCCACGCGTCTAAATAACCTTGTAGCGCTTTACTCGATTGCGTTAACGTCCACTTGCCTCAATTTGTATGAAATAATTGTTCCCATTATAGTCACCAGACGGCGCTTATTTCCGTTAACGCGATCGAGTATAAAAACTGGCATTAGGCCCTCAGACAGCTAACTTGCAACTACTATTAAACAATTATGTGAGTGTGCTGACCAGTCAATACTTTAACATCATTATCTTAAGTATGCCATAAGCTTAAAATATATTACGCACACAATAAAATATTGCTAGTGCAGTGAAAATATGTTTTTGTTTTCCTGTCTACCAAATATCTTGTTTGACTGTACTTCGTGTAGAAGCGAAAGTGGGCGAACGTATCATACGCCTGCAGGTGTTAGCGCTCTGCATATTTGTCACGGTTACATAAAATATTATTGTACTCGGTACTATCTTGACTGATTGGAAGTACTAAACGCCCGGAAACTAGAGACAGCACAATTTTCTGATTGCGATAAGAACACCTCAACTCTATTACCCTTTTTGTAAAATTCATTTGTTTTTCCTCAATTTGCCGTGCAATAAAGAGTGCTGCAGTCCATCCACAATTATTTTACCTCTGACAGCACCAACCCAACAGCAACCTTATCGCAACGGCAATAAAGATCACAGTGAATTTGACAGTGAATTAAACTCACGAGGTAAAATAACTGTCAACGGACTGTAAAGCATCTTTTGGCGATTAAATGACATTGTCAGGGGCGCTGTTGGTAAACCTTTATAAAATTGTATTAAAAAAAAAATGGCGGCGTTCGATTTTGGCCACGCGACAAAAGATCTTTTGTACAACACTATAAATCCATTTTGAACGTGTTCGGAACACTACTTTCGCTTTTGTACGAATATTATTCCGTTTTATAGTTTTTTTTTTGTAGGTAGTTGTGTAAAAGTACATATTATTCGAGTAATATATTCGGCTTTAATAGATATTGGATCAAGGAATTGGTGGAATATGTAAATGATATTTATATTTGAATCTGGTGAAAGTGGCTTATAAGACAATATTTTATAATCGTGTATGAATGTTTAATTATAATTTATAAGAGAAAAGTATCAATTAAGAAAGTCACAGTAAAGATGGCAGCAAATTAAAATAGCATTATTTAAACCTTCCTGAACTTTATTTTGTAACCAGTATTTTCCATCAATTCTGCAATTTGTAGTACAGTACACTCCATACAGTAGTGTATCGAGAATGTGAATAAATGAATGAACGATACCGAGTTTCTATAATGCAACTCGGGAGAACACGCATCATGACATAGGCCCTGTCATGGTATAATAATATACTTCGCCAGGTATAGCATTCCGGTCACGGGGGTGACCCAAGCCTACGTCATCACCGCTGTGTTACCAGTAGTGTGTCATATAACTCCCCAATCGCCTTTATTTTCTATGCGAATCCGATAAAACAAAGAGGTTTTAACTAACAATTACGTTGGTATTGTTTAATTGAATTGCTTTGTTTGGTTAGAAAGATAAAGCGACAATTTAAATGGTTTATATATATATTTTTTAACAGAATGGTGGCTGAAAATGTTTACATAATTCATGTTTTGTTGCAATAAAGTGGCAATTTGATAGTGACGTAAGCATGTGTCACTCCTGGAATGCCAGACCTTGTTTTTTTAGACTCTCGGCCCTGTAAACTTTCTCTGGTTTTTTTTTGCGATGATCTACTGTATGGATTTATTGAAATTCATAGATAGACTGGTAGATCTTTCAACGATTCAAGTACCTATCTCAAAATAATGTGTTCACCTGTCCGAGTTATTCTAAGTCTATGCATTTGTTTATCATAAGTACCTAAAGATAGATAAAGTTGCTATGTAGTGCGAGTATGCTGATGGTTGTATGAATAGATAATTGTTTAAGAAAGTTGTTGAATTGAAATAAATATTTTCTTTTTTATTTATGTAGTTTGATGTTAGGCGCAGTTTGGATAAAAAGAGTTTCCTGCACGTTTATAATGAACAAGTCGTTGTTACCATAATTATTAAATTAATTGTCGTTACTATATAATAATAACATGCTTTTTTGACGATATTTATAGTTGTAAACGTGTTGCAAGCGCTTGGTATCGGAACTTATCCTTATTTTGCGCCTTTTACACTTGCCTTATCTTTTTTACATTCGAAGCTACGAATAATATGTGAAGAAATTTAACTCATGCTCAAAAACGGTTCCACGCAAATATGTACTAGTAAGTCCCTATGCTCATCTAGCGAGGCGCATTTGTCACTGCCAAATCAAAATCAACATTACGCTTCTTGAAATAAAGTCGAAAATAAATAATCAGAGTCTAACTTGAGACGCGTCACGCGTCTGTGCGCTTTGATGCGCTCTCGGGCTAAAGGAAGTTTATTTATTTTCAACACGCGCAGTCGATATTTGTTTAGTAATGACAAAAGCCGCGGCGCGCAGCGCGCCGAAAGGCTTTTTCGTCAGTTTATCAGTTAGTTGGTGTAAACAATGGGTCCTAAATCGAAGCGGTAACTGTATTAGATTTACTTTTATTTACATATTATTCGTAGATTAGAAGTATCGGACTATGCGGGCTTACTCTCAATGTATCGAGCTCGGAATCAAATCGACGAATGAGCTTCAAATTGAGATTTATTCTAATCAAGTTCGATTTGGTTCTCTTTTATTTCCCCTATTTTCATTCATTAATTCGCGAGTATGGCTTGCTTCCTATATGATAAAATATTATCCTGCTGCTCATTCTAGATGGGTCAAGAAAAACAGCAATTAAACTAATGAATTTCCTGCGTCAGATCGAAGTGGACAACATCATAAACAATACTTGCATGTAGAAGATGGGACGCCAAAGAAGATTTTTTGTGTTTCAAACGAGTTTATTTTCATTAAATAATGAAGTTAAAATAATATTTTTATTTTAGACTAAGGAAATACCAGGTTAAGTAGAAACCCTTTTTGTGATTACACATTACATTAAAATAAACTATGGGATGGCTTATTTAAATAATTACTATACATAGATAATAATGCACTAGTTAGTTGCGAATACCCTTTATAGACCTATTGCAGGTAATACTTTCTACTTCTTCAAAGACTTCCTTCCATCCTCCAACAACTGTACCAGCACAGGATACACCTCGTCATAAGTCGCGATTTGGTTTTGTCTCACATGGTTCTGATATCTTTGCAAAGCTCCTGCCACAAACTCTAGCCTATCTCTCTCATTTCTATGAGAGTCCAGCCATTGCATCAACTTCTGCACATTCCATCCAGCGCAGGTATGGGGAGCCAACAGCTGATGCCCACCATGAGAGAACAAGAACATCATAACCAAAGAGTAAGGTAAGCAAGCTCCTTCAGTCTGACTCTTGGCGATTTCTTGAGGAGTCTTTTCTAATAAAAGGTGCAGAGCCTTCAACTGTCGGTAGTGGTCCCCTAAATCTGTCATATCATTTACTAATGGAGACAAAGCAATCTCCAGATGTTTACAATCTATCTGCAACTTTGCTCGCCCAAACTTACTCAAGGGCCTTACATTACAGATGTGCTGTGTAAATCTCTCAATGCATGCTCTGGCTATGTTTATACAGCATTCATTGAGAGCAGATTTCTCACTGAACATTGACAAGTAGATGTCTTTGCATCTGGACACAAATTGCTGAAGTTCCTTCATGTATGGGGAACATGACAAGGTTTTGCTAGCTGGAACATCAGCCCTGATCAAGTCGGGTTCATCATGCATTGTCATTAAAATAATGTACAGTGAATTCTTAATTGACTCGGCAAACAACTGAAGTATTGTTATGCTGGAGATGTCTTTCAAGCTGTGCTGGACTATTTGAATACTTTCTTGGGGCAACATTGAGTTCATATTTATGAGCACTCTCTTTATTTGTGAAGAGAAGTAATACAAGGAGTTGCAGAGGTCAGCATTCTTCTGCTGTGAACTTGTTGGCGATTCTATGATCTGTGCAACATCACTGTCCATTGATAATCTCTGCTCAGCCTCTACAGTCATCTGCTTGATAGACTTGGCCACACTGTTGGCCAAACTGATGCTCAACTGTTTGTCACCAAGTGAGATGCTCAGTGCTTCGGCAATAACTCTGATAGCATTATCTATTTGATCCATATTTGGAACTTGAGACAAGTGCCACATACTCCTAACAGGCTCTAGTAGCTTTCCCAATGATTTAGATAAAAAGGAGTTTTCCCATTTTGTAAGACTTGAGCGGTTCATCTCCAGATCCTTACATTTTAGTCTAGAGAGTAAATCATTAAAGCTTTTCAGTAACCTTGGGAAGTCAATCTCCACAGATTGGTTGACAGTCAGAGGGCTCTTTTCAAGTTCACTGCTGAAGACAAGGGACAAGTCAGCCCAGAAGTTTTTAGCTATATTCCTGAAATTTCCAATTGCATGTAGTTCATTTACTACATTCTGAAGCATTATGACTTTAGTGCAGCTGTTGTAAATGTCGACTTTGAAGAGCTTCTCAATGTTGTCCCAAAGTTTTATTTTGAAGTCTTGAGCATTCATAATGTTTGCTTTCCCTGGTGCAATTCTCCCGGAGCTTGATTTCTTTACTTCAATTGAAACCATTTGTACATTCAATGCAGTTGTAATTTCCTTCTTCAAATCACCCAGTATGCTATTAACAGAATTCTTAATCTGTTCCTCTGTACATTGTAGGTTGTGGAATACTTTGAAGCATTGCAAAAGTTTTACTTTGTCTCCACTCAGTAGACTTGATTGCAATAGTTCAGTAGAGTTAGTTAATAACTCGGTTCTCCTACTTTGTACAGCCTTTACAACCTCGTCGAGTAGATCTATCCCTTCAAAATCGTAGTCACTGATCAACTCATTCAGCTCGAACAGTATAATGGCTTCTTTGGACGCGTTATCTTTGATACTCTGCAGTTTATTCCATAAGTTTAAGATTTTAGAGGAGTGTCTTAATAAATTGCACGTAGTTTGAACTCTTTCGAGCATCATGGTCTGATTCTCTAGGGCAAAATACGGTGTATGTACCCGATCTTTCATTTTTTCGGCACCGCGTAGCAAACTCTGTACTTGAGATTGGACTGACTCTAAAGTCATTTCTAAATCGGAAATATGACTTGCCTGCGTTAGTAGATCATTGTGTTTGGCAAGAACTTGTTTTTCCAAACTATTGCTTAGTTTTTCAATCCCCTGGGCGAGTTTATTCACTTGATCCGTAACCGAGAGGTGTTCATTGATTATGGGCTTTATAGAGTCATCTAAGAACTTGCTGTAAAACTCATCGTTCTCAATTTCTACACACACATCTTTAGCTTCCATAGTTTTGAATAATTTTTCTTATTTATTTTCATGAAACAATAAAATATAGTTGTAATCCGGGTGTTTACAAGTTTTTTGATGATATCAATGACAATGACACCTGTCATACTTGACACATTTACAGGAATCTGGGTGACCAAGCAGAAAAATCGTAAGGATTGGCCTACATTAGCGATTGGGGTATGTTAAAAAGGGAGAAAGACGCCTTTACCCTGCAGTGGCACTGGCACTATGCAGGGGCTATAAATACAGAATAATTCAGTCAATCTTTCTACGTGAACGTGTGTCAACAATATAAGCTATGCAGACGATACGGTGTAGAAGTTTTTATCGACCTGAGAGGCCTATGCGGAGGACAACTCGAAGAAGAGTGAGCGTCTTGTATTTAAAGCACCTAAGCAGCAGCCGCGCTTGCTTCCACCCATAAGTCTCAACGGCGAAGCACTAAAGATTGTCGATAGTTTTAGCTACCTTGGTCACATATTGTCACGAGCGACCTAAGAGATGACGTAGATATAGAAGGATCGCACGGCGTTGTCTGTGAGGAACAATATGCTTACTCGCAGGTTCGCTTGTTGTACTAAAGACGTCAAAGTAACCCTTTTTACGGCGTTCTGTCAATCGTTTTACACGAGTGCTCTGTGTACAAAGTCCTGCGTGTTCAATTTAAAAATGCTGATGGGACTGCCATGGCGTTGTAGCGCTTCGAGAATGTTTGCGAAGGCTCGCACAGATGGTTTCCATGTCATCATGTGAAAGAAAGCGGCGTCTGCATGGTTGTGACAACAGCATCCTGACAATGATCGCTGCCAGAGCGGACTGTCCCTTCTTTTATACTATTATTATATATTTATATATTATAATATTTTATATTATTACACTCTTTGGTGACGGCAGTCATAGGATTGAATAAATTAATTTGTGAAAACTAACATTACTAACCTGTTTACCTAAGCACTATTGTTACTACCAGCAAAAAACTAACAAAATTATGGACTTTAGTCTGAAATAAAAAAATATTTAATTTCTACAAGGAATCTTTTAATTCTTATGATTGCTGCATTGTCCAAAGGGATAAGCGAGAAATATTATATTATATTATCTCCAATCTTATAAATATAAATAAATGAACAGGTCTGTGGACGTAGGCTTCTTCAAGGATTTTTTCCCACTATCTCGTTAGGTTATGGTCCCATTCTGTTATACTGCCTCGTCCACCTTTGCCCTTTTGGATTTTCATCACATCATACGGCCAGTCCATCTCCATTTGAGTATTTTTCTTGATAGTTCTACTAGTGGCTCTGAGCTGTAGACCTCGCGAGTCTGTCTTTGCATAGCTTAAAACTGAAAAAAAAAATTCAACCTTAAAAATAAAGCGCGCGCAAGAAGCGCGAAATGGCTGATTTTTTTTTTTTATGTTTTCAAACCCTTTATTTCAGCCATTTAGAAAAATTTCGAAAACCTGAGTCGACAGTTAGGTACCTAAGTTCCATATAATTATCGAACAAAATTTCACGAGAATCGGTTGAGATTTTTTAACGCGACCTGTAGAGAAGAGCCGGAAGAGCATTTTTGCCCAAGCTGAAACGGAGACGCTTCGCTAGCGCACGCTAGTTATCATTGTGTGGATCGACCTGAGGACACGGTGGAGGTCTGCTCCGCTTGCGCCGTGTCCTCGCGTCCGGCCCTGGTTCAGGCCATGGTACGGAGCGAGAGGGAATGGGAAAATGTCACCTCCTTCTGCGGAGCAGTAATGCTCGCGAAGGAGGAGTCGGAGCTCGTGAGGGAGAGGCAATCATTGCGCCCTCACGCCCCTAGTCGCCGCAGGAGGAGATTCCCTAGACGTCGGGTATCTATAGCCAACTCCCGGCCACCGTAGGCGCGGGCTTGCGGACAGCGAGAAATTGGCAGCTCGCCGTCCGGTAAGGACCAGGCCCGGGTCGACGGCGCGTTGTGTTCCACGCGCGCCTCAAAGAGATGTCAGCATAATTGACGGGGTCCGATAGGGCCGATGCCTGCCGGGGTCGCGGATTGTTCGAAAGAGTTACCGTGGCCCTAGGGGGTAAATTAAGGGAGGATTTTAAAATTCACCTGATTATTGAAGATTTTATTAAACGTCTTCAAAAGAGAAGAACTATCATAGATTTCTCCTGGTTTTCTGAGGGCGATTTACGTGATTATTTTAATCCGGTTAAGTAGACCAAATTACCAAATAAATAAATAAAACACACCAACTTTTACCTAAATTGTTTCAATCTCTCTTTAAACATTTTAACTATGCGCGAAAGGTTTAGGTAGTTAATAAAGGTAAACAAAAAAAAAACACGTGACTTGTAGATGTTAAACCTTTTATTTCAAATGTTAAAACCATCATTATTTTGAGTCCCATAATAATAGGCTCTATTCTGAATCTGAATTTGAGGAACTATCTGCTACAAACGGTTTTGAATTGCGCTCACAGTGGTACGGTGGCAGCCGCAATACAGTGACACCCTAAACTTAACATTTTTCTAATTCATCCACAACATAAAAGGCATTTGGTTAACCGACTAAACTTAATACCTACCTGCTACTTCAGTTGCCATACTACGTCACAGGTGTACTCTTCAATTTAGCAACGTTATCTAATTCGTTGTATTTTCTAAAAGATATGGAACTTGTCTTTTTGGGCTCTTTATAATAGACAGATTACAAAATATTATACTATTTTAAAAATTTAACAAAAAAATTGTGCTCAAGCAATTACATGTACGAAGAGTATAGTTTACGAATAAATTATAAAGTTTAACATACATTAATAAAAGAGGAAACTATCCTATAAATCGCAAATAACTTTAATTTTGTTGTAACGTATTTTTAAACAAGAAAGTGTCTACTATAAAAAACCCTTTTTACGATTTGTTTACCTTCTAAACCTTTCGAGTATAAGTCTTTTAAAGAGATTTAAAGAATTGGAAATATGAACGCCAGAACGTGTATCCTGAGGTAGGTACTATTTATATTAGTAGGTATTTATTTCATTTAAATAGATCCACTCGCTTAAAAGTTACTACAATTTGAATTAACAAAATAAATTAGCTAATATGTAGGCAATACGTAGTCAACCGTCACGCTAAAGTATTTCAAAATAATGATGATAATATTAAAATGAATTATCATTACTTATAAGTTACACATTTAGCAACTTATTACCTGTTTAATAAAAAAATAAAAAGTTTATTTGCATTTATTATCTGTCTGTCTGTTACCTTTTCACGCTTTAACGGCTGAATGGAATTGGATGATACGATACTAGGTATATATCGCGGCAGTACGTTCCCATGGGATAATATCCGACATCCACGCGGGCGAAGCCGCGGGCAGAAGCTACTTACTAATAAAATTGCGTACTTGCTAAACTGGGAATCAAACTTCCAAAATCGGAGGCTTGATCCAAGGGCCAGAAATTGAACCAAATAAAACAATTTGCCTCGTCAATTTTATTTATTTCAATTAGCACACAGTCTTGTGCTATATTGTTACAGAATTAATTAGTTATAAAATATCAACTATTTCCAACAAAATTGTGCACTAGCTTTGAAATTTATATTTAAGTAATATAATAAAAAAATATTACATACTATAGCCCTTACTCGTAAACATTTTCAAATATTAGATATTTTTTCGGGACATAAAATTAAAACTACTTAGGAAAAAAGAAGAAATCATTTGAACAACGTTTACAAGGAAGGTAATTAATATACAGCATTATATATATTTTTATACTGTAAATGTTTATTGCAAAGCTTTAAAAATATTTTCGTTAGGTAGGTAAATACAAAATTATGGCTACGAAATGGGGGTAGGTATACATAATTCATGGCAAAAAATATTCTGGCTGATGACGATTTCATGGCAGCTTGGATTTTCGTTCGTATTTAAAATTATACAATATTCGTAAAAATATACCAAGTACTTATAGTTTGGCACCTAATAAAAAAACGCATATAAAGCTATACGCCTACACAGCTGAATTACGTGAACAAACGCACAGGCTTGCATCAGCAAGTTCCAAAAAAAAAAAAAAAACACACTTGAGCAACTTACTTTTTATCTGTATTCACTGCCTGATGCATAGATAGACTATAATTTGACGCATCATTACAATAGTTCGTTTTTTACTACTTTTTTGCGTTCTGAGGATAAGACAATCATACAAACTATGCAAAAACAAAATGTTGCAAGTACCTGGTGTATTTTTAGACTATAATTAAACTAACAACTAATCATTATATTAAACTTAAAATGCTAAAAAAACGCTGTCAAAATATTAAAATTTATGATTGTTGATATTTGATTTAAAAAATTCGTTTGAATAATTCATTGTACATGCTGAGTAAAATAATAATATAAAGAAATATTTAATAATATTTTGCGGATTTGAAACACAAGCTTTGGTATCTCATTAGTTCCGAGAGGACGATTTGTGAGCAATTATAATCGTAGGATTAGAATTTGTCCTTTGTCAAATTACAATGGTGCGGCGCCGGCGGCTAAAATTTAAGGGACCTTATTTTATTTGACGGGAAATTATACAAATCCTTTAATAACGATTATTTGGCATTTCACCAAAAAATGACAAGCATAAGTCGTAAAGTAGTTACAAACTTCGTTATAGCTTGCAAATTTGCTTCTAGCTAAATAGAAAACATTTAACAATGTTCGTAATATTATGCTACAGTAACGATTGTATATGATATCGGCTGCGCTCTACTCCCGGCAGCCATTTTTATCAAAGATAAGTCTAGTAAACCAGGAATTACATAGTAAAAAGATCTTTAGAACTGAAAGTATGGTAATTATACACGAATTTTTGATAGGACTTGGTAAGTTTTGTTGAGCTATAAAGTAAACAATTTTACTAAGTTGTACAGAGACATGGGGTAATACTCGTCAGTTGTCTACCCAATAATTGTGCACTATTTGTACGAAACAGTTTTTACAACCAATCTAAATTTGTACTTGAATAATGCGCAACCATTATTTACTACGCGAAAATTATTCGAATTTACCCTTTAAATCAGATAAATAATTCTTAGGGTAAACAGAAATAAGTTGGAAATCGGGTAAAGGCGAAATTAGGGTAATTTGACATACATTTCATCTACAATTCATAAGTACAACTTTTTGTTTAACTCATGTAATATTAATCCACACAAGTTTTTTTCTAATAAACAGACATGGCCTTCGCTACAAGTGTACTATGATTCAAATAGCACCTTGAGAACTTGACGCCAGTGCTTGTAAGTTCAGTATTATACTTGATATCAGTGAGAAAATATTCCAGACAGGGTAACATTCATTGTAGTGAAAGTAGGGAAAAAACTGCCCAGATACGTGAGCTTAGTAAAAATTACCCTCGTGATCAGAAACTTATTGATATAACATTCTTTCGTCACAAAAAATATTCTTAACTATCTAATTTGGGTTTAATACTTAAAAATAAATAATTAGAATCTTTTGTCTATCCTTCATCAGTCTTAAGACTGAGGTCTAGGTTAACATTTTGGGGCAACAGTGATAAACCCCACAAACATAGTAGATATCTTCAATGAGAGATGTAATCTAGTTGATACATTAAATTGTAGCTTCAGTTACCCTCACAAAATAGAAACTCAATGTCCACCGTCCATTCAAGCTTGAAGTATCTCATACAAATAAGCACAAAGTAGTTCTGAAATATTTCACTGTACAAAAAGTTATTTTTACTCAGCCACAGAAGAATGCCTTAGATTTCATAACTGCCTCATTACTACATTATACAAATAATATTTATGGATATTTCTCACAGAGATTAGCTGATTATAGTTAATATTATACAAGGATTACATGCTATGTAGAATGTTTTATATAAATGGTAAGAAATAAGTCAAAGCGCGCTGTACACGTAGCTGAGTCGCATCAGAACGATTATTTTGTAAAGCAGCGGAGAGTCCCGGAGCACATGGATGCGACGTTGTGTCGATAAATACTATTATCGATATCTCTTGTCTATCTATCTTAATTATTTCATTTATATTGGTATATTTTGTATGATGTTACACACATATCTGAATAGTCAAGCCCTTCGATCAATAATAGTGTTAAGTGTCAAGAATCGATTTTAATTTAACGTAATTTCAAATATTCGTATTATAAATTTATATTAAGGCTAATAAGTATTTAATTTTATACCATTAGCATTTTTCCCTAAACATAGTTACACTATGAACATGGAAATTGAACCGTAAGACTAATAGTAATATGATTCAAAGTCCATCACATAAGCTGTGTAGTCAATAAGCTAGTCTATTGGCACGAAGTCAATATTATTACTAACAAAAAGCTATTCAGTGTAATCTAATTAATAGGTACAAAAAATACTATTTCAACGAAGTAAAACTCGATTGTCATTTTATCGATTAACTTTTGAACGTCAGAAGTGACAGTGTCACTACATAAAGAAGTAGAGTAAAAAGTATGCAATACTAACAAGCAGTGTTTGTCGACAATAACATTGACTTACCGACTCGTCGCCATCAGATAATATCCACAAATATTATCACTAAATTATATACCGAATTACAGAAACGTGCATCTGAACTTCCGGCCGGGGCCTATGGTTCGTCCTCTCCTATTCCTTTTGACTCGACTTGCCTTGTCTTTGCGGATCTCTCGGACGAGCGTGTAGAAGGCGTCGTCAACTCCCATGCGGGTTTTAGCCGACGTTTCGACGAAGGGAACACCGTAACTCCGCGCCACCTGGAAAATGCAGATATTGAACTCAATTAGATTACTATATTTTGTTGTAATGCTAGGTTTAGTATTATACGTCATGAAATAACATTGAAAGAAGCGCAGTATTGTCGAGTTGGCCTGACGGCGAGACAGTCTGGGGATAATTTTTCGTGACCCAATACTTTTTCGATGAAACTAGTGACAAGGCAGACGACAAAATCATGTTTTATTACAACTTAGACAACTTATAATCTTCCTACATCTCTCTGTGCTCCCTCTAGCAGTACGGGCTCACAACTGCGAGAAAATAAAGGTTCTAGTAGACAAACAAAGTGCACGTGCATTGGGGTTACTCTCACTCTCACGTAGTTGTATCCCTGTCCGAAGAAAACTTTAAAACAACCTAATGGTTTGTACTAAATATCTTAAACAAAATCTGTACAATTCTAGCAAATTCCGTGATAATTATCGCCGTGGAACCGTTATATCCGTTGTACGGACCTAGTAACACAAAATACAGAATTTTGAATGTCTTGTCTTGTGAAGCATATCTGGCTCATGGAACTTGTTAAGGAAGTAGTAGGTACGCCAGCAAGGTCTTGCATAGTTTTGTCAAAGTTTATTAAATTCTGCAGTCTTGCAAGAGTTCATTTCGCGCCTTTTTTGTGTTTTGTTTTATGTGCACGCAATGGTTTTAACTTTTTGGTGACTTCAGTCCTTTAGTTACGAATTCCTGAGTGTTAAGTTCACTACCTTCTAATCTTAACGGCTATAAATAAACAAAGACGGTAAAGTAAACCGTGCTATAACCTGGCGGAGAAGAGACAACATTACATATACAATAATAAATGTCTCTGTATGATGAAATGACGTAAATGAAACGACAATGACGTCAATACAGAAAGGCTAAAAAGTGTCTATGACGACCGGCAAAAATGCTAATCGCATAAATATTTTAGGAAGGACGAAGTAATTTCAAAGACTAGTTGCGTTAAAGTCAGACAGCGATCGTTACAATTTAAAGTTCATAGGTTAAGGACGGCCCTAGTGGATGACATTACATTATGTAAGCCTAGATGATAACCGTGGCGGTAAAAATGGTAACCAAAGGCTTTTCTGGTTGGTTTGAGCCTTTATTAAACTTGTAACTAATATCGTCAGTCAGGCGAACACAGAAGAGATAAGACGTCAAACTAATAAATAAAACATTTTAAGACCTTAAACATAATAAACAACTATAAATTATTCTAGTAAAATGTCGTCGTTACCAGAACAGTACATATATAGAAATATCTACGGCTAGAAGGTTTGTAGTAGTTACATATTTGCTTTGCTTTACTTGAGGAAACAATCGATTTGGAATTAAGTATTTTAATACAATAACTTGGTAGGTAATAGTGGTATCCAAAAACACATATAGAGAATATTTAATTTTAGAATTTGCAATCTCTCATCTCAAGTCTTGGGGAGAACAATGCTCACAAAGAGATTTGGGCTAGATTTTGGGTCCAAATTTTCAATTTGTGTTCAACTTCGCAAACTGTGTCTTCAAAGGAGGTCTTTACAGGCACTTGAAAGGTCACCCGTAAGTTATCAGAAACAAAGTTCAGGGACACTTAGCAACAAAGTTCCGGGACTTTGAAGTATTAAATTTAGTCTAGAATATTTGGACCAATGTTTTAAATATGTCGAAATATTTGTAAGGACTAGGAACGGCAAGAAAATTTGTAAGTACTAGATAGAGATGAAAATATTGGTTGAAAAGTTTACGGAGTAGCAGGATTAGTACAGTAATCTGGATCACAATTTATATAAGGAAGTTACTCACGCACGATTATTTCAACGACAATACCTACAGCTTCTCTGAGTACATAGTAGGTACTTTTTAAGCTCATAAAAATATTGACACAATGACTAAAGTGTATACAGCTATCCATTTATTGCATATTATGTAGGAACCTATGTACCACCAGGAAGGAGTGAACATTAGTATATTACCCAAACAATTAATATTAATAGTTCTGATCTCGAACTTCTATTACCTACGTGAACAGGATAATATGATGATGATAATATGATGATGATTTTGTTAGTAATTATTTAATTAATTAACCACAAATAAATGAGAGCTCAGACATTTTTATCCGCATAAAGAGTTAATTTCGGAGACCGGTCAACCGATGAAGTGAAAAAAAATAGGTTTTCGTGATGCCACTCAATTTTGTTTCCAAAATGTAGGACTGCCATAGTTGAAAAACAAATTCACATATTTTAAGATTGATTGCTATTCGAAGTCAATCGCACTGCGCAACACTTAAATCTTTTGGACCTGCACGAACTTTGGTTTTAGAGATCTGTTAAGGTTTGTAAGTAGATCTATTATAATAGGACTACCTATATTACCAATTGGTAGGACAACCAGTTAATCGACATAGTGTGTAGTGTAGTGGTTATGTCTGACAAAGGACCAATAACCGTTGAAGCAGACGACCGCTAGCGTGGAGTTTGCGTATCGGAAAACGTAGTGGGTGCTCCTCGTCTAGATGGACCAACGTCTTAGGAGAAAGAAGCGGGGACAGCGGTGACAGTAAGTGATGCAGAAGGATGGGAAACGAGTGTTGTGTCCTGAATTAGGAGAGACCTTTGTCCAGTAGACAGCTTTAGGTTAAGTCAACTGATTAATAGGAAGGTAGATCCAGCCATTTTGTGTATTCATCAAATGTCCTTTCTTTGGTATTGTTCGTCGAATCGTTAAGCTCCTTAAGTTCTTAGTTGAGCTACACGATTACTGACAAATACGTGCACTGACTGGACAGGTATACTCAATCTGTGTGTTTTTTCCTTAAAATACCATTTCAGACACAAATCTTCTTTGTCTTCACATGATCTGACCAAGATTATGTCTGGACTTTAAAAGAGACTGTGACCTCGAGTTTATTTCGGCCTTTCTTTACAGAGTAGTCAGATAGGAAACGCCGACCTCATGTAGTTTAAAAAATATGATTGACGTGTAAAATTGTTTGTACAAACCTACTTACAGAAATAAAATCATTTATCACTAACTTAAAGTTCGTCCACAAATTGCAGCAAGGGTTCCTATGGTTAACATCGCAAGCCACGCACATGCTAACATCGAAAAACGCAGAAACAAACCTCCAATCTCTCTTCATTGCTATCAAAATGAACACACGTTCACGACTGATTTTCGTTAAAGAAATAAATTAAGATCTACCAGACACAGGCATTGTTATTTGTATGTAGAGAGTCTGGTCGAGCGAGCGACTGTCTGACCTACTCATTTGTTGCTATTAAAGAACAGGATAAACAAATAAACCTACAAGGATTCTAAAAGTAGTTGTTTGTCGGTTAGTACCTAAATATTTAGAACGTGGTGTGGTTATAAGTTACAAATAGACCCACCCATTGGATTTCTGTAGTTTTGAATAGGGGGCACAAAGATGCTAGGAGTCGCTTGGCATGTTGTTTTTGGACTCCACTACTGAACGATATGTATAGCCGCTTGTCAACATGTCGTGTGGATGTCTCAGACAGATTGAAAAATTTGTCATTAAACTTACGTCGCCGTCGGTTTGCATACTGTCGGCGTTATGTAAAATTCCTAAGGCAAAATGGAAATCGCCTATGCTTTATCTAAGTCCTTGGAAATTGGTCGGTTATTTCCTCCTACAATTTCAGTAAAAAAATACTCAAGTAAGTAAGTCAATAAATGAATGGACAGTAAAAATGTTGGAATGGGCAGTGAGGTAAATAGTTCGGCAGTTCATAGGTTCGGTTGGAACTGTGACCAACCACGCGCGAGCCGAATTGGTCGCAATGACTAAGCCAGGGCACCCCGACTAAATGGGTTAGGTTAGGTTAGAACTTTGCATGAACAACCGCGCGCGAGCTGAGCGAGCGAAGCGAGCGGTGCTGCGGCTGCGGCCGACGAGCGCTACTTCCAAGTTGGATTTCCTAGCGACTTATTCAGATTTGTTAACTGCCCACTTGTTACTGCCCGTTAAGCCATTATCCTGCTTAACTTTATTTAATTACTTACACATTTAAATATTTGTTATGACTAATTTTTATTTAGTTTACTGCTCAATTTTAACGGCCAAATTTGTTAATAATCATGGTTACCCTAACATATGACTCTCGATGAAATGGATGCGATTAGAAGCGTCTTCAATTTGCCATAGGCATTATACATAAAGACGGCAGTACGCAAACGGATGGCGCCGTTTGTATAGTGACGAATTATACAATCTGCCTGCGATATGGCTATGGGAAGAATTGTGTGAAACTCGTGCGACATCATAAAAATTACCAAGACTGATAGGCATCGAAATCTCGCCGCACTTTTGGAGAGCCTTGCTTAGAAGTGGCGGCGGTTATAGGTATCGGGGCGGTGGAAGCCAACATTTGTTTTTCATGGGTAGATACTCTTGGATACCCACCGCCTCGGGAAGGCGAGGCCGTACTCTTGACAGCTAAAACGTTCACGATGGCGGCTATCAGCAGATGTGTGGAGTTCCGGGATCGCCACTAGAACGTATCAGTGTTCCACCAAGAAGGCAGTGTCTACCTTGGGTCACCAATGGCATTAGTGAGCATCAGCTCATTACGACAGGCGTTCGGGACCTAGCTTAGGCTACAGAATTAAATTCTGATTAAAAGCATAACATTATGCCTTGAATGGAAGTTAGGATGCAAAAGTCCTCGCGCATATTTGGGACTTGCGCGAGGAGGCGAAACGCCGGGGCGTAACTCCGCTGCCGCGAGAAATCGCAGCACAGCGGACAGAGCTCCAGTGGGATCTCATGGCGGCATGGAGAGTGCGACTGTCGCAACCCAGTGCTGGGCACGCCACAATTGCGGCGGTAAGTCCCCTCTTTCGGGAGTGGCTTGAGAGGCGCCACGACGTCCTCACCTTCTACCTGACGCAGGTCCTCACCGGACATGACTGTTTCGGGAGGTTCCTGTTTTGGATAAAGCGGGAGGAAACGCCCGGGCGTTATCTTTGTGTGGATCGACCTGAGGACACGGTGGAGCATACGGTGGAGGTCAATCCCGCTTGGGCGGAGCACCACCGCGCCGTGACCTCGTGGTGGCGATCTCTCGCGTCGTGGTACGGAGCGAGACGGAATGGCAAGCAGTCACCTCCTTCTGCGAAGCAGTAATGCTCGCGAAGGAGGAGGCGGAGCGCGTGAGGGAGAGACCATCATTGCGCCCTCACGCCCCTAGTCGTCGCAGGAGGAGACACCCTGGGCGCCGGGAGTCGATACCCAACTCCCAGCCACCGTAGGCGCGGGCTTACGGACGGCGAGCAATAGGCAGTTCGCCGTCCGGTAAGGATCAGGGTCCGGGTCGACGCGCGTTGTGTTCCACGCGCGCCTCAAAGAGATGTCAGCATAATTGACGGGGTCCGATAGGGCCGATGCCTGCCAGGGTCGCGGATTGTTCGAAAGAGTTACCGTGGCCCTGGCGCACAGGCAACTGAAGGAACACGGGTGGGTTTTAGTCAGTAAGGGTCTGACACGCCCTTTGCTCCGCCCAGAGCGGGATTGGTCATTTGATGTTTACCCAAACAAAAAAAAAAAGGGACGTTTTTACCTAGTCATATTTCTCCAGTGATTGTTGAGGTCTTGGCATTGAAATAAAATTCATACCTGACGCGTATTCCCCATTATTTTTCAGGGAATAATATAAAATAATAAGACCCTCTATTGTATTTCTATCCTTTTGTATAGTTGCATAAGCTTGATTCATTTTATTCTGATTTGGGGCTTCCTCTAACATACTTATTATGGCATTGAATTGTTTTTATTAAAAAACCAAATTTTGTTAAGGATAGGCCAGGCCAGTCTTCTGATCCTAGAAGCAATATTAATTTATAAATACTAAACTGGAACAAGAACCTTCTGGAAGAAGAATTTCTTGCCTATTATCCTTATTTTATCAAAATGAGTTGCTTACATTTCTACTTTATTTGGTTTATTTATAAAGCAAGCAATGAAAATAGTAAATGCTCATGTTTATGAATGCTTAAAATGAAGACAAAGTATTTCATAAACATTGAATTGTAAGTAATTGTGCAATAGTTTTTATTGTTTATTATGATGTTGAATACAAACATGATTCTTGATATAAATATAATTCTGAAAGAAAACTGAAATACTGTTTAAAGTATTTTTTGTGAGCGTTAAAAAGTACAATGTGTATTATTTTTAATGGATGATTTGATTTGGGAGATGTTTTTTTGTTTACTGAATATACAGGCTGGTAGGTTGTTGTGAGGCCCATGTTTTGTAGGTAGTTGGATGGCCTATGGATTTGTTTGTTATTAAGGGGACTACATGACCTAAACGCAAATTTATAATGCCTAAAAATATATTATCCACTGCAGTAACCAAAATCAGAAAAATATATGATAGTCTGCAGGATATATGCTAGTTAGATAGTGTATTGAAAACATAATACAATTAACTTTAAAAAATCACGAAGATACTTCTAAAAAAAAATTTTTAGGATTAAAAGCCATACATGCAAACATTCAGATTTTTTGTCAGATTATTCTACAAGCAACATACTAACGTAATAGTGTTTTAATTTTTTAGTCCAATGAATAGATTTTTTGTAAATCCATAATTGCTTTATATTTTGCAATAAATTACCAGCGTTGTGTCATCGCGCGTCTCTTTCTTTTCTATGCAATCCGACAGTGACCGCGCTTTAGCTCTTGTAAGCCCCTTAAGAAACACCACACTGCGCTCCAGAACGCAAATTGCCGACATAGCTCAAAAAGCTACAAGATTGAAATGGGACAGGACAGGCCATGTCTCCTGGATACTGGTAAAGCTTTGGGCTCGTATATCGCGCGCTGCAGCCCTGAGACAGCTAGACAGGGTCGCGGCAGACCGAGGTGAAGATGACAGGACGCCTTGGATGGCTTCCTCATGAATTATCGAGAAGCACAACATCTTGAGAAGTGGGATGAATGTGAGGAGGCCTTTGGTTAAGAGTGGGAAAACCTAAGGCGAACAAAAAATAATAATATATATTTTACCTAGTTAGGTACTAACAAACTTTTCGCAAGGAATCTAAGTTCAAATCTAAACAATCTAAGTTCTCCTTAATTACGAGACTGAAAATGATTAAGGCAAGTGTCTGAAAGTGCAACATAATTTAAAAGTGCTTTCATTAGCTGAAGTGGCACATTGAACAATGTGCAGACGCCACATGACTCACTTCATGAGAAGAACGCTTAATTAATTTTAATTGCTGTCTCGTATTATTTTCTCTTGCCTTGTACCGAAGTTACACACAGGTCATCCGGTCAGAAATAAAGTATTCAGAAATGATTTCATGTTTTATTTTTGCATCAACAAGTTGCGTCTTTTAAATCCACAAGGGTTCTAAATTCACTTTTCTGGTCTTAGTAATTCAGACCAATGGTAGACTTTGTATGCAGAGTGTATAGGGTAGTAAGGAATAATAATACCTCAACTGGGTTCAGGGGGCCTATTATGAACTCTTATTTCCAGGCAGGTTACGGCGTAAACAAAACTGCCTTGCAATTTCGTATTATGAACTCATCAAACAAGCCAGTCAGCGGTCACGTGACACCCTGGCCGACTTCTGCCCGAATATTGCCTGGCAATACCGTATTACGAACGTTCGTTTGACATTTCTTGTCATATTAAAACTGACCTCACAATCCATTCAAAACAGACTGCTTCAGAAGAGCTTTTATTGAATTGTTTTGGGTTTATTTGGCGAAATTATTCGAGTGTTATATAAGTAAAAAAGGAAAATATCATGTGTGACGAATATGAACTGTTTGAGTTCATGGAAAATGATTTTTCGCATCAAAATAGTGAACCAAGGAACAAAAGATGACGACTTCGTGATCAATTTAATGCGTTCGAAATGTAAAATCTCCCCCAATGTTTCTAGCTGAACATAAGTTACGCGCCGACGAGGGCAAGAACTTTCAGCCACTGAACTATAATAATTACAATTGTCACATAACATACATACACATACATAACATCACGCCTGTATTCCCCGAAGGGTTAGGCAGAGGTGTACCTATAGTACAGCCACATTTCGCCAGCTATGTTTTAAATCCCATGTAATAGGGGGCGAGCCTATTGCCATCAACCGGGCGCAAATCCAGACACCGGGGTGCTACTGAGAAATTTCAGATAGAAAAACCTAATAACACTGCCCGACCCGGGAATCGAACCCGAGAACTCATGCTCAGCAGTAGCGCTTGCGACCACTAGACCAACGAGGCAGTCACTACAATTACAATTGTATTAATATTAAATCATGTTAAAAACTGAATTTTAATTAAAAACCACTCAATAACACTTACGCCATATTTTTGTTTATAGATACTCCGAAAATCTTACGAATGGAAGTTTAAACAAACAAACAATACGATAGTGAAAGTTTGTGAAATAATACTTCCATTGATTTGGTCGAAATCGGAATTCCCCGCTCGCTGAACATCCAAGTGGAGTACGTTCGGAAACTTAATCTCGCGTTACAATTTACAAACAGAAAACTATCTATTGAATTAATTAAAAAGCACAATATACATTGCGTTCATATTTTCATATACTTTTATACTAGTTTAATATATATCTATTATTTTTATCACAAAATATGTGATATAATAAAACCGTACATAACCTACCGATAAATATTTAATTGTGTTTCTGAATGTTACGGCAGAGAATTACAAACCAGCCATAGACAAACTACCCAGCGTGAAGTCGGTCAGGATTAGGAATGTCATATTATCAAATTTAACCAGGCAGTGAAATGAATTGCCTGGAACTTGCCTGGTTTTTTAAAAGTTTGTAATAGGCCCGCTGTATCTGAAAATAACTTGACAAGAGTTTTGGCTGAATGGGGGACAAACATGAAGGGTTATTATTTTATTGTGGTGTTTCCTTCTCTTATTAACGCATGAGCTATATTAAGTTATTAGTACAGCTCATGGTAAGGTAAAACACTAGCCAGCAGATTGGTCAACCATTACATTTTAAGTATGGGCACTTGTGGATGCTATTCCAAGCCTTATAAGCGAAGCGTGTGAGGAAGTGCTCTACTCTCGACTTGCAAAGAACAAGTAATTCCTTGAGCTAAAAATGTCACTATTTACTTCATTGCACTTGTAGAATAATATTATATAAAATAATAAAAAAAACCGTTTACAAAAAATATTCTGTGGATGTCCATGTGTCTGTATGTATGGATCCTGCCATGGTCACCATAACTCCCGAAAAAACTTAACTAATTGAGTCCAATTTTTTTTAAATGTTTCAGTATTATCGAAAACTAAGTCCTTTCGAAAATCACGGTCTAATTAAATGTAGTTTAATAGTAGTAATATAAAAATACGACTGGACATTTAATTTATTGTATATCTATACAATAATAAAAAAAGGTTTGTTTACAATGCCAGCGCAGTATTGGTTTTTCATGAATTAAAAAAAAGTGGGGCGAAACATTTATTAATTAATTTATTTAAATAATATCAATAAAAAAAAAAACACTGAACTAAAAATGTTTTTCTATATAATTTTTTTATTATAGAATTGAATGAGATTATGAGGCATGCACTTAAGGATTTTCCAAAAT
Organism: Griposia aprilina; assembly: GCA_916610205.1. Lineage (NCBI taxonomy): Eukaryota > Metazoa > Arthropoda > Insecta > Lepidoptera > Noctuidae > Griposia > Griposia aprilina. The sequence goes on from OU744298.1 coordinate 20,403,622, forward strand.
TTTTAATACTAGCATTACTTGGGAAAGGCTGTTCTTCAGAATGAGTATTGAGAAAGAATGCAAGATAAGGCAATCAATAAACCACTATGCTGATTATAGGTACTGGCCCCTAGGCTTATTTATAAAGAATGGACTGATTACTTTGTTTGCATTGGAATGTATAAGTACTTGTAAACAAGCCTTTGTTGCCATATCAAGAACAGGTTGTTTTTCTATTTCAAATGTTGACAGTTTTATCAAGGAAAATAATAACAATGTTTTCTTCCAAACATACCTCATTTATAAATAGTAACAGTTACACACATGAATTTTGAAATTAAATCTGAATATGAGGTTAATGAGATACCGTAATAAGCTCTGTTTGCGCAAGTATTAGATGATGTTACTAAATATGTGTTAAATTGTTCAAATATAAGCTATTACGTCATGTTTGCTGTAGCCTAGTTGCGGGTTTTAATTAGTGCTAGTAAATATTTTTAGAAGAATATTTTGGAACATAAAATGTTCTGAGACAATGGTATGGAAGACAAGCATAAAAACAGAAAACCTCATGAAATTTACAGCCAGCTGTCATCATACAGTAGCAAAAGAAAACAAAATAGAATGTTTTTTTCAGTTTAGATAGGGTGAAATATTACTCAAAATATTGTCTAGGGTGAAATATAAATTGTCTGGAGAAGTAACATAAATGTTAAAGTATCAACCAACAGGTAGTCAAATTAATTATGTTACTTTACATACATCACAGACGCCTCACATTTTTTGATTACATCATCTAGCCTTTTTAATACCTCTGACAGCGCTTTTAGAATAATCCAAAGTAGGTAAATATGATCAGCTTGTGTGTGTAGTGTAGCTATCTGTATTCTAGATCAAAATTTCTAGACAATGATCATGTTTATTTTATTAAGCTGTGACATCATACTTTTTAATAAACAGTGATTCAATTAATTTTTTATCCTTAACATTATTTGAAAGAGAAACTACTAGTTTGAGTAAATATTGAGGCCGTATAACCTTATTCTTGCCAGCCGCCTTCAAGAGAATGTGGTTTCATGACCAAAAGTATGGATGTACACAAACAAAGATCTTATATAAGATGATTACAACTGCTTCACATAAACTTTTATAAGACAAATGGGAGTTAATTGATCAATTAAGTGTAACTCTTATTAGATGCTTGATTTATGAATTAACAGTTCCTTGTTCTTGTTCTCTTGATGTGCAGTGTACACAAACAAAAGACATGTCAATGTAGTGTGGTGTGTGTGGTGCAGGTTTATTATGTAAACAAGCTCACCTCGCGCGCCTGCGCCATGTCCACGGCCCACGCCTGCAGGTCGCACTTGTTCCCCACCAGCACCATAGGCACCTCCTCCGCGTCCTTCACGCGCTTTATCTGCTCCCGATAGGAGCCAATGTCTTCGAAACTTTTAGCACTGTTCACTGCGAACACCAGCAGGAAGCCCTCGCCCGTCCGCATGTACTGGTCCCGCATCGCGGAGTACTCCTCCTGGCCAGCCGTGTCCAGGATGTCCAACAAACACGTCTCACCATCGATAACTACTTGTTTCCGATACGAATCCTCGATCGTAGGATCGTACTCGTCCACAAAATGATTCTGTATCAGCTGTATAGTCAATGCGGATTTACCGACGCCTCCGGCGCCTACCACCACTAATTTGTACTCGGTCATCTTGCGACGAGTTAGGAAGAATATTTTTTCACACCACTAATGTCACTAGATGAGAAACTACGCCCCTTGTCGTGCCACACCTTTTAAATTACTCACATCGGCATGGCTGTTGCGACCTATGTTATTGCACTCGCTGTGTCCGTAAAACGGCTAATTAATGTATTATTAGAGGCAAACGCAATAAATAACAATGAGGCGGTTCACTCACCCTTTTACCGGATTGGGAGTGCGTTCAGAAATATTGGATGTTGATGAGTCATCGCTGTCTCAAAGTATAATTAAATATTGTTTCAATTTTATTTAAAAGTCACTGACAGCTTTTTATCTAAATAAATTATTTACTTACAGTTATGTAACAAGTAATAGATTATTATTGCTATTTATGAAAGTAGAATGCATTCAAGACTGTAAAAAAAATAACTTCAGAACGCACGCCATCATGATTTGCCAGCTTATATTAATTTTGGCAATAAAATCATAGATGGCGCTGCTGTATTCCTTTTTCTGAATTTGTTACTTAACTGCACGAAAATATTATTTATTTAATAACACATGACATGTTATGTTATAATTTATGTTATGTTAAAATCAATTATATATAGTGCCTCCCAGGCTGGCTAAGTTTCCTATGAAGTTGTCTGTGAGTTGATTGTTGAATTTGTTTTAGTTTGGTTGTCGAATTGACATCTACTTTTGTCTATTTACTAGGAGTTTGCTTGAATTACATTTATAATACGTAAACTGATTTACTTTCAAGTACCAGAATGTCTGCTGAAAATAACGAAGATTCTGCAGGAGAGACTCTTGAAGAAGCGGGAGCACTAGAAGCAGATGTTGGCGCTAATTTGTACTCCTTTTCTATTTTAATTTATAATTTTAGGGGTTAATAAGCTTGAAGTCTTTACTGTGTGTCATATTATTATTTTATTCTTTGTTATGTGCTTGGACTGGACTAGGAGCAGGTGGTAGTGGTGCCTTATTGGTAGTGACATCTAGCGTAGTTCAACTGTAGGTGAAATGCAGAATTTGTGCGCGTTTGAGGTTTTGATGAACAGCAAAGAATATCACAGTATGAACAGCTTTTATACTTGACAATGCAGTGGCCTTTTTTCGCTCCAAATGAGCAGAAAATTAACTGAAAACTTTGCTTAGTTGCTTCCCATACTATTGCCGTAACATGATTTGGTTCGCTTTATCTATAATACTCACTATAAGTAGGTATGATAATTTAACTACGCTGTTGTTATGTACAGAATAAATTAAAATACGTAGAAAGTGTATAATTTGGATAACTTTTTACGCCATCTGTGTTTAAGTAGGTATTGTAAAAAACGAATCAACAAGTTTTCTTTTACAAAGTACAGATGGTAGTAGTAGGTGTTATCAAACTATGAACTGCAAAGAACCAGAAATATGGATCTTTGAGGTCAAAGTTATAGTAAAGTCTAGGTCTAGGTACCAAGTCTTTTATTAATATTTTTCAGTGACCAACAACTTGCGGGCATCGACCCCAGGCTGCAAATCATCATGGATCCCTTCGCACACCGGGACCTTCGTCCTGAAATGATGTTCATTCGCGAAGAGTTGCGGCAAGCGAAGTGGCAAACATTGGCGGTTAGTTTATAATTTGTTTATTTTACTTAGACATGTTTCTTGTAGATTTCCGTTTCTCTCGCCAATTAATTTAACTTGTCTACCACAACAGCTGTCAAGTTTGGGGTGTACTCGTAGTTGTAAATTCGTAAGTCGTGCAATTTATGATTTAAAACATGTTCAATTAGGTCTAACTTAACCAGTTAGTTATTAAATGTAACATGGTTGACCTCGTCTATTATTATTTCCAAGGACCTACCAATGAAACAATATTTTCGCAGTCTTAGGCCCCTAGACTCCATAATTATCACAATGCGGCACCTATTACCTAAATCTGTTAATTATGTCACGTTAGATAGGCAAACAGGGTCTAGGTCTCCTTTATTCTCTAGTGTTGTATAGTGATTGGTGTAGGTAATGGGTAAAATACGAAAATACATTTTTTTTATGCTAAAGTTTTTTCGTATTTTATATATAAAGATGTAGTAAAATCTCTTTGGCTGTACTGTTTGTATCTGGCTGGTTTTGATACCATTAAATAGATGCCATGTATAACAAGAAAAAAAAGGTTATACGATTTCCCGCCATTTTTCAATTGTTTTTCTGTCCGCCAAAGAGTGAATCTAACGAAGAAATTCGATACATTTTGAAGTTTTATTATAAAAAAAGGAAAAATGCGACGTAAGCAGCGAAAAAAAATGTGACGTATAAAGAACACGTTAGTTAGAGTAGCACGAAGGTGGTTCAAGCGTTTTCAGTCCGGGAATTTTGATGTCAATGATGCTGCTCGTTCTGGTCGCCCTGTTACGGTTAAAGTCGATGCCATTTTTGAAAAAGTGGAGCAAGATCGGCACAATTATAGTTACAACATAGCTGAAGAGTTAGGGGTTGACCACAAAACAGTTTTGACCCATTTGAAAAAAGTCTGGGTATACAAAAAGGATCGATATTTGAGTGCCGCACGAGGTCTTAGTCTTGAATTTGTATACAAAGTACGAAATAACTTTTTTCCCAACCTAATAATGTAACAAACTATACCTGTTAACGTTTATTATAGTAGGTAGGTACAATGTTGGCGTTCATTGATACCTATTTACGAAATTCGTCGTAGCTAGTAAATAAAAGTTTATTAACACTGTTACTTTTACATAATTATCATGTAATTATCATCAATAAGATTCGACAAACAGTTTTTTTAGTTTTTCACATAATAGCTAAGACCTTCGATCAATAATAGCACTAGATTCCCGATAAGCGCTTCAAAAACGGCCCGAAAAATAAGAGCACAAATACTTTTGTGGTCTTATTTCAAATTAGTATTGTCCAAACATAGCCAACGTTAAGACATCAAAATTGTCACAGTGCGCGTTTAAAAGTTGTCTAAATAACCACCGTAACACCATGATTTTGGAAGTAATGTATTTTTTTCGGTAAGTTTATATCATTATGTATGTGTTTTTCATAAAATAAAAATAATTAAATAGTAAAATCATTTGGCAAATATTATGATTGTTTGATCAATGTTTGCGACAACGCGCCAACTATTGTAACAGACATCGACTGTTCTGGAACAGGGAATGCATGGAGTGGTATTGTTATATCATATTATGTTATTTTTCATCGCTCTAAGTTAGATTTCTGATGATTCTTATGATTATAATTAAGTAAATACACATTTGTTATTGTCGCGAATCAAACTTTGATCAAGATACAACCTTACACTAACCTGTAAGTTACAAAAAACGCATGAAAATTTGAATGTCGCGGGCTGCCTAAGCACATCCCCCTTAAAGAGACCGATTACGATTGTCCAGATACATTAGTTAAAGCATCCACCTCGCACGCACCTTCAGTCATGGTTATTTACCTACCATACACTCTTATTTGCAGTTTAATTTAAATTAAAATAAATCATTTAAATTAAATACAAATATTTATTCGATCTTCTAACTCGGGTACATGAGTAGACGCAGCCATTTTTTTATACGGGCTGATTACATTGAGCCAACCCGCAGACAATTAATAGCAATATCTTATAAAAATAACTATTGTACTAATTTAGTCCTACTACTTTTTTAAATCGGTCATAAATATTTGCTACCATACAAAACGAACCATCGCCTAAGAAAATATATTTCTGCAACTCTACGTCTTTCAATACTTACTGTGTTCTGAGCATTGAAATGTAATACCAGGAACTACGTCTAGTTCCAAAATTGAGTAAGCATGAAATTGTCAACAAAATGTTTTTAACCTTATTGTTTAGATTTTAAGTTTCATTTTAGAATAAATATTTTTGTACTTAATATAAAAATGAGTTTTTATTTATTGCTTTTACATTTCTCCGATGACGGAAGTACTTACATATAAATATTTTGCAATCGTAATTAATGTTTATGCTTGAGTGAGGTATATAATGAACTAATGTTGTTAATATTATAAAACCTATTTCTATATTTCGTAGTATGAGATGTAAATGTTTATATTTGTGTAAACGTGGCCACTTCAGCGACTTGTTTTTGTTCCTGTTCCTGAATGTAGTGCTATTATTGATCGAAGGCTAAAAGTTATTCTTTAACTTTCTCGTCTGTTTTGATTTTAACAATGTAAGTAATTTTTGTCAATTAGCATTATCATAATCATATAATGTTCCCACTGCTGGGACACAGGCCTCCTCTCTGTGAGAGGGAGTGGGCTGTAATCTACTACTCGGGCCCAGTGCGGGTTGGTAGATGTCACATGTCTTCGAATTTTTGGTTCCTCACAATGTTTTTCTTCACCGTTTTGTTTGATGGTTTAATGTGAAAAATTCTTCGTTTTTTTTTTCAATTATTAATATTTAATAAGGTGAAGTGTCAATTGATTGTTGTTCCTGACTGTACCAGCCAAGCTGGTTGTGCTGTATGTGTTCGGTATCTATACAAGTACGAAGGATGTCCAAGTTCAAAGGGTTTCTTATTCCCTTCTGTCTGGCTATGAGGTATCCACAGGTTCAGGGTCCTAAAGGTGAACGTCTACTGGTCCGCACCGGGCACAACGCACGCACGGCACGCAACTGATTTTGGTTTGTTTGTATGAAGAAATGAACCGAGCGCTCGGTGCGGGCGGTACCGGACGCATTGCTCTATGAATTCATACAAAGCAAACTAAAATCCGCGCAAAAGCGTTTTCTGCGGCCGGTACGAACCAGTTGTCGTTCACCTTTAAAACACCTTTTTTTTTTGGTGGGAAATCAATAGTTTTAAATATGTAAATACCTACAAAGTCGCAATCTTTGTGGAATTTGAACGCTCATTCGGCACTTTGCTATGTCTTGATAAGTCTTCAAACGTTTGGAGCTGGCTTAACTTATGTACGCTAGATTCACAATCATACGAACTATTTGATCTCGTCTAGATGTACTAACACTTGTGTTTAAGTTGTTTATGCTATTGTAATTACTAATAAATTGTATTTTATGATCTGGAAAATAAATGATTTGATTGATTAATCATAAAATCTTTATTTAGGTATCTCAACATTATATTACAGGCACTTGTTAAAATGTACTATCTTAATTAAACTCAAACTCAAACTAGCAGCATTTATTTCAAATAAACCAATTTCAGGCGCTTTTGAATTGTCAAGGGGTCGGTCAGTCAGAAAGATAAAGCTAGTTGCCCATTCCAAAGCGTAGTAGGTAACTATGGAGAAGAACGGGCAAGAAACTCAATGGACCGTCTTTTAAATCAAAATATGGTTACAAAATATTGGTTACATCCAAAATATTGGTTATGGTTGGGTAATAGAGAAAGGCGTCTGAGATAGGAGGGTCCTGAGTTACAGATCACCCTGCTCCCTTAGATAGGACCTGTTAAGGGGGATGCGCCAAGGTAGCCCGCGAAATTCAAATTTTCTTACGTTTTTTGTAATTTGTAGGTCAGTATCAGGTTGTATGTTGATCTAAATATCAATACTGCACTGTTCTATATTTTTGCAGTAAGTTACCACACCTTAATTTTTAGTTTGATTATTGTGTGTAGTGAAATATAACCATCGCATTCAGGAACGGAGGGATTTCGCTGCAAAGAGCTTTCGGTTAGAACAATAATATCCCAATCAGCTTTTGACTTAGCGAGTAATATTTGAAAGTTGGGAGTAGGTATTGCAATTAATACTACTTACGTATATTTTGATTTAATATTTAGGGTATTCTTAGTCTTTTTTAACAAAGACTGGCAGTCATCAATGTCACTAGTCGTGGATTGAGCACCACTTACAGAATCAAAATCATTATTTAGTATCACGTTAAAGTCATCCATTTTTCAAAACAATTTTTAAGGGGCGAATTTAAATTTACACTGAGTTTGGCTGCACGATTACTGACAAATGCGTGCACTGACTGGACAGGTCCACTCAATCTGTGTAGTTTTTCCTCAAAAGACCATTTCAGACACAAATTTACATGGTCTTCACATGATCTGACCAAGATTATGTCTAGACTTTAAAAGAGACTATGACCTCTGAGTTTGTTTCGGCCTTTCTTCTCAGAGTAGTCAGATAGGAAACGCCGACCTCATCTAGTTTTAAAATATGATTGACGTGTAAGTGTTTGTACAAACCTATTTACAGAAATAAAATCATTTATCATTTATCATTATTTTAATGTATTTTACCAACCTTCGAGTCTTACATCTCACGCATAAAACTTTTACAGAAATGATTAAAACATTCAATTTAACTAGATAAGAGTCTGTGTTTGTATAAATATTATGTGTGTGTTTGTGTGTGGGAATGATTATGATGAGGTGAGAGTAACATCAAATTTATCGAAAATTGTGATGTTTGATTCCGAATCTACTTAGGAAATGTGTAAACTAATGTTTCAACGATTCTTTAATACACACATTTCCTGTGAAATGTATGTATATCCTAGGAATTGTATACAATTCCGAGATGATACTAGGAAATATAAACTCAAACTCAAACTCAAAGCATTTATTTCAAATAAACCAATTACAGGCACTTTTGAATTGTCAAAGGGTCAGTCAGTCAGAAAAATGAAGCTAGTTGCCCATTCCAAAGCGTAGTAGGTACCTATGGAGAAGAACGGGCAAGAAACTCCATGGACACTCTTTTAAATCAACATATAGATACAAAAAACAAATTGTTTACATCATTCATGTTCAAATTAAAAATGTGAGAACGATGTAGAAAGACGTGCACGTATAAAGTATCCGTAATAAAAAAGATAAAAAAACAATTCAAAAATTTAAATTAAAATAAGCCGTGGCAGCCAAGAGTTGACCAGTCCCTACTGACGGCGCCCGTTCACGAACATGACGCATGGATCAGCACCATTCAGCTCAACCATTTTGAAGGGAACTTAATGATCCAACACACACGCCACCACCAGCGAAACATTTGAGTGAGCATGACATACTCTCAGCCGCCAGGGCACATTCAAGTCAATGAAAGACGAGCCTAGTAAATGGTGGCTTTATAGTAGGTACATAGTGCTCTGTAATAAAAATTGTAGGTAATGGTTCCTGTGAATAAAAGAAATAAAACATGTTTGTAAACTGAAATCAGAAGATTTATTAAGGCTCTCGTTGACATAATCAGCTGTAACAATCAAATCGTAAAATATAAAATATTCATAAGGCTTATTAGTAATTAAAATAAAAAAATCTAGTTTTTAAGGCCCATCTAGCACACATAAAAAACTACGTATAATTTCTTATAAAGCTGAAACCCCTTCCAATAACACTTTATAACGTTCGTCTTCAATATAAACAGTGTTCTTAACACTTGTTATTCTTGATGATGCTAAAGCATTATAGAATCGTTCTTCCATAAACGCGATGCGTGACTCTAATGCCACGCCATTTTGAACAACAGCGACGAGGATACGCACTGAATGTTTACGCAGCACTAATTAGTACTAATCACCACGCTATTGGATCCCCCCGCGCGCGCGATCCGCTGATCGGACGACGCAATACGCTCCCCTCGCTTCGCGTTCCCGTTGTACTTACAAACATGAAAAATGTAATACATTTCCGATTGCTATTTAGGAAATGTATAGATTTCCTAGGAAAAGTGCAGACCTATTACAAAATATATTATATCATAGATTTTCTATCTATTTTAGGAATTGTACACAAGTTTCCTAGGTAGTGTATAAAATGACGGATTACATACTTTTCCGTTAACTATCACTACATAGTATAAAACAAAGTCGCTGTCGCTGTCTGTCCGTCCCTATGTATGCTTAAATCTTTAAAACTACGTAACGGATTTTCAAGCGTTTTTAATAGATAGAGTGATTCAAGAGGAAGGTTTTTATGTATAATTCATGCATAATACTGTAGAGGAACACTGTTAAATTTAGAGGTTTCTAATGTGATGTCGTAAATAAACACATTTTTTTGCGCTTATATTGCAAACGCTGGCTGAATCCCACGAGATAAATCAAAATAATGTACTACAGTATTGTACACATTAAAAAGGTCAACAAAAAAGTCCGCGATGGTATATGTCTATCTCTTAAGGATAACCCACAATAACCATTTTTTATCCTTTACATTTTACGGGAAAAAATGGCTTATTTACGAGGTGATTTTAAGCAATACAGCATTAATCCTTATCCAATTAAGTACATTAAATACATTGTCCATTTAATATAGATCAATATGGCCCTTTACAGCATGTAATTTAAATGAATATTTCCGAAGATATTACAGATTTAAAATGCAGGGACATAGCGGTGCGGTGCTACAGGCCCGGCGGGCGCGCGGCGGCGCGTGCCTATAAATAGCGCATCGAAAACCGCGCTTCGCACCCCCTGGCTGGAGGCTTTAAGTTAGTAGCTTAAGGCTTGCCCGGTTAAGTAGCCAAGACCTCAGTGGTCAAAACTACGAGCTGCACAGTAGGAAAAAAAATAAAAATAACGCGCTTCGCACCATAGCACTTTATGATTAGCAGCGATCGGACGCGTTTATCGGAGCTCTCTAACGAGGAAATTAATGTGCTTTTCGGCGCGACAACTTACGTTACGATAAATAAATAAATAAAAATTAGAAATTGTATAATAGTATTTAAATACTAAAGTGATTTATTTTTTAAGATAAAACGTGCTTTTCAGCGCGACATTTTTTTAGAAATTGTATGTTCTTTCTTTAAAACATAGTTAGGATTATTTTTAAAAAGAAGTTATAATAAGTAAGTACTTACCTACCTATTAGGTTAAGTAGGTTAGGTTAGATAAAAATAGCTTAAAACAATATTTTTTGGTATTTCTTCTATTAAGACTTTGGTTTGAATTTAGAATTAAGGTAATTTAGTATTAGGGCAAGTATTATTAATTATAGAAAATTATAGTTAAGTTAAAAAAAAAACTGTATAGAATAGGGTTTTTTTTTTTGTTGATAGTATAGTTATTGATTACCTTTAGTGTTTAGTTAGTAAAATATTTTTAACTGCAGCACTAACCAATAATTTGTGCAATTTGTTAATAATCATACGTATAGTTTTAAGGTGTATTTCTGAGTATAAAATTTTGTACAGAAATTATAATCATGTCTGGAAGACGTCGTCGTTCGAACATAGGTCGTAGTACAGTGAACGCCAGAAGAGCACGTTCAGCAAGAGCTCAGGAATCATCAACGGAGCGTGAGGCTCGCCTCAGCCAGCTCCGGGATAGATATAGAGCTGAGAGAGAAAGAGAATCCTCAGTAGAGCGTGAGGCACGCCGCAGCCAGGATCGGGATAGACATAGAGTTCAGAGAGCCAGAGAATCTTCTGCAGAGCGTGAGGCTCAACTCAGAAAAAATAGGGATAGACATCGAATGAGGAGAGCCGGAGAATCGTCTGTAGAGCGTGAGGCTCGCTTCAACCAGGATAGTAATAGACATCGAATACAGAGAGCGAGAGAATCGTCCGCACAGACACATAGCAACGCCGAACCAAACGGACAACCGAACACCCACAGATGGATAAATAAGGAAAATTCTGCCATGAATTACGATCCTTTGATTTCTTACAAGGACGATCGTATAGTATCAGTAGGTAGCATGTCAGTAGTGTGTGAACATTGCTTGGCATTGAAATTCAAGGACGAATCGAAAGGCATGTGTTGTTTACAAGGAAAAGTAAAATTAGAAGAAATTCTTCCTCCACCCGAACCACTTCACTCTCTCCTTGCAGGTGATCATCCGAAATCCAAACAATTCATGCGCAATATACGCCGTTATAATAACGCATTTCAAATGACCTCTTTCAAGAGTAAGCAAGTCGTTGAGCACGGTTTTATGCCTACATTTAAAATTCAAGGGCAAGTGTATCACTTAGCTGGGAGCTTGCTAGCACTTCGACCCGATGATCACAAATTTCTGCAAATTTATTTTATCACTGATCCAGATACCCAAGCATCAACGCGGTGTTTAAGTGTCGCACAGCCAATAGATAGAGATTTGATGAGATCTCTCCAAGATATGTTATGCTCATAACTGCTACATACTGTCATTTAAAACTGCGATTGAGAGTGTTCCAGTAGATACTCCAGACTTTAATGTCGTAATCCGTGCAAATCAAGTTCCTGTCGGAGAACACAGAGGACGATATAATGCGCCTTCCACGAGTGAAGTAGCAGTGGTAATAGCTGGACAGCAATTTGACAAAAGAGATATTGTATTGCATAGTCGTGATGATAATTTGCAAAATATTTCAGTTACCCAGATCTTATGACAGCTTACAATATCCTTTGATGTTATGTCGCGGAGAAGATGGTTATGCCATTAATGTTTCTCAAGTTGACCCAATCAGTGGTGCACCTTTGCGTAAAACAGTGTCGTGTATGAACTATTATTGCTACCGTATAATGACAAGACGTAACAATTTCAACCCTTTGCTTAGATATGGAATGTTGACAAACCAATACTTGGTCGATCAATATGCGAAAATTGAATCTGAGAGATTGTCTTACATCCGTAACAATCAAACTAAATTGAGAGCAGGAATTGGACAGTTGGTTATACTACCTTCATCATTCACAGGTGGACCTCGATATTTACATGAAATATCACAGGATGCAATGACTTATGTTAGACATTACGGTAAACCTGATTTATTTATTACTGCAACATGTAACCCAAATTGGCCAGAAGTCAAAGAAAATATTAATACCAATTTAACTCCACAAGATAGATACGATATAGTTAAAAGTACAGAAACTCCTGCACCTCATTAACAAGTCTCATATATTCGGTCCGCCGCGCTGTCATATGTACACTATAGAGTGGCAGAAACGTGGTTTACCACATGTTCATCTGCTGGTGTGGTTAGTGAACAAAATCAGACCAAATCAAATTGACAGCGTTATTTCAGCTGAATTACCGGTTAAAGAAGAAGATCCTGTCCTGTTCGAAATCGTAAAGAAACACATGGTGCACGGCCCTTGCGGGGCTTTAAACCGTAATTCTCCATGTATGCGAGATTCCAAATGCAGTAAAAAAAATCCGAAGTCGTTCCAAACTCAAACATCTACTAGTGATGACGGATATCCCAAATATCGTCGACGATCACCAGAACAGGGCGGGCAAAGTACCACTGTCCGAAACCATGATATTGATAACCGATGGATAGTTCCCTATAATCCGCTCCTTTTGAAAATTTTTGATGCCCGCATCATCGTAGAGTTGTGCAGTTCAATAAAGTCGATCCAATATGTTACTAAATACATTAATAAAGGTAGCGATCAAGCCACTTTCAGCATACAATCACCAAATGAAGTGGAAACATATCAGTCTGGACGTTACATTTGCAGCTCTGAAGCAGTGTGGAGGATTTTATCATTGGAAGTGCACGACCGAGCTCCCACTATTGTCCACCTTGCAGTTCATTTAGAAAATGGACAAATAGTATATTTCACTGAGCAGAAGTTGTCTTACAAGAAGTTGTCAATAACCCGCGGGACACAACATTAACCGCATTCTTCAAGTTATGCGCTCAAGATGATTTCGCGAAAACACTGACATATGACAGAGTTCCAAGTTACTATACATGGAACCAGAGTTCTAAAACCTTTCAACGGAGAAAGCAAGGTACTGCGGTTGATGGTTTCCCCGGAGTAAAGAAAACGGATGCTCTTGGCAGAGTCTACGTGATTCATCCCAAAAACAGCGAATGCTTTCATCTGAGCATGTTACTGCATGTTGTAAAAGGCCCGACATCCTTTGCACATCTGAGAACTGTATAAGGTGTTATTTACAATACTTATCAAACAGCATGCAAAGCTCTTGGAAGAAGATTCTCACTGGGAAAACACATTATCAGAAGCAGCTATTTGCAGTTCAGCTACATCATTAAGATATTTGTTTGCCATCATAGTAGCGTTTTGTCAAGTATCCGATTCTGTTAGTTTATGGAATAAATTTCGAGAAAATATGGCCAGTGATATTCTGATTCGGAGACGGCGAGAGTTAGTTTCCGATGATGTACAATATGATCAAAACATATTTGACGAAGCATTATTTGAATTGAACAAATTAGTGCAATTACTATCAAGTAAATCGATCAAGGATTTTAGGCTGCCGATGCCAGCTAATTATACTACTAACTCAGATTTACCGAATTGAAGAAATTAGTGCAATTACTATCAAGTAAATCGATCAAGGATTTTAGGCTGCCGATGCCAGCTAATTATACTACTAACTCAGATTTACCGAATAGTGCCGAATTGAACAAATTAGTGCAATTACTATCAAGTAAATCGATCAAGGATTTTAGGCTGCCGATGCCAGCTAATTATACTACTAACTCAGATTTACCGAATAGTGCCGAATTGAAGAAATTAGTGCAATTACTATCAAGTAAATCGATCAAGGATTTTAGGCTGCCGATGCCAGCTAATTATACTACTAACTCAGATTTGCCGAATAGTGCCGAATTGAACAAATTAGTGCAATTACTATCAAGTAAATCGATCAAGGATTTTAGGCTGCCGATGCCAGCTAATTATACTACTAACTCAGATTTACCGAATAGTGCCGAATACACAAGAGAAACATCATACGATCTATCGAGACTTTTACAAAATATAGTTCAAGATGAGCCACGATTGAACTTCGATCAGAAAAAAGTATTCACTACATTACTATCATCAATTGATGATGATATTTTTTCTTGACGCCCCAGGAGGTACAGGAAAAACATTTTTAATCAATTTGCTTTTAACAAAAGTCAGATGTACCGGAAATTTGCACTAGCTGTCGCGCCTTCCGGCATTGCCGCTACACTTTTAGAAGGAGGCCGAACTGCACACTCTACATTCAAGCTCCCGCTGAAAATGGCCACCAATGATAATAACAGCATCTGTAGTGTTTCTAAACAGAGCAATACAGGAAAATTGATGCGTGACTGCTCATTAATAGTCTGGGACGAAGCCACCATGTGAAACAAGACGTCTGTGGAGGCACTGGATAGGACAATGCGCGATTTGCGCAGCAAAAATTCACCTATGGGAGGATGCACAATTCTGTTCTCAGGAGATTTTCGTCAAATCCTACCAGTTGTGACTCGAGGAACACGTGCTGACGAGATAAATGCTTCCCTAAAAAGATCCAACCTTTGGCCACACGTCAATAAGTTAGAGCTTAAAACTAACATGAGGGTTTCATTGTCTTCACGTGAGAACAGGCTTTTTTCAGAGATGTTGCTAAAAGTTGGCAATGGAGAGTTAACACAAAGTGATGGAAGGATTAACCTAGAAAGCCTTTGTGTTTTGATAGACAACATCCAAGAATTGATTAACAATGTCTATCCTGACATTGATAACATAAGTTGTAAGACTCTAACTTGGTTTAAAGAAAGAGCAATTCTGTCACCGACTAACGAACAAATAGAAATAACTAGATTAAAATATATAGGTAAATAACTTGGTTCTTTCAAAGATTGATG
This sequence comes from Griposia aprilina, assembly GCA_916610205.1. Lineage (NCBI taxonomy): Eukaryota > Metazoa > Arthropoda > Insecta > Lepidoptera > Noctuidae > Griposia > Griposia aprilina. The sequence continues at coordinate 20,418,848 of OU744298.1, forward strand.
CGCCGACGCAAATATACTACTCGGTCGATACTGTTCTCGATTTGGAAGAAGCTGTTCATTTTCCTACAGAATTTCTTAATTCTTTGTTTCCATCTGGACTCCCTCCTCATAAAATGGTGTTGAAAGTAGGTTGTCCTGTTATTTTATTAAGAAACCTGAATCCACCTAAACTTTGCAATGGCACGCGTTTGCTGGTAAAATCACTAAAAACGTTCATAATAGAGTGCACAATACTCACCGGATGTGGTACCGGAGAAGACGTATTAATTCCCCGAATTCCTCTGATACCATCAGATTTACCGTTCCAATTTAAACGCCTACAATTTCCGGTAAAGACATCTTTTGCAATGACCATTAATAAATCGCAGGGTCAAACTTTCAACGTTGCGGGCTTAGATTTGAGCGTTGAGTGTTTTTCTCATGGTCAATTATATGTCGCTTTTTCAAGAGTAACATCTAAACAAAACATGTTTGTATTGTCTAATGACAAAAAAGCGGTAAACGTTGTTTATAAGGACATTCTGTAGTAGGTAGGTATATTTAGTATCAGCATTGCACCCGTGCGAAGCCGGGGCGGGTCGCTAGTACTCGTATAAAGCGTTCTGACTGAGTACTAACATATCTTTTTAAATGATTAAAATCAACATATTAAAGTCGAAGTATTTATTTAAAATAGTCACATAAAAGGCACTTTTGAACGTCAACAAAGTTTTGACTAGTCATTAAAAAGTTTTTGAGAGTTATTAACAAAATATTAAGAATTACTAAGTATATTCAAAGTTGAATAAAATACTGCAACAAAGAAAAAGTGGCTAGTCAGAGTTCTTACTCTGATTTAAGCTTATCTAAATTAGCCTCCGAGTTTATACGAATGCGATTATCTCCTTCATTTTACCGAATAAATATCTTGCCGTAGGCGGCCCAACAATATGCAAAGTTATAAGTCTTAGCAAAGTCACGCGGTAAGAAAAGCAGCCTTTTGCCTTTGCTCGTTAGATTCTCAGCTGTGAATATGTAAACCATGGATATGTAAATGTGATGTATTCAATTTATTTTCTTTATGCAGCTTATTGAAGTCTTTGTGTGTTCTAAAAAAAACTCATTTCGATTCTATTGATCAATAAAAGATTGATTGATTGAATAACAACACACAACTACTTTAGCTACAATTTTCTCTTGTATGTTCTTGTGCTCAGAAAGGTCGATGTGCTCTCGATTATTATCAGCTTATAACAATACACTGCTGGAAATAGGCCTCGCCGATGTCGCGCCAATCATCATGATCTCGGCCCTCGGGTGCTCACATCCAACTGCTACCAGCCACCCTATCTCACTGCTTTGTAACCCCCGCCGCAAAAAGAGGGGTGTTATAAGTTTGCCCGCTATGTGTGTATGTGTCTGTATGTGGCATGTAGCTCTTAAACGGGTGAATCGGTTTGGATGCGGTTTTTTTAATTTGCAAGCAGGTTTTCTAGCGGTGGTTCTTAAACACGTTTTATCTAAATTGGTTCAGTCGTTTCAAGCTCTTTTTTGGGTCGGTTTTTTTTTTTTAATTTACTTATTATAAGTGATCTTCTTTGTCGTTCCCTCACTTATGAGGATCGCGACCACATACGACGCGTCTCTAACGCCGCACGTCGCGGCATGGCATGGCAAGGATTTTCATAAGCGAAAATGGTTTTGAATCCTATACCTTTAGCACTAACATTTCATTGCGTGGAAGTAGCGGTATACCGCAGCAGACTTCGGCATGCCGGCCATATTGATGTTAATGCTTTGCGGTACTATATCGCGTAGCGCCGCCTAGTGAGCCTTCGTGTCGCCTTTATGCGGTCTTCCACAGTGTAGACTGGCTACAGTTCCACAGTGTGGCCACATTTAATGTGGCGTCAAAGTTTTTGTTCAGATCATCATGGGTGCAGGTGAACGCAAATTTGGGACGCTAGCAGATTGGGCATAGTCTTATAGAGTCATGAGGAACAGGGTGTAAAGCTCACTCATACTCTGTGGAAAAGGGAGGATCCCCGACCAGACAGGTGTTGTGCCTGGTGGGCAACTGCCCGACGTTTGATGTCAGGACGTTGTATATATGCTAGTTGCGCGGTAAACTCTGCTTGCGCGATGCAGGATTTTGCGTGTTCACTGGCTATGTGACTCGCCGCTCTAAAGCTTGCGGAAGTGATAACGACGTCACGCTGAAGTAATTGCTCGAAGGCTGCGCTGAAGATCACGTCGGGGTCACCAGTATAGAGGTATGGGCAGTTGCCCACCAGATTCGACATCCGTGTGGTCGGAGGATCCTCCCTTTTCTATAGATGTATGAGTGAACTTTACACCCTGTTCCTCGTACCTCTATAGTTTGTTCAGGAGCACCGCACTCGCAGTAGATGTTGGATGAATTAATGTAGTAAATTAGCAGATGTATCTACAGGATATAATTACACACAATGCAGACTCATCCTACACATCTGCACAGGACATCTTTTGCAGATTGCGGTCACGTCTCAATGTCATTACGTTTTCTTGACGTCAATGACTAAGTATACCTACCGCTACAGGCGACCTATTATACGATCAGACTTATATTTGATCGGGCAAGCGTTTAGAATGTGAACGCTTCAGTAGTTTTTACTCAGGCTACGCACTTCATTGGCTAAAAATTTACACAGACATGAATTAGCAATTCATTACTTCATTCATGACCAAAGAAACAATGGATGGACTGTCTGAAAGATGATATGGCTAGAAAGGGAGACACTACCGAAATGACGACTAAGAGTAATAGAGAAGTAGGTATGGAAGAAAAGTCATGTTGCCCCGACCCCAAATAAAGTGGGATAAGGGTAGGAGAATGATGGTGATAATGATGATGATGATGAATGATGATGCATTAAATGAATTAAAATATCTGAATTGTCGTTTTTTAATAGACTTCAAAAAAAGGAGGAGGTTCTCAATTCGAAAGTTTAAAAAAAAAATGTGTGTTAGCTCAGAACTTTGTTTTAGGTGAACCGATTTGGATGATTCTTTTTTTATTTGAAAGCTGGTGCTTCTCAGGTGGTCCCATATAAATTTTATTAAGTTCTGAGCAGGAGTTTTTGAGTTATCCTTAATACTGCGTATTTTTTCCACTTAGATTATTACATTGATGATGTGTTAATAATTTCCTGTCACTGTTATTTATATATCAAGTAGTGGTATACGAACTTGTGTGGGATAGGTATCACAACGAAAAGTGAAAAAAATTGTTGTTTACATAAAAAAAACAACCGACTTCTAAAAAAAATTGGATGTTCAGAACAAGCAACCCTGAATAAACTCTCAGAAAAGATTATACACACACCAAAACTGTCTAGCCACGTGTTTACTAGTTACAAAAAATCAGGTTTTTTAATTATATTTTTTGTAACTACTATGGATTCTTTTAGTAAATTTCATCGTTTGAAAAGGGAATAGTTTTTGAGTTTCGGTCAAAAGATGAAAATCTTCTGTCAAGTCGTATACCTATATAATCTTGCAACGGGTTAGAGGCCGAATCAGTAAAATTTCTGCCATACTTCTGAGTGTCATTTGAGTCATTTGAGCCGAGTAGAAAATATCAGAGCCGTGGGAATGTTGGAAGCTGTTTCTCGACAACGGCTGTGGCAATCGCTCTGAGTACTACACAGAGTGTTATAAGTCGACTTTGGACACGTTACTGCCGCATCACTGGCAGCGTGACAGAGCGACATGGAGGACGAGCTCGCATCACCACCCGCAGACAAGATCGTTACATACAAATTACTGCTCGACGAAATCGTACAATGACCGCGATGATATTGGTTACGAGGCTTCATAGCTCTTTAGGCATATTAATAAGCGATCAAACCATAAGAAATCGCTTGCATGAAGTCAATCTCCGTTCCTGAAGGTCACTACGTGTACCACCTATTGAGCCCGCAATCGCAGAGTCCATTTACAATGGGCTCGTGAACATAGAAATTGTGCAGAAGAACAGTGGCGTTTTGTGTTTTTCTGACGAATTTCGCTTTGGTATTAATGCAAAAGCGGACAGTTTTTCGTCGATCTACACATACGAAAACGTTTTATTTAATAAATCTAAATAGATATTTTTATTCAATTTCAATACGGCAAAATATTTATTTTTTAAATATCATGATCCCTAGACACTTTTGATGTGTGTACAGTTATATATGTTATGGTCCAAGTGATAATAAGGGCATTATTCATAATATAAGCAGAGTCCACTAACTGAGTATTGAATGTGGCTTCTTTGTCTACAAAATCCACCAATTGAATTTACTACTAGGCGAGGCCTCCTATTTCTGAATGGCAATAATAATAAGGTGAAGCCGACGGAGCCCCGCCGCGCGGGATTCCTACTTCTGGGTGGTTTAAAAAAAATAACCATGAAGGGGATGGTGGGGTTTTCCTGACTCCGCCATCCTCTTCTAACCTAACCTGTCCTAGTCGGGGTGCCACAAGTCCCGAGCTCGCTTCGCTCGCTCTTGCATCCTAAAATCTATTAGTACAGTAAGTAATATTGCATTTTGTACCGATCCCTAAGACATAAGTTGGTGGACTCTTCTTATACTCGTATGCTACCCGGACAGTATGAATAATGCCCTTATTATCACTTGGACCATAACATATACAACGTTCAAATGCTGTACTGCCATGCGGTTTAGTACAAAAAATACATCGCTCGTTCTACATTTGTTCATTTGAAATGTATTAGTATATTAGTTTAACATAAAGTCGGCTTGAGTCACACAGAAAAAAATACCGTAATGATTCATACCTGTTTATTATTTTGGCACGAGTCACGTACCTACTACAAAGTCTAAAGTCGTGGTGACTATTATGTCCAAAGTCCAAAATAATCTCAACTGTAATAAAATTGTGACTCAACCGCACCTAATCGAGGTAGATCTGTGTTATGGCGATATCTTGGACTTTGAACACTGGACTTTGGACATAAAACTAGTCACGATGATTGTAACCGTAAAAACACACTTTTTATAATATTTAACACAACTATTACTTACTAGGTACTAAATTAAATGACTAACTAACTTTAAAAATAAATACAAAAACAAAAGCACACTTAGGCGTCGAAGTACTCGTCCGAATCGCTCATCCGGAAACGTGCCCAGAAAACTGGCAGCATTGCCACGTTGAATGGCAATGCTAATTCTTCGGCGAAAAAACAAACCAGCCCTGTGGAGTTAGTTGTGTTAAATAATGTAAAAGTTATAGAATAACCACTTTGAAATTAGGATACTTTTTATTATTAGTCTATCGTTCGCTAAATCTATGAGGTGTCTCTCAAGGTCACTTAATCTACAACTGAATACTACCTTCATGAGTAACTGCCTTATTGGTCTAGTGGTCGAAAGTGTTACTGCGGAGCATGAGGTCCTAGGTTAATTCCCAGGCTGTTATTGTGTTTTTCCGTTACGGATTTCACAAAAGCAGCCCGGAGGCTGGAGTTGTGCCCGGTTGATGGCAATAGGCTCGCTCCAGTCGGCCCCCCTATCACATGGGACTTAAATGCAACCTTCGACATCATTTTTACGACAAACGGCTGGTCGTAGACAAAAAACACCAAGAAGCTTTTAGCCTTATACTCGTATTTAGGTGTTCTTTACGATAGAATTGAGAAACTAAAGATTTACGAAAACAATTTTTTTTTGTTATTTTTTTTTTTTTCCCCAGTATATTAAAAATAATATACGAAGGCCTATTTCTCAAAAGCTCAAAAGTCATAGGACCATGCTTCGTAAAAGCTAAGTAGTTTATTTATACAAGTTTAAACCGATACTGCAATAAAAGTAGTACGGAAAAAAACTTTTTTACAAAAAAACAACCGACTTCCAAAAAAAAAACATTTAAAGATGTGAAAAATAACTTTAATTTCGGAAGTCGGTGTTTTTGGTTTTGTATTTTCGTTTTTGGCCACCGACTTCCGAAATTAAAATTATTTTTCACATCTTTTAGTGTTTTTTTTGGAAGTCAGTTGTTTCTTTTTATAAGAGTTTTTATTTTTCACTTTTTAGTTGCGGTACCTACCCCACACAAATTCGTATACCACTGCTTGGTATGTAAATAATCGTGACAGGAAATTATTAACACATCATCAATATAAACTAAGTGGAAAAAATATGCAGTTTTAAGGATAACTCAAAAACTACTGGTAAGACCTTGATCAATTTTAAATGGGACCACATGTGAAGTACCAGCTTCTAAATAAAAAAGAATCATCCAAATCAGTTCACACAGAAAAAAGTTCTAAGCTAAAACACATTAAAAAAAACATACAGACGAATTGAGAACCTCCTCCTTTTTTTGAATTGGGTTAAAAAAAACAACTGACTTCCAAGAAAAACACAAAAAAACGTGAAAAATAACTTTAATTTCGGAAGTTGGTTGTTTTTTTGTAAAAAAACGTTTTTTATTTACAGGGTTTTGGCAAACTTTCCATCAATACTCATTCTGCATCGTCACTAAAATGAAATGCCTTTAATGCTTATGCAGTTAAGCACATCTAGTTCATTGTGAATTTGTGATGCAGTATTGTCAGTAAATGTACCCCCAAATCAAGGTTTTTTGTACATTTTACTCTCGTGTTCTTAAGTACCTAAGGCCTCACTATGTGAAGTGTTTAGTCATACACACAACGTTGTGCTTGTTTGATCTTTTCTTTACAGAATAAATTCTATTTTAGAACAATTTATTTTAAATTAACTAACATAAAAAAAATACATTTCGTGTTAAGGGCGAATTTCGCCAAACTTTTATACCTATAAGTCTTAAACAAGAATATTTTTTGAATTTTTGACAGTTTTTCCATACTAGAACTGTCAGACGTCAATTTAATTCCAAGGATAAAAGACTTCGGTAATATCAGCCCTTAATGGAACTTGAAAATCTCAATATAAAAGAATTCCATCTTGCAATTTAAATAATTGTAAGATGCATATTTGGCAGCAGGTACAATTTCTTAAATCTTTGTTTTTTATTGTTTGTCTGTGTCATAAACCTAATTTGAAAATAATGACTTTGTTTTGTCCTGTTGAAATAAGCCAAATGTAAAGAGAGGTCATTCACACTTAATAATTGTACAGCCTGTCTGTTGGATGGTGGTTATGTAGGTATAATATTTTGCCTAAAATTATACAAAACATTAGTTAAGTAACATCAGTTATTTTTAATATCTAAACAAACCATTTTTTTAAAAGACAAAAAATGCATCCGCCTCGTTGCAAAAAATCCTTATTTACCTACTTTTCTCTTTGTCTCGTCCACGTTATTTATTAAAAAAATATCAACTAAAAGGTACCAGACAAAACTGAGCATCTATTTCACTTGTTCGAGTCAAAATTTCAACGCTGAAATAAGCTTATTAATTTATGTAAATTAACTCGGCAGTGGGTCGTGTCTACACTCGATTTGGTTAACTGCTGGCTCAAGGGACGGCTATCCTTTTCACAAGGTCGGGAAAAACTTAACCTAACTTAAGAGGGCGCACACCGGTCCACTAGCGCCACTTCTTTAAAAAAATATTATCTCGCGACTGAGAAGGAATTTTGAACAACCGCTCAATAAGCACCCTCGGTAAGTATGTCTAGAATTTTCTAAAACCTTTGGTAACTTTCATATTGAGACAGTATGTAACAAAATACGATATAGAGGAATGTGGCCACTTTTGTTTAGATCGAATTTTGTTGCTTCGTGTCTCAATATGAAAGTTTATAAAAGGAATTAGAAAATTCTAGACACACTTACCGAGTGTGCCTATTGAGCCGTTAATCAAAATTCCTTCTCAGTCACGAAATAATATTATTTTAAAGGAGTGGCCCTAGTGGACCGGTGTGCGCCCTCTGAACTTAAGTAAACTAATGGTCTATTAGGTCATAATATTTTTTGGCATTGTTCTTTAGCGAGGCCATCTTTTATTTATTCTGTGAGTAAAAGAAACAATTTCTTTTTAATTTTTTATCTGACATTGTATCTAGCCCTATTTTTGTTGAAAACCGAGCGTAGGCGGTCAGATTTTTCCAATTAATGTTTTTGGTGGAGTGCTATTTTTACAAGCTTTATATTAGCTTGATTCGTTCTTTATGTTTCAAATTACTCGCATTCTCATTCCTTTTTTCAAGCACTTTCTGGCACCTGATTGAGCTGAAAACTTGGTATACTTATGTACCTATGTCGAGACTGTTATGATGAGTATGCACTTAAAAACTAGACACATTCGCCTTTGTGTGGCGTTGTGCAGAGTCTAGGGGTATGGTGTCGATATGGTTATGGACCATAGATCGACAGTGATAATTGAGACGTCGCGTGGTTGCGACACATTCCGGGCTAGGAACTGCTCAGTGTCTCCTTTTTAAGTTCAGAGTATCAGTTCTGTAGTGTTAAGTAATGTCCCTCTAATTGACTCTATAACAATGACCAGTGTGCACGATATAATACGGAGTTATTTTTCTAGTTTACCTGTATCCCAATTCTGCGCCCACAGTAGGTATATCTGACACTATGTCTAATCGAGACTCAATGTAGAGGACCCGACATGTATAAAACCATGGTGACAACGCAAAAATATCATATCATGGAGCTGGTCTGATGATGGAGCCCGAAGATGGCCATAGGAACTCCTCCAATAAATAAGATAGCGTCGTTGAGTTTGAATTCGTTGGTTTTGTTTGTTGGCCCGAGATGGTGTCCAGAATCTGATGATGGAGCAGGAAAGTAGCCATAGGAACTCCTCAACAAAAAAAGATAGCACCATCGTGTTTGAACTCATTGAATGTGTACCTAATGACAAGTGCTAGTACACTAGGTGGTGTCCAGGGTCTGATGATGGAGCCGGAAGGTGGTCACGCGTATTCCCCAACTTTACAAGATAACCATGTTGTGCTGGGTTCGTTGGATTTATCTTGACAAGAACCTAAGAAGTAAAGGTGATAGAACAGATATTTAAACAAATTCTAATGCTAAAAAGTACAAAACTAAAATTTGTGTAAAATTATTTTTATAAACAAGCTGTTAATGAACACAAAACTACTAAGTAAAACTTACGTAAACATAGAACTTTAATATTTTTTTAAAAGCTTGAGACGTGAATGTCCTTCTTACAATTAAGATAAGACTCAAGCTTTTAAGAAAATATTAAAGTTAAGTGAGCTAAGTAGGTAAGTTTTATTTAGTAGTTTTGCGTTCAATAGAAGCTTGTCTTTAAAAAGATATTAACTTATATTTTATTTGTTTCAAATGTTGAATGTACATGATGAATCAAATGCTTTTATTTCACTGTTTACTGGCCTGTTTTTCCCACTGTACGACTATACGCCGACAGACACTACGCCAACAAACTGGTCACCGACAAGACTTCACTTCGACGGGACTCTTCGCCGAAAAGACACTTCGACGAGAGGACTCTTCGCCGACGGGGCTCAGCAGCGACGCATTAAATATTTTTAGATGAGCTTCAAAATGCAAGGGTGGGATGGGAAGCAAGAGCGAGCGAAGCGAGCTCGGGACTTGGGGCACCCCGACTCGTACAGGTTAGGTTAGAAGTGGTAGGTGGAAGGTGGTTTTTTGTTTTTAAACCACCCAGAAGTAGGAGCCCCGCCTAGCGGGGCTCCGTCGACTACGCCTTATTATTATCGGAGATAAGTTGCGTCGCTGATGAGCCCTATCGGCGAAGAGTCCTGTCGAATTAAAGTCTTGTCGGTGATCAGTCTGTGGGCGTAGTGTCTGTCGGCGTTTAGTCGTACACTCGTTTTTCCAAGGCCACACTGCCGAACTATTCTAGTCTCACGTACGAACCTTCTCACTTTCATTCATATCAACTAAACATGAGCCCGAAATTGCTAACAAATTTTCGTGAATATTAAAAATGAACAAACATGTTTTCAAAAACTAGCCAATGCTTTAACATTTCATAATCGCTAGGGACTGAGAACAGCTGCGTAGTAAATAATGAAAAAGTTGAGGAAGGGTTGCTTCCTTTTCGATGTAGTTTTGCAGGTGTTTCTTTACAAAAGTAGACTGCAGACTGGTTTCAGAAATGCAGATTTATTTACCTTAGAAAACGTGTAAAAATTACTCTACCACGTTTTTTTTTTATTGGCCAACAAAACAGAGCAATTTAAAAAAAAAATACCATAAAACATTATTAACAATAAATAAATTGGTATATTATTTTAAAGTTCATGTAACAAATTCTTGTAGGTAAATAGTACCTACCGCTTGCTCCATAAACAACTTCAACTTCCCCAAAAACCACCACCACACCACACCATCCTTAGAACATTGGCTGATAGGTGGGACTCTCCGATCTTGGGGCGGTGGATACGACTGCACACAGTCAAGTAGATATTCCCCAGGATCGGCGTGCCTCATATAGCTTTAGAATAATTATTACTAACAGTAGTTTCTTCAGTTTACATTGTTACTAACAAATATGGAATTAATTCTGAAATAAATGTTTATTATTATTATTTTATTTATTCGTAGCAAATACTTTTTTCCAAAAATATTCAATGTACAGTTTTGACTTTGTTACTATTTTATTATATATATATATATATATATATATATATATATATGACGAGATGTTCGAGCGGCTGAGACACCACGTGTCGCTGCTGAAGTGCTGATCCGTCATCTGTTGGTCCTTCATCATGGGCGTGTACGTGCAGGTGTTTGGAAAATAATACTCGCAACTACAATAATAATAATACGCACTTGATTTACTTTCAAATATCGCAACGAGACTTAACTATCACATGTAATGATTACAATGATTAAGACTGATTAAGTCTAATCAAAATTTCATTGTTAAACTTGCGTTTAGAGCCAATGGATTCGTGCGTGTGCATGGCGTGACGATCGCATCAAAAAGTGCTCGCCACGGCCGCCATGACATTCACAACCCCATTCGGTGTTACCCGCTCTAAGTTAAAAATACCACTATAGAAATAAATTCTAAACCACAGAGTAAAAATAATCGATTCCAACTTTAAAAAAAATGTGTCTCAATAAATCGACTAAGTCATCGCGCGCCGTCACATAGATTATACCTAATGCCGATAGAATGCATACTTACGTTAACGGAGAGCTCACGAGTTTGTCCCTGAATGAACGTTCAGTTACAAGTTCTAGTTCTGTGGTTAGTGGTCAGTCACTGACGTCGATGGACATATCATTATACAATACTAGAGGCGTTGCTGTCCTGTACCCTATTTGCGTAACACACTATCAATCACAATCTGAATCATTTTGAAGCCTATTGCTAATCCATTGCTTCATAATTATGTTCGAAAAATGTGTCGGCTCAACAACGTAAATAACGCAATTCGTGTTGTTGAACTGTCAAAATGAAAGCTATTCCTACTGTTAGTGTATTACGCAAAAAACCCCAGGTTTTTTTTAAAATCTTGTTGAGGTTGACTCAAACAGGGATAAAAATACTATTAGGAGTATTTTTTTTCTAACATCCATCCATACCTACATGAAGACTTATTTTTGTAGGTAAGCCTATGAGAGTTTCCTCAGAACCATTATTTCCTCAATTAGCCAACTTGAGTGACATCACGAAATTAGCTAAGTAGTTACCTACAATGAAAAACACCATAGTCATTGTTTTTGCAACTTATGTGTTATTTATTATTATTATGTCTCTTGACATTTCTCGGAACCCTGGGATCCCGGACCTTTGGAAGGCATACGAGGGGCCGAAGCCAACTCGCAGAGGCCCGTTAGACGTTATTATTAAAAAGAAATCTAGCCAATCGTTTTGTACGACTGACAGTTGTCTACTCTTTTGTGATGCATCGTGATTGGTCCGATGTTCTCGCGTCGTAGACTATTCAAGGATCGTGCACACTGGAGCGACGCAACAGCGCGACCCAAAGGGACCGCGTGTCACGCGACGAGCGGTGCCATTGAGTCGTGCTGTCGCGTGACGCCTCTTGCTTGACAACTCTCAGAGTCAGACAAGTCTGATATTCAGCAGAGACCCAGAGACTAGGACGAGTAATGCTTTGGGTTAGTCTAGATATAGGAACTAGAGTAATCACGTACCTATGTACGTCTGTTATCGAGGTAGACTGCTCTAAGACCCACTTGCATAATAAACTTTTAATTCAGACCATAGATAATCCATACAGTAGTGTTAGTTAAAAAGACTTAATGTTATTATAAAAATATAATCATCTGATCTATGCTAGGTTAAGTCTGGAGCCGAACCTCACACTATCTACGTAGTATGAATGTAGGTAGAACGTATCTACTCGTAGACGTATGAAGTCCGACCCTCTGAAGTAGGTAATATTGGACAATGCGATCTGCCTCCGACGTGCTCGGGACTCTGCGGAGCTGGCACGCATTCTGCGGAGGATCGAGGCATACTGCTTTCGAATGATAGCATGAAACTCATAAATCCTCACCTCAGCAAAAATACCTGAAGCGCTACATAAATGCAGCAGCCCCGCTAGAATTCGGCGCGGTAATTTCGTAACATACTAACAGTAGCAATAACTCTAATTTTGACAGTTCAACAACACTCATTGTGTTATTTACGTTGTTGAACAGACAAATTTTTTGAACATATGAAATATTGCATTAACAATAGGCTTCAAAATAATTAAAATTGTGATAGTGCGTTACGCAATTATGGTACAGAACGAAATGGTGAAATAAAATTAGTCCCGTTAATTGTGTTTTATGTTTTGAGAGTCTTCGATTGTATGACCTTTTGTAGAGTTTATCTATTCGATACTGCTATTGGTTTAAGCATCTCGGAAACCTAGCATAGATTGTCTAACCCAGTGTTTCCCAAACATTGTTCTGCCATGACCCGGTAATTATCACACTGGCCCTTCGTGACCCACTTAAGGCGCAGATATACGACTTTTAATGATTTCAAATTCAACATTACGTCTAAACGAATAGTCTTATTTGTTTGAAAAAAATATATGATAAACTAGACTATTTTCTTCATAATTTGATATGTGAATATTTGAAATTATATTTTTATAACATAGTATAATTAATTTGTAAAGTAATGTCTAACGCGAACACAAAAACGATAATCACGCAAAAACTATCGGGCGTATTTTCATGAAATCTGCACCATCTAAAAGACAATTTAATTAACCAAATTTTTATATACGGCTTTTATTTGTATTGTGTTTGATAAATCGAGGTGGGTTGTTTTTGCGAATATACTTGATGCGCGTTGAAGCGGGGGCTCGTACGGGCGACGGGCGGCAGTGCATCGCTGACCAATGTCCGGGTAGACGCTAACGCTCTGTGCAATTTTATTCGCTTAAAAGTTTCGCATGCTCCTCCCACTCGCTCAAGGTCGCTGGCACTTATTGTCGCCTTAATACTTAAACCCAAGCTGGTTCCATTAGGTAAAATAATACATATTTATTAATAAGAATATTTACGATGCGTCGATCGATAGCAGGTATTATTTTTAAAACAAGGCGGGAATGTTGCGACCCGGTATTTTATTTTGATGGCCCGGTACCGGGTCGCGACCCGGCTAATGGGAAACGCTGGTCTAACCATTACCGAAGTATAGGCTATTTCGGTGTTCCTCAATGATTAGGTTACCACGGGTCAGCTTCGGTTTACCAGCGTATGAAATAATTATATTTGGTCGACACTTATAAAGTTATAAATAAACCGATCAAACTAACACCTAAGATTATTTTTGGGTGAGCTAAAAGTGATTTATCGGTAACTATATGGCTCCAGAGACCGACCTTATTTCGTTTATACAGGTAACTTTTTGCATAAAACCCTAGAACAAAACGTTTCAGAATCCCAGATTTCATCTCGGCCTATGTTACAGTTTCATTCCCTATGTAAGATACGTTGTAAACTAAGCAAATACACTCAAATTAAATCAACAGGTACGTCGCACGGCGCTCAAGAAACTTCTCCTAAAGGATTTCATGCAGGAGGATTGCGAGCTTCGGAACATCGGCCTTGCCTACGCGCCACCGGATCCATAGGCGAAAGTTGCTAACTTTTATTAACTTAGCCTGCTTGTTAGCACGGAGGAATAAAGTTTATGAATTGTAGGCTGTTTTTATTACTTGTAAACTTTGAATAAAGTCGAGGAAATTTTATTTCTGAACGATGAAAGTTGGAAGGAAGTTGTATTATTTTATTGTGTTTTAGATATTCGAGGCTTTTTGGCATTGTTGCTAGGCTGAGAAGCAGTGGAAGAGCAAGGACCTACACCCCCGCCCAGCATTTAAAACTGATTTGAAGCTCATTATAGGGTGTTAGTTAGGAGATCGAAATATCCCATGCACCGTCTTCGTAGAGTCTGTATGTTTCTATGAGGCGTAGCGTAGCGATTGAGGATTCTGTTTGGGTGACCGAAGGGAAGCTTTTATTTATTTATACATTTAGGATCTCCAATTTTTTTTATTAGGACCTATCTCTTATTATTATTTTTTTATTTTATTTTTTGGGTTCGGAAATTATCAAATGACGCTTAGGGCGGAGGGGGCAGATTTACTGACCCACCCGTATTCCTTCAGTTGCCTGTGCGCCAGGGCCACGGTAACTCTTTCGAACAATCCGCGATCCCGGCAGGCATCGGCCCTATCGGACCCCGTCAATGGTGCTGACATCTATTTCAGGCGTGCGTGGAACACGACGCACCGTCGACCTGGGCCTGGTCCTTACCGGACGGTGAGGTGCCCACTGCTCGCCGTCCGCAAGCCCGCGCCTGCGGTGGCCGGGACTCGGCTATCGCCTCCCGACGCCCAGGGTGTGTCCTCCTATGGCGCCTTGGGGCGTCAAGGCGCAACGATTGCCTCTCCCTCACGCGCTCCACCTCCTCCTTCGCGAGCATTACTGCTTCGCAGAAGGAGGTGACTGCTTCCCATTCCCTCTCGCTCCGTACCATGGCTCCGTACACTGCCTAATGCTTCTGAAGATGAAGAATAACGTCACGCCACCTTTTGCCTATTCGTCTAGTTCTCCATAATTCGCCAATTATGTATAAGTCCCATATAACAGGGGGTGACTCTATTATCATCAACTGGGCACAAAAACTGACTCCGGGCTGTTACTGAAAAAGTCCTGCTGGAAAAGCTCAATAACGATTTGCCGACCTGGGAACCGACCCCAGGATCTCGTGCCCAGCATTAGTGCTTGCAACGGCAAGACCAGCGAGGGAGTCCTCCAATAAAAATAATAGTCTTGTATAATAACATAACTAACATAACATAACTCGTTTTATTTCTCCTCTTTTTTTTATAAGTAATCCATAGACACAATGACGCCATGCACAATATTTATAGCGTGGATCTCAGGGTCAGGAGTTCGTTCGTCTGCTCAATATGGCTGTTTAATAATGAATCTGGTATTCGAGTATGTGTAGGTTGTAACTAGGTATTTAAATAGTTTGTACAGTTGCCAGCAGGTCAAGCTTCACGAAACTGTCAAATTTCTCCAAACGATTTTAAACCTTAAAATGTTGAAGGTTAAGGCGGAACCTTCAGGGTAGCCCGCGAAATTCAAATTTTGTTACGTTTTTTGCACTTTGCAGGTCACTGTCAGGTTGTATTTTGAATAAAATACGATTCAAAATCCCTTCAAAATGGTTGAGCTGAATGGTGCTGATCCATGCGTCATGTTCGTGAACGGGCGCCGTCAGTGGGGACTGGTCATTTCTTGGCTGCCACGGCTTATTTTAATTTAATTTAATATTTGAATTGCTTTTGTCTTTTTATTACGGACGCTTTTAACGTTCTGCATCGTTCTCACATGCATAATTTCAACATGAACGATGTAATCAATATTTTGTAACCATTTTTTGATTTAAAAGAGTGTCCATGGAGTTTCTTGCCCGTTCTTCTCCATAGGTACCTACTACGCTTTGGAATGGGTAACTAGCTTCATCTTTCTGACTGACCGACCCCTTGACAATTCAAAAGTGCCTGTAATTGGTTTATTTGAAATAAATGCTTTGAGTTTTTTTGAGTTTTGAATTCGCGACCGTAACAAATATGGCTTTACAGAATTATAATCATTAGAATCAGCAATACATCTCTATACGTTCATATTACCCTATTGAATGACTATTTCATGAAATCATGAAATTTGGGGGCAATTCTAACTTAAGGAGTTGTATTGCTGATTCTAATGATTTATAATTCTGTAAAGCCATATTTGATACGGTCGCGAATGATATTTAGATCACCATACAACCTGACAGTGACCTGCAAATTGCAAAAAACGTAAGAAAATTAGAATTTCGCGGGCTACCCTGAAGGTTCCGCCTTAACCTAGTTAAGTTAAAAATCGAATGAGAAAATCTGATACTTTGTGGTAACTTGTGCTGGTGACTGTATAAAAAGTCTCTTAACAATTCATAACTTAAAATATTTATTTCGATGAGATCATAGTCTGTATCCTTTCTTTGGAACCACCCAGTTAAATATATTGGCAATACAGTACTAATTTTTAATGGTGCACCTCTGCCTATTCCTTCGGGGTTACAGGCGTGATTTTAGGTTTGTTTTAAAGGTTATTGTATGACAAACCAATATTATAGAGGGCCGTACACTTGAATGGCTAGGTTTTGCCCGCGGCTTCACCCGCGTTTATGTCGCAAAATAAATATATGTCGGAATAATTTTTGATAAAAGTAATTGCTACGAGGTGGCAAATTCCATCCAAATCCATTCAGCCGTTTTGACAAACGGACAAAAATTCTAAAAACTATATTTTCGGCATCAGACTCGTCACACCTCGTAGCAAATACTTTTTTCCAAAAAATATTCAATGTATAGTTTGACTTCGTTACTATTTTTTTATATATATAGATTATACCTAATGCCGATAGAATACATAGTAACGTGAGCGATGAGCTCACGAGCTTGTCCCTGAATGAACTTCTTGTCCCTAAATGAACCTTCAGTTACATGTGCTAGTTCTGTGGTTAGTGGTTAGTCACCGACGACGTCGATGGACATATCATTATACGATACTAGAGGCGTCGCTGTCCTGTACCCTAATTGCGTAACAGACTATCAATCACAATCTGGATCATTTGCAAGCCTATTGCTAATCAATGGCTTCATAATTATGTTCGAAAAATGTGTCTGTTCAACAACGTAAATAACGCAATTCGTGTTGTTGAACTGTCAAAATGAAAGCTATTCCTACTGTTAGTGCGTTAAGCAAAAAACCCCCAGCTTATTATTTTAATAGTGTCTAGGTTGACTCAAATAGGGATAAAAATACTATTAGGAGTATTTTTGTTCTAACATCCATACCTACATGAAGACTTATTTTTGTAGGTAAGCCTATGAGAGTTTCCTCAAAACCATTATTTCCTCAATTAGCCAACTTGAGTGACATCACGAAATTAGCTAAGTAGTTACCTACAATGAAAAACACCATAGTCATTGTTTTTGCAACTTATGTGTTATTTTACATCAGATTCAGGTCTTATATACAAACGGGTTCTAGGTAGACATATTTATTACACACGGACAAAAATACTATAAGTGATTATCAATGCGCGTTCAACTCAGTTGAGGAGCGTTGACGCACTCAGGCGCACGGTTGTGTAGAATCGAATTTAAAATCCGCGGATTGAAAGAGTCTTGTATTAAGTGTAGTGCTAAATTAAATTTAATTTGAGACTTCAATGATTGACTTCTCAGACTGGAATTGAAGTAAGTGGGTGTTTTTGTGTGCAAATTATTCTAGGATTCTGTATAGTGTAATTTGATGCTTGCGTAGGCATAGCTGTGTTAAAGAGGTCGGTATATATTGAGATTTTACGAATGCCTTAAAAAAGTGGATTATTATTTATTTGATGGTGAAATTTTTAATTAATAATTATAATATTATTATTTCGTTTATTTATTTTCATACATATTATGTTCATTTTTAAATATTTTTATAATAACATTAAAAAAACACATAACAATTATTAATTTAAAATAATAATAATATTATAATTATAATATTTAATTTATAAATACTTGATATTCATTCAGGTTTCGAAGAGTTTAACTTTGCTTTTGGGCGTACAACCTGTTTTCTCTGGGTGAACCGAAACGTGGCCATGGGAACGTATACAACAAAAACGATGAACGTTATACTCATTCAAATAAGTACCTATTCACAAAAGCTGTATAGGGATTGGATATTATCTTTTTTCTATGCATTGGAAATTAACGATATGAGTATGTTTATGTTTATTTAAACCAAAGCTGAATTTCAATCAAAATTATTTTACTTATTCAGAATTGTAGTAGGTACCTAAATATAAAAGTAGGTATTATATTGGTTCTTGAGATTTATTAGCAATTTTCTTCTGCAATACACGTACTCAATCATTCAAAAGAAATTTAATAAATATTAAATAAAGTAAAAGAAAATATAGACATAAAAATAGAACGAAAAGTGCGTTTAACGAAAATCATCTTTGAACTTGGTAGCTAGACTTGAATAATATATCGCACCTTCGGTAGGACAAGGGCATAACTGACAAAAAAAACGAAAAATTACTTAAGTATGCCAAAGTGCTTAAAAAAGTCCTTTTTATCCGAAGGAACAAAGACCCGTATCAAAATCAGCTTAATGCCGCCAGAGGGCAACAGTGCCTTTGTCATATTGGTGCATTTTTTGACTATCTTGACGCGACAAGATCTTAAAATGACTCCTGTATAATCACTAAAAGTGCAGTTATGCCCTTGTCCTACCGAAGCTGCGATATGAACAAGTATAAAAAGTCAACAAGATGTTTCAAGGGTTCCTGACATTTGTACCTGGAGTCCATTAAACAAACCATCCATGAGTCTGTTAAACATATTAGAAACTTATATTCATATTTATCTTTATTTGGATTCCTTATTGAAAAATAAGTTACAATGGCTGAAAGCTAATGTACAATTACGGACCCTGTAGGGCACAGCAAAAAATATAAAAATAAGTCTTTAAATAAAAATAAAATTCAAATTTAAAATATTTTTATTTGTAGAACACAGGTAAACAAAAAAGTACAGATGTCAATATTAATAAAATCAACAGTGATTAACAATTAACATTTTTTAAATATGTTACGAGTATTTACATCAAATTAAGTATATATTATTTATTTATATTAAGATCAGGTGTAGGTGGTAGGTGTAGGTATCTCGAGGTGAACGACCAATGTGGGTGCCGTTCGTTTGATTTTTTAAACTTGTCTCGAGTCTCGAGAACAGATTCATCGGACAAATATGATTAGATTTCACGGACGCCGGTCGGTCTGAAGGTTAAATCAATTAGGCCAACTACATTGCGTGTTAGTAAACAATATTTGAATGACACTCAAGACACAGCTTGGAGTTGTAGTTACATTAATGAAGATTAATGTATAATTATATAACTAGGTGCTCCTGAGTCCTGTCTAAGGCCGAGATCTATAAGCGTTACTTAGGACGTTCTTTGTCTAAGCATTATTCCTGGGAACATGTATAAGGCTAAGCACAAGTGCTAAGTGACGTTTATAGATCTCGGTTTAAGAACTCTGAGTTTGAGACTAGTCGGGCAATTCCGAAATACCTACATACGCGAGATAACCTAAACACAAGCGAATATTAGTCAATCGTAGTCATGCATACGATTTATTGAAACCTATTTCCACGCTAAATCAAACATTTACATTATTTCATTTGGCATCTAATTGATTAAGGGGGGGAGGGGCATGGGGTCCGAGTGCCCAGGGTTTGTTGACACTTCCCGTGACCCAAGGGCTGGCTTTTACCTTGGCCAGAGGCTAAGCATTGCCATACAACGTGGCAATGACGCCAGTCTCCCTTATTAACAGACTATCACTCATTATTAACAGACTATCAAGTGATCTGACTATGACTAGCTGTTGCCCCGCGCCTTCGTCTGCGTGTATTTTGTATTTCATCATTAGGGTTCCGTACCTCAAGAGGAAAAAACGGAACCCATAAAAGATCACTTCGTTATCCGTTCGCCCGTCCTTCCGTCCGTCAGTCTGTCAAGACCCTTTTTCTAAAGAACGCGTGGTGGTATCAAATTGAAATTAATGTCAAATACTAGGTCTACGGTCTTTGTTAACGCAATGAAAAATATGGCCATTTATGCGACAAATATTGTTACTCGTAAATAAATCAAAACCTATAGGGAGGGTACCTACTTTCCGTTGACCTAGAATTATGAAATTTGGCAAGAAGCAAGGTCTCACAGCACAAGTAAAGGAACAAGTTCGAAAATTGTTAATTTATAGTTTTATAAAAAATAAATAATAATATTTTACTGTCAGGCATCAAGGCCCATAGGGCGTTTTGTATTACATCTTACTTAAACACTATATTAGTAACATGCAGGAACACTAAATTATTTTTTACAAAAAAACCACCGACTTCCTAAAAATGTTTTTATTTTTCACTTTTTAGTTGCGGTACCTACCCTACACAAATTCGTATACCACTACTTGATATGTAAAGAACAGTGACAGCAAAATAATTAACACATAATCAATATAAAATAAGTGGAAAAAAGACGCAGTACCTATTAGGGATAACTCAAAAACTACTGGTCAGAACTTAATAAAATTTATATGGCACAACATGTGAAGCCCCAGCTTTCAAATAAAAAAATAATTATCCAAATCAGTTCACCTAGAAAAAAGTTCTGAGCTAACACACAAAAGAAAAACATACTGTCGAATTGAGAATATCCTTTTTTTGAAGTCCGTTAAAAAGAAAGAAAAATCAAATCAAATCAGAGGAAGGTTTAACAAACTTTGTTGCCAACATGTAGCTTGGTAAACCTCCTCATTGTAGGCCCATCCAGCCTCTCTGCAAAAACCCTCACAATGCTGTTGCTGCATATATTTTTTATTGCGGTTACAAACGTACATGTTTATGACATATTTTTTTGTGATTACGAACTTAGATGTTTTTCAACGACAATGTTAAGTTTGTTTTTGGGACAAATTCAACCCAACTACGGAACTTTTGATTGTGCGTAGTCCGGCACGCATTAGACCGGTTTCTTTTTTAAAGTGTAAACTTCTTCAGTCTTTTTGAGCGATTTTTGGTAGGGGCAAAACTTATGGTTTCACGTCACTGACATGATAATGTGATCTTTTGCGCCAGACTGGCGACACGTAGCGGCCTGTGTACATTTTGGGATTTTTACTTCTATCGGCAGTCCCCATGACTGCCTATTAAAAAAAAAAATATCTAGGGTTAAAAGTAGCCAATATCCTTCTATTCAGTCCCAAGCTATCTGTCAAATTTCTTAACGATCGGCTTAGTGTAGTTTAGGCGTGAAAAGACACACAATAGACGGAGAGATAGACAGAGAGATAGACAGGGAGATAGACAGAGACACAAACAGAGAGATAGATAGAGATATAGACAGAGAGATAGAAGGATAGATAGACAGAGACATAGCAAGAGAGATAGATAGATAGAGAAATAGACAGAGAGATAGACGGAGAGATAGAAAGAGACATAACAAGTGAGATAGATAGAGAAATAGACACAGAGATAGACAGAGAGATAGACGGCGAGATGGACAGAGATAGATAGAGAGATAGACAGGGAGATAGATAGAGATATAGACATAGAGATAGACAGGAAGATGAGATATAGACAGAGATAGACAGAGAGATAGACGGAGAGATAGACAAAGATAGATATACAGATAGACAGAGAGATAGGCAGAGACATAAACAGAGAGATAGATAGAGATATAGACAGAGATCTCTCTGTCTATATCTCTATCTACCTCTCTGTTTATTTTCTTTTATGTTTATTTCAGAGACACAAACAGAGAGATATATAGAGATATAGACAGAGAGATAGACAGAGATAGACGAAGAGATATACAGATAGATAGAGAGATAGACACAGAGAGTCAAAAAGATAGAGATATAGAAAGAGTGATTGACGGAGAGATAGAGAGATTGACAGAGGTATAGATAGAGTTACCTTCGCATTTATAATATTAGTATGTATTGTTGATAAATAATAACACGTAATCGCAAGCTCGACGACTATTTATCTACCTACCTACTACACTCGCGGACAAAGAATACGGATCAGTACAAAATACTAAAGCTAATAGCATGAATGAAACTGTATGTTGTAGATAGTATACCAGTTAATAAAACGACTCCAAATGTTGGAAACATTGTTAGATTAATTGTCAAAACTACATAAAAAAGAATATCAAGATTTTTTTAAATTATGGTTGATACCTCACTTACAACACAAAAACGAACTTTACAACAAAATTAATACTTTGTATTGCCTCCACGGGCTCTTCTCACAGCTGCCAGGGAATTGGGCATGCTGTTTATTAAGTTTCTTATGCGATGTTGCGGCATATTGGTCCATTCTTCCACTAAAGAATGATTCAGGTCAGGCTGGGCGAGGTTTCGATTTGTTACACAACTCCAAGCTCGTCCCAAGCGTGTTCAATTGGATTCAGGTCCGGGCTTCTCGCGGGCCAGTCCATGCGATTGATACCAAAATCCTGAAAATATTCATTTTCAATTTGAGCTGTATGTGGCTTGGCGTTGTCATGCATAAATTATAAATTTTCACCCATATTAATTAAATATGGGCCGACATGCTCATTAAGAATTTATTCCACATATCTTGCACTAGTTAGCGAACCATTTTTTATCAGCACTAACTCCGTGCGACTCTCTGAAGAGATTCCAGCCCAAACCATAACAGATCCACCGCCGAACGGCACTTTTTCCTCAAAACAAGCTGGAATAAAACGTTCCCCTGGCCGTGCGTCGGTAGACTCTTCGCCGCCCATCATGTGCATACAGCATAAATCGGGATTCGTTAGAAAACATTAATCTTGCCCATTCTTCGTTTCCCCATTGTGCGTGATCGCGGACTTAACGTAATCTTGCTACCCAATGTTCCCTTTCAAGTTTGAGACCATTTGCGAGGTCTATGTGGGATCAATTTAGCTTCAAGGAGCCGTTGCCTTACAGCCCGCTCGCTTACGTAGTCACTATGGGTCTCCCAAAGTTGATTTGTTACTTCAACTGCCGTGAGGGGCCGATTTCAGAGCATGGTTGTAACAATAAATCAATCCTCTCGAAGTACGTCTCGGTCTGCCGGTTCCTTTTATGTTCTACCCATTTTATAGGAAACGTTGGACGACTCGCTGCACTGTAGAAGGTGACTGTAAGTGTTTCATGCTGCTTTACTTCGCTGACTTCTGCCTTTTTCTAACATAGTGACGATACGTGTACATTCTTCTGGTGTTCGCGACATGATAGTAATTTAATAATAATGGTGAAAGAACAATGACAGCCTTTTATCATTTTGATTGAAAACAAAAGTGAGGAAACAAGCAGTAAAACTGTTGATCATTTAAGGTTTTATTTCATACGTTTTTTTATTTCATTAGTTTCATCCTGTAAGTTCAGGCTTTTTAGTCATCGACCCGTATTATTTGACCGCGAGTTTAAGTGATTACTGAAGCCAGACTTTATTAATGACGTTCGCCTAGTTAACGATGATTAAACCAAGATTTATCGATACCTACCGATCAGAGATGTTAAATAATGGGTCCATTTTCACGCTCATTTTCATTATGAGATGAGAACGCAGTTGGCTTAGGCATTATTTCTCTTACCTATCTATGTTTGGGAGATGGGGCCGTATATTTAGACGACAGTAGATACCTCTATGTACTTATACAGGGCGAATTGACAAGATCCACTACCGGTAATTGCGTAACACACTAATAGTAGGAAAGGCTTTCATTTTGACAGTTCAAACACATTCATTGCGTTATTTACGTTGTTGAGCAGACAAATTTTTCGATCATATAAAGCAATGAATTGTGTGTTATGCAATTAGCGTGCTGCAGCAGTTATGCCAATCGTTATCGAAATACTTATAGAAAGATATCTATTTGAAGTAAGAAAAACAACTTGTTTATTTCAGGACTTTAAGGCAATAAAATTACAATCCAAATACTTAGATACACTTTCCTCAACTACACAACGAATCCAAAATATCTGCATTGTCAAACATCTCGCACATGCTGTCCTGCTCATCCCCACTGGTGTTGTTCAATTTCACTCATTCATTCACAGTTCAATGAGTCGCCGATTAGGTACAAGTGCAAATTCATGTTTCATTATCATACTAATTAATAATTAATCTGTGATAGTGTGACACAAGAGTGTATTGTGGTTTTCTTGACAGAACTGTAAGTAAAAAATTATAATCAAAATTGTGTGTGTGTTGATACTAATTGTGATGCGGCGGAATGAGGGAAATGTGAGGATTTGGAGTATGAATGAGGTTAACTATAAGTGTAATGGAACACCAAATAAACTTTATGTAAGGATTGTGTGAAAGATGATATACCTATCTATGGCTAGAAAGGGGACCCTGCCTCTTGGCATATTTTAAAGCATAATATTGTTTGGCATAACGTTTTCGCATGACTTTTATTAGCATAATGACACTGTGGCATAATAATACTCGTACTTTGGCATAATGCAATGGTTAGGTTAGGGTAATTTATGGCAAAACATTTATGCGTAATGCTCATTATGCTGAATTTCGTTATGCCAATGTTATATAATGTCATAATTTTTTATGCAAATGGATAAGGAACACCTAGAAAGGGGTGATGATCTGACTACTGAGTTAACGGCTGGTAGAGGTCCACGGCACGCAACGACTTTAAAATATATTGGGATAAGTGCGGAAGAATGGTGGTTAAAAAAAAAATGCAAAATAAAAATTACCAGGCAACTGAGGCCCATAGGTAAAATACACAAATTACCTACAAAATAACAAACTAATACATAATAAAACTAAAACTCTTGTCAATAAATATTGCTTTAAACTATGTTAGTAGCACTTCACTTCACTAGCTAATTGTCCTTGTGCTGTCCTGTGGTATTTGCCCGCGGAAGCGACGGAACACCACGTCCACTTTATGATAGTAAGTTTAAAGAACACGTTTTGTGAGGATCACTATCAATGATTGTTGTTGCAGCTGTAGTCTGTATCAGTTAAATTATCTCATATAATTAATATTATTAGAGTATTATGATAAAATCTTTATCATAACAATACCCGTTATCAAAAAATATTGGGCATGTTTACGTAACAAATGTCAAGGTTGCGTCAATGAAACTTATTTGTTTATTTTATTGGTTCACCAACGATTGTTCACACAGGTTCTATATTTAAGGTTACATGCGAAATTGTGTATGCAACAGTGCAACAATCACTTACAGGCAAACTCGGCGTGCAACTTATAGTACGTAGACCTCTGTGATTTCTGTTTGAGTGTGTGTTTGTGGGTCAAGTTTATTCAATAATTTTGCCAAAAAAAACACCTTAAGCAGGTATGGTTTTATCGTTTTTTTTTATTCAAGTAGGCGTGATCCACAGATAACTGTGTGAACTGAGTTATTTTTAATCTTGTTTTGAACATAGTAGTAATTCGGGAATAGACATAATTATATTTGAAAAAAATGCGTGTGTGTCGTGGAACACTCGGTTGGAACGAAGTTCCTTTCGTAGTATATTTAGGACATCCATAGAACAAAATAGATTACCATAAAAAGGGTTATATTGTCAACCTTAAAAGATGGGCATATACTGTCTCGTACTTTTTTAGAACTTTTAAAGGGGAGCAATTCCGTTATACATGATTTTTGCGTAACTTTAACCGTTTACGCAGCGCACGCAAAGGAAGCTTTCAAAAAAAGTTTTTTTTCTCTCGTTTTTGCAACAATTTTCATTTATGTTCCGCTCCTATTCGTCGTAGCGTGATGTTATATAACCTAAAGCCTTCCTCGATAAATGGACTATCCAACATAAAAAGATTTTTCAATTCCAACCAATAGTTCCTGAGATTAACGCATTCAACCAAAGAAACAAATAAAGAAAAGGCCGTGACGGAATATTCTTACGATTTTTTTCGCCTAGCCCCCATCCGCCAAGTCTGTACCGTGCTATAAGGAACTTCGTTCCAAAAAGTTGGTACGTATAGAGTGTATCCGTAGTAGAGCGGGGCTTCTATTCTATGTACCTAGCGATAGATTTAAAATACTCATAAAATCCTCCCGGCCTTAAGATCTCACGATCTTCTAGATTAATTTAATTATTCAATTGTTCTACAATGTTAAAGGTATTACCAACTAGGTATTAGTTAAGTTGGTATCTGCGTCATTGTGAAGAAACCGTTTTAATGCCTACGAAAATATCCGGTCACGACCACAATTTACGACTCATTTCCACTTTTTCCCCGAGTTCATAGACAAACCTTACCCTGGGTTCAATGTCAATTGGGCAATACTATACGCTAATCTAAGCAAGATGGGCAATGTATATGTAATATACACCTTTGTATACCCTACAAGGAATACTGACGTGATTTATTGTATTATTAGGTTGGGGAAAAAGTCTTTTCGCATTATAGTATGTATGAACTTGTAATAAAATCTCTTTGGCTATACTATTTGTATCTGGCTGGTTCTGGTATCATTGAAAGTTTAAATTTTAAAGAACATAATTCCAAATTCAAATAAGGAAAATGTGTGATTTTCATTTGTTTTTCGTACTGTCAAGATGAGTGAATCTAATGAAGAAATTCGATACATTTTAAAATTTTACTACAAAAAAGGTAAAAATGCAACGCAAGCCGCGAAAAAAATTTGAGATGGTTATGGACCTAGTGCAGTGTCTGTGAGAGTAGCACAAATTTGGTTTGAGCGTTTTCAATCCGGAAATTTTGATGTCAAAGAAGCACGTCGCTCTGGTCGCCCTATTACGGATAAAACGGATGCCATTTTTGAAAAAGAGCAAGATCAGTAGTCGGCATATCAGTAGTTACGACGTAGCTCAAGAACTGGGAATTGACCACAAAACAGTTTTGGCACATTTGAAAAAAACTGGGTACACAAAAAAGCTCGATATTTGGGTACCTCACGAGCTCACTGAAAGAAACCTAATGAACCGTGTACTCCATTTGTGATTCTTTATTACGACGTAATGAAACTGAACCATTTTTGAAGAAGCTGATAACTGGTGATGAAAAGTGGATCACGTACGACAAGAACGTGCGTAAAAGGTCGTGGTCAAAGGCCGGTCAGGCTTCACAGACTGTGGTGAAACCCGGTTAACTCGCAACAAGGTGATGCTGTGTGTGTGGTGGGATTGGAAGGGAATTATTCATTATGAGCTGTTACCACCGGGCAAGACCATCGATTCTGAACTCTACTGCGAACAACTGATGAGATTACAGCAAGAAGTTGAGAGAAAGCGGCCGGAATTAATCAACAGAAGGGGTGTGGTTTTTCATCATGATAACGCTAGACCTCACACGTCTTTAGCCACTCAGCAAAAATTAAGAGAGTTTGGCTGGGAGGTGTTAATGCATCCGCCGTATAGTCCTGACCTTGTACCTTCAGATTTCCACCTGTTTCGGTCTCTTCAGAATTCTTTAGGCAGTGTCAGGTTAACATTACGAGAGGACTGCCAAAATCACTTGTCGCGGTATTTTGATCAGAAGTCCCAAAATTTCTATAGCAATGGGATCATGTCCCTACCTACAAGATGGCAAAAAGTTATCGAACAAAATGGTACCTACATACTTTAGTTAAATGTAAATAAACTATATTAAAAAATGTTCTGAATTTTCTTAAAAAATGCGAAGAAACTTTTTCCCCAACCTATTATTATTATATTATATCAACCAATATTATCAGATGTCTAATCACTTGCAGGTAACAACTGTATCAGTCTGATGTATGCATGTTACCTATTATTAGTACCTAATTAGCCTAGAATATGGACGTGAGATGTTAAAGGCACATCAGATTACGGCACCTGTCCCACCGCCGGCGATTAATGAGAAGCGAGTAAATCTAGTACTCGCATGCTGTACGACCCGAACCTAGCAGTGAAGATTCCCGAGTCACATTGATCCGCCACTACACCGATGATCTGCCGGAAGTCAGCCTTAACGAGATCAAGATAGCCCTCAGACAGCTTAAAAAGGTAAAAGCCCCGGGGGATGACGGAGTTACCTCGGAGCTCTTGAAAGCAGCAGAGAGACCTGTACTTCGAGAGCTCCAGAAGCTGTTTACCTATATTCTGAACGATGGGAGAACTCCAAAGGCATGGAACAGAAGCAGTGTAATATTATTCTTAAAAAAAGGAGATAAAACGCTCCTTAAAAACTACAGGCCCATATCGCTTCTAAGCTATGTCTATAAGCTGTTGTCGAGGGTAGTCGTCGTCGAGATCATCATCGTCTATCGAGAAGACTTGATGAGTTTCAATCTCCAGACCAGGCCGGGTTCGATCGGGTTACGGGATCATAGACCACATCCACACAGTGCGGCAGGTTATACAGAAGACCGAAGAGTATAACCAGCCCCTGTGTCTTGCTTTTGTGGACTATGAGAAAGCTTTTGACTCTGTCGAGACCTGGGCTGTGCTCGAGTCCCTGCAGCGATGCCAAGTGGACTGGCGATACATCGATGTGATGAGATGCTTGTATGACGCCGCGAATATGTCCGTTCAAGTACAGAACCGGCAGACTAAACATAGCCATCTGCGCAGAGGAGTGAGACAGGGGAATGTCATAACCTCGAAATTATTTACTGGCGCCCTGGAAGATATGTTTAAGACGCTGGACTGGAAAGGAACGGGCGTAAACATAAATGGCGAGTACATCTCACACCTACGATTCGCCGATGATATTGTCCTTATGGCGCAGTCACTGCAGGATCTTGATCGAATGCTGACTGATCTAACTGTCGCCTCTCGACGCATCGGTCTTGTGATGAACATAGACAAAACCAAGGTTATGTTTAACGACCTTATTACCCGACCCCGAGACCGATTGTCATTGACGGTGTCCCCCTTGAAGTTGTTCAGGAATATGTTTACCTCGGGCAGAATATGCAGTTGGGTAGGAAAATTTTTGAAAGGGAAGCCGATAAAAGGATTCAACTGGGATAGGCAGCATTTGGTAAACTTTGTCAGGTCTTCTTGTCGTCCATTACGCAGTGCCGAAAGACGAAAGTCTTCAATGCATGCTCCTAACAGGTTTGACTTACGGAGCCGAAACTTGGATACTCACGGTGAAACTGGTCCATAAGTTTAAAGTCGCTCAGCCAGCTATGAAGAGGGCTATGCTTGGAGTCTCTGTGAAGGATAAAATCCGAAACGAGGTTTTCCGCCGGAGAACCAAGGTAAACGACATAGCCCAAAGACTAAGCAAGCTGAAGTGGCAATGGGCTGGTCACATCTCTCGCAAACCGACAATCGTTGGGGAAAACGAGTTCTAGAGTGAAGACTGCGTTTAGGCAAACGTAGTGTGAGACGCCCGCCGGCCAGGTGGAGTGACGACATGCGACAGGGGGCTGGCAGGGACTGGATGAGGAGAGCCGAAGATTAGGACCAGTAACGTTCACTAGGAGAGGCCTACGTCCAGCAGTGGACGAATATAGGCTGATGATAATGATGAAGATGAGTAAATCTACTAACTAAAAACGAGTTCGACAGCAACGAGTGCGTGACGGCGAC
Source organism: Griposia aprilina (assembly GCA_916610205.1). NCBI lineage: Eukaryota > Metazoa > Arthropoda > Insecta > Lepidoptera > Noctuidae > Griposia > Griposia aprilina. The sequence goes on from OU744298.1 coordinate 20,448,469, forward strand.
GAGCGATTACTCGCGGGTATACGCATGTACCAAGCGTGAGTCTATCAGCGAGTGTTCCTCCGACCAAACGAGTGTTGCTCTGAGCGAGTACTCTCTTTGATAGCTCTTGTCACTGAGCTGGTACTCTCTTTGATAGCTCTTGTCACTGAGCGAGTACTCTTGTTAGTGAGCGAGTACTCTTTTTGATAGCTCATGTCACTGAGCGAGTACTCTCTTTTATAGCTCTTGTCACTGAGCGAGTACTCTCTTTGATAGCTCTTGTCACTGAGCGAGTACTCTCTTTGATAGCTCTTGTCACTGAGCGAGTACTCTCTTTGATAGCTCTTGTCACTGAGCGAGTACTCTCTTTGATAGCAATTGTCACTGAGCTGGTACTCTCTTTGATAGCTCTTGTCACTGAGCGAGTACTCTTGTTAGTGAGCGAGTACTCTTTTTGATAGTTCTTGTCACTGAGCGAGTACTCTCTTTGATAGCTCTTGTCACTGAGCTGGTACTCTCTTTGATAGCTCTTGTCACTGAGCGAGTACTCTTGTTAGTGAGCGAGTACTCTTTTTGATAGCTCATGTCACTGAGCGAGTACTCTCTTTTATAGCTCTTGTCACTGAGCGAGTACTCTCTTTGATAGCTCTTGTCACTGAGCGAGTACTCTCTTTGATAGCTCTTGTCACTGAGCGAGTACTCTCTTTGATAGCTCTTGTCACTGAGCAAGTACTCTCTTTGATAGCAATTGTCACTGAGCTGGTACTCTCTTTGATAGCTCTTGTCACTGAGCGAGTACTCTTGTTAGTGAGCGAGTACTCTTTTTGATAGTTCTTGTCACTGAGCGAGTACTCTCTTTGATAGCTCTTGTCACTGAGCGAGTACTGTCTTTGATAGCTCTTGTCACTGAGCGAGTACTCTCTTTGATAGCTCTTATCACTGAGCGAGTACTGTCGTCTTTGATAGCTCTTGTCACTGAGCAAGTACTCTCTTTGATAACTCTTGTCACTGAGTGAGTACTGTCTTTGATATCTCTTGTCGCTGAAACAAAGAAACAAACTAGTACTCGCCGCCGGCGCCGGTGTGAACACTCAGCGATCAACTATTAATATCTGTATCTCTTTATCTTACACGGGCCCTACATTCTTTTGTACGTTTCTTGAATGAGAATAAAGTTGGTAGCTAGTCGCTTCCTCGTGGGCGATGGAACAGGTGCTTGACTTTAGATTATAAATGTGGTTATAGCTAATACCAATTAGCTTTGACCTCATTAAGAGCTGTCAAATACAGACACATAATATAGTTTGATAACATATACAGTTAATTGACAAGATCAGAAAGAAGTATTAGGTATTTATTGGGACTCGCATTAAATACGAATTAAATATTATGACCCAAACATAGATTGTTTTAATTATTATCTTTATTGTTAGGTTTACTACTTATGTTTATTTTATATTTTATTTTATTTTATTTATTAAGGGATAATAAACGACTACAACATATATATGTCGCAGCGATGGCATCACCATGGCTCCATCTTTTATTTTGATTAAGAAACTAGGAAGCTACGTCTATGTAAATTAATCAAACGGAGACGTCAAGTGTTACACTTGGGTAAATAAATTAAAATATAAAACAAACATATAAAAATACAAATACGAAATCAAATCAATTTATTTTTATTTTTTATTTTTTAATATTTTTCAACATTTTTCTCATTTTACTATAATGTGGCCATTAGTGCTGTGCACTCCCTGAGGTATGCGCGGCGAGGTGGGAGGCGAAGAAAAAAGTGCATGAGTTCACATGAGATCGATACATGTCGGACAGATCTTACGATATCAGTTTGCATTTCTAAGGCAAGACTTGTGGCGGGACGATGGTCGGAGGCTATCTATCTGTAATATATTATAGTTACTTACTTGATTAAAATGTAACCCAAATATACTCATATTTTATTAAAAATATGCAGGTGATAAATAAGAACTAAACTTATAATTCAAAGCAGGACTTGTTTTATTGAAAAAAAAAAATATTTACAAACAATTATATATTCTAACGAAAGTTATTCTGACATAGATTCTGTTTCAACTTCATCGTCGATTTCGTCACCATCTTCTTCTTCCACTTCGCCACCGGAACTTGAATCAGAGTCTTGCAAATTTATTATGAATGAATCGATAACATTATCGAACCTACTAACGTGACTCCAGTAATATATAGATATAGATTATAATATATATATATAGATTTAGTTTAGTGAAACGACATATCACTGACATTATATTAGCTTTTTGTCATATCACTGAACATTTTTAGTAACAAGACGTTATAAACAAGAATATTCGACATGTACCGTGATTTCGTGGTATCCCTAGGGATTTCGTGAAATCCCTGGTATCCTCAGTTCCCTGCGGCATATACAAATCCAAGACTAAGAGATCGTGTGGCAGCCAATCGACCTATTTTGTACCTATACCCGGAGTTTTTCAAATGAGTCAAAACTGTTTTGTGGTCAACTCTTAACTCCTCAGCTATGTCTTAACTACTAATATAATTATTTATACTATATATATATATATTATACTATATAGAATAACTTGCTCCAATTTTTCAAAAATGGTATTGACTTTTCCGTAACAGGGCGACCAGAGCGAGCTGTATCTTTGACATCAAAATTCCCGGACTGAAAACGCTTCAACCAACTTTGTGCTTTGCCAGTATACTATTGTAGTCTTTGTTTGTGCTACTCTTACTGACACAGTGACACTGAGTTAAATCCACAAACGTCACAGTTTTTGTCCGTTTTTGTAATAAAACTTCAAAATGTATCGAATTTCTTCGTTGTTGTAGATTCATTAATATTGGCGGTCAGAAAAACGATTGAAAAATGGCGGGAAATCGTTTTTACTCTTTACCTTTAGTTTTTTTAAATGTCATCTATTTAATGGTATCAAAACCAGCCAGATACAAATAGTACAGCCAAAGAGATTTTACTACAACCTTATTTATACCTTTAGAATACGAAAAACCTTTTTCCCCAACCGACCTAATAATTATTGAGGAAAATATTGGCAAATTTCAGGTTTATTAAACAAAGGAATAAGATTTTTCATATACCTAAACTGTATCCCCTTTTTTCCCCCAACAGGGATAGGATTTAAAAAAAATCGTTTGAACTGTTTCCATAACTTAAACTAACGATTAATTATTTATTCATACCAATTTTAGAGTTAATGAAGCCCCGCAGTAAAATTTGCACTTTCAGGGAACGATTTTCGAAAAACCCTGGTAGGTACACGTTTTCTTTATTTTTGGTCTGAAGTATAAGTGCTAAGTTTCCATTTAATCTGACCGTGCGTTAAAATTCTTCCATACAAACTTTGACACACCCAATCCTCCTCTGTTCAGTCAGTTTAGAAAAATAAAATAATAAAATCTTTATAGTTTACTTAGACATGTATTCGTGCCAAGTTTTAAGTTTATTAACTCAAGGAATAAGATTTTTCATACAAACAAAATCCCCCCTTTTCACCATCTTAAAGGTCGAATTTTCAAAAATCTGTTCTTAGCGGATGCCTACGTCATAATAACTATATGTGTGCCAAATTTCAGCCCAATCCGTTCAGGGGTTTGAGCTATGTATTGATAAATCAGTCAGTCAGTCACGGTTTCCTTTTATATATACATATAGAGATTATTGTGGATCTATAACAATAATATTGAATTGAACACAGTATATCATCAATAATTCAACAGAAAATTACGACATTCAAGAGGCACACAAGTATCCAACCCTTGGCGCGTGGCTATTGGCGATAAAAGGATTTGGTTGGTATACAAATATTAAAGGATGCTGGCTTATATCCGCCTCATAAAATATCTGCTGAACACGATTAGGTGTAACTGGTGTACCAAAAGGGATAAGTAACCAGGGACGTCGATATAGTTGAAGTTTAGTAAGAAACCGAATAATGTTTTCGAATCAAATTTAATTTAATAAAGGGGACTACATGACCTAAACGCAAATTTATAATGCCTAAAAATATATGATCCACTACAGTAACCAAAATCAGAAAAATATATGACATTCTTCTGGATATATGCTAGTTAGATAGTGTGTTGAAAACATAATACAATTAACTTGATATGATAGAAGAAAGTCACGAAGATACCTCTAAAAATATATTTTAACGATTAAAAACCATACTAATATACATGCAAACATTCAGATTTTTTGTCAGATTATTCAACAAGTAACATACTAACGTAATAGTGTTTTATTTTTTTAGTACAATGAATAGATTTTTTGTAAATCCATAATTGCTTCATATTTTGCAATAAATTACCAGCGTTGTGCCATCGCGCGTCTCTTTCTTTTCTACGCAATCCGACAGTGACCGCGCTTTAGCTCTTGTAAGCCTCTTAAATAGAAAACAAACAGGTCATTTACCAAATTAAATTTTTATTCGAAAACATCCATCGGTTTCTTACTAAACTTCAACTATATCCGACGACCCTGGTTACCTATCACATTTAGTGACCGTACATACGAAAAAGTGAATCTAATTTAGAACTTCTTCTCTTGTATCGTATTAACCAGTTAGCAGGGTGGTAGGATGGTTAACTGACCAGGTTGGACCGGGCACATGTGGAGTCTATTTTGTTGCAGCCCTACTCTAAAGCCTGATTTACACGGTGCGATTTAATTGCCTAAACCATACCCTAACTTGAAGCATCAATGAAAGTTGCGCCGTCTAAACATTGCAAGTCGTTTGTTGCTTAAATTTTATTGTATGCCTCAGGCAGGAAATTTGCATCGTGTACATGGAGCTCTAGGGGTTCTTCAACGTGTGGTTAATACTCTAGTAAGAGTGATAACGGAACTTTGTACAAGATTAAGACTTTTCTAAGAGAGCTGCTATGTTCTATTGAACCTCAAGTCATAGACCAGTCGCTTTAGTCAAAAGAGTTCCTATGATTAACATATTGTTTACATTGTCCACAGGTGATCTTCATTAAAGCAACATGTTGTTCGAAGGGCTGATTGTGGGGGCTGTGGCCCTGGTGATATGGCTGTTATTCTTCAAAGAGGATGAGAATCCACTGGACCAGCTGCCTGGACCTCCACGGAAACCAATCATAGGCAACTCTTGGGAACTGTTCCAAGCGCCACCTGGTAAGCATTGTTATATTTTTGTTCGGTTTTAAATTAGCTGTTGCTATTTCACTCGCATTTTAAAAGAACCACTTTATTTACTCGGATTTAAAGTATTCTATGTTTTAATTCAGGACATGGTCCATCTGTATGCGAAAATTCATTCAAATCCGTCGAGCCGTTTTGGCGTGATTGAGTAACAAACATCTTCACTTTCAAGTTTATAATATTAGTAAGTTGGTATTATTAGGCCAAAAGATATTTATTAGCAACATAATTAAGTAGTCTAGATCAAATAATCTGCTAGCATTCTTCCAAAAGTTTTCTTTGAATTTTAATTATTACACCTTGTTACAAAGTGTTGTTTGATCAGTGCTCAAAGGATTCGTTTCGAAAACTTTATAATGTAAACAAATTGTGATGAAAGAAAATGTTGCTATTTTGTTACTTTTTATTATTTATTGTTTTTTGTTTACCCTTGAGAGCATACTTCACTGTTGGAATAGGTAACTAAAAACATTTGAAATATGTTTTCGAAATTGTTGACAGGTTTTACTGAATCGCTGAAATGGCATTGCTTTAATAAAAACACAAACATTTTAATTACAGTTTTATCTTTGAAATCATAACTTTTACTATAATCCTTTGATCTTACAGCCCTTACGCGCTAGCCCAATACAATAATTATAATTATTAAATTTTTTATTAGGTTACTCACACATAACTAATTTTTATTTAATTTATTATTTATTTCTGTGTCTGGCCGTGACACCCCAGCAGCGCGCCCTATCAGAATACCAGCGCTGCGACACTTATTTTTTTAAATGTCGCAGCATCATTCATACTGAGATAGGGGCCTTTTGGCCTCGCCTCGTACAGGACTTTCTGTTGTTATTTTCGTTTTACTTATGTTTTTTTTTTTTTTAGTTTTTGATAATCCTGTGCGAGTCCCAATAAATACTTTTTCTTTCTTTCTTTCAAAAGTTTATTTTTTAACCCGGATAGTCCCACTGCTGGGCATGTGGCTAGTGTCCGCTGAGATTGGCCGCCATGGCTAAAATTCGGTCTAGCGGACTATAATATTCAAACAGTTTATACCAACACTTTCCTTCCTCTTTTAGACAAGCTCCTGGATATCCTGGTAGGCTACACGAAGAAATATGGCGAGCGCTATGTGTTCAAAGTGGTGGGCTCGACAGTCCTTCACATTTCGGGACCAGCTGACATCGAGGTACGTTAAGTGTGTTCTTCTTTACTTGTCTTATTGGCAAACAAATATGTCATAGCCTATCGTCCTGAGATTTTGATTTTGAGAAAATAAATGTGCTTTCTCGGTACATTCTTGTAGTCTTTCTCAAAACCTTTGCGAGGCTAATGCTATCGCTGTGGACGTGGTTGCGTTCTGGACGATGCTTTTAAAGATATGTGGAATCATCGTTACGACGGAGACGAAGTACATCGAAGCAGTTTTTTGATGTAATTCATACTTTTTGTATTTCTTAGCAATGTAAGGCTTTCGTACCTATCTAACTTTAGTTTGATTGATGACAAAACTCGTTATTTTTGGACCATGTTTGTGACATAGGTACAAAAAAAAAAACTTTCTGCGATATTTGCTTTCAAAGGAAGATAAGCCAGTGAAAGTAGACTGTATAGTGTACGTCTATCACGATCGTGACGCAACGAAGTTAAGTGTAAGTAAATAATAATCATTCCTGCCGGAAGGGAAGGAAATGACAACTTAATACTTTTACTTTGTGTGATAGACGTGTGTAAACAGGAAGATAGCTTTCTTTTGAAAATAGGGTTGACGATAGGATAAAATATTTTATTATGTACCTACACCGTACAAACTACAGATAACATAACACATAACATCACGCCTGTGTTCCCCGAAGGGTTAGGCAGAAACTACAGATATAAATGGGTGGCCGGGACATCGACGTGCAACCTGTTACCATGGATTCAGTACACCATTCTGAACCCCAATATGTTGAAAATTTAAAAAACTGCTGTTTCATACAAAAGTGCAATACCTGCGCGGTCAAAATATAAGGAACAAAATGATTGCTTTTTAATAACCGACGAAAATTTTCAGCGGGAGAGGTCATTTGATAAGTCCCCACCCAAAAAATAGAAAAAAAAGAAAAAAAAGGGGTTGTCATGTAAAGAATCGATGCATGGTAACAGGTTGCGCGTTGATGTCAGGGCACCCTATATTACAAACGACGATATTATGAAAATACACATACATAAACTCATGCCTTCTTTCCATGGGGGCAGGCAGAACTGCAGAACGCCACCTGCTACGATGTTTACATACTCCTTTTGCCTCGTTTACGTTCATACAACTGTTCATACACGCACGCCGGTTGCGAGTATTACACAGCTGACCTTTCTGAAGAACATCACCAATAAGGTCACTGTATGTCCTCCCAGGGCGTCCACTCCCGGCGTTTCCACAAACATCTGCATTGTAAATACCTTTTGTTACCTTCTATTATGTTTTTTTTTATTTTTATTATTTCCTAACCTCGAACCACATGTGCGGTCCGGTCAGTAATGATAAACTACAAACCTAGTAGTCCAATGAATGTGTGTGTTGCTTATGGTGATAAAGTTTCAGCAGCTGGATATGGAAAGGTTAAGGTACAATTGAAATACTCTTTAAAGACTATAGATAATGTACCTACATAATGTAGGTTCCTAAATTAACTGCAAATCTTTTATCAGTGAGCGTACTGGCTATAAAAGGGTATTTCTAAATAACCCAACAGGTCCTAAAGAAAAACGCTGAAAGGAAACCATGGGCAAAATGTTTAAGAAAATCAATGTGAATCTAGTAAGAAACTGGGTCAGTTGATCTCGCAAGAATCCAAGTAGAAGACAGACAGAAAATAAACAAGGCAACATATCTAAAAGCTTTTAAAATGTCACTCTCTATCGAGTACCGGGAAACTCCTCATAAGTTGTGTTCCAACCTTTTTCATTCACTTAGCTGAAACTGGAGTATGTATTCCTTTGACTTGAAATGATAGAAACATTTCAGATAATAGTTTAGTAAGCGTTTAGAAGAAATACGTAAACACTAGGCAACACTAATTAATGCCTGAATAAAAGCGCGCTATTAGAATTTTAACGCTCAGCTCAGCAACGAAAGTCGAAAATCCATCAGCACGCTTTTATTCAGGCATTCATTTTAGTATCGCCTAGTTTATGTGAAAACGGGTAAAATGCTTCAGAATATAAGGACAAGGTATCAATAAATAAATAAATCAGCCTGTGTTGTGCCACTGCAGGATAAAGGCCTCCTTTTCCGTTAAGGTATGGTATTGTAGCGGCATCTACAACGCCACATGCGAGCTACGCGCCACGCTGATGCCATGCAAAATCCTGCATCGCGCAAGCAGAGTTTACCGCGCAACTAGCATATACAACGTCCCGACATCTTTCGTCGGGTAGTTGCCCACCATACACGACACCCGTCTGGTCGGAGGATCCTCCCTTTTCTATGGAGGATGAGTGAACTTTGCACCCTTTTCCTTCATACCTTTATAATATCAAGGTATCAAAATATTACGAAATAATATAAATGTAGCTGGAAGTAGTTTTGGACTTCCGAATAATGTTTTGGTCAGGTTCTAGTATGGAATGCGGTAATGATCGGTACCTATTTCTTTATATTATATATTCGAAATTCTCCGTTTCCCGGCTTTCTGAAACATACCAGTAGATATTTTTTTTAACTTAAAATAATTATTTTGAGTTAAGAAAATTATATAAGTATTTTTAAGTTATCAGAAATGCATATTTAATGATTTTGTAAGTAGGATCGAAATCGCTACATAGATAAGTGATTAAATTTTGATACATGTGGTGAAGATAGCTACCCCATTGGGAGTGACTGGAAACTTTAGATTTTAAGACTGCCCCATCATCCTCATCTGCATTGCCTTTTCCCTACTACATTTGGGTCAACCATAGACATAGCGAAACTACTGAGCGTTCCATATTCAGTTATGCATTGAATACAGATCGAAAACTACGAGAGAGACAAAGCGAATGTGCGGCCAGTAGTTGTCTCTTTCCAGAATTGTGTTTCGTCCAATGACGTTTTGACTTTAGTGTTTCATGCTTGTAAAATATTAGTATAATCTTTGAAATTTAATCGAAAATTCTATTAATAATCAATCAAATAAACCTATTAGGACTTAGTTCGCCCTAAAAGAGAAAAAAAATGTTCTATTATTATTTTATTATCAGTCATTTGTGTCCCACAGCCGGGCAAAAACCTCCCTTCCCTCCTTCCACTTATTCCTATCTATCTGGCCAATCTTTTAGAAAAGAGTTGAGTTCGTCCTACCATCTCCTCCCGGGCCTGTCACGTTGCCGTAAACGGCAGTAAATAAAAAAAATATGAACAGCAGTAAAGTGCTTTTTATTAATAATAGTAAAAAATAGTTTTCATTACTAATTCTTAAATTTAATTGTCTCAATTTCTCTAGTGAAGAACTAAAAACTGTTAAAAAGAAATCCTTTAGTCTCGAATTCAAGTTCGAGACTGATAGATTTCTTTTTAACATTTTTTTTTTGCCACTAAAGTATGGAAATAATAATTAAGTAACTCAAAGAAATAACTAGTTTTTCTATTATATGTCACTGTCATTTTCAATGTTTTTCCTATTAATTAAAATTGGAACACTGCGCCATTGTTATAACAAGCTTGTAAAAAAGAGACAGGTACTGGCCGTACAGTCGCTTTGTCTCTTTCTAGAGAGTGGTCACTTTTGTGAGGTTAACGTTCTGTTCATTCTTCATGTCTATGGGGTCGGCTTAGCATCAGACCGCCGTCACCGGGCGCATGCGGCCTGCTCTTTTTCAGTAACCAACATGTTGGTCCTGGAATTGTGATGCTTGTCAGTACTCCTATGGCAGCCTGACACCATGATGTTATGCTAATATTGCTAATACAACAATTTTTATTCCAGGTGGTACTGGCCCATTCGAAGAACATTAAGAAGAGTGTCCCGTACCAGTTCCTGAAGGGCTGGCTCGGTAATGGACTGCTGTTGAGCACAGGTTGGTATCCTAGTAATATAACACTGAAAATACTATAAACGTTATTTTATTTGTTTATTCATACTTCATGTAAGTAACCATGGGTCGACGATATAGTTGAAGTTTATTAAGAAACCGATGAATGTTTTCGAATAAAATTTAATTTAATTAATAGAAAACAAACAGGTAATTTATCAAATTCAATTTCATTCGAAAACATCCATCGGTTTCTGACCAAACTTCAACTATATCTGACGACCCTGGTTACTTATCACATTTGGTGACCGTACCTACAAAACGTACATAAGGCGGAACAGTCAAAATAATTTGTTTAAATCCATACTAATATTAATCTCTCTATCTATCGTCTGTCTGTCTATTACCGTTTCATGCCTTAACTGCTGAACGGATTTCGATGAAATTTGACACACAGGTAGACCATGACCTGGGTTAAGACATGGAATACTTTATCCAGCGGGGTAACTACGTAACACACTAACAGTAGCAATGTCTTTCATTATGACAGTTCAACAACATTCATTGCGTTATTTACGTTGTTGAGTAGACAAATTTTTCGAACATATGAAGCAATGGATTAGGCTTCAAAATGATTGAGATTGTGATTGATAGTGTGCTATGTTATTAGGGTTCTGGTAGTTCGTTTCCGTGGGATAATTTCCGTAAAAATCTAAAAAAATATAAGATTGTAACTCGTGGCGTTTTCGCGGAAAGTGAGATGGCGGTATTGATATCTATTATAGATAGCCAGCTTTAAATAGACAATATGAGTGGCTTGGCAAGTATCGAGGAAAGGAGGAAGAGACGTAGTGTGGCCATGTAAAGGCTCGTACACACAGGCGCGACGCGACAGAATGACACAAAGGCGCCGCTCGTCGCGCGGCACGCGGTGCCTTTGTGTACGCTGTCGCGTCGCGCCAGTGTGTACGAGCCTTTACTCGTCATGCCGCACGTCATGCTCCTCGTCGTCGGTTTTTTGGCGCCAGTCAAAGGACCGGCAATACGAGCGCGAGTGACCGGCCACATAATCGCGAGGATGACGACTACGTCGTGTTATGACTTTTAAATAATTGGCTGTACTATAAATGCATAGCGCGCACGCTGCTGGAAATTCGATCGACGACGTAGTGCGGAACGTCGCGATTAATTGCGCGAGTAGAGCAATGTGTGGGCAGAGAGGGCAATATCGCGGCAGCGCGTGGAGCAGCGCGAGGAGCATAGTGTAGCAGCGATATTAAATCCAATCCTAACGCACAGAAAACCATATATATTTGATAATTAAAACAAGCCCTGAAGCTGTTTAATCTTCCCTGGCAGGTTCTTTGAGTTACAAGGCCTCAAGGCCTACTTTCACACATTTTTCTGGAAGTTCGCTCATGTTACTGTGTACAAAAGGTTGTTATGTACCCAAAGCACCGCTTGTTCCCACGTCAAACAAAGTTAATACCTAAGTACTTGAGCCTCGATGCGGAAACCCACCAGCATAAATATCTAACAATTATGCAAAATTCAAAAGCGTTTTACTCGTGAAATCCTTATTGAAACTTTGAGAAAAAATACCTATTTCATAATACATAAAGTGGTTTTGATAATACTATGTTCGTAACTCCATAAAATATATATAAATACTTGAGGAGGAAGTCGCTTTTGGATTTTTCATAAGTGTAGTATTTATGCTCATGACTGTACATTTTCGAAGTAGATAATTGGTCAGAACATGAATTTTGTGAGGGGTTTTGTTTCCACGTCCTTGGTCCAAATTGGTCATACTTTTTTTTTTCTTGTTTATTACTCAAAAAGAAACAGTTTACAGCATATTTTGAATGTATAAACATACCACACAAACCATCGCGGGTTTAACAGTGGTATGGCCAGACACGGTAACTCGGTGCCACTACATATTACATCATTTAATTAGGTAGGTACATAGATATTTTTTCTAGATTGCACTGCAATCTAGAAAGTATTTTTTTAATACCTTTGAGCAGTTTTTCTCATTTATAACATTGCATATTTCTATAGGTAACTCATTCATATACAATGGTAGCATGCATTCCCAGGTCCGCGTACGAATCTGTTTGTTTTAGAAATGTTAGAATTATTCCAAATGCTTGATACTTAGATTACGAGGGCCTCGTGGCCTCATGATAACAGCCGCATGGGTCTATGTGGTCGGTTCGTGGATGGGTGACCATCCATTACACATCGAGACCCCTCCGTGCTTCGGAAAGCACGTTAATCTGTTAATTCCTGCTGTCATTAGTAGATCTTTGACAGTCGTTACGAGTAGTCAGAAGGCCCAAAAGTCTGACAACCAGTCTTACCGAGGGCTATCGTGTTATCTAGTAACTGGGTTGTGGAGGTCAGATAGGCAGTCGCTGCTAGTGAAATACTGGTATTCAGCTGCATCGGGTTAGACCGGAAGCCGACCTCAACATGGTTGAGAAAAGGCGGAGCAGTTAGATAGGATAAGAATATCAAGAGCTGGAGTATAATGCACCTAGCTTCTGACGTTTCATGAGTGCCCATGTTGGTTTATGTGAAATAAAATATTTTGATTTGATTTGAATAAAAGTTTAAATATGAAAAACTAGCTTCTGCCTGCGGCTTCGCTCACGTTAATTTAGACATCTATATATATAAAAATGAATCCCTATTTCCCTTCGTTATTGTCAGGAGAAGGATCTTATGAAATAAAAAAATAAGGAAGTTGATCGGAACGTTACAAAATTTAAGAAAACTTAACGCTAATATTAATTTTACATAACTGTCAGTTGTTTGAAATAACGGTCAGCGATTGACAAAATGCGCGCTGCAGATATCGTTTAACACAGATGGATCGGTTGATAAATGAGTCGATAGTTTTAGTTTTAGTCAATAGTCAAAACTAAACAACATATGACATTCATAGTTAAGACAGGACAACGTCTGTCGGGTCAGCTTGTTGACAATAAATTTGGGTTGTTCGGGGAATTATAGTTAGGAGGATGAAAAACCGGTCTATCGACACTCCAGACTCACGAAATGTATTAGGTACTTAAATAAAAAGTTTAAAAAATCTCTTAACACACTACTAAAGTTTCTACAATAATATAATTCAATCATGATTCGAAAGACACGTGGCGCCATCTATTATCATGAGAACGTTATTGTTGTTTTCCTCGGGAACAGTAGTCTTTTTCGGGATGAAAGGTACCCTATGCCCGTTTTTGTACATCTGACAACGTATATGCACAATTTCAGGATGATCGGTTCAGTGGTTTAGCCGTGAAAAGGTAACAAACAAACAAACTTACTTTCGCATTTATAATATTAGTGATTAGGATTACAAGTTGATTATCTCGAGAAATTATTCCTACTTGGACCCTACCATACAATCATCACGAATTCTTACTATACGAAAGAGCAAACACTCCGTTACAATCAAGCTGTGATTTGATGTTTCGATGGGAGATTTACCTAAGTGAACTTTGAAGTCTATTCAGATTACGTAGACTTTACTTTAAGTTAGCTGAGTGGTGTTTGTTGCCTGGCGAAGCGAAAGCTAAGCTGATAAGTCCGATACCGCCTGGAGGCAAAAACAAAAACAAAAACAAAAAAAAACATTTATTTGCATAAATAAGGTACAGAAGGTTGGTAAAATGTAAAAATTGTTCTCTTATTCTGCCTTTAATTTCGGCGTGCAAACATAAAATAACATTACATATCTTATTTAAATTAAATTAATTGTTGACCATAATCATGCAGTCATTAAACCGATAATCCCATTAAAATTGTATTACTGAATTAAATAAATGTCAATATACCTAATAATGAAAAAAATGAAAAAATAATAATCATAAATGTCAATAATGATCATGTCAATCAATAATGGGAGAGATTCGCCACAATAATAATTTAAAATGATCGTGCAATTTACAAAAAACTTACATTTTATAATCTAAAAACTCATGGACACTATAAAAGCTTTTTTCAATTAAAAACCTCGTCAAATTATTTTTAAATCTTGCATAGAAATGCCAATACGTATACACACGGAACACGGAGAGATTACGGTCGGTACACATCGGGCGAGGCGCAATGCAGAACATTTGTTATTGCCAAACCATTTATGGACGTTTAAATAATATCGGAAATTAATTAATACAGCTTAAGTTCCCGGGAGCATCGAAGCGACTAGGGCTTTTGTGACAAATAATTTAATTGAATATTTTGTGTTATATGGAATCAAGTTCTTCTAACTTAACAGACAGATGTGTTGCTAAGAGTATGTTGCGCGACTTCTTACCACCACCGCCACTAGGAAACGGTGAAGGGCGTTTTGGGGGACTGTCTTATATAATTTTGACGTTAAAAAAGACGTGAAATGACATCGTAAATTCGAGGTCCCGAGATCAAGTTTTACTAACTTTACAGGATTTATTACACCGACCTACTTCTGAAATATTTGATTAATTAATTCTTGAAAAGTTCTTGAATTTTTTCTGATATCAATTTTTTCATGTCCTGATTGTGATACCATTGTAGCTTCATTACAAAATAAATGATAATTATGATGTTGAAATGAATGATGAGGATACGTTAGTATGATTTATGTTTTTATGAATGGTAATTATGCTCAGACCGCTCAGACCAAAGTTTCTTGTTTTTATTCTAGAAAAACAACTTACCCGTGTAGATAAACATGTTTGACTAGAAACATTCATAAAAACAGTCTTGTTCTACGATAGTCAACATGATAATTAGTTATTACTCACGACACAGACGATTACTTTTTCTTTAATCGTTCGCCATAGATTACGGAATAGTTACTATGTTACTACTGAGTACGCGCCGTTTTAGATTTGACTTTATGCAAACCATTATTAAGAGTAGATTGGAAAGTCTATCTTGGACTTAAACAATAAAGTTATCTACATAGAGCGCAACAAGGATCTTTGGGCGCTTGAATGCCGTTGACAGGTAGGCGTTGTTGGTAAACATTTGTGAAATTGACACAATAAATTGTATTAAAAACACCGAGAGCGAGTCGGACTCACAAACGAAGGCTTCCGTACCACAAGGCATAAAACGCCGAAAAAAACACATTTCTTGTATGGAGACTCCCTATAATTTTTATCAACTAGGTATATTTTATTTATATTATTTATTGTTATAGCGGCAATAGAACTACACACTCTGTAAAAAAATCAACTGTCTTAGTGTTGATGAGATACAGCCCGCTGATACACAGACGGACGGTACGGACAGCGCAGGGTTAGTAATAGGGTTCCGTTGGCACCCTTTAGGTAAGGAACCCTAAAAAAAGATGGCGGCGTTAGTTCCGATTTTGGCAACGCGCCAATAGAACTTTGTACCGCTGTACTTACATGACATAACGCTTGTATATTCGAAAGGGGTAAAGAAGGTAGGGGTAAGAAACTGCCGGACCAGGATTAACATCATTAAACACATCAACGACATGTTCACCAAAAGAGTTATGTATCTATCAATAACCAAT
This sequence comes from Griposia aprilina, assembly GCA_916610205.1. Lineage (NCBI taxonomy): Eukaryota > Metazoa > Arthropoda > Insecta > Lepidoptera > Noctuidae > Griposia > Griposia aprilina. The sequence goes on from OU744298.1 coordinate 20,464,185, forward strand.
ACTTAATCTTCACTTTATCTTCTCTCCCACCAGGTGCTCACTGGCACAAGCGTCGTAAGATCCTCACCCCGGCCTTCCACTTCAACATCCTTAAAAACTTCGCGACAGTTATCGAAGAGAAAACTCAAGATATGGTGAAGATGCTGAAGGAGAAGAAGGGAGAAGACGTCAGCCTGATGCCCCTGATCAGCGATTTTACGCTGTTCACTATCTGTGGTAAGTGTGGTATACCCACCAAACTCTTTAGTGATGTGATCATATGGCATCTTTGTATTGTAGGTAATGTCACTCATATCATAACTTATTTTGCAACACATTTGCTCAAAAAATGTATTTACGAAGCCTGTATTCATTGTCCGAAAGTTAAAAATTATGCACCATACAACGGAAAGTGCGGTAAAATATGTACTCTCACCTAAGTACCTGTTTTACCGCATACTCCTTTGTATAGCGCCATGCATATCCTTTACGGTTTTTTTTATTTCCTTAAAAATATATAGGAATTCCACCAAGGAGTTTCACATTACGACAATAAATAAGCTGAATAATCGAACCTCCTTAGAAGCGCTTTTGCTCAATATGTTTGTGTCACTTTAATATTAAAGAGAAAACGAGACGAAATATTTAGTTCTAATTTTCACCATGCGCACGTGGCGCTATTTGTAAATTCGCGCCATTTTCATATTAGAAACGTCAAAGGTTGTTGCGACTTTCCGAATGATATTTATAAACAAAATAATAATGTGACTTCTAGCGGGGAATCCGATATTAATATTGTACTGTTTTCTCGCAAATGTTTTGAAAAACTTTGTATGACACACGTGCGGAAATTGGTATTTACAAACTCGTGACTATGGTAAGCCGTCTACTCGTTTGTAAAAACCAACTTACCGCGCTATTATCATGAATAACTATTATGAAATTGCGTATCGTCTATTTTGATGATTAAAACCGTTATTCTAAAGGTTTATCTTATCACCGTAAGTAACCCTACCTACTGGGTTACTCCAGACCCCAGCTGCAGCTGGGGTCTGCAGTCCAGGTGTCTATTCAATAAAACCGACAGGCGACTGGTGTCAATCAGACAATCCGACAATTATATTAGTTTCTTACATTTTCTGCTGTATTAAACAGCACCTGTCGTGAATATGTGACAATTTTGTCGGTTTTTGACAAATATGTCGCATAGTCAGTTATATTACCTACACGCGTAGCATGACCACCATAGCAACGAGTTTTGTCGACGGAAGAATAGATAAAATGACAGATTTTAGAAAAAAATCTTTAGAAATCTGTCATCAATCTGTCATTTTATCTATTCTTCCGTCGACAAAAGCGGTTTCTGTGGTGGTCATCCTACGCGGCCGGTTCTGCTGGTAAATCTGGTAGTCAGTTGCATGTGGTGAGACTGGACCCCAACAAAGTTTGCAAAAGGGTAGGCAGGTGATGACGCTTTACTCTTTTCGAAACGATTATACAGCATTCGCCTAGTAAACTAGGTTATGGTTTAAGACCTTAGGTTACTAAGGAGGTTACTTAGAATGTGTGGGACATTTGAGGATGAAAGCACGCTTCTGAAACCGTGATCAACGTGGCCACATACCGGGTCGAAGTAATCTAGATGATGACTATTTGTTGTAAGACCCACGATTTTCTTCTAAAACCGACCATTCATTATTAATTTCAGTTTCACATTATGACGTGTAATAATAATCTAAAAACTTTTTTACAAAAAAAAAACAACCGACTTCCAAAAAAATACTAAATACTGAAAAATAACTTTAATTTCGGAAGTCGGTGTCTTTGGTATTGTATTTTCGTTTTTGTCACCGACTTCCGCTTTAACACACATAAAAAAATATAAAAAAATACAGACGAATTGAGAACCTCCTCCTATTTTTGAAGTCGTTAAAAAACCTTTTTAAAATAATAATTAGAACATTGACGATAGCCTTTCATCAAGTATTCAAAGCATATTTGAAAGATACCAGTAATTTTAAACATGTTAAATAAAGTTGTCCTTAATACAAGGATAACAGAAATAAATATATATGTTTTTGCAATGGTACTGCAATATAAGGTAGGTACGATCACATGTCTTGATTGTTAAATTGTACGTTGATTAAAATCGCGACCAAGGTTGGAACAATACTGACGTTATTTTGAGAAGTATGTTACCTTGGAAAGCTGGAAGACTCCTTTCCTTGTAAATTCATATTTTGATGTCTAGTTTCAAAGAGGAACATACTTTGAGCGATATTAGAGAGCTTTTAACAGAGGAAGAATGTTTCAATTTTAACCGAGCGAACGCGAAGCGCGAGCGAAACGTCTCCGTTTCAGCTAGAGCAAAAATGCTTTCGTATGTCCGGATGTCCGGCGGATAGCTGTTCTCGTCTACAGGTCGCATTGCTTAACAGATTCTCGTGAAATTTTGTGAGCAGGTTCGATAATCATAAGGATTTTTTTTGTCGATTCAATTTTTTAGTTCCGAAATTTTTCAAAATGGCGGTGATATGGGGGTGGCAAACGTAAAAAAAAAACATATTCCAGCCATTTCACGCATTTTGTTTTAAGAATTGAACATTTATTCAGTTATAAGCTATGTAAAGACACACTCGCGATGTCTACACCTGTGAGAACCACTAGTAATATTATGGAATATCTACTGAAACTTCACCTTCCTCTTTAATGAGAGTTATTTAGATAGTTTACAAAAAAAATGTTATTGAAAAATAAATGCAGTTAGTGACCTTGTCCAATGTCAGAATCATCTTCTCCCAATAAATACAATGTAGTGCCCATATTTTTTATCATTGTACAAATTACCTCAATGAATGCGGCCCTCTACCATGGCCTCTAATCAGTAGTAATCAACATGTAGGTAATCGGTGCAGTGACGTCATAATTGTTCTCCTTAATTATATCCCATTTGATGAACTTACTTTGTTAGCGTTTTTCATTTCACGAGTCTGCAGCCATCATTGTAGTTTGAACCTTATGTCAATGTGCTTAATAGTCCGGTGACGTGCGCTCGTGATTTGCAATTATTGTTATCTGATGGACATTATTGCAGGCTACGGTCAGGTATTTCCTGTCTGGGATTGTGAGGTTGTGTTTTGCATTAAAAATTATGTAGGGTTTAACAAGGTTTGACTTGCAAGCTTACTTTTAAGTATACCTACTTAAAATATTAAAAAAAAAACAAATAATTTACAAAGCACTGCTTTAAAATACACATTTGCCATTCGATGGCTGGATGGATGTTAAAATCAAGGATTGCAAACCGGTACGAATTTGGGTTAGGGTTCTTCATTTCGGTTCATAAAAAGGTTCTTTTCGGTTCGGTTCCGGTACAGGTTCCAGTTTGATTCTGGTTCTAAAGTATCGGTTCCAAATAAAGGTTCCAATATACCGGTTTCGTACCATTCGGTTTAAAGGTTATCTAAGAAAGAACTACCGAATGAGCTACCAAAGCAAAAGTGCCTCTCTCCCCTCTCACAAAAACTCCAACCCCTTCACCCGACGCAACGGCGGCCAACCTTACCTCACTGCTATCGTACAAAGCTTCTTCCTGAGCTGAGCGGCATCGTATGAACTCGTATGGACTCGCTTTGAAGAAGAACCGGTAAAATAAAGGTTCTTAAAGCTTCCAATTTAGGTTCCTGTTTCGGTTCGGGTTCTAGTAACGGAACCACTAAATACCGGTTCATTACCGGTATTTTAGGACTTTATTTTAGGAAAATTCGTCATTTTCACCAGTAGGTGAACTACTGAACTCGGTAGTCTGAGGGCCTATAACAAATGGCATTCGCTTCGGAGCGATTCTATTTCTACTATCGCTATCGCTAATGTGTTCATTATAATCGAAAACTAGCGATTACGCTTGTCAAAAGGTGCCACTTGGGTACGCATCTCGATAGAAGTAATCGTTCGACGCTGTTGATTTATTTAATAGAATCGAATGATGTTAATATTGTCTAGCTAATTACTATTCCTTGACCTATGATCACGTGCCATTTCAATAGCTTATTTCAATCTCATACATTTTTTGGCTTTTCTACTAGCGTCATCGCTAATCGAATGTTACTTTGTCTAGGCCCCCCTCTGAGGGCCTAGACAAATGGCATTCACTTCGGAGCGATTCTATTTCTACAATCGCTATCGCTTTCGCTAATGTTTCCATCATACGAATCAATCGAAAACTAGCGATAACGCTCGCAAAAGGTGCCACTTGGGTACGCATCTCGATGGAAGTAATCGTTCGACGCTGTCGATTTGATTAATAGAATCGAATGATGCTAATATTGTCTAGCTAATTACTATTCCTTGACCTATGATCACGTGACATTTCGATAGCTTATGTCAACCTCATACATTTTTTGACTTATCTACTAGTGTTATCGAATGTTACTTTGTCTAGACCCTCAGAGCAGACTATAAAGTAACAATTAGAACTATATTATACATAATTTCCTATGTCCAAAAAGCTCAGATAATGTAAACTTTATTCAGTAGGTACGCAGTTCGTTTTTAAGTACTGCATACTTGTAACGTGGTTGTAAATCGTGCCTTAAGGCCACACCTTGAAAATAAATAGTAGTTTGATGGGCGTGACTAAAACTGCTTTTCTTAAGCTTTGACACGATTATTCTCTATATTTTAATGGAAACTCCATTGAATAACTCATAACGACGATTAACTACCAATACCTGCTAACTTTTTTTCCATATTTTAGTTTTTAATGCCAATCGACGTTAAATGCTATTTCGCGTGTATTAGCAAAACCTCCTAACACGATACGTATTTGTCTATTAATCCCATTAAACACTAATAGAACTAACTTCTAAATTATGAGACGCTAATTTTGCTGCGAATACCTCCTAACTTTAAGTAGAAATAAGTACTACAATGACGTGTTGAAATTTTGTAAAAATAGCTACAAGATAGTGGTAGTTCATCGTCGATATGCGTTACGCCTTGATACTAAAAAAAAAATAAAAAAAAAATGACAGCAATTTTTTTGTTAAGAGAAATTTTCGTTGTATCGTGTATTCCTTTTACATATAGTCAAAATACATACATCAAAATGATAAATCCTTATTTCATATACTTAAAAAGATACACTATAAAGAACAAGAACATTTTTTTCAATATATCACCTTATCTTACTTTGTATGCAATTCAGCTTGACATATAAAGTCTTGCAGGTGATTAATCTTAACTTATTAAATTTTCTCGATGTTAATTCAGGGTCTCTGCCCTGTAGTTGTACTTGACACAAATGCAATTGTTATTTATGTACCTACCTACCTAATATTCATATATAAGTACATATAAACGGCTGTGGAATATTTTTTCTTGATGCTCAATAAAGTCATTTATTATTGTAGAGATTAAATATAGCTCAGCTCTTAGTCACAGCAAACCAGGCCAAATATGTAGCTGGTCTTACTTATGTTTTTTTTTTTTTTTGTCGGATATCACCAAATTACCTCTCCCGCTCTGGGAGGAGCGGGAGGGCGTGTCAGACTTTTACTGACTAAAACCCACCCGTGTTCCTTCAGTTGCCTGTGCGCAAGGGCCATGGTAACTCTTTCGAACAATCTGCGACGTATTACTTAACCCCTAAATCTGTCGATCGATCTTTTAAGTTCGGTAACAATAAAAAAGTAATGTTTCTCATTAGTCATTAGCGACAGCTGGTTCAGCAAATTCCAAATAGGTAATATTATGAGGAATTTGTAAATCCTGAGGAAGTAAATGGTATTAACTACAAAGGAATGGACTGTCATCCATAGCTTAACTTGGTAAACAGTCAATATTTATACAGTCCAATGAATTTCTATATCAGAATATCTAATTTGCATCCCCTTAGTCATAACTCTTTAGGAATTTCTTGAATATGTCGATACATTAATGAATGTTAGGCGCAGTCAGCCCCGCTACCATTTGTGGACTGGTTTGTATCATCACGGTACCTGCCAGTCTATTTGGTGAAAAATTCACCGTGAAAACTTAAGTGAAGTGAGCTTGAAGCGAGCTGTCAATACTAGTAAGTTGTTTTGTATGTAGGGGGTAATCTCTGAAACTAGCAGTCGTATTTGAAAAATCTTTTTGCGTTTGATAGCCCAATTCTTGAGGAAGGCTATAGGGTATTTAACATCACGCTAGGACCCTTAAGAGAACGAGCATAAAGAAGAAAGTCAGAAAGAACGTTAAGCGAAAACGAAGTGACAGCGCGAGCAGGCGATGCGATGCAACGGGGTGGGTCCGGGGAGCAAGAAATTTCACGCGGACAAAGTCGCAGGCCTCTGCTCGCGACTTCGTGCGCGTGAAAAGACGGTTTGCCGTCTAAACGATACAACAGGATTCCGGTTGGAAGTAAAACTATATATTATTTTCCCGTAATGACAGATCACAAACTTGTGACACATCAGAGACATTGACACTTAATAATTAAACATAACATATCTTCCCTTCTTATTCTTGAGTTGTTCTCGTAACTTCAAAACTAAACTAATTCTAATCTAAACAACATTACTACATGAACCCTTATCTAATCAGTCTCATTAATTGGTATACCAATGATGTCATGCCATAGCTCAGGGGGCTGAATATTTGTGTTGGTGGTTCCGAAGAACAAGAGCTGGAATGTGACCGACTTCTCTGCTCTGTTACTACTGGGTGGTCGTCTGGTTGAGCTACTCCGCAAGCCAGTATCTGATCTGCGTGACGTCGCTGTAATTTCGCATCCTCCGTTCTGACCATGTATGAGCTAGGGTCTTCTATCATTTCTATGACAGCTCTACTCCATTTCTCACCCGGCCCATAATTTCGTACTAATACCGGCTGGTCTACTATAAATTTCCTAAGAGCGTGTAGCTGTGCTCTTTCCATTAACTGTTTCTGTTGTGAGCCTAGTATGTTATCTGGATGTAAGCACGATACAGCTGTTCTGTATTTACATCCATTCAAACTCTCCGCTGGAGTTTTATTACTATGGCTGATAGGTACTGTGCGCAATGAATACAAAACTTTGGGTAGCTTCTCCTTCCATGGTATTTGTATTGCGGACATTTTGTTTACCTTGTTTTTGAAGATTTGTATCGCGTGTTCAATCTGCCCTTTAGACCCGGGATGGTAGGACGGCGAATTCAAATGCTTTATACCGTTCTTCTGTAAAAAGAAATTAAATTCATTCGAACTAAATGCCTTATCATTATAGGAAATAATTGTATCAGGTAAACCCTGTGATGCGAATATCTTGCGGCACGTAATTATTACTGGCTCACTCGACATGAACGCCATAATCTCCGCTTCGAACCATTTACTAAAGCTTTCCACCAACACAAGGAACGTTTTCCCTTGAAATGGGCCTGCAAAATCTATGTGTACACGACTCCATGGTTTCTCGGTAACAATCCAAGCTTGTGGGTCTCTGGGCGGGTTGTTCCTGACTGTTTGGCATGACTCGCAACTTCCTACTACTTCTTCAATTTGTGTATCCATTTTGGGCCACCACACATATCCTTTTGCGTAAGCCTTTGTTTGGAGTATCCCAGCATGCGGCGCATGCAGTATTTTTAGTACTGCTGGTTGTGTACTAGAAGGCACAATGAATTTATTGCTTCACAATAAACACCCTTTATTGTGAAAGAGCCTCTCTGCAGGTCCAAAATGGTTGTAGTGTGGTATCAGGAGCTTTATTTGGCCAACCATGAAACATGTAGTATAAAACTCTCTTTAAAACCTGATCCTTTTTCGTTTCTAAGGCTATTTTTGATGCATCCAAGTTCCAGCCAGTTGGTTGTTCCTCCAATAGCAACACATCTCTGAGTGGTTTCTCAGATATTTCTGACGTATCTGGCTCTGTCCATCTACTCAGTGCATCCGCGTGTCCAATCTTTTTCCCAGCTCGATACTCGATGTTATAGTTATATCATGGCAGCTTTAGAGACCATCGCAGCATACGTGGAGATTTTTGGTCTGGGATCGGTTTGCTTGGATTGAACAGACCCACTAAAGGTTTGTGGTCCGTGATAATACAAAATTGACGGCCTAACACAAATTCATGAAACTTCAGAAAACCAAACATAATAGCCAGGGCCTCCTTATAGATTTGGCCATATCTCCTTTCATGGGGCTGCAAAGTTCGCGATGCTATCATCACAGGTTTCTCACAGCCATCGTCCATTAGAAATTACTGCCCCCAGCCCATAGTCTGATGAATCACAAATCGGCAATAATTCTCGTTCAATTTCATAACCAACTAATGTCAAATCTGAAGACAGCAGATCCTTTGCCTTCTCAAGTGCGGTTTGCTCCATCTCGCCCCAATACAAGGGCTTCAGCAATGTTGCTTTATCAGCTAAAAACTTTTCATACAAATTATACAAACCTAAGAAAGCACGTAGAGCTTGCTTGTTCGTTGGTGCTGCTTTTTCTTTGACTTTATTGGGTGATGGATGTACTCCCTCACCATCGAGCATATGTCCCAAAAAGTTAATACTGTTGGAAGCGAACACACATTTATCTAATTTCATTCTAAGGCCCATTTCATTTAATTTTCGCAGGATCGCATGTAGCCTACTATTGTGTTCCTCAATAGTGCTCCCAGTCATGGAAATATCATCTAATAAACAAGCAACGCCGTCCATACCTGCCAGTGTGGATGTAATAACTCTCTGGCAAATTCCCGGTGCTGCATTAACACTAAATGCCAATCTATCATCCTCTTAAGTCCAAGAAGTGTATTTAAGGTAAACAACGTCGCTGTATCACTATCCACCTTCAATTGCATCTATGCTTGTTTTCAATTCAGTTTACTAAAGATGCGCCCCCCACTTAGTTTCACAAAAATTTCCGCTGCTGCTGGCAAAGGATATTTATCAACATCAATGGCTACATTCACCGTTGATCGCTAATTTCCACAAATTCGCAAAGAACCATCATCTTTCTTATCTATCCTTAGTGGCGTAGTCCAGTGGGAGTATTTAACCGCAGTTAATATATGCCTTAAGCATTTGGGTCAATTCCTCTTCAACTTGTTTTTTCAAAGGAAATGGTACCGGGTGAGCCTTCAGAAACAGAGGTGTTGCGTCCGCACGCACATGTTATGACACTTCTGGACCTTTTCACCAAGGATTTCCTGAAATAACTCGGCGAACTGCTTTAGTAAGTCATGGGTAATTTCTGCAAGTGTCCAAAAAATCCTTGCAACTAGCAATTCTAAACCCTTTTTTTTTTTTTTTTTTTTGTTCCGGGGTGGAAAATCCTCATGGATGTCCTCCGTCCTGGGGGGGCGGAGGGGTCTGTCAGACTCTTACTGACTAAAAACCACCCCGGTGTTCCCTTCCCACACTTGCACCGGGGATCATGGGAACTTGTGCGCCTTCCACGATCCCCGGCTAGTGCCGGCCCGCCTCTGCGGGCCTCCTCAAGTCCGCGGGGGGAGTGAGGTGTAAAACTCCCCCCGCGACGTCGAATAGGGGCGCGCGTGGAACACTACGCGCCGCCGCCTCGGGTCCTGTTATATGAGGGGCGGCGGACATCCCCAGGTCCGCCGTCCCTCTGGACCCGTTTATGGGGGCTGGAAGAGGGCGTTGTCCGCCCTCCGCCGACGCCCGGTACGTCTGCTGCGGATCGGGAGAGTGGCCTCGACCTCTCTCAACCTTTCCGCAGCCTCCTTCTGTGAAATGACGGTTTCACAGAAGGAGATCACCGCATCCCACGACTCGCCGCTCCCGACCATCGAACAAGCGACGGCCGGAAGTGACAAGTCGGCTCCAACTACTGACACGAGGGCACGGCGCGGTTCCTCCCATGCGGCACACTCTGCCAGCGTATGCCACGCCGTGTCCTCCGGACAGTTGACGCAGTGATGACACCGAGCGTCCGGCTCCCTGTTTATGCGACTCAGGTACTTCCCAAAGCAACCATGCCCCGAGAGCACCTGAGTCACCCTAAACGACAGGGAGCCGTGCCTCCTCCCGAGCCATTCGTTGAGCACCGGCCGGACCGCCTCGATGGTGACGAGACCGGCGGTAGGGCGTGAGAGCCTGTCCCGCCACTCCGTCACCAGTACCTCGCGGAGCTGCGACCGACGCAGCTCGATCTCTCGCTGCATCGGTCCACCAGTCCGCGACCGCACCTCCTCGCGCCACCGGTACAGAGACGCGAGGGCTCTCGCCTCTAGGTCCCAAGGCGGAGATCCGGCTAGTGCACAAGCCGCCTCGTAGGAGATCGTGCGATACCCCCTGATAGCCCTGACGGCCGTCGCCCTCTGTGGTTTTCGCAGCACTGCGATGCTGCCGGCCGTCAGGTCAGAGGCCCACACCGGGGCCCCGTACAGGGCCATGGATCGCACGACCCCGAGGTATAACCTCCTACAGGCGGTGCTCGGGCCCCCCAGATTGGGAAGCAGCGTTGCGAGCGCGCCCGCCGCGCCCATCAACTTGGGCGCCAGTCGCTGAAAGTGGGGGCCGAAGTCCCACCGGCTGTCGAGCACCAGACCTAGGTACTTCATGGTAGACTCGACAGCAATTTGTGCCCCCCCGACCACGATGTGTGATCCCGGCGCTGGCGCCCGCCGAGGGCCGTGAAAAACCACAGCCTCCGACTTGTTGAGGGCCACCTCCAGGCCCAGGCGCCGTATGCGGCCCACTACCCGCGCAACCGCAGCCGTCGCCAGCAACGCTGCCTCCCTGTGCGAGCTCCCCCGGGCCGTGACCAGCGTGTCATCCGCGTAACACGTCAGGTCCACTCCCGGTTGGCGCTCGCCCCTCAGCACCCAGTCGTACCCGATGTTCCACAGGAGCGGGCCCAGGACCGAGCCCTGTGGAACACCGCACGACATGTCGCGCCGGCCCACGCCGTCGCGTCCCCTATAGGTGACACACCTTTCAGCCAAATAAGCCCCAACGATGTGGCGGAGGTACGGGGGCACCCTATGGTAGCACAGTGCCTCCCGAATACAGCTCCAGGGCAGGGTGTTGAACGCGTTGGAGATGTCCAAGGATACCGCCAACATCACCCCGCCCCGGGACACCGCTTCCTCCGCCAGGACTCTAACCCGCATAATGGCGTCTACAGTGGAGCGCCCATTTCGAAACCCGAACTGACTGTCATCCAGATCCGGCCCCTCTCTGTACAAGTGGCCGACGAGGCGGGCTGCAATTATCCGCTCAAAAAGCTTGCCCACCTCGTCCAGCAGTACTATGGGCCGGTATGCGGACGGCGAGTCCGCTGGGCGCCCGGCCTTCCTGAGCAGGACCAGTCGACCTGTTTTCCACTGGGTAGGGAACCGGCCCTGCTCAAGGCAAGCTGTGTAGAGTGCTTTCAGCTGGGGCTCTAGCTCTTCCAGAGCGAGGACAGCAATTCTAAACCCTTAGACCAACTTCGACCAAGGAGGCTAGGGCCATCCTTCGATGTCACAAACAGCTCACACTGAGCCTCTTTGTTACCCGACTTGACAGTACATGAGTGACGCCCAAAACTTGCAAGGCTTCACGTGACTATGTCACTAATTTCACATTGGTAGGTTTCAGCGGTGGAGGTGTGTTCCACAAGCGTCGATAAGTCGCTTCAGATATTATTCACCGAGAAGCCCCTGAGTAAACCTCCATAGTGACCCTGGAACCATTTATTGTTACGTCTGCCTTAATTGGAGGTGAAAAGCTCTCTGAACATGTATAAATACCCATCATATCTTCCTTATTCTCTATGTTAACCTCTTTTATTTCGTCCACTACCTTATGTTGCTTCTTAGTATTTTTCCTATAAGCCGCGGCAATATGCCCCACACGTTTATAATAAAAACATTTAGCCATAGCTAAAGGGCACCGTTCTCCTTCCTTTTGGCGTCGGGCACAATGTCGGCATTCCACGGCACTAATCCTACCAATATCCATAGGTTCGACAACATCTAAATGAGTTTGCTTCTTCTCCAGTTTTGTGTCTGGGTATATTTCTTCCACAATTGCCTGATGGTTAAGACATAGTTGTACGGTCGTTTTATATGTTAGCTTTTTAGTCTTCAACAGCTCGCGCCGCAAGTGCTCATCGCGTACACCCAACACTAGCCGGTCCAGTAATTGACGTTTTATGTCTGTAAAGTTAGCCTTTGCACCATGTACACCAACGGCCGCCACAAAGTCTTGCACGCGTTCTTTGTCCGTTTGTACACGTGTAGTAAATTTCCCGGCCTCAAGTAGGTATTTAATTCAATTCGGGTTCATAAACTCGGTCTAATAATGCAAGAATGTCTTTAATGCCACTTCTGTGCGTCGCTGCGGCACCAACATGGAAACAATCAATGAATATGTTTCTTTTCCATACTGCGATAAAAATATAGATCGTGCCCTTTCTGGGTTATCGTTAGACACGCCCGCCACACCCAACGAAAACAACAATCGGTCCCTGTACTCGCTGCACTTATCATTTGCAGGGTCAAACCGTCCCGGTAACACCACGTTTGCCAAGTTACACTCTCGTATCATATTTTGTTGAGATGTGTCCGGAATCAATCGCTCAGAACACAAATTGGCGCGCACAATATAAACCTATCAAATCCGTTATCGGATTATATAATTCCTATAATAGATATGGTTAAGTTCCCCTTGAAGAACAGACCCAGATCCTAGCTGTAAAATGCACTAATGTTAGTTAATGTTAACCTTTTCTATACCTATAGAGTGTCATATTCGCATGCAGCGAAAAAGCTCTTTAAATAAAGATTTAAAAAAAAAAACCTTAGAGATTTTATAAAATTCCTCAGTCGCCATTAAAAGATACAACAGGATTCAGATTGGAAGTAAGACTATATATTATTTTCCCGTAATGACAGATCACTTACTTAGTGACACATCAGAGACATTGATTGACACCTAATAAATAAACATAACAACGTTATTACTAGATGCTTGGTACTACGACCAAAAAAATAAATAAAATATTATTATTATATTTCTGACCAACAAAAACATGGAAGATTTCAACAGCTAACGAGACCTTTAGTGCTGGAGTAATGGTTGATAGAGCAATAAAAAATAGTTCATATTTATATAAAAAAATTGAGGCAGGATATAATTTGCACAAGCCTAAAAGGTCAAGTTATGAGTGAATAAAAAGGAGGAAAACTAAAAAAAAATAAACATTTCAAATCGTCATGTCATTGTTATCAATCGGTGGCGCAGTGTCATCGTGCAAGTAGTAATTATGCATGAGCATTACGAGAACATTTGGAGGTTTCAACGGCAGTATATAAAATCAAATCATTTATTTGCATATGGGTAGGTACATGAGGTGATACATAAAATTAACAAAAGTCCTTTAAACGATATCCTACCTTAATAGGTGTGCAAATATCTATTATACCTACTTAATAAAAATATACACATACATAATCTCACGCCTACCTCCCATGGGTGTGGGCAAAAACTACAGATCGCCACTTGCTCCGATCCTTACTTAGTACCTTTGCCCTGTTTACGCTCATACATTAGGGACGTACGAGCACGCCGCGCCAGTTGCATAAAATATATACTATATTAATCCATAACAACAACAACAAACAATACACTATAAATATTAATATTTGAGTATTTATTGACATATAAATATTAATATTTGAGTATTTATTGACATATAAATATAAATATTTGAGTATTTATTGACATTTATTAATTATATAATTTTATTATCATTACTTAATTTATAAATTAATTACATTTGCCATTTAAATAATCATTAACTTTATAATATGCTTTATTGATCAAATAAATCTTTAACCTATTTTTAAATGATATAAAATTCTTTGCTTCCTTTATATTATTAGGTAATTCATTATATATTCTAGGACCCATACAAAATGCACTCTTGTCAAACATAGCCATTCTATGGCGTATTGCTCGAAATGTACTGGCCAGCCTGGTACTTTTTAGCGTTTCATGTTTATTTAAATTATTTCTAATGTCTAATGCTATATAGTTCATAGATATACAGTGATGGGATTGCCAATATTTTAAAATTTATGAAATGTGGTTTACAAGTATCTGTAGGTTTTAATGCACATATTGCCCGGATACACTTCTTTTGAGCTTTGAAAACAGTTTCTCTCTCAGTGGCATTTCCCCAAAACATTATACCATATCTCAGTGTCGAACCAACCTAAGCGTGGTAAGCAGATATAAGTGAACTTTGATTTACCACTTTACGAAGCATATAGATGGCATAAGAATACCGACTTAGTTTTGTACATACTTGTTCAATATGTGTTCTCCATGTAGTAGACTATGTAAGGGGATCCCTCTATATAAGTGAGGGTTTGATTAGAAATGTAACCTCAACTCTCGATCAGAGTGAGTGAACCAAGCATACCACGGCAGTTACTGGTCAAAGGCTTGCATCGATTAGCCAGGGATTATTACAGCTCGGTAATGCCGTCTTCGGTAAGGCAATTAAGGTTAGAACTGAGAATACTTCTTACGAGCCGAACAACACACACGTGGAGCACGCTTACCCAATAGATGAATGAGCGAAACAAGCGTTATCACGATACAGCAAGCGAAGCGAGCTCACTTTTGACACGAATGAACAGAGTGCGCTTACTCACAAGATGAGCAAGCACTTAGGACCTGCGAGCGAAGCGAACCCATCTCGACACGAGTGAACCGAGCGCACTTATACTTGACAAGAGCGAGCGAAGCGAGCTCTCTCACAAGAAAGCGAATGTAGCGAGCACAGTTTCTTGCCTAGCGAGCGAAGCGAGCCTCCTCCACAAGGCCAGCATATGGTGCAAGCCACAGATAGATCAAGCTTGGCGTGATAGTGACTTGAAAAATGCTAGCACTAACTAAGTATTGTTTAGGGAACTCCTCTCGTTAGCTTAGGTCAGGTTACAGTTGTGACCAAACGTTTTCACGAAAACGGTGCGTTCTCGAACTGCGCCTACCTAACTTTTTTACCGCGGCATGAGCGTCAGAGCTAGCTGAACTTTTCACATAAACGTTATCTTAGACTAGAGATGAACAAGAAAGTTTGTGCCTTATTATTTATGCTCTTATTTGATCACCCTGTAAGAATATTACGATGTTACCTTACATAATTATCCATCTTTCTCCAAGGCCATCCAAAGCAGTTTAAAGCCAGAAAAATATGAACCAAAATACCGGCAACATATTGTTGTATTCCATCTCAACGGATGCAATCAAATATATTTCTATCTCAATTACATCCAATTGTAGAACATGTCTAGAAAACGATTCTTGGAAGACAGAGAAGCGTGTCATATTTCCTAGTGTTTAGCTGAATGCTTTGAAGTTATTGTTACTATCAATGTTTATTTCCAGAATGTCTGTGTTATTTTTAATGTAAGGCTTTTTGCTGAAGAATTAATAGTTTACTAAACATAGCAATCACCGCTTACTAAATCCTTTCACTTGTATATTGTGTATCTTCTCTCAACCCATTGCAAAGGCAATAAAGAAGAGTTCTTGACCCAAAAATTGGGCCCTTTTTAATGCACGGTTTAATTTACCTTCCCGAATTTCGTAAATCGACTCACGAACAACTTGAAAAAAGTAATTAGGTTTCGTATATCCTTTTTAAAGTAGAGAGCCTCACACAAACTCGTTCCCTTTCCAATGAATACGTAAACAGAATTCTTTTTACATCAACAGAGACTGCAATGGGGACTAAGCTGGATGGTGAGCAAACATCAGCTACAGTAGACTATAAGAACGCTATCCTAAACATTGGCATACAGATGTTGAGTCGCATCACAAGGATATGGATGCACAACGATCTCGTATACAAGAACTCTTCCGAAGGGAAGGAGTTTGCTAAAACTCTCTCTGTAGCTCGGTCGTTTGCAGACAACGTTATAATGGATAGGAAAGCGCAAAGGACTCAGAATCAAGGAGCTGAGGAAGCAGAAGTAAGTGATGGCATTGGAACTAGGAGGAAACTGGCCATGCTAGACCTGTTGCTGGAGGCAGAGGAGAAAGGTCAGATCGATATGGAAGGGATCAGGGATGAGGTCAACACGTTTATGTTTGAGGTGAGTCACCACAATGTCTTGAAGTGCTTAATAATAATTTGTCGTGATCGAAATTGTCTAAAATCAATTCAATCTATTTACGTGCAAAGTAAAGAATTATGATTCCCGACTTATAAATGTTCAAAGATGTTGGAATGTTTTGACCTTGTACATTTCTTTTACAAAATTACTATTTTCCTTAGAAAATCGAAACAATGAAACTGAATTTTTAAAGACACAGATAAAACATTGAAACAAGCCGAAAGTAATAGAATGCTCCGTCTATATACGGCTGGTAGGGACATAGACGCGCAAACTGTAACCATGAATTCAGCAAATGATTCTAGACCTAGCGTAGAAATTTTTCGTTCTAAATCTACTATTTCATAGAAAAGTGCAATACCCACGCGGTAAAATAGTGTGGAACAGTCGGATTTCTATGCTGATTTAACAGATTATCAGCTGGTTCAGAATCATGTACTGGTAACAGGTTGCGGATCGATGTCCCCCTGCCATACCCTGTATAGAACCAATCGATTTTGGAAAAGTTTCGTTCCCACGTGGTGCTGAAACTTTAAGTAACCTAATCAAAAGATTGATGATCAATTTTTGTGTTTTTTACTCTTTCTGTCTACTCAAGATTATATTAGTCGAATTATTGAAGCAGAAATAAAAGGAATTTTATTTTTAGGGTCACGACACCACTGCAATAGCTCTCACATTCGGTCTGATGCTGCTGGCAGATCACGAAGATGTTCAGGTAGTTATTTTTTGTCATAGTAATATTTATGTGATGGGTATGTACTATTTATTAATGTTCAATAGGTTTTCAATTGTTTCATTTCATGTAGGTACTTGTCATGCCTTGAGAAACTCAACGTAATAACAGAGTTATATGCCATGTGGGATGACAATACGACAATAAATGAAAACTCTAGCAATACTAGTGCATACATAGTTAGCCTATAATGTTCCCACTTCTGTGACACAGGCCTCTTCTTCCTGTGAGAGAGGGAGTGGGCTGTAATCCACCATGCGGGCCCTTTTGCGGGTTGGTGGATGAAACATGTCTTTGAATTTTCGGTTCTAGGACATGCCAGTTTCCTCACGATGTTTTCCGTCACCGTTATTACCAGTGTACATAGTAGTATTTTAAAGACATCGAATACCTGAATCCAAATATCGAAATTAAAAAATCAAACGAACTAAAAGTAGTGATGCGCCGACTATTGGTTTTGCCAATCAGCCGACTATATATAGTGAATATTTGGAGATTATTATATTTGATTGAATTTTTGTTTGTAAACTGGGAACGTCATTAGTTATATATATGAAGTTTATTTTATGGTCGTATTGATGTCCCGCGTCGGACTCTGTATTTTTTAGAAGACCTTCGATGATTTTTTGCACATCACGTAAAATGAATATTACCTACGGATTTTTGAAGTGGTGTGAAATTTATGCAGGACCTAGCACTACCTTGATGTTTATCCGTTGAGTGAAACTCAAGACATTGTAAGCCAACGTACACTCGGTCGCTCTTTAACGCGACATTTTTTTACGTTTTGCGTTGAGAATCCAACAGAGCACATCATAACGTGTTTTAAAAGCGCATAGTTGGATTTTCAACTCTCGGCGCTAACCTGAGCGTTGAAAATCCAGAGTAAAGTAAAAAAAAAACGTCACCTTAAAACAGTTCCCGTGTGTACATTGGCGAAAAGTAGGAATGACATACTTTAGCTCGCGATACCATATGAAGCAATGCTCATTCTTGTTGACTCTTATAGCGTGTCCTATGAGATGCATCCTTACGGGGATATGAATTTAATTTCCATATTATTTTAATTTCCCTCGTGCACATTGGAACAAGTTGCACAAATAAAATAGAGTCTGTCTCATTAGACAGACTCCATTTTATTTGTGCAACTTGACAATTACTGAATATGTGAAAAAAATCTCTTTCAGAGATTTTTTTCAGAAAGACATTTTGACAACACTGTTGAATTTGCAATAGTGTTGTCAAAAAAATAAGCAAAATGAAATTATACGAAAAAGAAGGAAAGATAGACGATGGTGGATGATCAATCGATCGATCGATTTCCATGGTAGTATGAGGAAGAGAACAGCGTCAATAATGGGTAGGTTGTGCCGGCCCCGAATCTAGGGGGAGCCAAACCGGGGCCCATGCCCCGGGCGACAACTTCAGGGGGCGGCAAATTTAAACGAGGCAGACAAGTGCACCACCCAGCGAAACGCAACTCTGCGATAAGTGCGGGTGGCGCACTGAGGAAATCGGTACGTGAATTAGCGTAGGCATAGGTCGTCAAATGATGTGAGCGGGTTGCGGGCGGAGCAGTTGAATTCTATCAGGCAGCACCCTGCGTTTTTAAAGCACTTGCTCCACTTTTATTTGGCGATATAAAAATGTTAGCTTTCTATCTCTTGCAACAGATCTATGCCGCGGCGAAACAAAGGCGGATGAGCGCCTCTGTCACCTCTGTGGCCAAAAATTTAAGGAACAAATCTTTTATTTTATCAATATTGCTTCGCGTAGTGGGACCGCCGGGCGTCCCGCCCTAAGTAAGGGCCTGGCCACATCACCACGGCGCGGCGCCGCCACCGTGAAACGGCACGACGTCGTACCGCGCCACGGCGCCGTGTGCGGGGCGTGAGCTGGCTCACGGCGCACCCGTTTGGCAGTAGATGTTTCGCTGTCGCAAAGTTCGTACGTGTTAGTGAAAAACTTTTTTGTCCAAATAATCCTCAATTCTCTGGGTATTATCAGCCATCTTTTTTTTGCACTAACACGTAAGAACTTTGTGACAGCCAAACATCCACTGCCTCACGGGTGCGCCGTGAGCCGGCGCGGCGCAACCTACACCACGCCGTAGCGCGGTACGATGTCGTGCCGTTTCACGGTGGCGGCGCCACGCTGTGGTAATGTGTCCAGGCCGTAAGTGCACGGCGACACGATTTTCTTTAATTGTTTACCACAGCGCTGGCACAGTTGTGGGATTGAAGCATTATCGATCGATACAATTTTACTAATGTTTCTGGCAAAATATTCAAGCTCACTTTGCTCGCTCTTATACCCTACCGATTCTTAATTCTTCAAACTTTTCTGTATAAGTCGATTAAGGACATAAAAATCTAACTTATCTGAGACAAAGTGCTACAATATTCGCGCTCGCTTCACTTGCTCGTGCATTCTAGATTGTCTTATTTGGTGTTAAGCTTTGGTGTCGCGGTCTTAGCAATCGAAAATCATAACAAAACAATCAGATTAATTTTGACAAGGCCTCGATGGCCTTGTCAAAATTAATCTGATTGTCTTGTTATTGTTGCAAAACAAAAGGCTCAAAGAGTATTTTTTTTATTCTAATCTTCCACTATCTCTAATAAATTAATAATAAAGCTGAAGAGTTTGTTTGTTTTTTTGTAACGCGCTAATCTCTGGAAATGGCAATTTGTTTTGAAAAAATCTTTTTGCATTTGGCAGTCCAATTCTTGAGAAAGGTATTTAACATCGCGGTACGACCCTACGAAACTGAGCAGTAAGATTTTTTTTATGTAAAGAACGCTAACCGAAAAGGAAGTAATATCGTGGGCGAGTGATGCGCAGCGACGCGTTGTGTTGGGGGCTGAAATTTCATGCGGACGAAGTCGCGGACAGAAGCTAGTATGCTATAATCTCACGATTCATTTCAAATATCCTGTCATATCCTAATAAATAATTCTTCATGTAAAAGGTTAACGGATTAGCGGGGTGGGGGGCGGCAGACCGCAGGTTTTGCCCCGCCTCAAAAAACTTCTACATCCGGGGCTGGATTGCGCGGAAGCTCCAACAGCATCCTAAAAACATTATTAGGCAAAGTGGACAGTCCCTTTATAAGGCACTGGGTACAGAGACACGTGCCAACGTGTATTGGGCCACGTCTTTTTTAGTTGTTTTAGTGTTGTGAAAGTTTACTTACATAGTTTTTTAAGTAATTATTACTAATACTATATGGATTGCGATTGTGTGTCCGAAATAAGGAATATTTATATATATAATTTGATAACACCGCCGTCCGCCGCTCGCAAGCTCGCGCGTAAGTAGATTGCTAAACAAGCGTTTGGATACATCGCAAACACGTTTGTCAAACACCCTTTGATTTGTGCATAAAACCGACACCGTCGCCGATCACTGGCAAACACAAACAAAAACAGACAAACACTTATCCACACGTTCGTGTTTGTTGATTGGTGTTCGCTGTTTGCCGTTGTTTGCCAAGCATGTGGAGGCACCTTAAGTATATTTTGTCATAAGTATTTCAAGTAAAACAATGGCTAAAACTTTAAGAAGCAGTGCGAGAAAGTTTTTGCAACTTGTTGTTGTTGTTGTTGTGTTGTGCGAGGCTGCGTTTAATGAAAAAGTACAATTTTTTACAATAATTTCGGAAATTACTGATAAGCTATTGAATTGGTTGGATACTAAGTAAACAGCATTTATATTTATTAGACCTGGTCTATCCATATAACAGTTTAAAATGTGGAATCATTATTGAATATAGCGATGAGAAATCATAAAATGTTTGTGACATTCATCATTTGTATTGTGTTTATTGCAGACAAATGCATTTCTGGTCCTAAGAAGCTTTACGCTATCCATACTTTAATTGATAAATTGAAAGACCTGCAAGAAACTGATTTATTATTAAAATCTGTAACACAATACCTTGAAAAAATCTCTTTTATAACTGGTCAGTATTCTGAAAGTGTATCTTATTACCAATTTGTAATTGTATGAATGTTGTATAATGAAGACTGTTACTCAAAGGCTGACCTCCAGTATGAAGCAGAAGAGCTTCTTATACAACATAACCGTGAATTTTTGAAACTACCTCTATATAATGATATGGAATTTAGCTAAACGCAGGATCGCAAGCAAAAATATAATAATAAACTTTTATTTGCAAACCTTGAAGTCCATAGTGTTAGTATTGACATGAATCTACTTATTAAACTATTGTTAGTAACACGTACAAGAGGGGGAGAGGGGGGGGGAGGTTATATAGGAGTACCAGCTAAAGAAATGGAATAAACTAATAACAGAATCGTTTTCTAGCATTTCTCCAAATGAGTGGAAAAAATGTACAGACCATGTCGTTCGTGTTGCAAATGAGTATTCAAAAAAAAATATCTAATACTAGAGAATAAAATAGAACCGTTAATCATTAACGTACGCGATGACAGTGACATTGATGATGACAGTAACAATTCCTTTGGTGACATTGAATTCCTCGAATCAGATTCATAACTTTTTAAATATTATTCTGTTTTACACATAATTATTTGTATAAAAATATGTGTTATTATTTATGTAATCGAGTTTAAAATCCTAGGTTTTCTGCTATGGAAACTTTCATAGAAGAAAACAAGTAATAATGCAAAGAATTGGGATAAGTAGACAAAATATAAAAAACATACCTATTATTTAATATAAATTAATGTGTAATATCAACTTTTATGTGACTTACAACCTTTTATGATCATAAAAGCTTATCTACACAATTTTTTGCTTTATGCTTTCCTATTATTCTGTAATAAACAAAAATAAATATTTTGCATAAAAATATTCAGTATCAAATACGTTTTTTCCTAGTTGATCCAGGAGCAACCGACCTAATTTAAAAAAAATGCCGCTCTTTTTTTTCACTCTGAGCTTTCAATAGACGGATTCTAACAAGACTTGCCAGTTGCTCTTTTAATGAAACCTTCTTGGTAAAGGCAAGCAGAAATTAAATTCCATTTGTTTCGCTCTCAAAGAAAATGCAACATTATTCAGTTTTCTCTTACAATGGGTAACTGATATTGCTTGTATTTTATAAAAAGAAAGGTAAATTTATTTGTAAAAAATCTTTCGTACGGTTGTTTCTATGACAGACGAATGATTAAACTATTCTAATCAATGCGCATTAATAAGCAGAATCACAAAAATAACTTGGCGGATTAATTTACATGTAAAAATATTTTTTACATGTAAATGACGATTAACCCTTCATATGCCGGCCGGAACGTGGATCCATGCGAGACACAATGGCTTTTTAATTGTTTCCGTATAAACAGCATTCAACTAGTTAAACACTATGTGTCGTGTCCCAGATTTTCTCTAACTTGATATACACTCGAGAGCAATGAATCCGGGTCACTTAAAGAATGTTAAAAATCTCGGAAACTAAAAATGATAGGTTAATGCAATAAATTGTATTTAATAGACAATGTAATACTCCTTAAATGAAAGTAAAAAAAATATGAGTCACCATACATTTTATTAACACAAAAATACATAAAGAAAAAAACTGCTGATCTCTCCTTAAAACAAAAATAGGAAACATTAAATTTTTGAACTTTATTACGATTTTCTTGAATTTTAATACTTCGTATTGCCTCCTCGTGCTTCCATTACTGCGTTTACGCGGTTTGGCATGCTGTACACCAAGTTCCTTATACGATTTTGGGGAATATTCTCCCATTCCTCTGTGAGAGCAATTTTGAGCTCACGAAGCGTGATTGGGGGAGGGTTTCGTTGTTTTACGCATCTGCCTAGCTCGTCCCAAGCATGCTCGATCGGGTTGATATCCGGGCTGCGCGCTGGCCACTCCATACGAGTAATGTTCATCTCTTGAAGGTAGTCATTCACAATCCTACCTGTATGAGGTCGGGCATTGTCATGCATAAATATAGCATCCTCACCTAAATTGACCATAAATGGACCAACGTGATCATTGAGGATTTCTTCCACATATCTTACGCTTGTTAAAGAGCCGTTTTCTATGATCACCAGCTCTGTGCGACTTTCAGAAGAAATTCCGGCCCACACAAGTACAGACCCACCACCGTAGGCTACTTTTTCTTCGATGCATGCTTGCTTGAATCTTTCCCCTGGTCTTCGATACACTCTGTGTCTTCCATCGTGCTTGTAGAGCATAAATTTTGATTCGTCGGAGAAAATAACTTTTGACCAATCTTCAATACTCCAATTTACGTGGCTCTGGGCATATCTTAGTCTTGAAATACGATGCCCACGCTCCAGTTTAGGGCCGTTTGCAGGTCTAAGGGGTTTTAAGTTAGATTCAGCAAGCCGACGTCTTACTGTCCATGCACTTGGGTTACTTCCTCCGAGGCGTCGAAACTGATTTGTGAGTTCAGTTCCTGTGAGAAAGCGATTTCGAAGCATGGTGTTCACCAAGTATCGGTCTTCTCGTGCTGTGGTACACCTGGTTCTGCCCGTTCCTGGTCTGCGTAGGTTAGAACCAGTTTCTTCGTAACGTCGGAGAACTCTTTGTACTGTTGACAGCGACACACCGACAGTCCTGGCTGTATCGCGCTGACTCCGGCCGGTTTCCAGCATTGTAAGTATTCTGGTGCATTCTTCAGGCGTAAGCGACATAATTTCAGCTTGAATAATGAATATAGAGCACTATCAACATGGTTTATGTACCCACATAAATGACAGATTACAAACAAAAGCAAAACCAAATGCTGTAATTTCGTAGTTCCATCTTCGAAAGTGGCCCTTTTTCAAATTTGATTTTTTTATGATATAACTTTACAATAACTAAGAAGTTTTAATACCTTCATTTAAGGAGTATTACATTGTCTATTAAATACAATTTATTGCATTAACCTAGCATTTTTAGATTCCGAGATTTTTAGGATTCTTTAAGTGACCCGGATTCATTGCTCTCGAGTGTAATTAGAGTTGCTCAACAATTATTGCATATTACCTTTTTAGCGTTCTGTATGTCTGAATGAAAAACCGGAACCCTTATAGGGTCACCCGTATGTCTGTCCGTCCATCTGTCACAGCCAATTTGCTCCGAATCTACAGTACCAATTAAGTTCCAATTTGGTACAAATTATGAATATCTGTGCCCTAAACACGGGCATGTAACGTAAATAAATGAGTTTTGAATATTTCACTTTTGGGAGGCAAAACAGGAAATAATTTTTTTAATTTGTACCGTGTGACTTATCAAATCGAAGAACTGATTTTGAGATATATAGTTCAAGTTTAGTAAGAAACCGATGAATGTTTTCGAATAAAAAATAATTAAATTAATAGAAAAAAAAACAGTTCACTTTTGTCAAATTAAATTTTATTCGAAAACATCCATCGGTTTCTTACTAAACTTGAACTATATCCGACGACCCTGGTTAATTATCACTTTTGGTGACTGTATTTAATCTGTACGATTTATGCCTTAATTACCAAGCTTATTGAGTAATGACGTGTGAATCTGGGTATACGAAAACACAACACAAAGAACGACAATTAAATAAAAACTAAATTAATTACCATTCATGTCATAATAAATGTCATATGTAAATGTGTGTAAATTCATGTTTAAAAAAATCGGCATCGATTACAGGGTTAAACCTTTTTACTTGGCATAGTCCGGCGGGGTAATTGCGGAACACACGAACAGTAGGAATGGCTGTCATTTTGACAGTTCAGGAACATTCATTGCATTATTTACTTTTTTGAGCGGACAATTTTCTTGAACATATGAAGCAATGGATTAGCAATAGGCTTCAAAATGATTCAGATTGTGTTTGATAGTGCGTTGCGCAATGAGGGCAATGATGTTAACTTTCTTTTTTCTATCTTTATTCACATCCCATTATTTACAGGATCGTATCTGCGAGGAGGTTGAGAACATCCTGAACGGTTCAGACCACGTGACTATGTCTCATCTGGCTGATATGAAGTACCTGGAGGCTGTGATCAAGGAGATCATGAGGCTGTACCCTAGCGTGCCCTTCATCGGACGAGAAATTGAAGAAGACTTCAAACTAGGTAAGACTCTAAGACTTATTTGACGTATTCGAATGTAATTGCTATAAGACTCTCGACAACAAATCTCGGTAAATTGAAACTTCATTAAGGTTGAAATTATCAAAATGCCACATATCAAATTGACCCTTGTCGTTTTATGACTTGACATGCAAGCGACAGTCAACGTTAGAGTGTTCGAAGCAACAAAATACGATCTAAATGAATGTGGCCGCTTTTGTTGAGATCGAATTTTGTTGCTTCGTGTTTCAATATGTAAGTTTATAAAAGGTATTAGAAATTTATTGACACACTTACTGAGGTCGCTTATTGACCCGTTTTTCAAAATTCCTTCTCAGTCACGAGATAATATTTTTTTAAAGGAGTGGCGCTAGTGGACCCGTGTACGCGCTCATAAAGCAATTGCGACTTTACAATAATTAAGTCACCGTGTTCATACTTTGTATAGCTTTTGACTATTCGGTTGGGTACTTGGTATCTACAAAAGCTGAGCTATTTACTACGTGGCGTGAGTTTCGATTCACGCACGGAAAAATATTTGTGTGATCGACTCGGTGGTTGGTGGTGGTTGTTTCGACACTGGGTGTTTGTGTATGTGCGATTTGTGTTTGTGAACGCACCCGCAGCCATTCACTGTGAGGAGCAAAGTTTAAAAGAAAATCATCATCAGAGATTCATAGTGTTTCTAATCCTTTCCCAGGGATTATTTAAGAACTATTTGTTTAGACCTTTTCTATTTTGTTGAGTATCTGTTACTTGTTGACAGGCCTGCACTGTCCTACCATACCTATCAACAATGTTATTTGAAACATTGTAAAAGCCCCTTATTTTTAAAAGAGTAAGTAACCGTGGAGTTTCTTGCCGGCTCTTCTCAATATTTGAATGCTAACTAATCTATGACATTCGAGCCTAGACTGAGGTGTGCTTAGAAACCCTGCTCACTTCATTAATTATCACTTCTTATCACGGCACGCAAACTTAGAACAAAAAAATTCAACCGTATACTCTATGGTTAGAAGAATAGAACAAGACAGGTCTCCTCGCCCCCTTCTCTCATTCATCACCCCTCTTACGCCCAGTCCCAAACCCATAGAGAATTCACAAATTTCATTGTCGAAATGTAGGCAGTTTTCAAACTTTCACAAGTTTTGTTGTTGATCAAGTGAATTTTGCGTTGATTAATTTTCGTAGTTACTAAACCTCTCAGTGATTAAACTGTTATATTTTGCATTGGTAGTGCAAGATGTGTATCGGACATTGCGGGAAATAAACGAAAGGACGGTAAAATGCATCAGTTTCCTGTTAGTCAAATAAGACTCAAAAAGTGGCTTCTGAGCAGTGATTATTTGCACAGCTTAAGCGCCCATGAACTTCAAAAACTCTGTGTGCCAAAAAAACTTTGAAAAAACGTTCATCAGTGAGAAGTATTGGTTCAAACTTGGTTCTCATCCATCATTGTTTTCGGCCGATGAAATCACCTCTGGAATACCCACAAAAGTTGATGAAGGTTCGTACGGAATAAAAAAATTAAAAATAGAAAATCTCTTCAGAGACTGCAACTTAAGGCATTTATTAAATATAAAATAAAAACTTGAATTAGTATTTGTTGTGTTTCATTTACATATTTCTCAGTAGTTCCCTGTAATTTATAAGTTACCGATGAGCTCATTTAAGACGTCATTGGATTTTAGCTGCTAACAGCAAAAAATAAATTGAGATCTGAATACAATAGAACGGGGTAATTGAGGCTTTCTGTGTGAGCCTTTGCCAAATTCAATACCTATAAAAAAAAAAAGAACTGTCATGTTCTAAACTTCCAACTTTTGACAATCTATAATAACCATTTTCTCACTAAGGGAGTGGGTCGTCTGTACCTATGTAGTCTGTGCTTCTTATCTACAAAGCTGTCGGATCTTTGGGTACACCGAGCCGAAAAGTTTTTTGCAGATTAAATCTCTTAAGTACTTAACACATTTAATCTGCAAAAAACTTTTCAGATTAATATTGAAGTACTTACTTTATTCCGTCTTATTTGCGGTAAATACTCCTTTCTTTTGTATAGCTTCTTTATTTGTTGAAAGTTCTTAGTACCTTTTCACATTTAAACCAAATAAATTGATGGACTGTGAGTGCAAAGTGCAAAAATACGCTTCTAGGAAGCTTTTGCGTCTAAAATTCTGCTCCCTTTGATACGCCAAGTATGATATTAAAATATCCTAGACTAGGAATATATTCTCTAGTAAATTGTGGTACAGATTGTTTTTCCGTAACATCACATCATTAGTAGAGTTAAGTGGCACTAACCAACACGTCGCTGCTTCGTGTTGAATGTCAGCGTAAATTTGTTCTGAAGGAGCCGGGACTCGGGAGTTTATGTAATGTAATTGGCTTCTATGAAGATGTAGGTTGCTTGAAGTAAGAAAAGGTGTTGTTTTCAGTTGGTAGGTATACTGGGTTTTCTCGGAAAACATATATTTTAAATTCAGTCACCTTAAAATAAAAATGGAATACATAGATGAACAGTTCTAAAAACGGTGAAGTAAACTGGCATGTCGTTTTAACCAAATTCGAAGACGTGACAAACAAACCCGCTCTGATGGGCCCGCATTTGCCACTCCCTCTCATCTCAGCTTTCCACTGGAACTTCTAGCAGGAACATAACCCCCATATGCAGGTCGGATTTTTGAGATGGACCAGTATGGGCCTTGTGCAGCAGTATGGTACCTTAACCGTTGTAGCTACAGGAAAAAGTTCTTCGGAGAGTGTTCTTTACTTTTGGTATAATTGTTAACTGCATTAACATATTTCGGAAAAAGCGGTCTAATCAACTAGAAAAACGTCAATTCCCATTCGTACGTCATTCTCGTTTTATTTTTATGATGCTAATCGATGTAGTTTCGGACAAGGATTAAAAGACTCTTCTAGACCAACAGAGATTTGCGTAATAGAAAACCCTGTATAAAGGTATCTGTGCTAATAATAAGAAACCTTCAGCAGGTGACCTCCTAGTGAAGAAAGGCACAACAGTGGACGTGCACATCTTCGAGCTGCACCGACGTGAGGACCTGTACCCTGAGGCGGAGAAGTTCAAGCCGGAGCGGTTCCTGAGCAACGAGACGAAGCATCCCTATGCTTATGTGCCATTCAGCGCTGGACCTAGGAACTGTATTGGTTAGTAGACGGTCTTCTTTAATTTAAACGTCTTTCTCTTATTCTAGTTTATTAGTGGTCAGTGCAACATGTCTTTTTCTTGCACACTTCTCTTTAGTCGTCATCTCGGTAGTCACCTCCTTTCTAGCCGTATCATCTTTCACACAGTCCGTCCATCATTTATTTGGTCTTCCCCTACTCTTGAATATAATCGTCAAGCTTCTTCTTTTTCACTGCCTCCTTGGACGAGTTGTTGCAAGCGTGGGCGATGGCAGAGGGCAGATAATGCCGTCTTCCGGCCTCCCTAAATGGGTCCAGGGACGTCCGCCGCCCCCTGTCATACAAGACCCGAGGTGGTGGTGCGTAAAGTTCTACGTGTGCCCCTGTTAGACGTCGCGGGGGGAGTCAACACCACACTCCTCGCTTGACTAGATGGAGCCCGCAGATGCGGACCAGTCGGGGGCTGCGTTGAAGAGTGCTTAAATGCTCCCGTAGCCCCCGGTGCAAGTGTGCGAGGGAATCCGGGGTGGTTTTAGTCAGTAGAAGTCTGACAGACCCCTCCGCCCACCCCTCGGCGGAGGACATCCATGAGGATTTCCAACTCCTTACAAAAAAAATAGTTGTTGCAAGCGCTCTTCTGAGCACGAGGTTCCGGGTTCAATTCCCACGTCGGGCAAAGTGTTTTTGGGGTTTTCCATTCCAAGAGACTCATTGGCGACATAAAACTGGTGGATGCCAAGCTTCACAGCATGGCTCATCGCCGCAAGGTTGCCTGCTTGTCGGTCTTCTGCAGATTGTACTTCGGTGAGTGTGCCCAAGAACTCCACGACCTCATTCCACCGGCCCCCTTCTACCATCGGACATCTAGGCGCACTGCAAGTTACCATCCCTACCTAGTTGCTATTCCACCAATTCGCACTAAGCGCTTTCAAACATCTTTTATAATGCGCACAGCAAAAGAGTGGAACTCTCTACCTGCATCTGTGTTTCCGACCGCATACAACCCAAATCTCTTCAAAGTGAGAGTGAACAGGCTTCTTCTGGGTAAGCTCACTCCATCGTCGACTTTGTCTCTGTCATCTTTGACCTAGACTAGAGTCAAGAGCAAACCCATCTAAAATTATTAAATTAAGAAATAAACTACTTTTAGTTTACGTTGACTTTTTATTTACTGTTTTTTAGTTGTAGATAGATTCTAAATATATTTTTATTGAAATTTTATACTTTCGGCATTAATGGACCGCTGGCACATTATGTAGAAGCCGCGTAATTTTGTTTGTGATTAAACGAAAATGGGCTGTAACGCCGCGCGTCTCGCGCCCCGGTTAATGATGTGAATGTGTTTATAATTGGCAATATTTACGCAATTTTGGACGAAGCAAAAGTTTTCGGCACTCAAGCATAAAAATGTCCGCGCAGTTATTGCAGGGCACCTAGCCAAGAGCAAAACTTCACGGCGAGTTTTGAAGTTTCCGAAGTGGTTCCTTACAAAATGTTTGAGACTAAACTGATCGGAAGCTTTTAATCTAGTCAAAGTTGTCATTATAGATTAGCTTGACTATTAGTCATTATTTATCTAATGAAATTAAAAAAATGTCGGTAGATTGATTTTAACCTTAAATAGCGAGATTTCACGAGTGCACCGGTTATAAAGCGGAACGCCCACCGCCAGCTCAACTAATTAAGAACTAAGCTCAGTGAATTAAGCTAAGCTAAACTGGGAAATAAGTAATCCGTCCAACGAAAAATAAGCTAAAGCACTGTACAAACAGAAACATGTTCGAACAACACCAGCGACAGGCGCCAGAGGGGTAGTGAGGGGCACTTAGTTTAGCTCACGTAGTTACGGATCGGCCTACACAACTAAGTTAGTTCGACTTAGCTGGGCTATTTTACACAGCTTATATGCCATAGTTTGCTGTGGATGCACATCTATGAAAAACTGGCTCAACTATGCGAGCTAAGCTAAACTAACTTAGTTTAGTTAGCGGTGGACGATCGGCTTAATACTTTTACAACAGACCTTTTGCCATCTTGGAGTCCAAAAGTGACTGTAACTATGTTCCATTAGGTATCCCAACTAAGAAAGCATAAAGCATCTAGACGTAGTTTCTGTCCCTATGGTGACCAATGCATGATTTTATGTTTTTTAACTTCTCCAATTTGGTCCACAGGCCAACGCTTCGCCATGCAAGAGATGAAGACTACTCTCAGTGAGGTCTGTCGCAACTTCAAGATTGTGCCGAAAATTAAGGGAGCCCGACCCGGGCTCATGGTTGACATGGTGTTGAGGCCCGTCGACCCCATATACGTCAAGTTTATTCCACGTTAAATTAACACCTGGTTATCATGTTCAGAGGCCCTATTCCGAATGCGCGGAAAACACGAAACGTAAATTCGATCCTTTTTTTATCGAATATACTATCCTGTAGCATTTTTGTTGAAATTTTTGCGACGAGCACAATTAGTATCACCCATAGATATGAATAAAGTCTTAAAAATAAGTAAATAATATGTGCCAATCGAGTATCTTCGATTTTAAAAACGTTCGAACTTACGTTAAGACCAGGCGATCTAAAATAATATCCACGTAAGCTCCGGCCACGTGCTCCCCGCCACTCCGCGCTTCATGTCCCGCGAGCGACCCGAGCGTCGATGAAAAATTCTAACATTGTGTATTTGCGAACATAGAAGGAATAGAGACACCTTTATTTAATTTATGAAATAAAATAGTTTTTACAATTATGAATTTTTATTTAACACTAACTACTACATACTAAATAATGTATATAACTAGTTATCACACACACACACACACACACACACATATGTTTACCTATATATATTATTTTATACATATACAGGGTGGATTTTTGAGATGGGGCAGCAAGGGCAGCTACCTTAACCGTTGTAGCTACAGGAAAACGGTCTTACGAGACTTTCCTTAATTTTTTGAGAAATTTTGAATTGCATTCACAGATTTTGAAAAAACAATACAGTCAGCAGGAAAATGGGCAATTTTCACTAAAACATTTGTTTTATGCCAATCGATCATGTTTCATATAAGGATCAAAAACCTCTATGGGACCAACTGAGGTTTCAGTACTAGAAAAGATAGAAATCGCAAAAAAAAAAAAAAACATATATTTCGTAGGAAATGAGACTACAACTTACTTTTTTATTGGATTTATGGATAGACTAACAGCGACAATGAAGACTGGGCGAAAATAAACAAAAAAAAAAATTACTTCGAATTTCGAACGAATACGCGTCATAATTTAATTTGCTTTGAAAACAGAATCGAGAGAGTTTGTTGCTTGGTTGCATAAGATTTCCGAAATTATGAATATTATTATGCTTATGATTTATACAGGGTCAAATTAAATTAACTAGCGAAACTCTGCAGATGTGAAGGGTATCGATATCTAAACACGATGAAATTAAAAAGATTTCGTGGATTTTGTTGGGGGTCAACGACTGTTGGTAGTGTTGTTACTTGAAGTATGAGTTGAGAACATTTGTTTGCTTTTGTTTTATCATGTTTAGATATCAATACTCATTACGTCTGTGAAGTTTACACAAATAAACCCAGATATTTCAAGTCACCACACAAACGGCGGTCCATGACGCCACAAAAAAAATAACTTTTCTGTTTTATCATGTTTAGATCGACACCCAAAATGTCTGCGGAGTTTCGCTAGCTAATTTAATTTGACTTTGTATATACTTATTGTTATTTTTACTAGAGGAGGCATCTAAAACTATAGGAGATACAGGGAAACTGTATTAGAAACTAGGTAAAACTTGGTCTTTTATAAAATAACTTTTAAATTTTTGTTAGAAAAATAAATAAAAAATAAGTACCTTCATTAATTCGTCCAAATAATGAGATATGGAAAATTTAATTCAAATCTAAATCTTATCTTATTCGAATACAACGTTGTGTTAAAATTTCAAAGCTATTGTTCAAGAACTTTCAAAGATTTAAGATTTTGAATAAACGAACATTTACATTTTCATAATAAGTTTTAAATTAAAACTTAGTAAAGTCTATCCTCCTTGACGTTGATACGGGCGTATCTGTATGTATGTATATAAAAATGAATCCCTATTTCTCTTGGTCACGCCATCACGCGTGAACGGCTGAACCGATTTCACTTTTTTTTTGTTGTGTTCGTTATTGTCGGGAGAAGGATCTTATGAAATAAAAAAATAAGGAAGTTGTACGGAACGTTACAAAATTTAAGAAAACTTAACGCCAATTTTAATTTTACATAACTCTCAGTTGTTTGAAATAACTGTCAGCGCTTGCCAGAATGCGCACTGCAAATATCGTTTAACACAGATAGATCGGTTGATAAATGAGTCGATAGTTTTAGTTTTAGTCAATAGTCAAAACTAAAATTAAACGACATATGACATTCATAGTTAAGACAGGACAACGTCTGTCGGGTCAGCTTGTCTGATATAAATTTGAAGTTTCTAAGCCATTTTCATCTTGCACTGAACACGTTTTGGGACATATTCAGGATCTCGTATTTTTTTTTTCGGATATAGTGGATGTGCCAACTCAAGCAGCAACAACAACCCTTATAGAAAGAGACTAGTTTGGGTTCCATTTCCTTTCTCCAAAATTCGTAATCCTATTGCGCACAGTACTTCAATTTTGAATTTGTTATCTTCATACCATACGGCATTTTTTTTTTGCTACATGTATCAGACCTTAAGTCAAAGTCAAAGTCAAATCATTTATTTCAAATAGGCACAAAAAGGCACTTTTGAACGTCATAATTTACAACAAAATAACTTTAATTTCGGAAGTCGGTGTCTTTGGTTTTGTATTTTCGTTTTTGGCCACCGACTTCCGAAATTAAAGTTATTTTTCACGTCCTTTAGTGTATTTTTTTGGAAGCCGTTTGTGTTTTTGTAAAAAAAGTTTTTATTTTTCACTTTTTAGTTGCGGTACCTACCCCACACAAATTCGTATACCACTACTTGGTGTGTAAATAACAGTGACAGGAAATTATTGACACATCCATATAAACCAAGTGGAAAAAATATGCAGTATTAAGGATAACTCAAAAACTACTGGTCAGACTTTGATCAAATTTGAATGGGACCACATGTGAAGCACCACCTACCAAATAAAAAAAATCATCCAAATCGGTTCACCCAGAAAAAAGTTCTGAGCTAACACACATAAAACAAAAAACAAAAACATACCTCCTCCTTTTTGTGAAGTCGGTTAAAAATACAATTGTTTCTAGTTGCTCCTTCCAAAAGATAGTTTCGTATGGAGAAGAATGGGCAAGAAACTCCACCGCTACTCCTTTAAAAATGTTTTACAATATTATGTTCACATTAATTATATGTGAAGACGATGCACCTAAAATAAAAATACTATACCACAATAGGTAAATATAATTAAATATAACGCAATGACAAGTAAATTAATTATGTGAAGATACAAATGGTGCTCACAAATATTTACAAATATTCAAAAGCTTGATAATACCAGTCAGATTTTTTGCTTAGGTTAATCTGAAGAAAAAAAAGGTAGCTTTGATTATTGGACTGCAGTGAGGCCAAAAATAACTTTGGACTGCGCATGAGCACCACCACTTGCTACAGCGTCTTTATCGATGTACTGTTCTGTTCCGTTGCCTGTATGTGAATTTTCTTATTGCATATCATGCACTGCAAATTTAGCCAAGAAAAAAAGTTCATTTCGGTGTTCAGATACCAATTGAATCGAGCTTAATCCACAGTTGAAATGATATTTATGATCAGCAACCACATTCGATTTATCAAAAAATGCTTGTAGATATATCAGTAATACGTCTTTCAGTTAGTACATTACGTAACTGAAATTACAATATAATTTCAAAATATGAATTCTGATGTGATGCATAACAATCACTGCATGATACCTCAAACCCGGTGGCCTACTTGGTGTTGCCAGCAGTCGTTAAGGGGGAAGCGTCAGGATAGCCCACGAAATTCAAATTTTCTTACGCAATTTGCAGGTCAAAGTCAGGTTGTATGTTGAACAAATGTGATTCGCGACCGTAACAAGTGCCTATGTATTTACAGAATTATAATCATTAAAATCATCAATACAACCCTCTAAGTTCATATAACCCTATTGTATGAATAAATCATGAAATATCAATCAATAGGGTTTGATTTGAACACTTGATGGATAGCTAACGCAGCAAACACTGCATTACCGTGCTTTGGGCGACAGATCTCGGTGATAAGTGTAAGTCCAGGGATGTGTGGCTGGCCTTGGGTTTCATCTCGATGGGTCTCTTAGAGGCAGAGAATGTTGCAGTGAGGTTTCCAGCAGACATCAGAAATAATTTCAGATTTGTCTAGTGAGAACCTTTCGATGTAAATCGAGACACTCGAACTGTACTGTACCGAGGTAGAGGAAAAAACAAATTAAAAAAACGTTAAGTACATAATTCTCATACTCTGTGACTCAAATGTACCTAGGGAGGTGATAAATATTTTAAAATGTTGGTACTCCCATCAAATAAATTGTGTACGGTGGGCTAATGTACTGTCGAATGAGTATGTTATGAAAGGGAAATGTAGAGTTAGGCAGGGTGGGTTAACCTCCCCTACCCTGTTTAATTTATAGATTAATGACCTCATTGTCGGGCTCAGCAGTTTACATGCAGGTTGTTACATAGATGGGGTTGCTTTTAATAATATTAGCTACTCTGTTGACATGGCACTGCTGAGCCCGTCGATGGTTGGTCTTAGGAGATTAATTAGAGTCTGTGAGTGTTATGCTGAGGGGCACGGTTTCAGGTACAATTCAGTCAAGAGTGAGTTGTTGATCTTTAAGGCAGCTAACAAGGTCACTGAAAGCTACCCAGCTGTCTTTTTGAGTGGTTGTGTCTTGAACCGGGTGCGGCAGTTTAAATATCTAGGGCATATTGTTACGGAGGATTTAAGGGACAATCTAGATGTGGACCGGGAGCGAAGAGCATTGGCGGTGAGGTGCAATATGTTGATCCGAGGGTTCTCACGCTGCACGAGTTCAGTTAAAATAACGCTTTGCAAAGCATACTGTCAAGAATTTTACACGTGTAGCCTTTGGACAAGCTTCACTCTAAAAGCCGTTAATGCTCTTCGAGTCCAGTACAATAATGCATTCAGGATGCTGTTGGGGCTGCCACGCCTCTGTAAAGCCTCAAGAATGTTCGTGGACGCCCAGACTGACAGCTTCGCTGCAATCAGGCGCAAGCGAGCAGCGTCCTTGTTGCACAGGGTGCGTGCCAGTACCAACAGCCACTTGAGTGTCATTGCCAACAAACTGGATTGTCCTTTCATCCGGTACTTTTTTTTTTGATCCGGGGTGGAAAATCCTCATGGATGTATCTCGCCCTGGGAGGGCGGAGGGGTCTGTCAGACTCGTACTGGCTAAAAACCACCCCGGTGTTCCATCTCACACCTGCGCCGGGGGTCGCGGGCCCCATCCGGTCGAGCGGGGGGAGTGAGGTGTTT
Organism: Griposia aprilina; assembly: GCA_916610205.1. Lineage (NCBI taxonomy): Eukaryota > Metazoa > Arthropoda > Insecta > Lepidoptera > Noctuidae > Griposia > Griposia aprilina. The sequence goes on from OU744298.1 coordinate 20,499,728, forward strand.
GACTCCCTCCGCGACGTATAAGAGGGGCGCGCGTGGAACACTACGCACCGCCGCCTCGGGTCCTGATGTATGGGGGGCGACGGACATCCCCAAGTCCGTCGTCCCTGGACCCATTTAGGGGGTCTGGAAGAGGGCGTTGTCCGCCGCCCTCCGCCGATGCCCGGTGCGCCTGCTGCGGGCCGGGTGAACGGATGAGATCTCTCGCTCCCTTTCCGCAGCCTCCTACTGCGAAATGACCGTTTCGCAGAAGGATACCACCGCATCCCAGGACTCGTCGCCGCCGACCATAGCGTTCACTACGGCCGGCAGCAACAGGTCACTGCCTATTCTTGAGATGAGGGCACGGCGCGGCTCCTCCCAAGCGGCACACTCTGCCAGCGTATGCCGCGCCGTGTCCTCCCGACAGTGGACGCAGTGGTGACACCAGGCGTCCGGCTCCCTGTTTATGCGACACAGGTACTTCCCGAAGCAAACATGCCCCGAGAGCACCTGCGTCACCCGAAATGACAGGAAGCCGTGCCTCCTCCCGAGTCAGAGGTCGAGCACCGGCCGGACCGCTTCTATTGTGACGAGGCGAGGTAGGGCGTGAGAGCCTGTCCCGCCATGCCGCCACCAGGACCTCGCGGAGCTGCGACCGACGCTGCTCCATATGTCGCTGCAACGGTCGCTCGCCCCGCGCCCGCCATTCCTCGCGCCACCGATACGGTGACGCGAGCACCTTCGCCTCCAGGTCCCAGGGCGGGGATCCGGCCAGTGCACAAGCCGCCTCGTAAGAGATCGTGCGATAACCTCTGATGACTCTGACGGCCATCGCTCTCTGGGGCTTTCGCAGGACAGCAATGCTGCCGGCCGTCAGGTCAGCCGCCCAGATCGGGGCCCCGTATAGGGCCATCGATCGCACGATCCCCACGTAGAGCTGCCTACAAGCGGCGCTCGGGCCCCCCAGATTGGGAAGCAGCGTTGACAGCGCCCCAGCCGCGCCCAACAACTTGGGCGCCAGCCGCCGGAAGTGGGGGCCGAAATCCCACCGACTGTCGAGCACCAAACCCAGGTACTTCATGGTGGGCTCGACAGCCATTCGATCCCACAATGTGGGATCCTTTCATCCGGTACTTAAGTCAACTACATGCTCCTGTAAATATTGGTTATGTCTACTAACATAGTTTTTTGAGTTTTCATGTTACTAACATCTTTGTATTGTATTTGTACGCTAACATAGTTTTTAAGTGGTCATGTGCTAACAAATTTGTATAAAATTATGGAATTTTATTCCGAAATAAAGTGATTATTATTATAATGTCTAAGAATGGACAAGAACTTTTACTACGTGTACGCGGGTAGGTAATATCTGGTATCATTATGTGCAAGTTTCTACAAGTTCAATGTGTGTATTGCGACCACAAAGCAATATCCTACTAACTTATACAATTTTATGAGATACAAGGTGACATCAGCAGGGACAATGATGCGCGACGCACGACCTCTTACCCTGGATTGACATGTTTCGGAACCCCACTGAGTTTAAAATTTTCATCTAAAAAAAATGTACGGAACAGCATTTTCTATAAAGAACCGACGAAAAATTTCAACGCAGTGGGGTTCAGAATCATGTAGGTAGTGAATCCATGGTAACAGGTTGCACGTCGATGTCCGTCACCCTGTAAACTAATTCGCTACTAATATTATGAAATGGCGAAAATAATTTTGTTTACAAAACCTACAATACGGTTACTGTTCGGGCGCCTCCGACCACTTGGCAATCTTCGGCTGCTGTCGTGAGACAGCCGAAGGCGGCGGGCTGCGGTGAGACTGTGAGAGGTGCGGCGTGCGGGACGCGGGCCTTCGGACTACTTCGCTACCAATCTCCGACGACGGCACGCGCGCGCACTCCATACGTTTACCAACATCGACAATATTGCACCTCTTTTGATTATATTTATATTTAAAATTACAGTCCATTGCTTTTTTGAGTTCAGTCCTTAGTTAGGTCCCTAACAGTTACAGTACCTACAATAGTATTATCGTCGTCGGTCCCGTTTGTTACGTTTTCAGGTAAAAACTAAGCAAAAAATGATCTGGTGGGTTATTCCATTAATACACTCGAGAGCAATGAATCCGGGTCACTTAAAGAATGTTAAAAATCTCGGAAACTAAAAATGATAGGTTAATGCAATAAATTGTATTTAATAGACAATGTAATACTCCTTGAATGAAAGTAAAAAAAATATGAGTCACCATACATTTTATTAACACAAAATTACATAAAGAAAAAAACTGCTGATCTCTCCTTAAAACAAAAATAGGAAACATGAAATTTTTGAACTTTATTACGATTTTCTTGAATTTTAATACTTCGTATTGCCTCCTCGTGCTTCCATTACTGCGTTTACGCGGTTTGGCATGCTGTACACCAAGTTCCTTATACGATTTTGGGGAATATTCTCCCATTCCTCTGTGAGAGCAATTTTGAGCTCACGAAGCGTGATTGGGGGAGGGTTTCGTTGTTTTACGCATCTGCCTAGCTCGTCCCAAGCATGCTCGATCGGGTTGATATCCGGGCTGCGCGCTGGCCACTCCATACGAGTAATGTTCATCTCTTGAAGGTAGTCATTCACAATCCTACCTGTATGAGGTCGGGCATTGTCATGCATAAATATAGCATCCTCACCTAAATTGACCATAAATGGACCAACGTGATCATTGAGGATTTCTTCCACATATCTTACGCTAGTTAAAGAGCCGTTTTCTATGATCACCAGCTCTGTGCGACTTTCAGAAGAAATTCCGGCCCACACAAGTACAGACCCACCACCGTAGGCTACTTTTTCTTCGATGCATGCTTGCTTGAATCTTTCCCCTGGTCTTCGATACACTCTGTGTCTTCCATCGTGCTTGTAGAGCATAAATTTTGATTCGTCGGAGAACATAACTTTTGACTAATCTTCAATTCTCCAATTTACGTGGCTCTGGGCATATCTTAGTCTTGAAATACGATGCCCACGCTCCAGTTTAGGGCCGTTTGCAGGTCTAAGGGGTTTTAAGTTAGATTCAGCAAGCCGACGTCTTACTGTCCATGCACTTGGGTTACTTCCTCCGAGGCGTCGAAACTGATTTGTGAGTTCAGTTCCTGTGAGAAAGCGATTTCGAAGCATGGTGTTCAGGTGTTCACCAAGTATCGGTCTTCTCGTGCTGTGGTACACCTGGTTCTGCCCGTTCCTGGTCTGCGTAGGTTAGAACCAGTTTCTTCGTAACGTCGGAGAACTCTTTGTACTGTTGACAGCGACACACCGACAGTCCTGGCTGTATCGCGCTGACTCCGGCCGGTTTCCAGCATTGTAAGTATTCTGGTGCATTCTTCAGGCGTAAGCGACATAATTTCAGCTTGAATAATGAATATAGAGCACTATCAACATGGTTTATGTACCCACATAAATGACAGATTACAAACAAAAGCAAAACCAAATGCTGTAATTTCGTAGTTCCATCTTCGAAAGTGGCCCTTTTTCAAATTTGATTTTTTTATGATATAACTTTACAATAACTAAGAAGTTTTAATACCTTCATTTAAGGAGTATTACATTGTCTATTAAATACAATTTATTGCATTAACCTAGCATTTTTAGTTTCCGAGATTTTTAGGATTCTTTAAGTGACCCGGATTCATTGCTCTCGAGTGTATTATTATATTGAAAACCTGTGATGTCCTACTGCAGGGCAAAGGCCTCATTTCTCTCTCTCCAGTTCTCTCTGTTCAAAGCTGCTAAAGACCAGTTCTTGTTGAAGGGGTCCAGCTCATCCCGCTATTTCCGTCTTGGCCTGCCGCGACGTCACTTGCCATTAAGAGGGATCCATTGTTACGTAAGTTTGGCCCATTGTTCGTCTGACATGCGACAGATGTGTCCAGCCCAATTCCATTTTAGCGTGGCAGCTTTCCAACTGACATCAGTTATGATTGTGATGGAATGGATGGTAGTAATCCTAACACGGTCTGTTAGTTTGATATCCAGAATACTCCGTTCCATAGCCCTCTATTAAAGACAAGACCAGTACCCTAATTACGTAACACACTATCAGATTCAGATTCATTTATTTATTGTAAAACATAGGTACATTATAAGTTCTTATTGGTAATACATTGAGGGCGCTATGCTGTGCCTCTAGGGCATACAAAAGTAATAGGTAATACATGCAATATAATTAAAACAAGAAATTAATATAGATTTATGAACCACAAATAAACAAGTAAATAAATTAGATCATCTATCGCATTAAGAATTGTCAATCACACTGAACAATGTCGATTCGATAACTTGTAAAATTTGAGAAAAAAAAAATTGTCCGCAGTTATAGTAATAAAATGAAAATTGTCAGCACTTATTTAAAGTATGTCAAAGAAATTGAATGATGCCATAAATTAAAATTATATTATCTATCTAATTATATTATCTATCACAATCTGAATCATTTTGAAGGCTATCGCTAATCCATTGCTTCATAAGTTCGAAAAATTTGTCCTGCTCAACAACGTTAATTAAAGCAATGAATGTTGTTGAACTGTCAAAATTAAACCCATTCCTACTGTTAGTGTGTTACGTAATTACCCCGCTGCTTAAATGAGATCCACTATCGTCTACCTACGTTTACATTTCACGGAGCCCCAATTTTTTTTTTCACACACATGGATCCCATGTAGGTCGTCGTCGACCCCTGGGGGTTAATATTAGGTCTTTACCTATGAAATTGCCGTTCTGCAGTACTGGCCATTTCAAATCAAAATAATTTTTGTTTGGCTAAGAATTCTAATTTCAAATTAATTTTATTTTAAAAACATGGATTTTTTTTTCTAAAAGTAGTCATTTCTTTATTGATTAGTGTTACATTTTCATCGCATTTCAATCTTTTTCGTCATCATGGATACGTTAAAAATTCGAGTAATTATGGAATATGAGTACCGTCGTGGCAGCAACGCGGCACAAGCGGCACGCAACATCAACGACGTTTACGGAGCTAACACTACAAACCAACGCACCACCTGTTATTGGTTTGCTCGCTTCCGTTCTGGAAATTTCGACCTGAAAAATGAACCTCGCGGTCGTCCGAAGACTTTGATCGACAATGACGAATTAAAGGCGATTGTGGAAGCTGATGATACACAATCTACGGCTGAATTAGCAGCAGCTTTCGACGTTAGCGTCAAAACAATATTGGTCCATTTGCGTCAAATTGGCAAGGTAAAAAAGCTTGACAAATGGGTGCCCCACGAACTCAATGATCGCCAGCGCGAAGTACGCGTCGAGACGTGCCTTGCACTGCTCAACAGACACACAAATGAAGGAATTTTGAACCGCATTGTTACCTGCGATGAAAAATGGATTCTGTTTGATAACCGTAAGCGCTCAGCAAGTTGGTTGGATCCTGGTTCAGCACCTAAACAATGCCCTAAACGAAAACTTACCCCTAGAAAAGTGATGGTCACTGTTTGGTGGTCTAGCGCCGGTGTGATTCATCACAGCTTCTTACCAAACGGGGTGAGCATTACTGCAGATGTGTACTGTGAAGAACTGAACACAATGATGGAGAAGCTGGCGCATCTCCAACCAGCATTGGTCAATCGCTCGTCTCCGCTGCTCCTGCACGACAACGCGCGACCTCATACTGCACAGCAGACGGTCTCCAAGTTGCAAGAACTGGGGTTGGAAGCTCTCCGTCATCCGCCCTACTCACCAGACCTTGCGCCTACAGACTACTACTTTTTCCAGAATTTGGATAACTTCTTGGCGGGAAAAAAATTTAATACCCGAGAGGCAGTACAAAATGCCTTTGAAGAATTTGTTGCCTCCCGTCCAGCTGATTTCTTTAAGAAGGGCATCAATAAACTGCCACTGCGATGGCAAAGATGCATTGATTGCATGGGTGATTACTTCGATTAATACAAATAAAAAATTCATGAAAAAAATTCGTTTAATTTTTTTCATACAAAACGGCAATTTCATAGGTAAAGACCTATTATATACCACTTTGGGTATCATTGCTCTAGGCAATCGAATTACGATATCGCACGAAATATAACGAAAATAAATCTATAAGTGTATCCAAAAATACACACATATTTTTTTAATGCTTAAAAGGGAATAACAAACAGCGATATTATTTAATATTACAAACAGAAAAACATAAATAACTTAAGCAATAATGTAGAACACGGCGCTGTTCCCAGATTACCATTCATAAATAAAAGTCTAAGTCGATTTCATGAATGCTTTCCCAGAAGAGGTGAGCAGAGGCGTGTACTACACCCACATGTTTGCCTTGTCTGATGTACGTAATAGGGCGCGAGCCTATTGCCATAATTGGATGGTGATGGCATTCGTGATACAGGATCGTCCAAGACTCCTTTGACACCTAAGTGCACATTACATAAGACTAAATTTGTTTTTAAGGAGATTTACTGTACCCATTGTTCTCGTAATAAAGATTTATTATTATTATGTTTTAAAAAAATATTTTCTCAGGTTCCTAGAACCTGCTATTATTTAAAATCTCTCGGGTGTAAACCAAGGTGAGATTTTAAGTTTGAATAAATTAGGTGTTTTGTACTGCATTGAAATTATTGTCTAAACCGTATTGTAGGAATATCCGAACTATGCGTAGCTGCTTTCTGTAGTGAAAGATATACATGTATATTTGGAAAGATTAATTGTATTTAAACTATTATTATTATTATTAGAAATCGGACACAAACCCAAACTCCGGGCTTATACTATGTTATTTGTCTACTCATTTGCAACAATTAACGGCAGTAAAGAAAATGTTGTTTCCGTGTTTTCAACACAAGTTCAACCATTTTGTGTTCAAAAGTTCATACTTTTGATTACTTTATTATAAAAAGTTAGGATTTATTGGATAACTGTTACTCTAATAAGCCCCAGGACTTGGCTAAAGTGGCTTTGTTCTCAAATTATGGTTTCATCAAGATGAGTTCTTTGCACTTTACTCGTGAGAACTGTCGTAAAAACTGCAGCGCAGTACTGTAAAAACCTCCTGTCGAAATTAGGTGAAGTACCTAGTAAAATGAAGTGCTGGGGCCTTCGTAACTATTGTGATGTAGCGGTATCAACATCGCCACATGCGAGCTACACGTCATACTGACGTCACACAAATCCTGCATCGCGCAGGCAGAGTTTACCGCGCGACTAGCATATATACAACTTCCCGACATCAACCATCGGGCAGTTGCCCACCAGACACAACACCCGTCTGGTCGGAGGATCCTCCCTTTTCCATAGAGTATGAGTAAACTTTACACCCTGTTCCTCATACCTCTATAGTAATTTAACAATACTTACTTTCTTAAAGGGTAAGTGGGATGAGAGTGCCTCGACGAGAGTGCGAACTTAATTAATTCACTGAAATAGTCTAGATCAGGGATAGCTAACCGATTCATATAATAATTATATGGGACAACTAAGAGAAGTCAGGCGAACGCTCTGAATGATCGAAAAATTACAAAATGAATATAATCATTGTGTAGTCAAAATCAAAACTAACTCATTTATTTAAACTAGGCTGCGCATCAACACTTTTTGAACATCAGAATTACATAAGACAGTCCCCCAAAACGCCCGCCCTTCACCACTTCATAGTGATTTAGCTTGGAAGAAGAAGTGGAATTGAGATAGTAATATTCAACAATACAAAGGGAAAAACAACAAAATTAAGGTTACAAAATGTTTGGGGTACTACTATTGTCAAATTATTGTAAATCTAGTTTCTAAAATAAAATTGATTTCATAAAGTGGTTCTAATTCAGTAATTAAACGTAAAAGAGTAATGTCTAATAATGAAGTATAGTGACGTCTAACGTATTTTATGTAATTTTATCCTAATAATGCATGAACATACTCGTAATGTCCAGCACAATAAAGAGAATAGGGTTGTTTACGACGTAGCTCGGTCGGAGTATAGCTTAATTTTTTTCGTATATTTTATTTTTTCTGTACTACTTTTATTGCAGTATCGGATTAACCTTGTCTATAGAATCTATTTAGCCTTTGAGAAGCATGGTCCTATGATTTTTGAGCTTTGAGAAATAGGCCTTCGAATATTTTTTTAGTTTACTGAGGAAAAAAAGTTTTTTAAATAAAAAAATGTTGTTTTCGTAAATCTTTATTTTCTTAATTCTATCGTAAAGAACACCTAAATATAAGGCTAAAAGCTTCTTGGTGTTTTTTGTCTACGGCCAGCCGTTTGTCGTAAAAATGATGTCGAAGGTTACAATTTAAGTCCCATGTGATAGGGGGGCCGACTGGAGAGAGCCTATTGCCATCAACCGGGCACAACTCCAGCCTCCGGGCACCTTTTGTGAAATCCGTAACGGAAAAACACAATAACAGCCCGGGAATCGACCCAGGACCTCATGCTCAGCAGTAACACTTGCGACCACTAGACCAATGAGGCAGTTACTCATGAAGGTAGTATTCAGTTGTAGATTAAGTGACCTTGAGAGCCACCTCATATATTAAGTGACCTTGAGAGACACCATATATTAAGTAACCTTGAGAGACACCTCACATATTAAGTGACATTGAGAAACACCTCATATATTATGTTTCCTTGAGAGACACCTCATATATTAAGTGACCTTAAGAGACACCTCGTAGATTTAGCGAACGATAGACTAATAATAAAAAGTATCCTAATTTCAAAGTGGTTATTCTATAACTTTTACAATATTTAACACAACTAACTCCAGAGGGCTGGGTTCTTCTTTGGCCGAAGAATTAGCATTGCCATTCAACGTGGCAATGCTGCCAGTTTTCTGGGCACGTTTCCGGATGAGCGATTCGGACGAGTACTTCGACGCCTAAGTGTGCTTTTGTTTTTGTATTTATTTTTAAAGTTAGTTATTTAATTTAGTACCTATAAGTAAATAGTTGTGTTATATATTATTAAAATAAGTGTGTTTTTACGGTCACAAAGTCATCGTGACTAGTTTTATGTCCAAAGTCCAGTGTTCAAAGTCTAAGATATCGCCATAACACAGATCTACCTCGATTAGGTGCGGTTGAGTCACAATTTTATTACAGTTGAGATTATTTTGGACTTTGGACATAATAGTCACCACGACTTTAGACTTTGTAGTAGGTACGTGACTCGTGCCAAAATAATAAACAGGTATGAATCATTACGGTATTTTTTTCTGTGTGACTCAAGCTGACTTTATGTTAAACTAATATACTAATACATTTGAAATGAACAAATGTAGAACGAGCGATGTATTTTTTGTACTAAACCGCATGGCAGTACAGCATTTGAACGTTGTATATGTTATGGTCCAAGTGATAATAAGGGCATTAGTCATACTGCCCGGGCAGCATATAAGAAGAGTCCACCAACTTACCACCACTAGGGCTCGCTACAAAATGCAATATTACTTACTGTACTAGGAGAATTTAGTATGCAAGAGTGAGGGAAGCGAGCTCGGGACTTGGGGCACCTCGACTCGGAAAGGTTAGGCTAGAAGGGGATGGCGGAGTCTGGAAGACCCCACCATCCCCTTCGTGGTTATTTTTTTTTTAACCATCCAGAAGTAGGAGCCCCGCGGAGCGGAGCTCCGTCGGCTACACCTTATTATTATTGCCGTTCAAAAATAGGAGGCCTCTCCTAGTAGTAAATTCAATTGGTGGATTTTGAAGACAAAGAAGCCACATTCAATACTCAGTTGGTGGATTCTGCTTTTAAGCTGCCCGGGCAGTATGTATATGCCCTTATTATCACTTGGACCATAACATGTATACACATATCAAAAGTGTCTAGGGATTAAGATATTAAAAAAAAAATGCCGTATTGAAATTGAATAAAAATATCTATTTAGATTTATTAACTAAAACGTTTTCGTATGTGTAGATCGACGAAGTACTGTCTGCTTTTGCATTAATACCAAAGCGAAATTCGTCCGAAAAACACACAAAACGCCACTGTTCTTCTGCACAATTTCTATGTCCACGAGCCCATTGTAAATGGGCTCTGCGATTGCGTGGTTCAATAGGTGGTACACGTTGCGGCCTTCAGGAACGGAGATTGACTTCATGCAAGCGATTTCTTATGGTTTGATCGCTTATTAACATGCCTGAAGAGCTATGAAGCCTCGTAACCAATATCATCGCGGTCATTGTACGAATTCGTCGAGCAGTATTTTGTATGTAACAATCATGTCTGCGTGTGGTGACGCGAGCTCGTCCTCCATGTCGTTCTGCCACGCTGCCAGTGATGCGGCAGTAACGTGTCCAAAGTCGACTTATAACATTCTGTGGCGTCACGTATTTTGCATTTGTGAACGCACCTTAGAATACGTGGCGTCGCCTGTATTATGTTTAGTTAAGTAGTTCTAAGTTAATCAGGAACGCACCCTTGTTAATTGGCGACACTAAGCCACAATCCGGGACGCGACTCATAGCGTTCCTCAAGTGGCGTCTATTATGCTTGTCTACCGTCATGGGACACAGACTAGATTTTAAGTCATTAGTTTATTTTGTCCCTACTAGTTTAATTAATTATATAACTGTGTTAAATAGTGTGTGCAATTATGTGTAACCAATTATAAATATTATTAACTGCAAGTTGGAGTTTCACTTCCGCTCTTCGACCACAACTTCACCTCCAGTACGCGTAAGAGGAGACAGGTAGACTACCTTCAACCTATGTCTCCAAAACTCTGTGTAGTGCTCCGAGTGATTGCCACAGCACGTTGTCGAGAAACAGTTTCCAACATTCCCACGGCTCTGATAATTTCTTCTCAGCTCAAATGACTCAAATGACAGTCAGAAGTATGGCAGATTTTTTATTGATTTGGCCTCAAACCCGTTGCAGGATTGTATAGGAATACGACTTGACAGAATTTTTTCATCTTTTGACCGAAACTCAAAAACTATTCCCTTATCAAACGATGAAATTTACTAAAAGTATCCATAGAAGTTACAAAAAATATAATTAAAAACCTGATTTTTTGTAACGAGTAAAAACGTGGCTAGACAGTTTTGATGTCTGTATAATATTTTCTGATAGTTTATTTAGGGTTGCTTGTTCTGAAAATCCTAAAAATCTTATGAATAAAAAACATTTTATATAAAAAAAAAGCAACCGACTTCAAAAAAAAAAACACAACTGCAAAGTGAAAAATAACTTTAATTTCGGAAGTCGGTGTCTTTGGTTTTGTATTTCGCTTTTTGCCACCGAGTTCCAAAATTAAAATTATTTTTACCACTACTTGATTTGTAAACAACAATGACAGGAAGTTATTATAATAAGTGGAAAAAATACGAAACTCAAAAACTACTGGTCAGATCTTAATCAAATATAGATGGGACCACATGAGAAGCTCCAGCTTTGAAATAAAAAAATAATCATCAAAATCGGTTCACATAGAAAAAAGTTCTTAGGTAACAAACATAAAAAAAATACAATCCGATTGAGAACCTCCTCCTTTTTTTAAAAACGGTTAAAAAAAATCTTTTGGTTGAAAGGCGGGTAAGGTAGTTTAACCAACGAAAGGTTTTTGAAGAGAGTTCTAGTACATTTTTACAAACCTCATTAAGTGTGAAATAAGTTAAACATTTATCTAGATCCAGTTTTCCTTGTATTCTTGCATCGTCACGATGATATGCAGGTTGCAAGTTATCATGGAGAATGCAGATGCACGAGCCCTACTATAAGTTTAACGACCTTGTTTGCGGTATGTTTGCATTTTACCCAGTTTTTGCTTCGTCATGATGAGTAGCTGTTGTAAAATATTGCTTTATTTGTTTTTCTTTGTTATTTGTCTACCTAAATGAGTTTTTGTATCCGTATGGATATAGGCCAACCCCATCGCAGCATATCAGCTATTTAACTTTAATTATGATAGGTAACTACTTACTACATATTATGTAATAGAAATAGAATCATTGACATGCCTAGTCAATGATTCTATTTCTTCACCGGGCCACAAAACCTCTTTGGAAACGCCGATCTGGCGAACCTCTTGGTAAGACTGGTTGTCTGACTTTCAGGCTTCTGACGACAACCGGGTCCAACAGCTTCCGAGAAACGGAGGGGCCTCATATGAAGATGGTCACCCATCCATAGACTGACCGCGGCAAGCGTAGCTTAACCTTATCGATCGGCCCGCGCGGCTATTATTATTTAGCCACGAGTCCCTCAACCTAAAATATAAATATAAGTCTATTAAATATATTAATTTCCGTAGTCTTATGCTAATCTACTTTTAGAACCAGTTTTGGAAATCTTGTTTATTTGACTTTGAACAGATTCTGGTTTAAACAGTTTATTAGTTGTTCCAATTTAGTTTTGCACCGTGAGCGGTCTAAGTTTAGAAGGACTTGTCATCCACATATTATAAGTAATTTGTTTTGTCTGATGTAATCTACTTGGAATATTCGAAATACTTTGTAGGTTTTCTTAAAAGCGCGTACACGAGTCCACTGGCGCCACTCCTTTAAAAAAATATTTTCTCAAAAATTAATTCAATCTAAACAAAAGCGGCCACATTCATTTAGATCGAATTTTGTTGCTTCGTGTCTCAATATGAAAGTTTATAAAAGGTATTAGAAAATTCTAGACACACTTATCGAGGTCGCTAATTGAGCCGTTTTTCAAAATTCTTTCTGAGTCACGAGATAATACTTTTTTTAAAGGAGTGGCGCTAGTGGACCCGTGTGCGCTCTCTTAAACATAGAACAAAGACGCTCATGTCTACCATACAGTAGTGAAGGGTCAATTTTGTAATAGGTAAGCCGAAGTACATATCTTAAATGTGACTATATTATTTGTCTATAGAAGACTGACTGTTCCATTTTTCACAAGGAAGCCGGTAGGAATCGAGTTGTATGGAACCTTCGCCACTGCTAACACAATCATGTCAGATGAGAAATGGGCTTAAAGAACCACCGATTGGCTCCCACTAAACGCACGACGACATCGCGGCAGGCCGAGGCGAAGAGGGCGGGATGAGCTTGAGTCCTAACGAAAGGACTGGCCTAGCAATAGAAAGAATCGTGGGGAAAATGGAATGGCAGGGCTTTGCCCAGCAGAGGGCAGGCTAGCCCCACAGGTCCCACAGGGCACAGGGGGGGGGGGGGGGCGGTGTCCCACTGGGATCGGTTCTGGGGCCGCATCCGTGGGCCATCGGGTACGACTGGGTGCTGCGCGCCGACCTCCCTAGCGGCGTCAGCGTGGTTTGTTAAGCTGACGACACGCTGGTCCTGGCGCAGGGGAGGTCGCACCAGGCGGCGGCCGAATTAGTGACACGCGGGGTTGCGACAGTCATTGAGAGGATCCGGCAATTGGGACACGAGGTGGCCCTGCACAAGTCCGAGGCCATGTGTTTTCATGGTCCTCGGAACGCGCCACTATCGGGTTCCCAAATAATGGCGGGAGGGGTTCATATCGGCGTCGAGTCGACGATGAGGTACCTGGGAGTCGTCCTCGACAGCCGGTGGAATTTCGTTGAACATTTCCGACGTTTGGCTCCCAGACTGGACCGGGCCGGGGCTGCTTTGAAGCGGCTCCTGCCCAATCTAGGGGGTCCAAATGCCTCCTGCCGGAGCCTCTACACGGGGGTCGTGCGGTCCATGGCCCTTTACGGGGTACCGGTGTGGGCGCGTTCATTGAGGCTCCGACCAGCACGTCGGTTGAACGCGTCCCAAAGGGTCATGGCCATCCGGCTGGTCCGAGGATACCGCACGGTCTCCTGCGAGGCGGCGAGCCTCCTTGTCGGATTGCCGCCATGGGATCTGGAGGCAAAAGTCCTCGCCCACATTTGGGAGTGGCGCGAGGAGGAGAAACGCCGGGGGCGTAACTCCGCTGCCGCGAGAGATCGTGGCACAGCGGACAGAGCTCCGGCGGGATCTCACGGCGGCATGGAGAGTGCGACTGTCGCAACCCAGCGCTGGGCACGCCACAATTGCGGCGGTAAGTCCCCTCTTTGAGGAGTGGCTTGAGAGGCGCCACGGCGTCCTCACCTTCCGCCTGACGCAGGTCCTCACCGGACATGGCTGTTTCGGGAGGTTCCTGTTTCGGATGAGGCGGGAGGAAACGCTCGGGTGTTGGCATTGTGTGGATCGACCGGAGGACACGGTGGAGCATACGGTGGAGGTCTGCCCAGCTTGGGTGGAGCACCGCCGTGTCCTCGTGGCGGCGATCGGCGGCGGCGATCTCTCGCGTCCGGCCCTGGTACAGGCCATGGTACGGAGCGAGAGGGAATGGGAAGCCGTCACCTCCTTCTGCGAAGCAGTAATACTCGCGCCCTCACGCCCCTAGTCGCCGCAGAAGGAGACACCCTGGGCGTCGGGAGTCAATTGCCGACTCCCGGCCACCGTAGGCGCGGGCTTGCGGATGGCGAGCAATGGGCAGCTCGCCATCCGGTAAGGACCAGGCCCGGGTCGACGGCGCGTCGTGTTCCACGCGCGCCTCAAAGAGATGTCAGCATCATTGAAGGGGTCCGATAGGGCCGATGCCTGCCGGGGTCGCGGATTGTTCGAAAGAGTTACCGTGGCCCTGGCGCACAGGCAACTGAAGGAACACGGGTGGGTTTTAGTCAGTAAGATTCTGTCACGCCCTTCCGCACCGCCCAGAGCGGGAGAGGTCATTTGATGATTCCCAACCAAAAAAAAAAAAAAAAAAAGGCTAGCTGCATTAGATTAGATTAGAACAAAGTAGTTTGGAGTTGTTTGGATTTTGTGACGATACTTTAAAGTTGAATTCTGGCTCTATTACGACGATGGAACTAAAGAGAGTGACGAGAATGAGAGACGAGAGTTAATAAGATGAATGTGAATATATTCAGAAGGAATCTGGCATAATCCTCCGTTTTTCACAGGCAAAAGGTAACAGTGAAAATGAAATTTCAAAAAGTAATGGGACAATATTATCTTTAACAGTCTTTTATAACGGTTTTTAAACCAAAAATACATGCCCATAGAAACTTATCATCCACTCTTCAATCTATTTCGTATTAATTCGTAGTATCCAACAACAGAACCGGGGATTTACCATTTCCAATTAAGGATCACTGAAATTAGGAACAGTGGTTACAATTCCATTTCCATTTCAAAAGCGAAGTTATACACGTTGGCAAACAGACTTTAATGGAAAATATAGGTGGTATATCCGAGCGGTATTATGACTTACACATCGGGGTATAGAAAGATTTTGTATCCTAAGCATTTATGACAGAGACGAAGCTATAAAAAGCTGACATTTTTCAAAAAATCGATGTGCCATATTTACGGCTTCGTTTGCAAATACTACAGTATTTTTGTCTCACGAAGTGACGCGCGCTTTAATTGTGGTTACCAAGTGTACTAACACGCTGTGAATGTGTGTGTAAGCGCAGAGGCTTTCGGTTAGCGAATGCACACCGGTGTAACCGAAAACCGAAAACCCGGTTTTTCGGCATATTTGAATTTATAAAAAAAAACCGGGTTAATTTTTCATGTTTCCGGTTTTTCGAGTCTTTCGAGTTTTTTTTATTATTTTCAAACGGCAACACCACTACACCACCTGTAAGTCAAAACGATGCATTTGGTGTCAGCCATTTAGTTTTGCCAAACGTTGACAACGGTTGTTAGTGTAAAGATGTGTTGTTTATCGTAGTATTGTTAATTTGGTAACTTTAAACCGTTTTCAAGAGTTGCGTGAAGGAGTTAAGTGAATTTGTCGTGCAGTTCAGTTATTTTATGTAAGTATTTGGAATTTATAGTATGGTCTTTCTTAGGAGAGGTATAAATTATTATTTTCAAATGTTAAGATATTCAGTAATTCAAACAGTGTGCCACACTAAAATCCTAGCTAATATTATAAATTAATGCAAATGTGAGTTTGTTTGTTACGCTTTCACGCTAAAACAGCCGAACAGATTTGGATGAAATTTGGCCCATGGGTAGACCATGACCTAAATTAGGATATAGGATATCTTTCTTCCTGATATTATTCCCACGGGATCGAAACCTTGGGGCGCAGCTAGTTATATAATAAATGCGAAACTTTGATCTTTTTTTCTTTTATCTTTTTACTTCATCACGCTGAAACAACTAGAATATTTTTTTAGTTCCTTCCTGTTAATTTCATTATTAAACAGAATACAGATCAAGTTATTGTTCTTGCTTGCCGCTTTCAGATTACTATGGAAGATTTCGTAGAAACATCAGAAAGACTGAAGATAAAAACAGCGTGTGGGTAATTTTTTTTTCATTAGAATAATTAACCTGATTGAAATTATTATTGATCTCTTTTAAAAGACTTATATCTAGTTTATATTATGTTAATTAAAGGTTTAAGTTATGAAAACATTGAGTATCTCAACTACTGTGACTGTTATGGTTTCATTTTAAAAGTTAGATTTTTATAATTAAAGAGTTAATTTAAGAGGGGGGGGGGGGGTTATGAGGTAATATGGTTAATTTTATATCAGATTATCAGTTTTATAAAATTTTGTTTTTGTATTTTATAATACTTTTTTCATGCGTGGTACTTATAATTACTTTTTTTAGTTTAGTAGATCTTTTTCATACTGTTGTTTATTTTGTATCTACTTAGCTTAAGCACACAAAGCAAATAACCCTTTTACTTAAACAATTTTTTGCATTTTCATTGAAATTTTGAATATGTATTTCTTCCTAATATTCTGTTCTATTTAATAAGTGAAAAGATTAACATGTAGGTGGCCTGAATTTCACAAGAAGTTCAAAAATATCATTGAGACAAAGAATGAAAAATATCTAATTTTCAAACCTGTTTTCACCGAAAACCGGGTTTTATGGTAGGAAACCCGAAAAATAAACCGGGTTTTCATTCTGGGCGGTTTTGCATTCCCTACTTGCGGTACAGTCCGAGACAATGGCGAAGTCGGAAGTGTGCGTGTGCCTTTGTGTGTTACGTGCTGGAGCTACTCGTCTTCACGCACATCCTTATTCACGTCGTGTTTGTATATTTGTGTACCACAAGTAAAGCGCGCGTCGCTTCGTGAGCTAAAAATACTGTACCTTAGTTGCTTTTGCCCGCGATTTCGCCTGCGTGGGGTTGGAAATTATCCCCCGGGAACTTACTACCGGGATAAAAAGTATCCTAAGTCCTACTCCAGGTCGTGATTTCCCGTGTGCCATTTTTCATCCAAATCTGTTCAGCCGTTAAGGCCTGGAAAGTTGACAGACAGACAGCCAGACAGACAGTATTTTCGCATTTGTGATATTAAATAATTTATGTGTAGGTACATGAATGCACGTGTAATTGACGGCATATAAGTAAATAACATAGAAACATGTTCAAGAGTAGCAAAGAGTTTATGTCACGAACTGGCGTGATCCCTATCTTGCCACTTCAAGATGACACTGCATGTGATACATTGCGATGTTGCTCATCTCAATTCTGAGAAAATATCGCATGAAACATTAGGCTCAATTCACTTTGCCCCGGAACGGAATGGAAGCAAATTGTAACGAAATTGTGTAAAGTATCGATACTCAACTTTATGTCAATTGGGTAACGTCCAAACTAGATATGAGCCAAAATATTGCTCGCGTGTCTTCCGGAGAATTCTCGCACATTACCGGGACTAATAATGCAAAGTAATGGTATGGTAATGGTAATTATTAATCCATTATACATTACCTTTGGTAATGTTAGTAACATTACCATTGCTAGCAGCTCGTATTATGCTTTGTACAACTTCGTTCCGAAAACATTCTTACATTCCGTTCCGCTGCAATGTAAATTGAGCCTTAGGTAATGTTTAGGACCTAAATGTAAGATTTTATATGATTTAACAGTTATTTAATTAAGGCGGAACAAAATAATAATGGGGGACGCTTAGGATACTTTTAGCCCCATAACCAAAGATACGAGGGCGGGTCAATAAGTCCGTGACTTTTTGAATTTCTGACCTCTTTACTGAAACAGCAACACTGCTCCTGTCAACAGGCATCTGTCAGTTGACTCCTGTCAAAATTTAAACTTGCTGCGTCAGTTAGTTTGTGTTTGACAGCTATTTTTATCAGAATACTCACTAATTTGAGGAGAAAATGGAAAAAAGTGAATTTCGTGTGCTTATTAAGCATTATTTCTTGCGAAAAAAAACCATTACCGAGACCAAGGCTAAGCTTGATAAATACTATGGGGATTCTGCACCATCGATTTCAATGGTAAAAAAGTGGTTTACTGAATTTCGTTGTGGCCGTACAAGCACTGAAGATGCCGAACGTCCTGGACGCCCAGTTGAGGTCTCTACACCCGAAACAATCGAAAAAATTCACGATATGGTGTTGGCCGACCGAAGATTGAAAGTGCGAGAGATTGTGGAAGCCGTAGGGATCTCGCATGGCTCAGTGGTTTCAATTTTGAATGATCACTTGGGCATGAGAAAGCTTTCCGCAAGATGGGTGCCGCGTTTGCTCACAGTCGACCACAAACGCAATCGTGTAACAACTTCACAGGAAGGTTTGGCGTTGTTTAATCGCAATATGGAGGAGTTTTTGCGCCGTTTTGTAACCGTGGACGAAACATGGATCCATCACAACACACCAGAGACCAAACAACAGTCAAAACAGTGGGTTTCTAAGGGTGAATCGGCGTCGAAGAAGGCCAAGGTGGGTTTGTCAGCCAATAAAGTTATGGAGACTGTTTTTTGGGATGCACGCGGGATAATCCACATTGACTACCTTCAAAAGGGAAGAACAATCAATGGGGAATATTATGCCTACTTATTGGACCGATTCAATGACGATTTGAAAAAAAACCGACCTCATTTGGCCAAGAAAAAAGTTCTTTTCCACCAAGACAATGCAAGGGTGCACACATGTGCAGTTGCCATGGCAAAAATCCATGAATTGGGCTATGAATTGCTCCCTCATCCGCCCTATTCTCCAGATTTGGCTCCGAGCGACTACTTCTTGTTCCCAAACCTGAAGAAATGGCTTGGTGGAAAAAGATTTGACTCTAATGATGAAGTCATCTCGCAAACAAAGGCCTATTTTGAGGACCTCGACAAATCATTTTTTTTGGAAGGGATAAAAAAATTGGAGAAGCGTTGGACAAAGTGTATAGAGCTCAAGGGAGACTACGTTGAAAAATAAAATTATTTTTTTATCAAAAAATCTGTGTTTTATTCCAAAAGTCACGGACTTATTGACCCGCCCTCGTATATAATATAGTACAGGCAACCGCCCCTCAGTAGTACAGTACACTTGCACTACGTAAATCGCCCTTACTGCTTCGACATAAAGGCGATGTCAATGTAAAATTGTTACCTAATGTGCGGTTGACTGTACCTAGAAGAAACTCGAAATGGGAAATATATTATATAGCTTCTGCCCACAACTACATCCGCGTGAAGTTTCTAGTTTTAAAATAAAATACGCACATCAAAAATGTCTAAGGAAAAAGCACATTTTTGCTAGTTATTAAAAATCAGGTCATTAATTATATTTTTATAACTCTAAGAGTGGGTTGCACCAAGAGCTCCGTTATAGTTTCCGTCAAAGTTAATTTTAACAGTAACATTAACAATGACCATAGAATTGAACTACCTACTGTTGCACCATCATGTAAAGCGTAAAAGTTAAAGTTAAATGGGTGACATGTGACAAGACGTCTTATTTCCCCAAAATGTACATGGGTAATTTTTTTGGCAAGGACAACACTGCAAGCTTGTTATCATTTCATCACGCTTTCAAAATTAACCAAATTCAAATCTATTGTTTCGGCAGGGTTATTAATTATACGCGTGGTATTTAAATTCTGCTGCAAAATATTATAAGTAGAGAAAGATAAAAGTTAAGTTAAAATATAATAGGAATTTGCTCCACAACTTCAATACAAAGTGAGTAGGTATTGCTTTCATATATTTTTAAATACTGTTTCTTCGGTTCCTCGTTCCTCCTACATAATAAAATACAACGTAAGGTCTTACACACACAACAAAATTATGCGAATTAATGTTAAAATTAATTAAAAGCCTGTGATGTCCTACTGCAGGGCAAAGGCCTCCCTAATCTCTTTCCACTTCTCTCTGTTTAAAGCTGCTAAGGACCAGTTTTTGTTGAAGGAGTCCAGCTCATCTCGCCATCTCCGTCTGGGCCTGCCGCGATGTTGCTTGCCATTAAGAGGGACCCGTTGGGTCGAAAATTTGGCACATTGGTCGTCTGACATGCGGCAGATGTGTCCAGGCCAACTCCATTTTAGTGTGGCAGCTATCCAAGTGACATCAATTATCTTTGTGATGAAACGGATGGTCGTATAGCTAACCCGGTCTGTTAGTTTGTTACTCAGAATACTACGTTCCATAGCTCTCTGGCAAACCTCGAGCGTGGACCTCTGCTGATTTGTCAAAGACCCTGTTTGACCAACATATGTGAGGATGAGAAGTATGCACATGTCAATGAGTCTTCTCTGAGGGAACAAAGGAAGACCGCCCTTCACTAGATCTTTCATGGCCCAATAGCTCTTTCAGGCATTTTTGGTGCGTCTTGGAACTACTTTGTTTTGTCTTGCTTGGAAAGAGACTATTTGACCAAGATTGAGATACTCATCAACGTATTTGACCTCCCCACCCGCCATAGTGATCCTGCGATGCACGCCGGCTGTTCGTCATCAACTTGGTTTTTGACATATTCATCTAAAGTCCGACCTCTAGGTTTGCCGTGCTAAGATCGTCTAGTATCTGAGTCAACTCGGAGGCTGAAGCCGAAAATTAAAATTAATGTTATTATTACTTAAATACCTTTGTTTTATAATACCTATATATTATCCACTACTGCAAAATACCAAATGGGTGAACTTCCAGTTATGTAAAACTATAATCCATCCATATTCTGATGTTTATATGATTAGTTTATTAATAAGAAAACTGACTTATATTTTCAGAGAAAGAAGTGTTCATTTTAGCAAGGCAGAAGTAACTAGATTACAAATCCTTGCCGAAAAACACATTTTTGATGTGCATAAAAACAGACCGCACTAGCACAAACCATAAAAAAACAAGCATGGGAAAACATTTAAAAGGAATTCAATGCCCCACTCGAAAGAAATGATGACACAAACCGTAACTATAGCGCTTAACCGCCCGAAGTTGAGCGGTTAATGTTATAGTTATTTGTGACGTAATTTGAACAATTGTTAAAATGGTGCAACCTGTGTTACGGATAACCGGAGATTTGACGGCGGACATGACATTGGTTATCGTTAAAGTTAGTTGGTGCAACTCACTCTTAAGGATAATTTTTAGTAAATTTCGTCATTTGAAAAGGAGAACAGTTTTTGAATTTCGGTAAAAAAAAAATATCTTCTCTCAAGTCGTATTCCTGCAACGGGTTTGACGCCAAATCAATAAAAATTCTGCCATACTTCTGAGTGGAATCGATACAAAAGAACGTTATTATGCAGAGAAGACGTCATTTGAGCCGAGAAGAAATTATCAGAGCCGTAGGAATGTTGGAAGCTGGTTCTCGGCAACGTGCTGTGGCAATAGCTCTGGGCACTACGCAGTGTTATAAGTTGACTTTGGACACGTCATCGAATCACTGACAGCGTGGCAGAGTGACATTTAGTACGAGCTCGCATCACCACACGCAGACAAGTTCGTTACATACAAATTACTACTCGACGAAATCGTACAATGACCGCGATGATGTTGGTTACGAGGCTTCATAGCTCTTCAGGGATGTTAATAAATAAGCGATCAAACCATAAGAAATCGCTTGCATGAAGTCAATCTCCGTTCCTGAAGGCCGCAACGTGTACCACCTATTGAGCCCCGCAATCGCAGAGCCCGTTTACAATGGGCACGTGAACACAGAAATTGGGCAGAAGATAGTGGCGTCTTGTGTGTTTTTCTGACGAATGTCGCTTTGGTATGAGGCCAGATACTAGACGTACACGGTATTGGAGGACCCCTGGACACCAAGAACCTTTAAAATCATGCCAGGAAGTCCATGCATACAGTGGTGGAACAATCATGATATGGGCGAGTATTTGGATCGGCGGAAGAAACGAACTGATTTGCATCAGAGGCAATCTCAATGCACAGATTTACGCTGAAACGATTGTATCAGATGTTGTTATTCCTTTGCGGACCCAATTTGATGCTTCATTTCTGCTCATGCGTGATAATGCATGTCCACACCCTGCCAGAGTGGTTGCAAACACACTTGCCGCAGCTGATATCAACGTCCTACCATGGCCTGCTATTCGTGGTTATTTTTTTTAAACCACCCAGAAGTTGGAGCCCCGCCGAGCGGGGCTCCGTCGACTGCGCCTGTCATTATTCATAATGCGTGGGCATTATGAGAACGAGACAAAAGTGTTCCGCGATTTAAGGGTGTAGCATCCGTAAATATGCAGATTAACTAGATTAAGTGCACATTGGTGCCGATTCTCTTGTACACCGAACTAAACTATCACAAAAAATCTTTACTTTTGGCTATGAGAATCTTACAGCTATTCTGTAAAAACATAACTCTAAATTTAAAAAATATTTTGACGCAACTAAAATTTAATTTGACAATCGCTATTCCACGTGGTACTTGTTTGCCCTATCACGTGTTTTTTTTTATAGCCCTGCACGCTTGGGGCGCAGCCTCGACGAGTTCTAAATGGAATTTTGATTTTTTTTTATGGAAAATATGAAAAATAAAATACCTACATGTAGAGTATTAGGGGTTTAGGGGCCTTATAAAGGGGGTCGAAAATTTCATTATTTTTGCGATAGGACACACCATTTTAGAGACATAAACAAATTACAATAAAAAAAGATACAGTACTGTTTTTGCATCTGAAGTCGAAGTGTTGTGGTGAATTCTTGACAACTAATTTTATTCCACACCTTTTTAATCGCGATTAAAAATAGCCAGATTAAATTTAAAAAAAAATAAGAAATATACTTGGTTAAGTTGTGTCACCTTAGTCTATTTCAGAATGAGAAATCGTTGTTTGACAGGAATAAATTAAATTTTAGTGATTTTTAGTCTAGTTTAGAGAATTTTGTGACAAGAGAATCGGCACCATTATGTGCTACTTTAAGCAAAACACACTTTAACGTATCGTACCCTTCGATCAATAATAGCACTAGATTCCCGATAAGCGCTTCAAAAACGGCTCGAAAAATAAGAGCACGAATACCTTTGTGCTCTTATTTCAAATTAGTATTGTCCAAACATAGCCAACGTTAAGACGTCAAAATGCCACAGTGCGCGTTCAAATGTTGTATAAATAACCACCGTAACACCAAGATTTTGCAAGGAATATATTTTTTTCGGTAAGTTTGTATCATTATGTATGTGTTTATCATAAAATAAAAATAATTAAATAGTAAATATAAATCATTTAGCAAATATTATGTTTGTTTGATCAATGTTTGTGACAACGCGCCAACTATTGTAACAAACATCGACTGTTCTGGTACAGGGAATGCACGGGGTAGTATTTTTTCATATGTTATTTTTCATCTAAGTTAGATTTCCTCCGGATTGGTTCGAAATCAGACCAATCCGGAGTAAATCTAAATTCAAGAAATGTATTGATGATTCTTATGATTCTAATTATGTAAATACATATTTGTTATGGTCGCGAATCATATTTTGATCAAGATACAACCTTACACTAACCTGCAAGTTGCAAAAACGCAAGAAAATTTGAATTTCGCGGGCTTACTTAGCACATCCCCCTTAAAGAGACCGATTACGATTGTCCAGATACATTATTTATAGCATGCACCTCGTACGCACCTTCAGTCGTGGGTGTTTACCTATTATGCTTCGCAGCTTCATTCTTTGCGATTTACGTTTAACATGGCGTAGTAGCGCCATCTACCGTAGGCCTTGCACGATGGTTTAAAGTTTATGATTTTTCTTTTGACATTTCACTGCGCACTGCTGTCGTAGTGGACCGTTCCGACATTAATCCTCATTCTGTGTTATCGTGCTGTAGCCTTCGCACGTATTCGGTCGCCACTGCGTTTTATTTCATTTTTTCTTTAGGTAGTGAAAATAATATTATAGTTCTAGTAATATGGGAAACAAAAGGAAACACCGAGAAGAGGAGGAATCTAGGATCACAAAGAAGATTAAAAAATTGGAACGGAAGTTACAGCGCCGAAGACGCATTATTTCATCTAATGACAGCGTTAAGTAAAAACAATGTTGTTTATTATAATCGTCGTTGACGTGTTACTATCGCTACCGATTTTAAATCGTCTTTGGCGAATAACCGAATAATTACCGTCAGTTATTCTTCCAAAAATAATATAATCACCGTCGTTGGCGGTTAATATTTCAAATTATAATAACCGTCGTTGGCGGTTAATGCTTGAATCAATTACCGTCGTTGACGGTTATAATATGTGTGTCAAGTTTTAAAATAACAGAATTTTTGATTTGTCACACAGATTCTGAAATTGAAGGGCAAGTTTTGCCCGTGATGTCACCAAGTCCGTCACCAATCAACTACATGAATGAATCCTTAGATATGCCAAGTCTGGTTTCTCCTATTCCACAAACATCAACTAGTTTGGAACATACCAATGCAGAATCTGCAGAAGCTATCATTCCGGAGCCGGGACCGTCCTCTGCTCCCGATTTATGTACCGCAAACGTTCAATTGGAGGATACCCAGCTAGAAGAAGATATACTTCAGATCTTAGGAGAACCACCACAGCCAGACATTGCGCTGGGTAAAAATATTCATAATGATATCGCATCCCGTTGGCAAGATATCTTGATTAAAGGCTTACCTAGAGAAATAAAAGAACCACTTCTCAAAAAATATCTTATTCCGGCTAACTGTAACTTTCTTGTGGCTCCGTTATTAAATCTCAAAGCTAAAGCAGCTACCCCAGATATTCTAGCCAGGAGAGACGTCACTTTGTTACAAAAGCAAAATCAAATTGGCGTCGCATTAGCTGCATTATCTCAGCTCACTGAAATGATTTTACGAAATGAGACTTCTAAGCAAACACTTCTGCAGCCTCTTAGTGATGCTTGCCGCATTCTATGCGACAGCCACTGTATTGAAAGTAGAACCAGACGTAGTATAATTGTGAGTTCTATTAATACCGGTTTACGCGATGCTCTTGCCAACACAAATCGTGACAAGTATTTATTTGGAGAAGATTTAACCGAAAAACTTAGAGCCGCTAAGTTTGTCCAAAAAACAGGAGAATCTCTGCAAAGAACCAATCCTATAGGGCCTACTAGCAAAAGTAGTTCGAACTTCAGGGGCACGCCAAGGAACCGGAATTTAAACTTCAGGGGCCCAATACAAAGGAAACCATCGAACAAAACAAGCGAGTCATCGAGAGGACGACAGCCAGCACGTCAGACGCGCGGTTTCAACTATTCGCGTCAGCCGCCAGGTCCGCCGAAGACGTCTTCACCGACCAGGAGGAATTATCGCAGATAAATACTCAGGTAATGCAATACGCTGTACGTTTGCAATATTTCTATTTACAGTGGTCTAAAATTACAGATGACCCAACCTTACGGTCATGGATTAAGGGATATAAAATCCCATTTACATCCACTCCAAACCGATTTGACAGCCCATGTTCTATGCCTAAATCAGAACAGGAGCATTACGATTATGTTAAAACAATTAAAAAGTTAATTAATGTCAATGCATTTTCTCAATGTTCCCATGAGGAGGGCGAATTCATATCAAGTGTCTTTCTTGTACCTAAGCCAAATGGTGATAAACGCTTTATCCTAAATTTAAAACTTTTAAATAAATTTGTAAAAACTAATCATTTTAAAATGGAGGATTACAGGACAGCCATTAAATTAATAACTAAAAAATGTTACATGGCTTCGGTTGACCTAAAGGACGCATATTTTTTTATTAATGTCGCTAAATGTCACAGAAAATACTTACGTTTTAATTATAATGGAACCCTTTTTGAATTTAATTGCTTACCTTTTGGATTATGCACCGCTCCGTATGTATTCACAAAAATTTTGAAGCCTGTAATGGAGTATTTGCGGTCTAGAAATATGATTTCAGTTGTTTATTTAGACGATATATTTTGTATCGGAAAAGACTTTAAAGACTGTACTGTTAATGTGAAACAAACATGTGCATTTTTTGAAAAAAATGGGTTTATTATAAACAAAGATAAAAGTTGTTTAATACCATGTACTAAGTGCAAGTTTTAAGGTTTTGTTTTCGACTCCCAAAAAATGATTATGGAATTGCCCTCGGATAAGAAAGATAAAATAAAAAGTAATGTTCATCTTTATTTAGACATTCGTAAATGTAAATTACGCGATTTTGCTAGAACAATTGGTCTCTTGGTATCTGCCTGTCCAGCGATACAATATTCTTGGATGCGCACAAAAATATTTGAGCAATTCAAATTTAATGCTTTGTTAAAAAATAATAGTTACAATCAAACAGTTTTATTGCCTAACTTTATTAGGGAAGACTTAAGTTGGTGGTTAAATAATGTGGCTCTTGGTTATTCTAATATTAAAACCAATAAATATATAAAGGAAATTTTCAGCGATGCCTCATCCACGGGATGGGGTGCATATTGTTTTAGTGATGAATCGTACGGTTATTGGAAAGAAAATGAAATGAAATTACACATTAATCAGTTAGAGCTGAAAGCCGCCTTTTTCGGGTTAAAAGTCTTTGCCAGTGATTGTTTTGATTGTGAGTTGTTATTAAGAATCGATAATGTTACAGCCATTTCATGTATTAACCGGATGGGCAGTGTACAATACCCACACCTCAATGAGGAGACTCGTAATATTTGGAAATGGTGTGAAAGGCGACCTATTTTGATTTTCGCATCATATATTAGCACTAAATTTAATCTAGAAGCTGATAGGTTGTCTCGAAGAAAGTTTCAGGATACTGAATGGGAATTGGGAAATGACGCATACGAGGAAATAAAAAACAAGTTGGGATCACCAAATATAGATTTATTTGCCAGCCGTTGTAACTCTAAATGTGAAACTTATGTTACCTGGAAGAATGATCCTGATGCGTGGACTATTGATGCGTTCACCATGTCATGGAAAGATTTAAACTTTTACGCCTTTCCACCATTTTCAATGATTTTAAAAACGATCCAAAAAATCATATCCGATAATGCGGAGGGTATAGTTGTTGTCTCATACTGGCCAACTCAAGCTTGGTTTCCGTTATTTAATAAAATAAGTCAATCTAAAATTATTTACTTTCCACCCGATTGTAATTTGCTAAAATCTCCTTACAGATCAACCCACAGTCTACATCGAACATTAACATTAGTAGTTGTTAATTGGGGTTTCTAGATCAGATCTTACCGAACTGATCTAGAAGCCCCCAATTAACTGTTCTGTTCATCTATTCATACAATATATTAATATTTTTTTAACAACTATTTAAAGTCCAATTATCAACTGTATCACTATTTTTTATCTATTCAACCTAAAATATCACTTTTCATCAGATTAGAATTAAAATGTAATATTTCAACTTGATTCAAATAAAAGAAATTTCATCTTCCGGTATAATCTGGTAGCATATAATGTCTTCTGAATCAGGTATAACTAAATCACGCATTATGTTCCTCACTGTTGATGTGCCGGTGTCCCGACACTTTGGTGAACCTGCTTTCAATTTTTCAGGACAAATCTGCACATCGTTAACTCGGGAGAATGTTAGCTCTCTATTATCACTTTTAAAGAAAAGTTCTTCAATATTTTCCGAATTTAATGCATCATGCATGTTTTGATAGAATAAATCTTCTTGCGTTGTATCTCTGATCTGAGGTTTTGATGAATCTGGGCTCGATTTTTTATGAGCGAGCTGCATATCACGGACAAATATAGCCTCACCATTAGCATTCTGAATAATAATTTTACAAATGCTTTCAGAACTATATTTCACTGAATCTTGCATTGTAGCTAATAGAATGTATTTAATTTATTTTTAAATTGTTTAATTCAGTTTATGATTCAACCTTTATCTACAATTGTAGGAATCGAATGTTGCATAAAAATGACTGTAAGTAATTTATAGTTACTTGTTTAGTAGCTTATTCAGCAGACAATCAATCTATCCTCCTCCACCTTAGAATAATTTTATATTTTTGTTTCTTTAAAAAATAAACTTTTTGATTTGTCAACATAATCTGTTCCTTTTACAGCATTCAAATAAAAGCAATCAGGAAAAAAATTAGCATGTTGCATCCAAGGATCATCGTAATACTCCCAATCTTCGATACCACCCCCACACGAAAAACACATAACTTTATCGTTTAAACCACTTCCACAGTAAAAAAACCCTGCATCAGCCATTTCCATCACCAATCTTCGTTTTGAATCTACTGTAGCCCAATAATGTCTAAATGAACATAATCGCATTTTATATTTATTAAATAATTCATAACGCGGGCTGGAATAATTTTGAATCATTTTATGAGTCTTGATAAGGGTATGTATGAAAGCATAATGAAGTCTTGTATCTGGTGTTGTCATTTTATCAAGATATGCTGCTATCTTTAGAATATTATACTTAGCACAGTTCGTTGTGGTATTCTGTATCTAATATATTTCTTATGAAATAAAACAAGAAAACATTTACTCAAAAACCTTTATTCTCACTATATTGTTATGATATACAGCTATGCAGCTTAATTTCGAACTTATATATTTTCAAGGCAGCCCTTATCTTCTAAATTACTGTTAAAATACTTTCACTATCAATCCACTTTTTTAAACAAGTAACATTTTTTAAAGCACATACATTCGAATGATACACACAGCTAAATATATTATTAGACATTCCATAATCATGAAATAATTTCTGTAAACTAGGACAGTTCTTATCTTCTAAATTATATATTTTATCATGTTTTACAATGTTTCGTAGCCACGACACTTTTTCACATCCTTTAACATAAATGTTTTTATCTTTCAGATAAGGTACAATATATTGCTGTAACTTTAAGTATGGTATAAAACCCTCTCTCCAGAAAAGTTTTCTGTTTCTCTGTATCCAATATACTTGCAATCTTTCTTTTGTTGTGAGATTGTAAAATGGGTATGGTGGTTTGATTAATAATACCATAATTTGATTTCCGCATGCTACTGCTATTTCTTTCACGATGAACTCGTTACTTTCCGTCTTAAACCCTTGCACATCGACTATAGCGTTCATAATAATTTCTTTACAATACCACTTAACGGTTTATATTCGAATAGACGGTCGTTGATGATTAGACAATAGGCAGATGTATTTTCTGGTATATCTTCAGAACTTTCTATTTCCAGTCTTACATCTACAGCCCCAGTTTTCAAGGCTTCGTTCTGTCTTGAGCAATCAATTACAAATAAAGGAGCCTTTTCTTTAAATTCGTCCAAACCAAGCATTGGTTCAGACCGGGTGTTATAATAAGACTGACGAAATTTGGTGAACATTTCATATAATATATAATACTTATCTTCAGAAAACTTCGCATTCACCGATTCGTATGGATAATATTGAGAATTTAAAAAAAGAGTAACATTAGTTAATTTACAATGGTCAAATATTGAGCAGTCTTTACTTTTCATATTTTTTCTATTTGTCTGCAAACCAAAGATCACATACCTTGGTTTTTCGAGTTGTGAAGCAGTTTTAACAACCCAGGAATGTTTTGTAGTTCTAGGTAATAAAGGATATTCGTACAAGTCCCAATTTCTGAAAGCTATTTGAATAGGACGATCTTTTTCTAAATATTTAAGTAAAGTTAGTCTTTCCCGATCTGAAACTTTTATATGAGGCATACGCCATTGCAGTCTCTCTATACTTACTTCAATGGAATCATTATTATCAAGTATAACACTATTAAGATTCGAACCGCTTCTTTTAATTATAAGTTCATGTTTACAGTTAATGATAATTTTATTATAATCTTCCGCAAATCCTAAAACTTTATTCAAAGGTATAAGGGCACTAAAAATACCATCATTATCTTTCACCCCATTCAAATTCCAACCCCAAATAGCAGCAGCCTTACTTTCCCCCTGGCTCATTGACACATATGATTTTAGAGTTGTAGAAATACCTGCATTTTTTATTCGGTCCATCTCTACACCGTTAATTTCATATCGAATGTCTTGAAATAGAAATGATATAATGATTATTGGTAAAATTAACAACCTTTCGTGTTAGTTTTCCTGCTCCATCTTTCGAAATTGTAGTGGCTCGACCTTCAACGTAAATGTAGCTAGCTGAAGGTAATACGTACAAATCTTGCTGATTTATGGGTATACGTATTTCATCATTTTCATTAAAACTGTTGCTATATGGATTATATGTATGAATTTCATAACTCACTACAGAGTTGTCGAATTGTGGTAAATCATTCACTTGAAGAATACTCATAATTTAAATCCTAAAGCTCGAAGGAATAATTTATTATCTTTACTTATTTTTTTTATAGTTCGTATAATATGTCTTCGTCTTTTGAAGGTATGAGAACGAGTAAAACTATTAACTTTGGCAGTTGATTTTATATTGTAAACTATCATTTTTTTATTTTCTCAATATAATTGACATTCACCTCTTGTGACAGATAAAGTCAAAGTGTTCTCGTATGTAGACGGTACGTATCATTTAAACCTTTTTAAGTGATGATTTGATAAAACTTTGCTTTTTCCAAAACTCTTTAAGAAATCTAATGCATAAATGTCCGCAATTGAATAAGTTATTATTTTGCAAATTATTGTAATTATAATTAATATTGTTAGAATCTACATAGCGAACAAATTCTATTGGAGGTTTCAAGTTGCCGTAACTATCAAAGTACTCAACATATTCATTTAAAATTACATAGGCTACCCAATGTGTACCAGAATTTTTAGAATTATCTAAATTTATGATTCCGCACTCTTTAGAAAAGGAAGACTTCGGCAAGGTATCTCTCATGAACACTCCGCGAAAATATGGAACGTTTTTCGTAAAATGTATGATATCTATATTAGTAAGTGCACGATTAGGTAGCCTATGATTTAGTTTTTTTTCTTTAAATTTGTATATATTCCAAGTCCATCCTTGTAACGGTTTAGCCGCAGTCCGTTTCCAATACATACACCTTCCACATTCTTACTATGTCTTTTCATTTCTTCTAAATGCTTCTTTGCAACTCTATATTCATTTATGGTTTTGACGATTCCAGCAATACCGCTTGCAATACTGCCGGCAGCGGACAAACCAGCAAATATTGGTATTAAAGGTAGAACCCCTCCAGACTTAGGAATTGGTATTATACGTGGAATCCTGGCAGATGAATCATGATTCAATTCTCTAGCAGCAGCGTAGGCCAATTCTATTAGTTTTTTCCTACACTTCGGTTTAACTTTTTTAATGTATTTTTTAGTATTGGTTACTAAATTTTTAAAGCTTTTTTTGAGTCCAGCTCCAGAACTTACTTTCGTTAACATTATATTATTAACTAAATTGGCAGCAAGTTTTTCTCCTGTGCTTGCATCGGAAGACAAAGCACGTTTTTTTGCCATTTTTAATAAAATGATATCTGCTTTGTGCCGATCTTTCAAACTTTTCGAATTATTATATGCAATATCGTGATGTTTACAATATTCATCTAACTTGTTTACACCTTTATCACCTCGAGTTAATCTTTCACTTAATTTAGTTCCTGGACCACAGTAATTATATCCTGGCAAATGGATCTCAAATGGTAAATTATTAATTAAATTATTTATAAGTCCTTCTCCTTTCATGTATACAAACAGAATGAGATCAGTATCATAGACCGTGATGTTATATTGACAAACACCTCATGAAACATTGCTATCGTCAATCCAACTATTTTCGCAGGATGATAACCCCAACCATTTCACGAAAACTTTTCTACCTTTTCGTTTTAAAACTTTTTCCACAAGGTAAATATCAGGATGTTTGGTTTTTTGTAATTCTTGATTGTAAAAAGCTCCTAAAATAGGTTGTTGTTTAACATCTTCTAATAAATATGTAACAGGATTTGTGTTTTGAACTTTACTGATCTTGAATATCTCTGTTGACCAATTAGGAGTGTAACCTTTTTCAAAACAACCTTTATGTTTACTTATTCGAACAAAATCGCCTATCTTAAACTTAGGACATTTTGTTTTCGTTCGATTTTGATTGAAATATCTCTGTAGTACTTTAGTTTTATTGCTATGATTTACTTGAGCAGGTGGTAAACCAATTGTTCTATGTATTGTATTATTATAACTAGTAATGGTTTTTGCAAGTGTCCCGTCAGTCCATTTATAATCCCCCTTGAAACTAAATTCCTTGAAAAGCTTACTCTTTATCGTCCTTATTAATCGTTCTACAATTGAAGCCTTTTTAGTCGAATAAGTGCAGTAGTGGTTGATAGAATTGTTTATTAATATTTTTTCAAAACTTTTATTGTAAAATTCTTTTCCAAGATCGGTTTGCAAGTTTCTAGGGATGCGTTTCTCTCTACTCAATAATGTAATAAAAGCTTCAGATACAGCTTCTTTGTTTTTTTGTTTAAGTGGAATAGCCCAAGCGTACTTAGAGAATCCATCAATGATAATTAATATGAATTTGTTGTTGTTGTTGAATTTGGAGAAACTTTGCATATCCATTAAATCAGCTTGCCAAAGATCATCAATATCTTTTAATATTACATGCCTTCGAGGAAAATGTATTCTTGCACTTCTATGAATTTCATTTATAATGTCTCTTTTCACTTTGCTCATTCTCTCAACTGTCACTTCTGAATTACAAAATTATACTGATATTCAGTTTATATAATGAGTCTTTTTATTCTTTTATAACACCCGCTTCTTTCAACTCTTCAATAATTGATAAAATTTCATTGTCAAGATTAGTATTACCTGCAGTTTTAGATGCGATCAAAAGTTTAAGCCTGTCCACTAATTCATTAGGATCATCCCAATAAACAAGCTCGGTATTTTTTTTATATTTTTTAAGATACGGCAGACCAGCACCTCGTTTTTGTTTAGATTTAACTTCTGTAGGTTCTTGTAAGCGTTTACTAGACTCGGGAAATAACGGTTTGATCACTTGTGAATATTTAAGACCCTTATCACCTTTAACTTGGCCTGCAGGGTCAAAGTCTCTTTTATGAGCATTAGTTGTGATGAGTATTTCTTTGTAAACTAGTTTATCTTTTAAATCGACCAAACTTAAATCAGGCTTCTTGCGAAGCAATAATTCTTTAAGGCCAGGTGTTATTTTGTACTGTTTATTAGCTACCCGAATAAAATACACTTTATCAGAGTTCTCACGAGTGGTAGAGAAATTAACTATTGTATTTCCAATCATATGCATATCATTCTCACTACGTACACCAAATGGTATATTCATATCATCGTATATTTCAAAGATATCTTCTTTTTTCAGCGACACATTATTAACTTTTTCTGATTCAGATGTGTTACCTTCTTCGTCTTCTGAATAAAACTTTTCTGATTCCGGTGATTCATGTTTGTACATACCATGTGATTTTTCACGCAAAAACATTTTTGAACCTAAGATACCAGTGTTTTTAGGTTGGTCGTCACAAGTATCTTCATTTTTTATTATAGAAATTTGCTTGTTAGCTGCTATAGCATGAAGAGGGTCAGCAAGAGGTTTAAAAAAATACTTCAGATGAGTGTCAGTACTAAATTCATAATCTTTCATTTGTTTCACCTTTTTCCTTATAGCGTCCGCAGAGTTTATTAATTGATTGGTTATGTTATGGTCCATTATACGACTTGTACGCAGAAGTATTTATGCATTATATTTATGCAGTATTTTTTTTGTTTTCATTTATATTTTATATAACCATTAATCAAAATAAATAAAGTTGTCAAATGACTGTCTATATCTGCCTTTATTTATTTCGCAATCCTTATTAATTGTTAAAAAATCATAAGGATGGATCCAGGTTTTGGAACACATATCTCTGAACTTAGACCACTCCATATCAGAACTAACATGTTCATCATATATATCTTTCATGTTAACTTCATCTTGCTTGAAAATGATCAAAAAGTTAACATTGTCACGTAATAACTGCTTTGGTATTTTAGAATACGTTTGAGATAAATAAAAACAATCTATACTTCTGTGTCTGCCCATTGTGAAATAATTTCGTATGTTAATTTGCTTTTCACAAACCACATCATCAAATATGATAATAGAATTTGGTAATGCCTCATTAGGATGAATAACTTCGTCGTCAAAGTTAAATATAAACAGTTTTACATCGGGCACTCTTTCTAAGATCTGTTTTAGAAAACTATATTTTGGTTGAAAGCTAGTCTTGGAATACAAGTAAACATTTTTAAACTTTAAACCATTTTTGTGAACTAACAAGCTAATCATGACGTTAGTTTTTCCACAATTCGAAGGACCACATATTATACATCTTATATTATTCGGTAGAAGAACACTATGCTTTGCATGTAGCTTATTTTCCTTCACCTCAATATTTTTTACTTCTAACGAAACGGGTTGCTTAATCCACTTCATGTTTGTATCTGTCAGAAAGAAATATGTTCTAGTATTTATAATGCTTATCAGAAACGCTAAGTAATTATGATTCCCATAAGCATACACGTTCGTCCATTATGTTCACAACTAAATAAAATTATCGTACCAGAGGGCCTAGACAAAGTAACATTCGATTAACGATAACGCTAGTAAAAAAGCTAAAATGTATGGGGTTGACATAAGCTATCGAAATGTCACGTGATCATAGGTCAACGAATAAAAATTAGCAAGACAATGTAAACAACATTCGATTATGAAATGAATCGACAGCGTCGAAAGATTAGGTACTTCCACAGAGATGCATAGCCAAGGGACACTTTTTGACAAGCGTTATTGCTAGTTTTTGGAATCATTAGCAAAAGCGATAGCGATTGTAGAAATATAATCGCTCCGAAGCGAATGCCATTTGTCTAGCCCCTCTGTGTAGTTTGACAAAGCTATACAGGTAATGTTTACAAAGGATTAATAATAAAACAGCGAATAGAGTCCAAGTAAATATGTATTAAATAACAATATAATAATTCAATGTAATTAATTAAATAAAGTAAGTTTAAATTGAAAAGTGGATTATACTGCGCTTACTAATATGTATTACTTAATTACTGTAATATTGTATTTATTTAAAATATTGTGGCACAATGCCCCCATGGTAATGTATCTACTTGATTTGGTAGTATCTGTCTCTTGTCATCACTATTATTGATAACTACTTTATCTACCTCTTGAGAAAACAATACGTGTTTTATTGATTTAATAGTATTCATTTTGCATTTAAATTTTTTGTCACTCATTAATGCTTTATTATAATTATATAAACGTAATCGCTTTGTTACATACTTGGTTACACCCTTAGCTTTCTTGATTTCTCCGTTTAAACTGTTTATGCAGTAAAGCTTAGCTCTAAGCCCAGTGAATTCAGTAATAATATCACCCCCAAGCTCATCTTTAAATAGGCCAGGAATTTGTGCGTTGACTCTAGGCATATGATAGCTATTGTTAACATCAAAATTACTAGTATCAAATTTCAGTATTTCTTCTTTCATATCTTGATATATATCTGGAGTCTTAATAAAATAAAGCAAACTGTCTGTATCTGTATAGCAAAGCCTTGCTTTATTTTTATATTTATTATTGATATAGTCATAGTGAAATTTGTACAAATGCTGTTTTGCATATTCAAGAACCGTAAAGCCAATATATATCGGCCTGTCAAGAATTATTTTGTCTGGACTTAAATGAACAGCAACAAAGTTTTCTGAAAAAATGGTAATATTTTTTAAGTTAGGTTTCGCAATTAATTTCGCAGCACCGAGGCTTTTGTTTGTTTTGTTGTCTGTATCATTCCATGTCATCACTAATTTAATGTTAACTTGTTTTCGTCTGTTTTCAATAGTTTTTCCAAATACAGCATTGTTAAATAGTTTAAATAAGTTTTTTTCAAACGGCGAAGATGAAGCTTGACGTAATTGAGTATTTAAGTCAATATATTTCTGTAAAAACTTTTCTTGCCTAAATGTTAGTATACGGTGAATCTTTTTTAGAACAAGCCCGTTTTTTATACATTCTTTTAAATGAACGTAATGTATGACATATTTACATTTATCATATAAGTTTGCAATCAATTTTGGGTTTTTGCTCCCCGGAGGAGTAAATTTTTCTGCTGCAAAAGGTAAATCACGATGAGCTTTATGTAAGTAGTCTGGATAAACCAAATCAACTTCTAAGATGTACCCGTAATCGGAGTCATCTGGTATGCTTGTTATATTAATTGTACATATTTCTTTAGGTGACAAAAATCGGAAACCAGATATTGGTATTTTCTTTGTCATCGCGTAACCATACAGATTATTGCAGTCAAGATATATCAAGTAAGTCGATGCTTTAGAAACATCAAAATTAGGTAAATATTTATTATTAGCTTTTGCATTACGAAGAGAGCACTGTGCTAATCCTCCACGTATACCTTTTTCTAAAAGCTCGTAAATCTCTATATCATTGATTAATTCTAACTGAACCTTTGTAAATAACAACATCGCATCCCAGCTCAAGCTGGGTGCGGAGATGTAATAAGCTGGATCAAGGTTATAATGTCGTAAACAAGTACCCCTAAATTTTTCAAATATATCACACAGTAACAACACATCCGTTTTTAAATACAAATCTGTATAATCACCAAGAGATTTAATTCTAAAAACTTGCCATATTTTTTGTGCATGTCTATATTCATCATCGGTTATATGTTCACATTTTAAACTATTGTAAAAACATTCTTTGGGGGGAAGATGTTGTTGATCGTATTTAGAAAAAGAATCCATATAATCGTAAGGATAAATGCCTTTTTGATGCAATAATTTCACCAAATTTGTTTCATGGAATTCATTTGATAAATTAATAAAGTCATTATCACTTAAAGTTTTAGATAACACATCCAAACTAGTGTTAAGGAACTGGAAAGAATCAATAAATTTTATTTGAACAGGGTGTGATATATTATTGTTTTTAATAATTTTAGTAACAGACATGTACTTTTCTTTAGTTTTCGGTATTATTTTAAAATCACCTTCATATTTTGCTAACTCTTTGATAAATAGATGACAATCATAACCTGCCAAGTTATGGAAAAATACCGGCACGAATGGGCACACCCGGTACATTAAATTGCAATGGGAGTGTGCAGCACCTCGATATTGTGATGTTACATGATCATGGTCTCTCACCTTGTCATCGAATAATAACTGTTTACATATATGACATATAGTGGCATTATTAAAGTTATTTGCTTGATCTACCGTTAAGGGTAACATAGGTTGTTTATTTGATAATATATTACAAATTTCTTCTACATCCCTTAGCAAATTTCGAACAAATATTTCAACACAATCTAGTCCCCTATATGTAACATATTTATTTAAATGACGATCATGTGAGCAACAAATATAATAACCAAAACTAGAAGGTTCGTGAACTTTGTACATACGAGTACTCTGTGTTATAAATTCGTTATGGTTTAATAGAATACTTTCAAAGTCTGCATATATAACGAAGTTAACTTTTTGTTGCCTTTCATAATTTTTAAATTGTAGAATAGTATTTTTGTCTGGTAGAGTAGTTAATATTTTGTTACACATATGTGAGTTGTACTTTACTTCACTTGTGAAACATTGTAAACATAAATCACATAAATACATTTTACCTTTATGATGAGTGATTTGCCGTTTAACCAGTCGTAAAAGACTTTTGATTAAGCAATAGTGACTCTTGCCATTTTTCTCAAAATACAACAAGTTCACATGATTGCGCTTTTTTGAATTAGTCGCATATAAAGGACCAGTTACAATGTTTTTGTCTAGTCCATAAATATTAACACTAATGTCAGAATTTTTCTTTTCAAAATTTCTAATATCAGTGTATGATGGTGGAAACGTCATATTATCTATATTCAGCACTGTGGAGTAATGCGGGTAGGAATTCGTTCTGCAAACATTACTCTTTTGTGGAAATAATGCTGCCACAATACTCCACAGGAAACAGTGATCATCGTTGTTCTGTATATTAATACAACTTTTTGAATGTTTCACTACACTCGGTAACTCTAAATACGAGCCACCTCTCAATGGATTGTATTTGTTAATATTAATCTCTAGATGACTCATGAAGAGACAAGTCCAACCAGATTCACAATGTTTAAATTCAGATAGTTTTCTTTGAAATGTATGTATAACATTTAAATATAATTCATTAATATCAGTACTGTGATGTATTGATACATACTTTGTATTAAATGATTTCAGCTCTTGCTCTCCTGACTTTGGTAGAATAAAGTAAGCGAAAAGTTCGAAGTTCACTTTAATACAAATATGTTTTACAGTACAAACACTAATTAGTTTTATGATATGTTCTTGATTATCCATAAGGAACGCCTCTGGTGTGAGGTACTCTTCTGATGGATTAAGTCGGTATGTAATTATTCTATTTTTAAACGCCGTAGCAATTATATCTACATTCTCAAATTCAGATTTTAATAGGCAATTCGATTTATGAAAATTCGTTCTCAAGTGATATTGAAATTCGTTTTTAGGTATTTCAATTTGACAGTACATACAATTCAATAAATTATTAGATCTTGCGATGGAGGGGTGTGTAACTGTAAACAAAGACACAACATAAACATTAATTATATGTATTTATTCTAAATAAAACTTATATTTAACAATACAAAATTATAATCAAATGCAAGTCAATAAATTACCTAGGTAATGAATACGTTAATATTCGATCAATAGCTAGGTAACTACAAGTATAATTAATAAGTAATAGGTAATTAGTAAGTAAGATACACAAAAATAAAGGAATATCGTTAATGCACTATCCTGAATGCAGGCGTCCTTCCTGGTTAAGAAAGTTTTACTTTTCTATCATTCTGAATAATCAGAACGTCAGAGGTAACCAAACCTTAACGAAAGCCTTAATTCAGGATAATGTAATAGTAGCATAAGAAACAAAAATAACACACAATAACACAACACACCATAATTAAACAAGTATATTTTTACCAGTAATTATTTCTAAATGGTCAGTAATAATTACTGATAAAGGTAGGAGGGCAATTGCGGAACTCTTTCCGGGTTGCAGTAATAAAGTTAGTTAGGTGTTGCCACGCGTCTGTGTTTTGGTCGGTACGATTTTTGACGCAGACAATTGCGTGACGCCATCTATTCAGCGGTTGCACCTTCTTTATTTCGTCACAACTATAAACTTTCAACTCTACATAGTGTGTCCCCTGTTTACAATCGAACGTTTGACGCGAATGCCCATTGGCGAGTCTTCTACTAATGGAGGATTGTAGCTGTGGAATAGGTTTACCGGGGGCTGAAGGCTGTCCCACAGCGTCGTCGTCACTGTCGCTCCCGAATATATCATGAACCGTTGCTCTCTTCGGAGCGATTGGCTTGATAATTGGCTTCTTCTTACCCCATGATGAAGACTGCGGACACATAGGGGCAGGGCTCGCTCGTGATGTACTCGGTGCCGGCAGTGAGCACGACGGGGAGTCCGCTCGTTTCCTTTTTTTTGACCTCTTCTCAGGTTCACGCAGCTGAACTTCGTCGTCGGATGGGAACAACGCTTCAGCATTTACTTGATGGGACCTGAAAAAAAAAAAAAAAGTTAAAGTTTCAATCAATAAAGGGAGGCTTGCAATCATTATGTTTACTTATTCTATTCTGTAACTTATTGTGATGAAAGAACTACAATGTGAAAACTAACAACAATAGAAAACAAGGAAACTAAATTATATTAGGTAGGTAATCATAATGATTGTAACGAAAAACCAAACGAGTGTTACTATAATGAGCCTCATTTTTAAATTAGAGTTAGTAAATAGAATATCGTAACCGTTTAACCGTTTCGTTTTCACTGAATTAATTAGATATAATAACCAATCAGCTTGACATAAACCACTCCGATACAACATCACTAAGATGCGACTTTACACATCCGAATGAATAGAACATCGTCTTATTAATATACTACATTATAACAAAGAAAAAAATATGTATTAATAATTATGACTTACATTTTTTTAACGGTGTAGTCCTCGATGTTGATATTGGCCGGCAGAGATATGTAATGACGCTCCAGATGTCCACGTCCCGATTTAAATACCATCAAATCTACGTCATTTTTTACCCATAAAAGGAAAGTAAGACTTACTAAAAATCCTGAGTCAAATTTGTCCGTATTTGGAAAATGCTTACCTAGCGCTAACATAATTAAGTAGTTCAATTCTCAACCTTAAACATACGTAATAAAGATTTGCCGCAGCAAGAAAACGCACATACTAGTCTTATACCCTGACTTTACTTGTGCATTAATATCATGATAAATGTATGAGAAAATTGTCAACGAACAAACATACATTTGGATCTCTGATATTAGTATTGAATTATTGTAAACAATGCAGCGGCGGCGCCGGGCAGTCGGGAGAGTCTTGTTACATCTAACCATTTATGCAAAGTTTGGGAATGATATAAAAAAATATTTGATTTTCAACCTTAAAAACATGTTTAAAAAAAATATATAAGTTGTGAAATAAAGATAAAAAAATCAAATCAAATCGAATTCTCAGTCAGGTAGCAGGGTGAATATAAGTAACTGTTATGTCGGTAAGAAAATATTTTTATTATTGTTCAGAAATTGTTAAATGATTTATTTTACGTTACTTTTATGAATCTCATAGAAGGTAGGTCTTAATATTAATAATAGAATATTATTTTATACATTTTGTGAGATTAAATACTAAAGGCATGAATGATATTATGGAGGACTGCATACCAGAAAATCAATGTATCATGCTATAATTATTATGAGATAATAGAGTACCTATGTAATTACTTAATTTATTTTTATTTATTTTTACTTTTACAGGATAATCAAGATCTATTCATTTTCCCTGCTATGGAACCTCGGCTAGTGCAAAACGAGGTTGGTGAAGAATCGTCGAGGCGTTTGAATCTGAAGAGAAGGTCCAATGATGGAACGCATTACAGTTTTGTGAAGCGGCCTTTAAAAGGATTAAAGATAATTCGCATCGAAATCTACGATGCAAAAGATTTTGTCGATTGCGAGGAAAGTTCATGCAAATGCAAAGCCGATTTGTGCGTACAACATGTTGTTAAACATACCATGATGGACGGTATATACCAATCAACCAAGGACCTCATAGTTAGGATCCAGGAGAATTTGGAAAGTGTTTTTTAATGAATAGATAGTTCGTGAATATTTACTTACATAATACATATAGGTACTATATGATTATAATAATATAAGACGCCTTACTATGTACGTGTAAATAGTATGTACCTACTTCATAGTCATAGATAGAGTATTTACTACTTATACTAATTTGTGTAACATTACATTAAAAGCTAATTAAAAAAAAGCATTTTTATTTAGTGGATACTAGCTATTGATTATTATTATTATGTAATATACCTATACTGCGTCGGGACATAGCGGGTTCGATTCCCAATCAGGGCAAACCTATCTAAACTTGTACCATCTTATATAGATATTGAAGAAAAAAATTGCTTAATACTCAAACATTCTAATCAGTAGGTACATGATTTAATTACAAAGTTGAATGCATGTATACATATTCTGCTGGTAATGAAAGAATGCAGCCATCTTCCATATTAACAACACAAGATCATGTTCACAGTTTCACGTATAACACAAAGCCAAGCGCCACACACGATATTAACATTACTACGTATTAGTGTCTGGTCTATAGTATAAAACATACCGATCACTGCATGATTCATTCATTCAATTCACATTCAGCATCGTAACCGTAGCAACACCTTTGTTTGTACTTAAATAGATGTTAAAAATTATAAATATATTGTATGAATAGATGAACAGAACAGTTAATTGGGGGCTTCTAGATCAGTTCGGTAAGATCTGATCTAGAAACCCCAATTAACAACTACTAACATTAGCTGCCGCGAGATTATCCGGCAGACTCTATTAAACAAATTTCTATCACCAAGATCAGTGGAAATAATGTTACCATCCTTGTCAAGTAACACTTATAAACAATACGAAGGCTGCATAAAAGCCTGGATTATTTACTGTCAAAAACATAATTATGATCACACGTCTGCATCAATACCGATAGTTATTCATTTTCTAACAGAGGTATTTGACAAGGGTGCGAAGTATGGGACAATTAACTCGTATAAATCCGCTTTATCTTTATTGTTAGGTCATCATGTAGGAAAGACTAAAACGTTTCATGAAGGGTGTTTTCAAATTAAGGCCAACAAACCCAAAGTACAATATTACTTGGGATCCTGACATTGTCTTAAACTTCTTAGCCCAAAAATGGCCTAATGAAAACCTTGATTTGAGAACTCTTCCCAAGAAAACTGTAACATTAATTGCGCTTGTGACCGCACATCGTGTACAAACCTTATCTCTAATTAAAATTAACAATATAATTACAAATCCCAATGAAATTATTATTAAAATTCCCGATAGAATAAAGACAACTAAATTAAATTCATTTCAACCAATCTTAAGATTTCCATTTTATAATACACTTCCAGAAATCTGCCCAGCTAGATGTTTACAGGCATATCTGAATAAAACTAAGGTATTACGTAAAAATAACAATAATAGTTTATTTCTAAGTTTCAAAAAACCACATTCAAACATAACTTCTTAAACTATTAGTCATTGGTTAAAGGACACGCTACTAGAAAGTGGCGTAGACACTTCAATATTTAGCGCGCACAGTACACGACATGCAGCCACATCAAAGGCAAATAAATTAGGAGTAAGCATAG
Organism: Griposia aprilina; assembly: GCA_916610205.1. Lineage (NCBI taxonomy): Eukaryota > Metazoa > Arthropoda > Insecta > Lepidoptera > Noctuidae > Griposia > Griposia aprilina. The sequence continues at coordinate 20,542,624 of OU744298.1, forward strand.
ATGTGATTAAAAAGACTGCTGGATGGACTGATTCGTCATCAGCTTTTGCTCGCTTCTACAATAAAGAAGTTTTAAATCATAATCAGTTCGCTGAATCATTGCTTGATTCTTCCCAAATATAATGTAATTACTGTAGGTGTTTAAAAACAGTTATACACAGGTTCATAATTATTACGCAAATGTACATTTTGGTTAATAAATAAAACAAGAATTGATTTTGAATGATTGTACAACATGCCCCTTTATTTTACTTTCATACGAATACTTACCTTAATTATATCCGGAGTAAAAGCAAAGTTCAAACCTACAAGCATTAAACATTGCTTTTTGTATTTATTTTAGAACCGTTGCTATAAACATCCTACACCATGTTAAACGTAAATCGCAAAGAATGAAGCTGCGAAGCATAATTGAAAATAAAACGAACTTACCAAGTGAAGTTCGATCCCAATTATGCGAGCAGCTTCATTCGACGCGATTTACCAACTCCCACCCTACTTTTATGTTAATTATCAATTCAATAATGAACCCCATCCCAATAATGTTCTAACGATTCTAAAATAAATAAGTATATAACCTTTTAACAAAATGAGGATTAATGTCGGAACGGTCCACTACGACAGCAGTGCGCAGTGATGGGGTGAAATGTCAAAAGAAAAATCATAAACTTTAAACCATCGTGCAAGGCCTACGGTAGATGGCGCTACTACACCATGTTAAACGTAAATCGCGTCGAATGAAGCTGCTCGCATAATTGGGATCGAACTTCACTTGGTAAGTTCGTTTAATCTTCAAATATACTCTTATTTGCAGTTTAATTTAAATGAAAAAAATATTTGATTTAAAACAAATATTTATTATAACTTCTAAATCGCCTACATGAGTAGACTCACCCATTTTTTATACGGTTTTTTATGACCCAACCCGCAAATAATTAATAGCAATGTCTTATAAAAAATAACTATAGTACTAATTTAGTCCTAATACTTTTTTAAATCGTTTTTAAATAATTGCTACCATACAAAACAAACCTTCGCCTAAATAAATATTTTCTGCATCTCCACGTCTTTCAATACTTACTGTGTTCTGAGCATTGAAATGTCATAACCAAGAACTACGTCTAGTTTCAAAATTGAGTAAGCATGAAATTGTCAACAAAATTTTATTAACCTTATTGCTTAGGATTTAAATTTCATTTTAGAATAAATATTTTTGTACTTATTATAAAAATGACTTTTTATTTATTGCTTTTACATTTCTCCGATGACAGAAGGACTTAGATGTAAATATTTTGCAATTGTAATTAAACTTTATGCTTGAGTGTTATGGTTTTTAATGAACTGATGTTGTTAATATTATAAAACCTTTGTCTATATTTCGTAGTATGAAATGTGAATGTTTATGTTCGTGGCCACTTCAGCGACTTGTTTTTGTTCCTGATCCTGTATCTAGTGGTATTATTGATCGAAAATCGTACCCGATAATTTGCAAATTACCTAGTTAATGCGCATATATTCCGTATTCTAACGGTAATATATACATTTTTATTTAATTTTAATAGGGCAATAAAATATATATATTTTTAAATACCTTGATCCCTAGACACTATTGATGTATGTATATCCTATAGTTGTGCCCCCTTACTTCGTTTTCGCTTAGCGTTCTTATTGCCTTTTTTTTTTGCTCCACACTTGAGCGTCGTACCGTGATGTTATATAGCTTAAAACCTTCCTCAAGAATTGGGCTATCAAATGCAAACAGTTTTTTTTTCAAATCCGAGTGGCAGTTCCAGAGATAAACGCGTTCAAACAAACAAACAAACTCTTCAGCTTCATTATTAGTATAAAAGATTATTAGTAGAAGATTCCAATTAATTAATTACTGGGCTTTACTGAATATTGCTTCTGCCGTAATAAACATCTAAATAGCGAAAAATCCTTGAGACAGCCTTTTAGTTCCAGGTATTAACAATAGAAGACTGATTCTGAGTTGAAAGGATTTTTTTGACTATTTTATATTTAAATTCATGCTGGAGCAAGTATGAATCTAGATTTAAATCTATATTTGGGAGAGGACAATTTGCATTTGTATAAAATGCGAGAATTTTTAATTAAGATGACATGCTTGAAAAACTTTTTAGAATAGGTACTTGTTTTGACGAGATCCTACTTAGTTCCAATTAATGTTGGCGTTTGTCCCAAAAGTTATTTATCAACGTTCATTATTCTAAAATCTGTAGCTCTTTCGCTGGCGTCCCTAAAACTTGTAATTAAGTACTTTGCTTCAGTTTTGCCTCGTCATTGACGACCAACTTTCTTCACAAAGAACTTATAATGTCCTGGGTAAAAGACTGATTGCACTTCAAATGCTTCAAGTCTTGCTTAAATTTTTATTAATGACCCATGCATCCACGGTGCTAATAAATCGTTCATTTTGGGTAGAAAAAGCATTTTATGTAAGGGAAAAGTTTTTTGTGATTTCTGACTTTTCTAGTGCTTAGACCTCATTTGGTCTGATAAAGTTATTGATCATTTTAAGAAACAGGATCGTTTGGCATTAAAAAAGTGTTTTGTGATAATTTGCCATTTTCTTGCCGACTATATTTTTTTTTTCTAAATCTTTGGAAGCAAATATTTTTTTTTTCAAAAAGTTAAGGACCGTCCACTAAGACTGTTTTCATGTAGCTGCCCTATCTCAAAAATCCAACCTGTAGGTATACTGTTTGTAAGCATATATTATTTACGATTGAATAGCTATAATAATTTACATATATTGGCATTTCAATGTTTTTGCATGTAGACTTTTCATTGCTACCTCTGTTTTCATAACCTTAATGTAACAAAAGAGGCACGCAACAAATGGCATGAGCGGGATTCTGGTTTTGTACAGTTTATATTCACTAGATGGCGCTATACATTTACGTCACGTTTCTGAGTCGCGGTGTTAAGATTCTCCGCCGTTGAACGACGCTCGCACATTTCAGTAAAATAATCATACTTACCTGGCATAGGGGATACCGTGATCATGAAGGCGGTTCCCCCAGGGCGAGGCTTTCCCATTGCACTGCGGTTGGGTTGACCCCTGCGATTATCCCTAATGTGGATAACTCGGATGCGTTATTTTTGGTAGTGGGGACTGCGTACGCGCCGTCCCCTCGGAATTCTCTTGACTCTATGAATAATAGTTAATAATAAATACTCTTCTAATAATTATAGTTACACCTGTGTCAATGACTAGTGAAATGTTTTATTTAGTTTATCCCCAAAAGAAAAGAAAGTTACTCTTATTATTCCTTAGGACAGGTATAGCGAACCTATGGCACGCGGGCCATTGGCGGCAAGTAACAAAATAATTTGGGCACTGCATAAATTGAAGAATTTAGGTGCCTATGTCTCAGTTACAAACATAAAAACCTGAGCTCGGCCGGCTACGATAGGCGCTTCGATTTCAGCTATAGTGCCGCGTAAATGCAAGGGAAAATGTGAACCGAATATAAATTATTTGTCTTAAAATACTCTTGGTCTTAATATCTTGTTTGTAACAGCAGAAGTCGCGCTAATTTGTTATTTTATTTAAATAAATATAAAGCGGTAAATGTTAAGATGACTGAATCGGTAAAGGTTTATATCTGTTTACGATTAAAGAGTATTATTCTGAAACTATTTAGTTTTTTTCTTCAGTAGAATAGAACCTATTTATTTCTATTGTACGTTTGGAAACCTGCAGGGTTCTAACACGAGCACCGTTTTAGCGACGGAAGAGTAGACAAAAATGACGTTCCGTGTAGTCATTTGGAATATTTTTTACTGTCATTAGCATGGCGATTACAAAATAAAATTGTCTTCATTACCTAAGACAACGAGTCAGTTGTTGTGTGATTTTGACAGTTTGGGATAGTAAACTTTGCTGTGAAATAGTCTACATAAAAAGGACATAAAAAAAGATCGTTAGAAACGAAAGACAAAATGACATATTGTAGAAGGATTTCTACGATGCGATGTCATAAATAGAGAAAATCAATGTCACTTTGTATAGAAAAAGTTGTGTCTATTCTTCGTAGAAATAGAAAGCGTCATGCTAAGCCTGCTGCGGGGTAATTGCGTAAAACACTTACAATGGCCATTACCTTTCATTTTGACAATTCATCAACATTGATTGCGTCATTTTCCTTCAAAAACCTTCTGCTTGTGATTGAGAGTCTGTTACGATATTAGGGTGCTGGGCAGTCTACTCCACCCTTCAACGCAAACCTTGGTGGAGGCATGAGTTATTTTAAAGTATCATTTATTACTATTTAATACATAGTACTTACCTAACGTAAGCAAATCTGTAAGGTTATTTAACTTTTAGATTAATTAATTATGAAAGTAGATACTTAAACATTTTAGGTAGGGGGAAAAGTTCTTTAGTATTTTATATACAAATTCAAGACTAAGAGCTCGTGTGGCAACCAAATATCCGTAATAGGCCGATCAGAGCGAGCTGCATTTTTAACATCAAAATTCCCGGACTGAAAACGCTTGAACCAACTTTGTGCTACTCTTACTGACACTGTGTTAAGTCCATAAACGTCACATATGGTTTTCGTGATTTGAATCGCATTTTTCCCCTTTTTTGTAATAAAACATCAAAACTTTTTTTTCACTCATTTTGGCGGACATAAAAACAATAGAAAAATGGCCGGAAAACTTTTTACTCTTTATTTTTCATTTTTAAATGTGATCTATCTAATGGTATCAAAATCAGCCCGATACAAAAAGTACAGCCAAAGCGATTTTACTATAACTTTATGCCTATAAAATAGGAAAAAACTTTTACCCCGACTTATTATTTTAAACTTTATACACCGATTGAATCACAGAACAGATAAATATCTGTTATACTTAATTGCGAAGGTCTTGAGTTCGTAACAGGACTCGGTGCCCTGTGTGGATTTTCTAAAATAGCTGACCACTCGCTTTCGTTTACTCTCGTGCAGCCCTATCAAGACTGGTAGTATTTAGCTTTGCCTAAGCGATAAATATGATGTGCAATACATAAAAAAAATAACTAATATACTATACACAAACCTAATAATATATACATATATGACGGAGAAGGTATGTCTCTCTCGTTAGTATTAGCCATATTTTAACTACTGTGGGCATACTTTCGGTAATGTTGGTTACTGCACAATAGAAAAACAGTTTGCAGTTCAAATCAAATTATAATTTACGAACAAATTAATCATACTAGCGAATCACACACTGTAGGTACACGACACAACTATACGGAACGCGTGACAGTTCCTAGAGTGGAGGTACTGATCTCCTCGAAAGCAGAATGGTAAGTGTCCACTCGTCCCATCAGCGCTCCTTCATCAGCCAGGCTCTCTCATAGCACGAAGTTAGCCGAGAATGCACTTCATCGCGACGGTGCTGCCACCTCCCGAAACTCGTGCTGCGCTTCGTTTAGTGTCCATACTAATGACCATCTCCGACACGGGCATTCTGCTTGCACACGTCCTCGTGTGTATTCTGTAACAAGGAAAACATAGCACAGTACATACCGTTCGGTCATTCCTGACACCAAGCTATAGTACTAAATAGAGATCGAAAATGAAATGAGAATAGTTTTGTTTTAATTTGACTTGAGCGATCCATTAATCATCCTTAGAGCATCACGAAACACAAAGCAGGAATATTATTCGTAGCCTGTGGCTTTCGCTAAGCCACTTCAACAAACCTCACGTCTGTTTCACTGAATTGCCCTGAATTCCGAGTCCCACGGACTCTATAGTCTCTACAAGCCCCGACCTCCGCCGAACCACCTGCGCACCGCGCATCCACGGGCTAATAAAAGCAGCTACCGACTACTAACGGACTACGGCTACGAAATGGCTACTGGTACGGTACGACCAGCCGAACTAAGATTCACCAATATCACTCGACTCGGCCAATTCTGACCATTTACGGTTTCCAACTTTGAAATCACAAAACTATCCTTAATCTTTGTTTTAACGAAACAATTCTTCCAAATAAATTAACTAAACAAACTTTGATTAATCATAGCAAAAATCATCAACCAGAGCCATGTACCATCGTTATCCACATTAACAATCGCCTTTTTCACCTAGAACCTAAGACACCCGGAAACCCACACACAGGTAAACAACTCTAACGCCACGGCAGCCATAACCAACCAGCAATCGCATTGCTCTCACACATCCAGCGCATGGATCAAAACACTTTACTACGGCCGATAGAGAACCCCTACTCGCATGCTTTCCATAACTTATGCTTGCTGTTCTGATCACCATTGTGATCACTTTCTACTCCGACTGATACATGACCTACTGGCATCTTACGGAACCTATCTTGAGTGTACTGCTAAGTACGGTTAGAATTTAAAGCCTTTTAACGTATAGCGATCACCATCCAAAACTTCCGCTACCTTAAACGGACCTCTAAACTTTCGATCTAACTTAGTCTGATTTCGCTAATGATTAGGCTATATAAGACTTCTTCTGTTCTGAAAACAAGTGTTTAACCAATACCAGTCAATGCAGCAACGTTATTATCTCGTTTGCGACTTAATTGGGCTGCACAACTCTCCTTTACTAATGAAAATTCGGCACCAGAATCGTAAACAAAACAATACAGATCACCTTTATGTTCTAACGTGCCTGAGGATAGTTGTACGACGCAAACATCCACTCGCCGTTCACTGTTTGCAGCAGTCCACCATCCGCTTGCATGCACTGTTCGTGCGCCGGACCGCGACATGTCCTGGTTTCCCACACTTGAAGCACACGAAGGGCTTCGGTGACGGCTGCGAGGCTGCTTGGCTCGATTCTTAAAGTCACTCCAACTTGTTTCTTGGTATGCTATTTGCGATAGTGTTGGGTTTGCATACGTGGTAGTTGTTCTTATATACGGGATCGGGATACGTCAAACTCAAACGCTGGTTAGAGACACTGTTTATTCAATATGGCGCTGGCGCACCGGCGGCGGCGCGTCACATTTCAAAGGTATTTGTTCATACAGCCTATGCCCAACACAACAGATAGCCACGTTGATGCTTTTTGAGCGCCTTACTAATGGCCACAACAAGTTGACCACCTTGCAGTGAGTTTTCAACAAAACACGAATCAGCTCAGCACGATGATCACACATCCGTATTTTTCAAACTCAAACTCAAATCAAACTCAAAGCATTTTTTTCAATTAAACCATTTACAGGCACTTTAGAATTGTCAAAGAGTCGGTCAGCTAGTCAGAAAGTTGAAGCTAGTTGCCCATTCCAAAACGTAGATCTCTATGGAGAAGAACGAGCAAGAAACTCCAAGAACACTCTTTTTAAATCAAGATATTACAAAATCGTTGGTACATTATTCTTGTAGCTTCTATATGTGAGAACAATGTAAATAAAATAAAATGTATCTTAAAAAAGACATCAAAATATAAGAATAATAAAAATAAGCCGTGGCAGTTAAGAGATGACGAGTCTCAACTGACGGCGCCCGTTCACGAACATGACGCGTGGATCAGCACCATCCAGCTCAACCATTTTGTAGGGAACCGAATGATCCAACACACGTGCCACCAACAGTGAGACATTTAAGTGAGCATGACATAGTCTCAACTGCCATGCTGCCCAGTCAACATACATAATAATGATATAATAAACGAATCCATGGTACTCACATTTACAAAATTGAAAAAATGCTTCTAAATTATACAAAACTATACTTTGAGCGATGAATAATATTTTACTACCAAAAGAAAAGACCATTATTAAAATATCTAGTGGAGTATTCAATATTAAAACATATTTTATAAAAATAAAAAATAATTAAACAAACATTAAGTTCGCAATGTCAGAAAAAAATAAAATAAAAGGGAAAGTAAAAAAGTAGTATCTCTTCCAAACAATAAAATTTTAACCAGTGCGCCCAAGTGGCTGTGGAGCAGGACCAGCATTAAGCCAAGCATTTTTATCTACGATGTAATCATTGAACTTATACTCGTAATATGCTTATCTACACAGTGTGCGTTTAATGCATGTTTTAAATTTCTTCTCATTTAGTTGAAGAATATCGAGTGGTATTTTATTATAACATTTTACACAGTACCCCATAAAAGAAGTATGTACTTTAGACAACCTGAAACGTGGTTGATCAAATTTTTTCCTATTTTTAGTGTTGAAATTATGCCTGTCACATATCTTACTAAAAAGATGTAGATTTTTTCGAACATACATAATGTTTTCATAATAGGTTGGGGAAAAAGTTTCTTCGCATTTTTTAAGAAAATTCAAAACATTTTTTAATATAGTTTATTTACATTTAACTAAAGTATGTAGGTACCATTTTGTTCGATAACTTTTTGCCATCTTGTAGGTAGGGACATGATCCCATTGCTATAGAAATTTTGCGAATTCTGATCAAAATACCGCGAAATGTGGTTTTGGCAGTCCTCTCGTGATGTTAACCTGACACTGCCTAAAGAATTCTGAAGAGACCGAAACAGGTGGAAATCTGAAGGTGCAAGGTCAGGACTATACGGCGGATGCATTAACACCTCCCAGCCAAACTATCTTAATTTTTGCTGAGTGGCTAAAGATGTGTGAGGTCTAGCAGTATCATGATGAAAAACCACACCCCTTCTGTTGATTAATTCCGGCCTCTTTCTCTCAACTTCTTGCTTTAATCTCATCAGTTGTTCGCAGTAGAGTTCAGAATCGATGGTCCTGCCTGGTGGTAACAGCTCATAATGAATAATGCCCTTCCAATCCCACCACACACACAGCATCACCTTGTTGCGAGTTAACCCGGGTTTTGCCACAGTCTGTGAAGCCTGACCGGCCTTTGACCACGACCTTTTTCGCACGTTCTTGTCGTACGTGATCCACTTTTCATCACCAGTTATCAGTTCAGTTCTTCAAAAATGGTTCGGTTTCATTACGTCGTAATAAAGAATCACAAATGAGTACACAGTTCATTAGGTTTCTTTCAGTGAGCTCGTGAGGTACCCAAATATCGAGCTTTTTTGTGTACCCAGTTTTTTTCAAATGTGCCAAAACTGTTTTGTGGTCAATTCCCAGTTCTTCTGCTACGTCGTAACTACTGATATGCCGATCTTGCTCCACTTTTTCAAAAATAGCGACGTGCATCTTTGACATCAAAATTTCCGGATTGAAAACGATTAAACCAAATTTGTGCTACTCTCACAGACACTGCACTAGGTCCATATACATCGCAAATTTTATTCGCGGCTTGCTTTGCATTTTTACCTTTTTTGTAATAAAATTTTAAAATGTATCGAATTTCTTCATTAGATTCACTCATCTTGACAGTACGAAAAACAAATGAAAATCAAACATTTTCCTAATTTGAATTTATGTTCTTTAAAATTTAAACTTTCAATGATACCAAAACCATCCAGATACAAATAGTATAGACAAAGAGATTTTATTACAAGTTCATACATACTATAATGCGAAAAGACTTTTTCCCCAACCTAATATTAGGTCTTTACCTATGAAATTGCCGTTCTGCAGTACTGGCCATTTCAAATCAAAATAATTTTTGTTTGGCTAAGAATTCTAATTTCAAATTAATTTTATTTTAAAAACATGGATTTTTTTTTCTAAAAGTAGTCATTTCTTTATTGATTAGTGTTACATTTTCATCGCATTTCAATCTTTTTCGTCATCATGGATACGTTAAAAATTCGAGTAATTATGGAATATGAGTACCGTCGTGGCAGCAACGCGGCACAAGCGGCACGCAACATCAACGACGTTTACGGAGCTAACACTACAAACCAACGCACCACCTGTTATTGGTTTGCTCGCTTCCGTTCTGGAAATTTCGACCTGAAAAATGAACCTCGCGGTCGTCCGAAGACTTTGGTCGACAATGACGAATTAAAGGCGATTGTGGAAGCTGATGATACACAATCTACGGCTGAATTAGCAGCAGCTTTCGACGTTAGCGTCAAAACAATATTGGTCCATTTGCGTCAAATTGGCAAGGTAAAAAAGCTTGACAAATGGGTGCCCCACGAACTCAATGATCGCCAGCGCGAAGTACGCGTCGAGACGTGCCTTGCACTGCTCAACAGACACACAAATGAAGGAATTTTGAACCGCATTGTTACCTGCGATGAAAAATGGATTCTGTTTGATAACCGTAAGCGCTCAGCAAGTTGGTTGGATCCTGGTTCAGCACCTAAACAATGCCCTAAACGAAAACTTACCCCTAGAAAAGTGATGGTCACTGTTTGGTGGTCTAGCGCCGGTGTGATTCATCACAGCTTCTTACCAAACGGGGTGAGCATTACTGCAGATGTGTACTGTGAAGAACTGAACACAATGATGGAGAAGCTGGCGCATCTCCAACCAGCATTGGTCAATCGCTCGTCTCCGCTGCTCCTGCACGACAACGCGCGACCTCATACTGCACAGCAGACGGTCTCCAAGTTGCAAGAACTGGGGTTGGAAGCTCTCCGTCATCCGCCCTACTCACCAGACCTTGCGCCTACAGACTACTACTTTTTCCAGAATTTGGATAACTTCTTGGCGGGAAAAAAATTTAATACCCGAGAGGCAGTACAAAATGCCTTTGAAGGATTTGTTGCCTCCCGTCCAGCTGATTTCTTTAAGAAGGGCATCAATAAACTGCCACTGCGATGGCAAAGATGCATTGATTGCATGGGTGATTACTTCGATTAATACAAATAAAAAATTCATGAAAAAAATTCGTTTAAATTTTTTCATACAAAACGGCAATTTCATAGGTAAAGACCTATTATATATATTGATAAGGCACCGTCATGATGTTAATTTTTATAAACAGTTCCCTTAGAGATTCGCATTTGTGGAGGTTGTAGATGGCTCTGACAGCCCTCTTTTGCAGAATAAAGATAGAATCAATATCTGCAGCCCGTCCCCACAGCAGAATACCGTAAGACATGATGCTATGAAAGTAACTAAAATATACTAGTTTCGCGGTATCCACATCTGTTAATTGACGGATTTTCCAAACAGCGTAAGCGGCTGAGCTGAGCCGCCCTGCAAGTAATGTTAAGTGAGGACCTCACTGTAGCCTTGAATCAAGCGTGATCCCCAGGAAAACCGTTTTTTCGACGAATTCTAGTATCTCCTTATTCAATACAACGTGACATTTACTACTTCTAACATTCGGTAACGCGAATCTTATGCATTTAGTTTTCTTTTCATTTAATACCAAATTATTTACAGTAAACCAATTAGGAACCTTAAGCATAGCGTTATTTCGCTGGACCAACACGAATCCCACTTCCGATGACGGAGAAGGTATGTCTCTCTCGTTATTGTTAGTCATATTTTAACTAATGATAAATGATAAATGATAAATGATAAATGATTTTATTTCTGTAAATAGGTTTGTACAAACACTTTTACACGTCAATGATATTTTAAAACTAGATGAGGTCGGAATGTTTGTTATTGCGCAATAGAAAACCGTTTGCAGTTCAAATCAAATTATAATTTACGAACAAATTAATCACACTAGCGAATCACACACTGTAGGTACACGATACAACTATATGGAACGCGTGACAGTTCCTAGGGTGGAGGTACTGATCTCCTCGAAGGCAGAATGGTAATTGTCCACTCGTGCCATCAGCGCTCCTCCATCAGTCAGGCTCTGTTATAGCACGAAGTTAGCCGAGAATGCCCTTCATCGCGACGGTGCTGCCACCTCCCGGAACTCGTGCTGCGCTTAGTTTAGTGTCCATACTAATGACCGTCTCCAACATATATATATACATAATTATACACCCAATTAAACTCATCTAATAATTTTTAATAACATTGAATTACTGCTTAGTCCTCTTCCTCTCTCCTAATTTTTCTGTGCCCGACAGGGTCCATATTGATCTTTTACTTTGTTGGACCATCTATGTAATACATATGGAATCCCTGACTGTTTATTTATGTAAAAGATCTTTAATAATTATACTAACGCGCAGTTAGTCATCATGAGACATTTAATACGGCCGATAAACGTCTGGAGTTCCATTATGTTAACGAAATGTCCATAGAAGCCGTTTGCATAATAGTAGAAGCAGTACCTGTCACCAGATCATCTGCTAACTCATTAATTATTTTCATTAGCCACTTCCTACCCTGACCTACTAACGGTGAATCAATCAGTGAATATGTGGCGGCCTCTACAATGCCACATGTGAACTACGCATCACATTGACGTCACGCAAAACCCTGCATCGCGCAAGCAAAGTTTACCGCGGGACTATTACTACTATACATTTATTCAAAACAACATCAAAGTCAATTTCAATCATAACTTCGGAAAACTTAACTGTCAAATTAGTACGGTAAGATGTTTCTAATTCCTGACTACGTATATCACACAAAACTCGTAATGATGACATTTGAGTGCACTGCAATTGCTTCGTCACAGATTAGAAATCAAGGAAATAGTTGAGTCACTCTCTATAAGTACGTTAACAAGCACCACCTGAATTATTGAAGTCGTAATATCATTTTATAACTCTCAAACTCGAAATGATGGCTTTTGAGCTCACAGTAAATGCTTCGTGACAGATTCAGAAACCAAGAAAGTATGTAGTTGAGCTACTATCTATAAGTATGTCAACAACGCAGAGCACTACTGTGGCCGTAATTACGTTGTTTTGACCTGTTAACATTTTCGTGACAAAAAATTACATTGGATTTGCCAGATAACTCTGCGCGCTGTTTGGCACAGCAATCTACAAGATATTTTTTTTTTAACCGACTTAAAAAACGAGGAGGTTATCAATTCGGATGCCTGTTTTTTTTTTTTTATGTATGTTCGGGCTTAACTCCGTCATATATAGACGGATTTGCAAAATTATTTTTTTGTTTGAAAGGATATACTCTCGAGGTGGTCCTATTGTCACCAAGTCAGAATCTGATGAAGGGATCCCATGGAAATCGAGGGAAATCTTCAAATTTTACAGGCACGCCCATAGCGATTTGGGTATTTTTTATAGTAACTCGTGCGTTTGCTCTCGGAAAGCTCCATTCGATGAAGTGGAACTGATAATGAAGACCAGAGGTGGCCACCGGAACTACTCAATTATAAGTATCTCACGGGTTACGATTCGATTACTTTAATATGTTTGCTAAGCAATTTATGCTCGTCACAATGAATATGGTGAAATGGTGCTGATAGTGGCTTCACCATTAGTCAAAGTCAAAGTCAAAGTCAAAGTAATTTATTTGTCGAACATAGGTAATATGGTACATGGTATAAAATTTGTGTTGTATCACTATGTTTTGCCTTGCAAGGCGTACAAATTAGGTGTAAAGGATTAAAAAAAAAAAAACAAAAAAAAAAAGAAAACTACAAACTAAATAAAACGGTTTCAAACAAGTAACATCGTAAACAAGATAGAATAACATGTGGATCGGACATTTTTTATTTTATGCTTCTATCATCGAAAAACTCATTGATAGAGTAGTAAGCCTTTTCAATCAAGAATTTCTTAAGTTGCGATTTAAAATGGTTTATGTTGGTCATGCTCTTTAAAGTTTTTGGTAGTTTATTGTAAATCTTTGGACCCATGCCAAGACAACTCTTTGAGAAAAGTGCAGTATTGTGTTTTTTTGATTTTAGTGTGCTTTGGTGACGTCTAGTATTAAGTTTATCAAATTTAGACAGATTCTCCTTAACAAATATAGAAATTTCATAAATATAGAGGGATGGAAGCGTAAGTATTTTTAAACTAACGAAAAATGGTTTGCAACTTTCGGTGGTTTTTAACAAACATATGGCTCGAAGACATTGTTTGTGGGCTTTAAATGCCATATCTCTGTCGGTAGAGTTGCCCCAAAATATTATGCCGTAACGAAGAGTTGTGGAGACATATGCATGATATGCAGTAAGGACAGTATTACGATTTGCAACCTTATTCAAATTGTGTAAAGCATAGCAAAATTGATGAATTTTCTTTATCATTATCTCTATGTGTGTTTTCCATGTCATGTTTTCGTCTAGCCAAATACCTAGAAATTTGGTTCGTTCCGTTTTAATAATCTTATTTTGGTCATAATTAATGTCAAGAATTTTAGGATTAGTTCTTTGTTTAAATGTCATTATTTGAGTTTTATTAAAATTAATCTGTAAGTTATTATTATTTAGCCATTGAATTATTAGACTTAAGCTACTGTTTATGTCATTTTCATATGAGTCACTATTTTTACCAGAAAATACTATAGTGCAGTCATCAGCAAATAGGGTCATAGGATGTGGTATGGTTTTTGGAAGGTCATTTATATAGCATAAAAATAATAAAGGGCCAAGCACACTTCCCTGAGGCACACCATAGTAAATTTGTCTCTCTCTCGATTGGTAATTAATTTCAGTTTTAGTTTGAACATCGACTGCTGAAATACTAGTTAGCTGTTTTCTGCCAGTAAGATATGACTTTAGTAAGTTAAAAGCTTTGCCCCTAATGCCATATTTATATAGCTTATTTAAAAGGATTCCATGGTCAACGAAATCGAAAGCCTTAGTCATATCCATAAATAAGGCTGTTACAGGTATTTTTTGGTCCATATTAGTAACTATTTCATTAATCAATTCATAAATAGCCATGTTTATGTTTTTACACTTTCTAAAACCATATTGCTCTTTAGTTAAAATGCCATTTTTTTCAAGAAACATGTATATACTGTTATAAATAACCTTTTCAATTATTTTGGAAAATATAGAAAGAAGAGCAATGGGTCTGTAGTTTTGTATATTTTGAGGATCATCCTTTTTATGCAGTGGTTTTATTACGGTCAATTTTAAGTGTTCGGGAAAAACACCATGTTCTATACAAAGGTTAGTAATATAGCTAAAAACCGGTGAAATTTCAACAGCTACGCTTTTTATTATCTTAGTCTCAATGTCGTCAAAGCCAGAGCTATTCGTGTTTTTCAGAGTCGTAATTATGTTATAAATGTCAATTGGTGCTGTGGGTGATAAGAATAATGAATTAATGTTTGTATTTGTTACTGTTATTTTATGGTCAGAATTGTTTGTTGGCTGTATTTGGTCAATAAAATGATTATTAAATAGTTCTACAATGTCAGGTGGATTTGTTACGTATTTATTGTCAATGAGGAGTTTATAAGGACAGTTCCTTGGAATGTTATTTTTTGATGAGTTTATAACCCTCCAGGTTGCTTTAGTTTTATTTACAGCGTTATTGATAAAATGGCTATTTTGCGATTTTTGGGTCAATTTGATAATTGTTTTTAAACGTTTGGAATAGGAATTATATCTTTGTTTATTGACTACATTCGGATGCCGCCTGAAGTGCCATAGCATCTCACGTTTACGTTTAGAGCACAGTTTAATGCCTTTTGTGATCCATTTCTGTGGTTTAGTAGTAACATTTTTTATTTTCTTTACAGGGAAACACAGATCGTAAAATAATTTGAATAGGCTATGAAATTCTTTAAATGCATTGTTTGGATCTTTGCAGCTATAAATACTATTAAAACTAAGACTTTGGAGAGCCTCTTTAAATTTTTTGATATTTTCCTGGCAAAAATCGCGTTTATAAGAGAACCAGTGTGTGATCGTGCAGGTCTTTTTGACGGGACATTTTATAATTTGAGCTGTATGGTCAGAGACGGCTAGCTCCATTACCTCACAGACACTTCCTCTTACATTGTGTATAATATTGTCGATGCATGTACCGCTATCTAGCCGGGTTGGTTCACGCACACCTAATTTCATATTAAAACTATGTAAGAGATTTTGAAATTGAATTGACATTTTCGTGTTTTTTAAAATATCGATGTTAAAGTCTCCGCAAATCAGCACCTTTTTTTTGGAATTGAGACATATTTTCCTTAAGATTCCATCAAAGTTATAAAAAAATGAAGTTAAAGAGTCGATATTATTCTTAGGAGATCTATAAATACAGACTATAATTATTTGATGTTCGATTAAATCAATTGCACAAGATTCTAAGATACAAGAACTGCAATATTCTTTTAAGTCGAGAATTTTATACGGATGATTATTATTTACTAAGATACATGAGCCACCTCTCCGGGACTTTCTTGCATAGAAGGTAGCGAGAGTATAATTTGGAATACAAAGATTGCAATGGTCCTCTTCTGTCATATTGTGTTCTGTAATACAAAGTACATCCACATGTTTACCAAGGCTAGCAAGATCATTTAAATGTAAGCTTAATAAGTCCGATTTACTTATTAAACCGTTTGTGTTTTGATGAATAACATGAATATGGTTATACAAGAAAAAAATTTTGATTGTTCACAGTTTCTGGAGTAACTATTTTATGAGAGACATTGTTTATATTATTAGAATTGGAAAAACAATTATGAAAGGTCTTGTCAATATCATATTTTACATTGCAAAAAATATTGTTCATACCAGTATTATTAATCACACCATTTAACTTAGAAAACATTGTATAATCACAGGGTAGATCGTAATTAGAGTCATATAGAAATGCATAATTGTGTATCTGAATGTCATTGTATAACAGGTTATTGAACAATTCTACTCTTAAGTTGTACATATTAGAGTAATAGCTGTATTTATACGTAGGTAAACATATTATAATATTTGTGTTATTGACAGCTACAAGTGTTTCACGCAAGTTAATAATTAGATCATGATAGTTGTTTGTTGTGCTAAAGTCCTCTTCGCCGATGAGAATTATGCAGTAATCATCAGTCGTAAAAGTAGTCAATTTTTTATCGATGTCGCTGACGAGACGCCTGATCCCACAATATGGTTTGAGGTAGTGACATATATTATAGTTCTGGAATGTTGTTTCTGCTATTGATAAAATCTTGTTTGTCTTATTAGAACTCAGAATACACAATTTATGTTTTTGTGGTTGTTTATTATTAACTACCTCCATATTTGGTTTAACGGCGTGCGATGGACTATTTTGTATTGTATTATTCTGTTTCGTAACTAAAGTATTAACATGTTTTGGAGTTAAAGTTCGCTCAAGTTAGCTCAAGTTCTTTTGGTTCTTACCAGGAGAACTCCTCACCAATTAACTTCCCTGCATCGGGAAAAGGAATATTTGGTAAAAGGTGATGAGTAGTTGACATTAGGCTATTGTAACTTAGATAAATTAATAGCTTACTCACTAAAAAGTGAAAAACAAAAACTTTTTTCCAAATAAATTCAACCAACTTCAAAAAAAAAACACTACAAACTGAAAAATAACTTTAATTTCGGAAGTCGGTGGCAAAAAACTAAAATACAGATCCAAAGACACCGACTTCCGAAATTAAAGTTACTTTTCAGTTTGTATTGTTTTTTTTTTTGAAGTTTAAGTTTTTTTTTACAAAAAAAACCTGGTTGCTTGTATTGCCGCTAGTAGCCTTGTACTCGAAGCATTTGCTATTTGCTTATGGCCAAAACATTTATAATGAAAACATTGAACTTTTGTGTTCGCGTATTTCTATTAGATTAATTTTGACGAAAACCACTGCGTTTACAAACCTGAGTAGGTTTCACGTATACCGACAAGAAGTTGACTGAACTATCGGACATTAATTTGGCATTAGTACCGGCTGCATGAATTTGAGTATCATTAATACCACATGTAACAGCAGCCGTGACCAGCTCGTCACTTAATCCTCGATGATTCGAAATCGTAACAAAGAACATCTAGTATATTCTGCCTATGTCAGTTAGTTATCGTAAATTGTTTTCATAACGTTGACCAAAATGTTTGCAATAAGTAACTGAACTGGACACAATGTTTTAAATTCCTGCTTAAAATTAGACCTGCTATGATCCTTGCTAACACACTGGTTTAGTCATGGCTTTGCATCACCTTTCAAGCAATGACCAATTCGTGCTAAACACTCGCGTTCATCCCACCGATTTATTGAACGCACATGATCTACCTCACTACACCACAAATCGAAACTATGCATGGACGGATCAAAGTTGGATATAAAAACATGGTTAGATCATACGGGAATAACATTGATTGCGCTTATATGCTTCGGTTACTTCGCTCACAACCATCTCGGCGTTGGGATGCGTCCCGCTAGAACAGGACGCCGACGTCAAATCCACCCTCGCATCGCATAACTCAGCCACGGATGGTACAGCTGGTTCCACCAATAGCGTTCCGCAATAGTGTGCCGCCACTTTCACTCGCATGGTCTTTGAATCAGCGAAGAAATTGCGAAATTGTGTTGAATTTTTGAATTGAAGGAATTGCGTGCTGTCTGCAGCGTCAGCGTCACGTGATGCCTCGACGGTAGTGGCTCCCGAAGCATGTTTCCACACTGGTAACAGGTGCCTCGGTAGCCGCTGGAGCTGGCATCAGCGTGTAGTTTCTCGTGCATGAATACGACAACATACAGGCATTTGGAGGCAACCATTCCTCTAATGCGTTCAAGCGATCAAGAATTTTATTTATTTATTTCCAATACAACTAAACAGGTTGCCCCAAATCGGTAGCGTGGTCTTAAACAATATTTTTTTTCATTATAGCTTATCACTTGTAAAATAATTTTTGTGAACTCATTCAGAGAACAGGTAAATAAATCCACCGTTTCCGCGATTTCGCTAAGTGTATGCAAGGCGCGTGTCAAAGGTGCTTTACCCAGCAGGTTGGTCCAGCTGCAAGGTAACGCCAGTAACCACGGTCTTCGTCGCATCGCCGCGATACATAACTATCCGGCATGTTCAGACACACATCCCTTAGCACACCCGGGTTAGAGATCTTTCCACGCAATAATTTAAAGGGTTGCGTCTAGGGCTGTCCCGACGCTCATAGGAACTCTCACGGCGCCTTCGCGGACTTTCTAATCTGTCAAACCTATCACAGCGACGCGTAGAAGACCTGCTACGCGTTTCGCGATGACCGTCTCGACGCCTCATACGAACATCGCGACTGCTATGCGACTTATTATGGTGGTCGCGAGAATGAAATACGCTTATGTGAATTTTGAAATTTTCACGCGGTGGGCACTCGTGACCGGACATGATTACAACAGCAGACACTACACTACGTAAAATTATTGATTACTTGCGACGATAACCTCAACCAAATGCAATAAGGATAACTAACACGTGGTTATTTACTTAAAAACGTGCACGAACTTATTTAAAAACGTGTTTTGAATTACTTTAAAATGAAACATTATTAACAGCAAATATAGAGGGCGAACGATCAAAGTTACGTGTATTTAAGCCTATCCCACTTTTGATCTTAAGGATCAGAACTCATTTTTTTTTAAGAAAGCAATTCTACCTAGAAGTATTTATTTAAAGAGAAAAGAATATAATATAAATTACAATAACGTGAAACCGTTAGACACCGAAATAATTGAAATCTACAATAGTTCCTAATACACGTCCGTCGCCTCCGAGCTCCGGAGCAAAAGTGACCGATCGAGGTGCGTGAGCGCCGCTCTTTTTTTTTTTTTTTTTTTCCTAATTGGCAGCTCGTAGTTGTGACCACTAAGGTCCTGGCTACTTAACCGGGCAAACCTGTGGGTGCCTTAAGCTACTAACTTAAAGCCTCCAGCCAGGGGCGAACAATACTTAAATTTAGGTGACCGCACGCTAGGGGCACCCCCTGTGGGGTACGAACCTCGGCTTAGGGCGTCACTGAGGGGAGGGCAGCAAGATGGGACAGGCTGGATCTAAATTATATTATTATTATACTGGGGAATTTAAAGCTACAGGCTCAGCTACGGCGCGGGCTGGCGCGTCGTCGAGCAAGGGTCGGGGGGGGGGGGGACAATTACGTCGGGAGCGTCGCGTAGGACCTCGGCGGCGAGGTCGGAACGATGGCGGTCTGTGTTTGTGCACTGTACTGGTGGCCCTACTGCTCTCCTGGAGGAGGGTTATGGGGTCATCGGGGTCGGTCAGGGCATGCCTTGGACGGCGGGTACGACTAATGCGGGAGGGGGCATATCTGGCAGCCTCGACAACCAGAGGGTTGCGATGTGAGGCCGCGGAGTCGAAGAAGCGCTTGGAAATGCGCTTCATGAACTGACGGATAGTGGGGATTTTAAGGTCGAGATGGAGGATCTCGTTCCGAACGAACCAAGGGGAGCCGGTTGCCCTACGGAGGAACCGGTTTTAGAGGGTCTGCATCCTATGGATGTGGTGGGGTTTCGAGTGTGCGAAAACCACACTCGCGTAGGTCATGATGGGACGAATGCACGCTGTGTAGATGCGCAATTTGCACTTGAGTGACAATTTGCTGCGTGCATTCAATAGGGAGTGGAGTCTACCGAGAGCGAAAGCGGCGCGCGAACGCGCCTGCTTTATGTGCTCGCCGAAAGAGAGTCTATGGTCCAGAGTGACACCCAAGTATTTGGCTCGCTTCTCCCAAGGGATAGGCTTGCCGAACATGGTGATCGGACGGGGAGGGGTGGGGTTGAGTCTCGGTTTCGAAAATAGAACCGCTTGACTCTTATCGGGATTGACTTCGATTCTCCACTTCCTAAACCAGTCACCGAGTTGGTTGACTGTGGTTTGGAGAGTGCGAGATATCGCGTCGGGGCTTACGCCGGTGTAGTAAATGGCCGTATCGTCTGCGAACAGAGCCAACTGAGCCCTTTTACTCTTGGGGATATCGCTGGTGAAAAGCGTAAAAATGAGAGGGGCGAGCACGGAGCCCTGAGGGACTCCGGCGCGAATGGGACGGGGGGAGGATAGCGCTCCTTCGATGCGGAATCGGAAGGTGCGGTTCGACAAAAAGTCTCGCAGGATGAGCACGAGACGATCTGGCACTTTAAGTTGGTATAGCTTATATAATAAGCCATTGTGCCAGACTTTGTCGAACGCTTTCGCTATATCGAAGAAAACAGCACCCGTCAACGAACCACGTTGGAAGCCAACGCTTATGTGTTCGACGATACGGTGGACCTGTTGGACGCACGAGTGTTGGGTTCGGAAACCGAACTGCTCGTTGGGAATGAGACCTTTCGACTCGGCATAGTCTCTGAGACGCTTATAAATAAGCCTCTCATAGATCTTGCCGATGACATTGAGGAGGCTGATGGGGCGGTAGCTGGAGGGAGCGGATTTAGGCTTGCCCGGCTTGGGAATGCCGATGACAGTGGCCTGTTTCCACGCTTGGGGGAAGATGTTATTGCTCATGGCACCATTGAAGATGGTGGTCATTAGCATGATCAGGTGGGCAGGGAACAGTTGGAACACCTTATTGGTCATTCCATCAGAACCGGGGGCTTTACGGGGCTTAAGGCCCTTTATGAGCTCTTGCACTTCGTCGGGGGTGACGGGAGGCAGAGGGCACTCGGGGTCTTCTACGGGGGGGAGGGAGGCTCTCCTTTCGACTTCGGCGTCGACCTCAGAGAGGTGAGCTTGGTCTACAGGTTGAGAGCTGGGCGAACATTGGGCCTCAAGACTGTCGGCTAGGCACTCGGCCTTGTCGACATCATCGAAAGCGATGGTATTGTCTGGGCGGATCAAGGGGGGCATAGGGACTACTTCTCGGGATTTGAGTTTCCTCTGAAGCTCCCAGAATGCTAGGTGGGTAGGCTCAAGTTCGCTCAGCAACTCATCCCAGCCCGTTTCCCGATGCTCCGCTACACGTGTCCTTACAGCTCGCTGTAAGTAGCGCATATGGGCTCGGTTCGCGTCGCAGGGAAAGTTGCTGTACGCACGGACAGCCGCGTTCTTCTCAGTCATCAGTTCACGTACATCGTCCGGCAACTTCCAGCGACGGTCGTCCGTCGCTGGAACTTCCCTTGAACAATCGTTCAGGACTGATTGTACGTGTCCAGTGAATGAGTCGATCGCGGCCGTCGTGTCAGCGATAGAGTCGAAGAGGTCGGGGATGGAGTCTAGGTGGGGGGACGTGTTGGATTTCAGGCGTTCGCTTACTTTCCTCTAGTCCGTTACCACTTTTGTGGAGGGGGGTTGGTCGGGGTCGGGGAGGCCTACGCGAGGGGCTAGCTTAAGCACAACTGGTCGGTGGTCAGATGATAGTTCGTGTATCACCTCTATAGAATCCAACCGTAGGTTGATATTCTTTAAAAGTGATACATCGAGCACGTCAGGGGTATGGTCAACCGAGTGGGGGAAATGAGTGGGAGTCATCGGGGCGATGACATCGAAATTTAGAGGGGTGCAGAGGTCGAACAAGTGTCTCCCTCGGGTAGAGATTCTGGTACTATTCCAGGCGTGATGTTTGGCGTTGAGATCCCCCGCTATGATAACGGAGTCACTCAGGCCGAGGAGTAAGGTCAGGTCGTCAGTCAAGAGTTGGAAGTTCTCTGAATGGCTCGTAGGGGGGAGGTAGACCGATACCAAGGTGATCGGTTGGTGGCCTGTCATGCCTAGCCGGCAGATAGAGACTTCTAGTCGTGAGAGGGGGGGCGGGTCCAAGGGGATGCAGTAGAGGGATTTTCTGTAGTAAATGAGGGTGCCACCCTTGTGACACCGAGTCCTGTCGTTTCGAACAATCCGATAGTTCGCTATCGACGGCGTTCGCATGTGGGGTTTTAGAAAAGTCTCCTGTACGAGGAGGACATCGATCTGGTGGTCGCGGAGGAAGGTACCGATTTCGTCGCGCTGACCTTGGATGCCATTGGCATTGAAATAACCTAACTTTAGGGATCGGGGTTTTAAACGCGAGAGGATTCCGTTATCCATTAGTGGGATTGGGAGAGTTCACGAATGACTGTAGCGCGTGCGTAATGTCCGGGTACGCGTTATATATGCACTGAATGGCATAAAGGTTACCGGCATTTCTGGCGGCAACGATTTCATTGGCCATTTGACGGGCGCGAGGGGTGAGGAAGGCAGTGAATGTGCCTGAGATCACGTTGAACGGATCCATGGGGTTGGGGCCTACAGCCACGGGTGTGGTTGAGGAAGGAACGGGCGCGACTGGGGCGGGGGTGGTGGCTTTAGGAGCCGGGGGGTTAGTAGCGAGGGGCGCGGGTGCGCGCGCGGGCGCGGGCGCGGGTGCGGGCGCGGCCGCGAGCGCGTGTGCGCGAATGCGGGGGTCCATCTGATGAGCGATGAGGGGCGGAGGGGGGGGTTGGTTGCGTACCAGGGGCGGGAAGGCCTGTTGGTGCTGGGATAAATTCCAAGCGTTGGGTCTCTGGGGACTCAGACGCTTGGGAAGTTGGGTGGAGGGGGCTTCCCTTCCCTGACGAGCGTCCGTACGCTTCGCCAGTTTGGGATTCGTTGCCTTAGGGGCTTTGGGGCAGCCACGGTAGTTGGCTGGATGCCCGGAGAGGCCACACAGCACACAGCTGGGTGGTTCCGTGCATAGGGTACGGTCCTTTGGGCGGGAGCACTCGGAAGTGCCATGCCCACCCAGGCACTTGACGCACCTGGGTGTGGCATGGCAATTCTTTTGGGAGTGACCGTATAGTTGGCAGCGGTGACACTGGCCAACTATTCCAGTCTTGCGGGGCTTCTGGATATCGAATCCAGTGAGATGACATAGGGACTTGATCTTGAAGATCGGGTGGTATCCTTCGACGGGGGGGCATACAACAAGGACCATGTTGTATGGCTCGCCGCCTCGGGCACGGTGCATGCGGTGCACCTCGGCTACTGGGATGCCTTGTGAGACAAGGTCTTCCTTAAGGTCGGAGGTGGCGATCTCCTTTGGGATCCTATTGATAACCACGCGGGTCTGACGGTCCTCGGGGAGGGAGTAAGTGTGAAAAGACACACCTCGTGCTCTGAGGAGCTTAGTAAGTTCCCTATAATCGTTAGATTTAGGGACTTGGACTTTAATGCCCTGCTCGGTTGAACGGGCACTGGTGAAGCCGATCCTGAGATCGACGCACCATTTGGACACTTCAGTCTATTTAGCTTTGTCTTGGATGAAGACAGGGGGGGGGGTGGGGGTCTTTTTGGGGTTGCTTTCAAGTAAAGCATTGAGAGCCGGGGGGGGGCTTAACGCGGGGGGGGGGGGCCGGTCGTGATGGCGACGACGGGGGTCGGAGTCGCAAGGGTGGGCGGGGGGGTGACCGATTGGTCCCTAAGTTTATTTGCCTGTGAAGAGGCGAAGTTCTTTTTCCTCTTGGAGGAAGAGGTGACGGTCTGGAAACCGTCATCCTCGGAGGAGGAGTTCGTCAGGGTTTCCGAGCCTGAGGAGTACGGGGAGACGGGGCGTCTGGTCGTTGTCCGATGGTCAGTTTCCATCGGTACGGGGGGGAGGGGGGCGGTTTGCACCGGGGGGGGGGCCTCTAGTGCATCGCTAAAGTTAGCGATGGCGGCAGAGTTGTCGGAAGGACAGGGGGTGGGGGGCTGCAAAGCAGCGAACTTGGCGCCATATTTGGCGATGAACTCAGGGTCCTTGAAGAGGACCTCCTTGAAAAATGCTAATATTAAGGCATCCCCCATGTTGGGGGTGCGGGGCTACTACTTGGGGGGGATGGTGGAATATAGGATTCCGGCCTAAAAATTCCCTATGCCTAACTCCCCGGGTGGGTGTTCCCGGGGATGAGTTACCCTCCCTGTCGGGTATAGACAGGGAGGTGAGTACCTATGGTGAGCCTTAAGCTTGTAAACCCGTCGCCAGTCTTATTGTGCGAACGGGGCCCTGACAGTCTAGCGCGAAGGGTGTAGACACACCCTAGAGACACTAGGTGAGTAGCTGTGAAGGGAAAACTGTCACCAGAGCCGACTAGGAGATCCCCCAAGGCCGGTTAGCTCTGGGACCCGTCCAACTGACTGCCTCGCCCTGAAAGGGTTCGGCGGGTGTGTTGGGACAACACCCCACTCGGATCGTTAACACCGCTAGGTATCCACCGAGGACCACGAAACTGTGGTTTAGCCCAGAAGGGGCCTAGTGAAGCTACTCACACAATCGCGCAGTTAAAGAAATATCACTTGCCTTGAAAAAGGCAGTTTTTAATTGATCACTTGATACGACCAATTAATTAAATAAATTTAATTAATTGTTCGACGATCGGATGCAGCCGGGGCGGCAGCGGGGGCGCTACGAGGTTCGCAGCGAGAAGAATTAAACTTCGACAAAAATCGAAAACGGGAGAGCGCAAGCACACAACCGTTCGCGACCGATGCCGAGAGTCTAATGATAAAAAGAGCGCCGCTCTAACGTTGTCTCGTCCTTTCTACTCGCTGCGTCACAATATTTACGTGATATCCCTGCTGTGTCACTTGACAAATCCTATATATAGTACTCGTTAATATTTTTTCATTAAAATCTACCTCGTGGCGTAAAATAAACTCTACTTTGCTTATGGATAGCATAATCAGTCCTATTATGATCCCACTGGCCTGACACAGGCCTGCTCTCTATAAGCAGGAAAGGGCCGTAATCCACCATGCGGGCCCAGTTGGTAGATGTCACATGTCTCCAATTTTTTATACTAGGACATGCCGGTTTCCTCACAGTATTTCCCTTCCCCATTTTGAGAGCACTAGTGATGTAATGCGTATGGATACTCGATGATAAACCGGTAATTGTCTGAGATTTTCACAAAGTTGCCATTACAATTCCTTAGGAGTTCGCAACACGTCGTCTGACGTAGAAACACGTAGTTTTTTAACTCATTAGTTAATAATACGATATGCTCGCTACGCCTGCTCATTAGCAAACGAGTGCTTGTAAGTGAGCACGTTTTGAGCAATGAATGTGTTTGTAGTGGCTGACTGAAATAAGAAAATTAAGTTTGGCCGAAGAAAAAAAGAAAAAGTATTTATTTACCGACAATAATTTAACCTCTGCCAAAGTGATCTGCTACCTAATATAATAAAGGCCACAGGAGATAGTTGCCATTATCATTCGTCAAGTGTGGAATTTGAAGTTTAGTGTTTAAATGTCGGTGCAGACTCAATACCTACAGAGTATTTTTGCTTCTGTTCCAAAATCTAACTACCGGTAAAACAGGGTGAATAGGAACGCAGGAGTGAATCGTAACGAAACTTTAAAAGGGATTTTAACATTGAAATATTATAGTCTGTCGCCAAAAAGGACTCTAACGTGTATACTGTATTATAATTAACCGATTACGTGTCCCTGTTGGCAACAAATTATATTATTTAAATGTTAAAATTCCTTTTAAAGTTTCATTACGATTCACCCCTGCGTTCCTATTCACCCCGTTTTACGGTACAAATATAATATGGCAGTATTGTCACGTTTACCTCCGTTGAAACTTAATGGTGTCTCATAAGACTGCATAGGCACTTAGGAATAGGTAAAGTTCGCGCAAAACTGCGCATGGTACCTACAGTTGAGTCAGAGTGAAAGAATTCCCTCGGACCCCTATATTATGCATACTGCGCAGCCACTCGCTGCAACTTCCGAGAGCTCATAAAGTTTTGCGCGAACTTTACCTACATCAGGAACCCACCAACCCAGAAGGTGATGGTTAATAAGCATGTTCACAAGCACCATGCATGGGCATCTTCAACATACGACTGACTTCTATACAACTTGGAGATGACAATAAATGAAAACACTGAAGACACTACCATACAAGTATTATGGAACTATCAAATAAATCCTAACATCGAAATTAAAAAAGTGATTTTTCAAACAAAGTAAATACTAGTGATGGACCGACTATAGGTTTTGTCAATCTTTGAGTAGCTATAGTGACTAAATTATTAGATATGTCGGAAATACGTTAAATCAATCGTACTTGACTTGACTAATCGGGACGTCAGTGCCACCAGGTGGCGCTGGACAGAGTCTATAACGCTCAGGCTTGACCAGGACACAGCAGAGTTTGTAGTTGACGGGTAAGCAGTGAAGACGTTTAGAAACTGTCGCGCGTTCCGTATAGTTGCGTCGTGTACCTACAGTGTGTGATTACTTTGACAGACTGGGAAGGCCATTAGATATGTCCTCCATCTTGTACTTACAGAACAGAAAATACTAAACAACGTAGCATGCAATTGCTGTCGTAGAACTTCACTGCATTCGAGTGTACCTACATGACTTCCATGCAACTCAGCTGAGGCTCATCGTTATAATATACTTTTATTTTTATAGCTTTATTGTGAGCCGTTATTATCTAGTATTATTAACACCTAGGTAACTATTTGTTTATTCTATTGCATATTACATGCGGATGTTAGTTTACCAGCTCATATTGATTTTCCTCGTGATGTATTTGTGGACTTTGTATGTTAGATACGCCGCATACAACATGAAAACGACTCCGAGATTATTGTCAAGAACCATGACCCGTAGTTTTGGTATGGTAACATCTCTTAGCCGAAACAATCTGTTTCATTCATTTCGACTGGCTGAGTTTTGTTTAAAACAACATTATGTCTTTATATTCATGACTAGGTACTTTTACCCTTTTTTAAAGACAGCTTTATTATAAGGAAGCTGAGGAAAATGGTATCACTTGTCAAGACATCTTCAGATTCGAAATGTTCAGCTGTGATGTGTCTTCAAGCTAAGCTCACAGTGGGTTTTGGTCAGTTGTTGTGCAACTTGAAGCCTGTTGCAGTGTACCAATTAGTCTCATTAAAAAGCTGTGGATAACATCTAATCTACAGACCTTTACCAGGTACACCGGTTCAAATTTCAATGCAGCCAACCGTAAAATTACAGAGATCTGTGTGTTGAGATAATTGGAAACTGCGTATGAGTGGAATCAGCTAACAACGCCATCTGTCGATTTATCTATAAACAACAACTGCATTGATAATGGTTGATGCAAATATTGTGTAGCTTCAATTTTATTTAATAATACGTCAATTGTGTAGCTCCTAATAAAGATACAAAAGTGTAACTTCAATGATATTTAAAAATACTTCATTGTGAAGCTCCTAATAAATTTACAAAGATGTTATCATATTTTACAACGTTTTAAACAACAAGTGGTTTTACCAGATTTCAACACATAAAAACGTTAATAATTATGTGGCAAAAAATTGGTAGAAGCCGGTATCACTAACCTTGATGCTCTACACGTTACCAATACATTGCCACTTATGTTCTTTACGATGTTTGTTCCTATCTCGTTCCGCTATCAATGGATGTGTGTCACTGGAGTGTATACTTGGATATAATCATGTGTGATTGGTTATTATCGTCGATGAAATATTTTGCTCTAAGTCAGTTCTTTGGTTGATACTCGCGGGTGTTTGCGTATGAACGAAGAAGTGTCATTTTATTAAATGTAATTTTAAATAATTGAACATGACATGTGTTGTTTAAGTGGGTACATATAAGTGATGAACAAATAAGTGTGTTAATAAGTGGCGTTTGTGTGTGTTAGGATTGTAAAGGCTCCGACAGGCGCGACGCGACTCTAGTAGAACAATTCCTATGAGAACTTCATGGAAATTGTTCTACAACAGTCGCGTCGCGCCTGTCTCCGAGAGCCTTTATTGTTGTTGTTATCGCTTGTGATAGTTCGTCGAGAAACATTCAATAGAGATGTGAGTTTTACCTACTTAGAGTAATAATTATTTTTTTATTTAAGTTGAAACATTGTTGATAATACGTTTAGTAACCTGTTTGCTTTTAGCTTATACAACACGGTTTTAAATGCTCATTTACACGTCTACAGTCATTGATTCTCTGCGTTGATTGTTACTAAAATTAACGTGTCAATAAAACACAATATACAATATATTACGAGTCACCTATTTATAAGTTTCAATGGGCAAGGCTTGCGTGTTAGTTAGAGTAAATGCTACTAAATATATTTATGTAATAATTAATAAAACTGAAGAGTTTGTTTGTTTGTTTGAACGCGCTAATCTCTGAAAGTACCGGTATGATTTGAGAAAATCTCTGTGCATTTGTTAGCCGAATTCTTGAGGAAGGACATATGCTATTTGACATCACTCTGCGACCCTTAGGAGCCGAGCAAAAAGAAAACAAGTTAGAAAGAACGCTAAGCGAGAACGAAGTAATTTTTATTTAATAATCCGATTTCTTTTAAACGGCGGGTAAAACAGCGGAGTACAGCTGCGAGCTATGGCTCGTAGTAGTTCAATAAAATTGAAAAAACGTTGAAAGTTACGCCAGGCGTTTTTGGATTTTTCGGAAAATGGGTTTGCTGACCTATGCGTTGGTAACCAATGTTGCTGACCATACATACAACGATGAAACGTCCCTTGTGAGTGTGACTATTATGAGTAAAGAGTGTGTCTACAACACACTTACGTGAGTTAGAAATAGATTTAATGTTAGTTAAGATTCGGCGGAGGTTCTGCGTTCTGCATGCGGATTGTTGCATTTTTTGTGTATATCCGATTCAGTCTTTGTACATTTGCACAGTATCGGTATAGGTCGGAGTAGGCCGATGGAACCTCTGACTCGTGCTCTTTTCACCCATCTACGGCGAAGTCAAACGGAAGGGTTCAGCCGAACTCACACGTAATCTGACCAAACAACAACATAACATCAATTACATGACTTTGTAATGACGTGTGACTCCGGCTATACGAAAACCGAAAAAATCGATATATCGTTGTCTTGTTTATAACTTTTAGTTAGCGTTTTTGTCGTAGTTGTCTTTATGTACCTAAGATTCATGCTGTCTCTGTTAAATATCCGCTCAAGTGCAAAGTCTTACCGGAAGTATAAATGAGTGTAATGTGACAGTTGTAATTCACACACCACCGACACAGGCCGCATCGAGTCATTGTGTACATTGTATAATACTAACGCGGGTATCATGATGCAGTAGGTAAGTACTGTAGGTACAAAGTACAGTATTGTTGCAGTGTTGCACAATTCTCTCTTATTTATTTATATATTTAACGGAGAAGGTATGTCTCTCTCGTTATCTTCAGCCATATTTTAACTACTGTGGGCGTACTATGGGAACTGTCGGTTATTGCGCAATAGAAAAACCGTTTGCAATTCAAAGCAAATTATAATTTAGGAACAAATTAATCACACTAGCGAATCTCACACTGTAGGTACACGACACAACTATACGGAACGCGCGACAGTTTCTAAACGTGTTCACTGCTTGTCAGCCAACAACAAACTCTGCTTTTACTCTGGTCCAGCGTTATGTTACAGGTTCTGTCGAGCGCCACCTGGTGGCGCTGGCGGTCCAAGTCAAACGATTGATTTAACGTATTCCCGACATATTCTTTATTGTAAACCACAACATACTTAACAAAACATAAATGAACACTACAAAATATACAATGGGCGGCCTTATCGCTTTCTGCGATCTCTTCCAGGCTACCTTGGAATGGACAGTGACTTGCCTGGACATCAAATGGGCTGTCCTTGGTACAATTAATAAGTACCTATACAGTACACTAAAATAGATACACAGAAGACTCTTGTTGTATGAATAGACTTCGTTTTGTGCGTGACTTGGCCCGGTTGACTTTAAAAGTTCCCGCGAACAGGCGGACGCGACTCTAGTAGAACAATTCCTATGAAAACTTCATGGAAATTGTTCTACAAAAGTCGCGTCGCGCTGTCGTATCGCGCCTGTCTGCAGGAGCCTTTAAAGATAAATCAACTTGTGTGGGGTAGGTACCACAACTAAAAAGTGAACAATATATTTTTATACAAAAAAATCGTCTTCCTAAAAAACACTACAAAGTGAAAAATTACTTTAAGTAGGTAAGAAGCCGCGCGGTGGCAAAAAACGAAAATACGAAACCAAAGACAACGACTTTAGTTTCATTTTGTAGTGCTTTTTTGGAAGTCCGTTGTTTTTTTTTGTAAGCAAGTTTTTATTATCCTTCTTATCCTCACACAATCCATCCATCGTTTTTTTGGCCTTCCTGTCCCTCTCCACATTTATATCCATTACTCTTTTAGTCACATGAGTTTCCTCTTCCTGACATGACCATACCTAGCTAAATGATTTCCAAATAAATAATAATAACTAATACACCCGAAAAATGCTCAGTGATGCATCTCGACACTCTGCATGGAGCAGGTTTGATGCATGTTTCTATCTTCGTTGTTTCTGGCTATGTGGTGTCAATCAGTCAGTCAGACAACCGGAAACATTTTATGCAACAACATGGCATAAAGGAGATAGAATAGCATATCCATTCCTTCTATATTCTACTATATCCATAATTTCATACTATTAGAGAGGTATGAGGAACAGGGTGTAAATTTCACTCATACCTCCATAGAAAAGGGAGGATCCTCCAACCAGACGGGTGTTCGTGTCCGGTGGGCAACTGCCCGATGTTTTGATGTCGGGACGTTGTATACATACCTAGTCTTGCCATAAATATTGTCACGAAGAATTTTTTTATTTTTATTGCAAATAATATTTATTACTTTTACAGTGTTTTTACGTTTAATACATAAAAAAATTTATATAAAAAGCTTAATCGAAGTGGTCTCCATTGGCTGCAATACAGTCCTTTAAACGGTTAGGCCAGTTATCAATAGAAGCACGCACTCTTTCCATGGGAAAATACTTCACTTCCAATCGCATGGATTGTTTTAGGGACTCCAAATTATCATGGCGTTTAGAGCAAGCCATACTCTCTAAAACTGACCAAAAATCATAATCCAGCGGATTAAGATCGGGACTAGATGACGCCCAGTCTTCAGCTCTGATGAAGTCCGAAACGTTCACTTCCAACCAAGACTGCGTGGATCGAGCTTTATGACCCGGCGCCGAGTCTTGTTGGAAGGACCATAGGTACTTGGTTATTGAACATGGTGTTATTAAGGGGCTTAACTACCTTCCCAAGAATGGTATCTTGATACACTTGTGCCGATGTTTTGATACCTTTTTCACAAAAATATGGCTCAGTCACTCCTTCATAGCTAACACCCCACCAAACCATCACTGAAGTCGGATAATGCCCACGTTGCACTCTGTCGACTAATTGGGCAGCTTCCTTAGAGCTTTGAGCATAAATTCGGTCATTTTGTTTGTTAAAATGTTGCTCAATTGTAAAGATTTTCTCATCCGTAAACAAAAATTCTCTGTGACCTCCCTTTGCGTACCGCTTCAGTAGTTGTTTCGATTTTACCACCCTATTCTTTTTTTAAATTATCCATTAAAAAATGACCAGTGCGTCTCTTATAGGCTGCAAGTCCTAAGCCATCTTTTAAAATACGCGACATGGTTCTGGGTGCTATCTTCATCTCCCGAGATAAAATCTTTTGCTTTCGGACAGGATTTGTTCGAATTCTTTCCCTTACTGCTTTGACCACCTTTTTCGTACTGTTACAGTTTCCCAATGCTAAGGAAACCTCTTAGTGATCAACAATAATCGATTACATAGATTTCCTGTAAATTGTCTTGTCATCATCTAAGAGCAGCCTGCCTCCCACTTCCCGTAGCGCGCCAGTCTCGGCCCGCTCGCTGAACCTCTATCATCTCCGTTTATCGTTGTGTCTGCCAGTTTTGACTTAAGTGTTAACCAAAATTGTATCAAGGTCGAACCCCAAATAAAACTATATCTTTACGTGTATTTCAAAGTGTTTTTTTTAAAACAAGGTTTACATGACCTCGCGTAACAGTGCGAACACTACGTGGACGGCCAGATCTTTTTCTGTCATAAACAGAGGAGGTCTCATTGTACCTATTAATAGCCCGGTACACAAACATTTGACTAATACCAAGCGTAAGGAGAGTTTTAAAAATTGCATTTGACTCCATACCAACTTTGTGTAATGCAATCACAGCGATTCGGTTCTCTTTATCACCCCACTCCATTTTAATATCGCAAAATATTGTACAATGTATTGGCGTCAAAATTAGAAAACTCAATGAACAATCGAAAAAAATGACAGATTCGAAATTCAAATGTAATATCTTTCTTATTTTTAACTGTTGTATTATTGTATTTTATTATACTTGTTGTATTTATGGCCAGACTAAGTATATGCTAGTTGCGCGGTAAACTCTGCTTGCGCGATGCAGGATTCTGCGTGCCGTCAGTGTGACGCGTAGCTCGCATGTGGCGTTCACTATCATTATAAATGACAAAGTAACTCTGTCTGTCTGTCCGTCTGTTACCTTAAGCGGATTTGGATAAAAGGCTCACAAATAGACCATGACCTGGATAATTTTTGTCCTTATAGTATTTACGTTCCCGTCGGATAATCACCGAAGATTTTCCCCGAACGTACCCCATGTTATACGCTGGTTTGTTCGGTTTTTTTCACTCCTTATTCATTGTTCTTACATATAGTGTAAACTCCATTTAACGGCACTCGATTTTACGACAAACTTCTGAAAACGTCGAAATTGCTTGGCTTTGGTTGGTTTACCTTGTTGTCCATACAATGATAGTCTCTATGTAGCATCACACCTACTCTAAATAACGACACCAATACGTCATTATTAAGCAATAAACAGTACTTTCTAAGTTGCCGAAATTAATAAGAACTTCAGCTGTGTACCTACATTCTTTTGTTTGTTATTTTGTTGCTTGTCTAGCACGTACTTATTTACCTCGACTGTCGGCATCTTACGCCTACCGAAGATTCTAAGAAATAAGTTATTTTGTTTGTTATGATTGCTAGCACGTGTTTACATGGGCCGCTAGACTGTCATTAGGTTGTTTTGCAGTGTCTATATCACATTCTTAGTTGCTCACAAACTTTCAAACTTATACTTATTATAATTGTAAAATAATATTAGGATTAGAAGATTATTAGAATTTTCTTCTCTCCATTTAACGACAACTCTCAATAACGTCATATAATGCGCAGTCCCTTATGTGTCGCTATATAGAGTTTACACTGTATATTGAGAGGCACGCGTTTTCGACGCGCAAATTGAATTCAGTACAGTATGATTCTAGTATGAAATTTTTCGTCGAAACAAAAACGAAATATGTCAACGAAGAGGGGTTAAGAGCGTCTCACAGAGATGTCAGTACTAATTGACGGGGTCCGATAGGGCCGATGCCTGCTGGGGTCGCGGATTGTTCGAAAGAGTTACCGGGGCCCTGGCGCACAGGCAACTGAAGGAAAACGCGTGGGTTTTAGTCAGTAAGAGTCTGACACGCCCTCCCGCTCCGCCCAGAGCGGGAGAGGTCATTAGATGATTTCCCACACAAAAAAGTAAAAAAGGGAGGTTAAGAATCAACAAGTAACAAGGGGGGGGGGGGGTGGGTTAGTAACAAGTGTATGCAGCACTTTGTAATATCTTGATTTAAAAGATTGTCCATGGAGTTCCTTGCCCGTTCTTCTCCATAGAGATAGCACTAATTTCAATTAAACCATTTACAGGCACTTTTGAATTGTCAATGAGTAGGTCTGTTAGTCAGAAAGTTGAAGCTAGTTGCCCATTCCAAAACGTAATTTTTGTAAATGGTTTAATTTTAAATAAATGCTTTGAGTTTGAGTTTATAATGTACGGGTCAAACTTCTATCTGTCTTCCCATGTTGGGGTCGGCTTCAAGTCTGTGTGGTTTTTCCTCAAAAGACCATTTCAGACACAAATCTACATGGTCTTCATGGAAACGCCGACCTCATCTAGTTTTTAAAATATGATTGATGTGTAAAACTGTTTGTACAGATCTACTTACAGAAATAAAATCATTTATCATTTGACCGGATGCAGCTGAATACCAGTATTTTAAATGGAGCGACTGCCTATCTGACCTCCACAACCCAGTTACTGGGTAACACGATACCCCTTAGTAAGACTGGTAGTCAGACTTTCAGGGTTTTGACGACCCGTAACGACTGTCAAAGATCTACGAATGACAGCCGGGACCAACGGCTTAACGTGCTTCCCGATGCACGGCGGGGTCTTGGTATGGAAAGATGGTCACCATCAAGTGGCAAGCGTAACTTAACCTGATCGGTCGATCCGTGCAGCTGTTGCTTACGTCAAAGTCTATTCGTTGTTTGAAAAAGCAGCCAGTGCATTTTGGACTTTGGTTTCACACTTGTTGTTTATCAAAACTGAACTTTAGTCACAACCCCTGTACCTTTTTCATGCCTCTATAAGCTCATTGTTTTGCGTGTTTTTTTTTTTTGCGTGTTCATTGCGCACTACCGCAAACAGCAAATTTTCACACCAAAAATAAATTTCGTTTCCAAGTAATTATTTTTTTGCAGTCATCTAACTAATAGTATTAGCTATTAGCTTGATCAGAATGCGTAGTTGACGGCTATGTGATGTGCCTCTTTACACCCTGTTTATAGCTTAACATTTTAACGGTCAAAGTTCAGTTGTTATACTTGAATGCGGTCAGGGCCGACAGTCCCGACTAGTTAGCGACGCTGTCGCAAACTACCGATCGCTAAATATTAAGGTGAACCCTCAGTTGTAGCCCGCAAAATTCAAAATTCCTTTAGTGTTTTGCAAATTGCAGCTCTGTTTTACGTCGTATGTTGATCAAAATACGATTCTCGACTGTGGGAATTATATAGTTATCGAATAATAATCATCAATTTCATATCAATCGTAAAATTCAAAGAAAATTTGAATTTAGCGGGCTACAACTGAGGTTTAACCTTAATATTTAGCGATCGGTAGTTTGCGACAGCGTCGCTATCTATGTCGAGACTGCCGGTCTTGGAGCCCAATGACCATGCAGCTTTGGACTTTAGAATCTTAGCGATAAAGAGTTGGTAAACTATAATAAAAACTACAATGTGGGGAAAATAATACATTGGTCAGTGATCTCGTGACCACGACCTATGTTACTTGGTTCTACCGTCGATGTTAGTCAGAATTATATATTAATAAGATATTTGTGCGCGAAAACACTAAAATAATACCGTTAAGTACCGATAATTATCATAATGAACATAATTCGCTAAAGTTTGAAAATTTATTAACAAATAAATGTGTTAATTGACGTTTGAGTGAACAATATCACACGTAACTTTACACCAGCCTTTTATTCCCTTTAGGGGTAAGTAGAGCCGCGTTTTACATTTCGTTTAATTACAATATGATTGTGAACTATGTAATTAAAATAGCTGCGTTTGTTTTAATGAAAATTTTAGTACTAACGTATGTACATGTTCGCACACGTTCATAGTCCCCATACAAAAAAAAATATTCGACCCGTGAAGTCCAACTTAAATAATGTCGTATTCGTATTTTAAAATATTTTAGTACAACAGATAAAATGTATTATTCCTGAAAAAAAAAACTCCTCTCATAAGTCCAATGCATTACATAAACTTACTCATAAATCTAGGCCTGTAGACGTTGTTCGATGTAGTATGAACCTCGTGATCCATATGTGAGGGGACGGACGTGCCATCACAAAAAAAAAAATACTTCAAATTTTGTGGTGACCTTACATTGGGGGCACTGAACTGTTAACGTTTTAACACAGTACCTATGTATTATTTTATCTCTCAAACTGATTAAGAGTAAAATCAGGTCATGGTTCAGCTAGCTAGGTATACCTACTTATTTTTTATATCTTATCGGCTGTTAATTTTGTAACATTTGAATTAATCACACACCGCCACTTCGACCGGCAGGGTAATTGCGTAACAAACTAACAGTAGGAATGGCTGTCATTTTGACAGTTCAACAACATTCATTGCGTTATTTACGTTGTTGAGCAGACAAATTTTTCGAACATAAGAAACAATGGATTAGCAATAGGCTTCAAATTGATTCAGATTGTGATAGATAGTTGTTATGCAATAAGGGTACAGATCTAAAAACAAGCAGTAATTAACATTTGTCGTATTTTGTGTGTCATGTCTGACTATAATACTGCAACATTACTACTTAAAGTTTTGTTAACCTTATGTATTATATAACGAGGTTAGATGAGGGGCCTCGCTATCAGTATGGTCACACATGGCCGTAGATTAAAAAGAATACTCCGAAAACTTGTAGAGACGGTGTATTTATTAGCTCACGCACACTAATTACCAAAATGTTCAACTATTAAGCCGATCAGAACAGATAACTGTATAATAGCAATTTATATTCGTTGGGCAATCGACGTTGTTGTCGATAGCCTACGTTAGTGGGTCTGCACAAGCACATCACTAACTCGCCGCAAGATGCAGCGGCCGGTAACATGCGATGCGACCGCATGAATGAAGTATCGTTTTGTGATTTTTACATTGCTTGTCCAGTCACTTAGCGACATACTTAGTTAGTGGTTAAGGAGTAATGTATTTTCTCCAAAATAGTACAGTCGCTGCGATATTTAAAAACAAAAATAACGTAGTAAAAGCAAGAAATATTTTACGATCTATTTATATGAAATATTTTGAAAACCGTAATAAATTCAACTGTTTTACACGCATATTTGCAGTTTGTAAATTTATCCATTCCGCGTAGGTAGGTACACACGGCTACATATTTCCAGTATAAGCTGATCTCTCATTGATCGGAAATCCTATACAATTCGAGATCAGCTTATAATGGACATTTATAGCTTGATATGTTGCCGAGTGTACTTACCTAGTTAGTGAAGTAAAATAAACTATAGACAGGTACCTATTATTATTTACAACCAGTAACAGAACTTAGGGGGGTGGCGGGTTCGGAAAAATGGGCACACGTCCGACCTCCAACACGTTCCGCTCGGGACCACAGACTACTATATATACTCTCGGGACTAACTAAAGCACTCGGGGCGAACGCATGTTCAGATGAAAATACGTAATTTTGGAATTAGTGGTATACGTATTGTTAAATTTATAGATTTATATCAGATTTATATTTCATTTTTTACGACCTTTATTTTGGTATAAGTTTTATTGTTCAAAGCTCAAGTTTTCTTGTTCGTTGTTTTGTTGTTTATAACTCATATGAAATAATAATTAGACCATAATTTAGACTTGTCTTTGCAATTTAATTGGATGCAAAAAAAATGCAAGTGATCGTGTATCGCACGACCGAAATATCTAGATCGAAGTTTGATTATGTAATATGTTTTTTCAAAATTTCAATCCATGTTATCTACGAATAAAACACAATACAAATCGACGTTTTTCCGGATAACCCAGCCTTAAGAGGGCGCACACCGGTCCACTAGCCCACTCCTTTAAAAAAATATTATCTCGTGACTGAGAAGTATTTTTTAATAACGGTTCAATAAGCACCCTCGGTAAGTGTGTTTAGAATTTTCTAATACCTTTTATAAACTTGAAACACGAAGCAACAAAATACGATCTAGAGGAATCCGCTTTTCTTCCGCTTATTGATCCGTTATTCAAAATTCTTTCTCAGTCACGAGATAATATTTTTTCAAAGGAGTGGCGCTAGTGGACCGGTGTGCGCCCTCTTAAACTGCTAATGAATTATTCTAGCTGTTCATAATGTGTGACGTTAAATAAACATTAATTTAACGTTGGCAACTTGTGATTCGACCTAAATTGTTGTTGCTTCGTTATCTTCTAATACTCGTCACAAAGTAAATAATTTAATGGATGTTCCCAATTAATCATGTGAGTAGATCTTGCGTTAAGTAAATGTTAATTAATTTCTGTTTTAAGAGATTATTAAGGGTAATTAAATATAAGCTTTATTAAATAGCGTTTATGAATAAGAATTTTGCTAATCATTTCTCAATCATTGCTTAGCAAGTGATTAAATTTAACAGACGTTTATAAATAAGACTGTTTGGATTTCCTCGCTACTGCGTTCATGCGGATGCCATCCTAATCCTAAAAAAAATATTATAAATGCGAAAGTTAGTTTGTTTGTTTGTTTTTGGTTGTTACTTTTTCAAGCCAGAACCCCTGAACCGATCATCCTGAAATTTTGCATATGCGTTGTCAGGTGTACAGAAACGGACATAGGGTATCTTTCATCCCGAAAAAAAAAGTATTGTTCCCGAGGAAAAAAACAATAACGTTCTTATGATAATAGACGGCGCCACGTGTCTTTCGAATCATAATTGAATTATAACCCGAATTGATTGTCAAAGTTTAAATTAACGCGAGCGAAGCCGCGGGCAAAAGCTAGTTATTTATAAACTTACAAGTTTATTTTCTGATACAAAATTTCTTGATTTGTTAATTTTCGGAAAATGCTTTACACTACTGAGGAACATAGGTATCTTCCTAATTTTATGTTTTCATCTTCACTACTTCACAGTGGTAACGGCCCCAACTTGAAGAGGTCGTGGGTTAGTTTCGAACCCAGTCGCCTAGGTGCTTTACTTTGTGTAAATCATTTCATCACCACTGCTCTCAAAACGGTGAAGGAAAACATCGTGAGGAAACCGGCATGACCTAGAACCAAAATTTCGTAGATATGTGACATCTACCAACCCGCACTGGGCCCGCATGGTGGATTACAGCTCATTCACTCTCACAGAGAGGAGGCCTGTGTCCCAGCAGTGGGAACATTATAAGCTGATTATGCTATGCTGTCAGTCAGTTAGCCAAATTATTTACGGAACTGTTTTATATAATACACTCGAGAGCAATGAATCCGGGTCACTTAAAGAATGTTAAAAATCTCGGAAACTAAAAATGATAGGTTAATGCAATAAATTGTATTTAATAGACAATGTAATACTCCTTAAATGAAAGTAAAAAAAATATGAGTCACCATACATTTTATTAACACAAAATTACATAAAGAAAAAAACTGCTGATCTCTCCTTAAAACAAAAATAGGAAACATGAAATTTTTGAACTTTATTACGATTTTCTTGAATTTTAATACTTCGTATTGCCTCCTCGTGCTTCCATTACTGCGTTTACGCGGTTTGGCATGCTGTACACCAAGTTCCTTATACGATTTTGGGGAATATTCCCCCATTCCTCTGTGAGAGCAATTTTGAGCTCACGAAGCGTGATTGGGGGAGGGTTTCGTTGTTTTTTTAGGTTTAAGAACAACTTTATTTCTCATAAAGAATTGCATACATAATTCACTTACTGAGAAACAATATCTAAAACTAAGATTAATATTAGAGCGCACAGATGTACGTTTATAAAATACCAAAACAAAAGAGCAAAAAAAAAAAAAAAAGTAAAAATGTGGGTAAACAGATAACATAAACACAATCGTAAGTTAACCAAACACAACATGGATGTATAAATTAGATTTTTACTAGATGTTTTACGCATCTGCCTAGCTCGTCCCAAGCATGCTCGATCGGGTTGATATCCGGGCTGCGCGCTGGCCACTCCATACGAGTAATGTTCATCTCTTGAAGGTAGTCATTCACAATCCTACCTGTATGAGGTCGGGCATTGTCATGCATAAATATAGCATCCTCACCTAAATTGACCATAAATGGACCAACGTGATCATTGAGGATTTCTTCCACATATCTTACGCTAGTTAAAGAGCCGTTTTCTATGATCACCAGCTCTGTGCGACTTTCAGAAGAAATTCCGGCCCACACAAGTACAGACCCACCACCGTAGGCTACTTTTTCTTCGATGCATGCTTGCTTGAATCTTTCCCCTGGTCTTCGATACACTCTGTGTCTTCCATCGTGCTTGTAGAGCATAAATTTTGATTCGTCGGAGAACATAACTTTTGACCAATCTTCAATACTCCAATTTACGTGGCTCTGGGCATATCTTAGTCTTGAAATACGATGCCCACGCTCCAGTTTAGGGCCGTTTGCAGGTCTAAGGGGTTTTAAGTTAGATTCAGCAAGCCGACGTCTTACTGTCCATGCACTTGGGTTACTTCCTCCGAGGCGTCGAAACTGATTTGTGAGTTCAGTTCCTGTGAGAAAGCGATTTCGAAGCATGGTGTTCACCAAGTATCGGTCTTCTCGTGCTGTGGTACACCTGGTTCTGCCCGTTCCTGGTCTGCGTAGGTTAGAACCAGTTTCTTCGTAACGTGGGAGAACTCTTTGTACTGTTGACAGCGACACACCGACAGTCCTGGCTGTATCGCGCTGACTCCGGCCGGTTTCCAGCATTGTAAGTATTCTGGTGCATTCTTCAGGCGTAAGCGACATAATTTCAGCTTGAATAATGAATATAGAGCACTATCAACATGGTTTATGTACCCACATAAATGACAGATTACAAACAAAAGCAAAACCAAATGCTGTAATTTCGTAGTTCCATCTTCGAAAGTGGCCCTTTTTATATTTGATTTTTTTATGATATAACTTTACAATAACTAAGAAGTTTTAATACCTTCATTTAAGGAGTATTACATTGTCTATTAAATACAATTTATTGCATTAACCTAGCATTTTTAGTTTCCGAGATTTTTAGGATTCTTTAAGTGACCCGGATTCATTGCTCTCGAGTGTATGTAAGTATGTAAATGTTTTTAAAGTGTATCCACACTGGTGAACGTAGTCTATAAAGACTACGTTCACCAGTGTGGATACACTTTAAAAACATACATACACACACACACACATATATACACACACATACATATTTGGCGTAATAATTCATAAGAATTAATGAAATGGAAAGAATTACCTATGTGTCGACCATTTGCTCGGAATACTTAGGTACTGTTAGCGCGGGGCGCGATAACCGTACCGGGTCGAATGCATAAAGGACTTATTTAGTATTTAAAGAATAATTATTATTTCTAGAGTCAGTTTTAAGTTTTTTATTATAATAGCGTAATGTGTTTGTTGTGTGTGTGTTTTTTTGTTTGTTTGTGTGTGTTTAGTTAATCTTATGCCATCCTAACTAATTTTATAAATGCGAAAATGAGTTTATTTGTTTGTTACGCTTTCGCGCTAACGGCTGAAGGGATCATTATGAAATTAGACAGATAGGACGCCTGGGACCTGGAGAAAGAGATAGGCTACATTTCATCCTGGATCGCAGACGAAATTGCGGGCAACAGCTAGTTATCTTATAAATAGTCGCAGAGGTTGCATGGAAACGCCAAGCGGGCTAAAGCCTCTACAATACATAGGTAGTATTTCCTATGACTGATTAAAAAATATGTAAATAATAATAATTTATTTCAGAAAAAAACACGTTTACGGTTTACAAAAACAAATTTCCAAGTAAAAATAGAACATTTAAGAAAGAAGTGTATCGCCGGTGTCTGTACCTACTAATGAAAGAAATTATTGTATCACAAATACCAGTAAAATTATTGTTAAACTAGCTTTTGCCCGCGGCTTCGCTCGCATTAATTTAGAATTTGACAATCAATTCGGGTTGTTCGGGATATTATAGTTAGGAGGATGAAAAACGCGCCATCTAGGTATTATCATAAGAAAATTATTGTTGTTTTCAACAATACTGTTTTTCGGGATGAAAGGTACTCTATGTCCGTTTCTGTACACCTGACAACGTATATGCAAAATTTCAGGTTGATCGGTTCAGTGGTTTAGGCATGAAAAGGTAACAAACAAACTTACTTTCGCATTTATAATATTAGTTAGGACTATAGTGGCTTGGAAGAACATATTATAATGACTGTACGCTGAATATATCGTGACATTTTTATGTACAGATTTTCCTATAGTTTATGGTGTCTTGTTAGTGTGTAGTAACGAACTGAAAATATTATTATTTAAGATCGGTACATCTTGTAAGACAGCCTCTCTCTTCCCGAGCTATTGTTCAGAGGTATTGCTTTCGCTTCATCAGTGTTTCCCATTGTTTTCAAGTGAGTAACTTTGCTCATTATAATATTACTAGCTCTTCCCCACGACTTCGTCTGCGATCCAGGATTAAAAGTAGCCTTTTTTCTTACCCAGGTCATGGTCTATCTGTGTGCCAAATTACATCCAAATCTGTTGAGAAGTTTTTACGTGAAAGAGTAACAAATATCCATCCATCCTTCTATCAAATCAAATCATATCAAAATATTTTATTTCACATAAACATACATGGGCACTTAAGAAACGTCAGATGCTAGGTGCACGGTTCCAATTGGTTGTTTCCTCACAAACTTTCACATTTATGTTCCTATTAGGAAGTAGTATTTTACCTAAGTACTTGCAGCAGTTGATACGAATATCAATTCATAATTATGTACATATTTCTACATCCTGACTAGATCTTTTTAGTGGCAAATCTTTAAAAATTATAAAGAAGTGAATATATACCTATATATTATCATACAATTTATTTTAATTATTCAATGTTAATTTGATATATCTTGCTTGAGTTAGGTCAGGAAATTGTTTGTCAAGGTAAACAAAATTAATAAATAGTGTCTCTGATTAAATTAATTATCAGAATGGCAGACATTAATTTTAACCTTGCCTTGCTTTGCAAACATAAATAAAATCTAGTATTTATTCTCAGGGTAAGTAATAGAATCGTATTTCAATAGAGTGATATATTATCTTTTTGTTTATTATTGTAAGTTGTTGTTCGTCGTGTTTTTCTACCGGCCGACCCCTGTCTTCAGGTTTCTACCGGTACCGGCACGGCAATCGTCTGGCAGCCGGTGGAAATAAAAAAAAGCGGCCACCGAACTCAAACACGAAGGGTTCCGTACCACCGTACAGTATTGTACACTACATATATTTTCGTTTCTTGTATGGGGTCCCCTTAAATTTTTAATTTATTTTATTTTTATAATTTGCTGTTATAGCGGGCATAGTACTCGCTTTGTGAAAATTTCAAATGTCGATTAAGGTTCAAAAGATACAGCCCTGTGTCAGACGGACGGACGGACGGACAGCGGAGCCTTAGTCCCGTTGGCACTCTTTGCGTAAGGATCCCTAA
This sequence comes from Griposia aprilina, assembly GCA_916610205.1. Taxonomy (NCBI): domain Eukaryota; kingdom Metazoa; phylum Arthropoda; class Insecta; order Lepidoptera; family Noctuidae; genus Griposia; species Griposia aprilina. The sequence goes on from OU744298.1 coordinate 20,586,143, forward strand.
AAATTAAGAAAACGGCATGAGTGAAAGAACCTATAGAATGCCACCTGATACAATTCTTAAATACTTACTCCTTTTGCTTCGTCCACGTGCATAAGATTTATGTTCATACACGTGCCGGTTACAAGTAGGTACTACAAACACCTATTTGAAGTACATCGCCAATAAGGTCTGAGTGGGGTTTAAATAAATAAGTATTAGTGACTAATTTAATAATCATGAATAACCATAAAGTGTTTGATAACGATAACTGCAGAATGACTAAATCTCTATAATTATATAAAACTCACATAATCACTTTTCGTGTTTGTCTGTGTGACCCCGTTGTTCTTCTAAATTACACAACGGATTTTGATGCGTGATTACCACCACCGTGATTTAAACAAATAAAGAAAGAAAGAAAATACATTTAATTAGCACGGACTAAAAGGCACACAACATACATACATAAACACACGCCTTCCCATGGGGGTACGTAGAAACTACAGAATGCCACCTGCTAAGATCCTTACATACTCCTTTTGCCTCGTTTACGTTCAAACAATATCTGGTCAGGCACTCGACATACTTTGCTAATGAAAATCAAATAAAAAAAGCAAAGCACACGGTAAGGAATTAAAATATTCCGGAAGGTTTACGTATTAGTAAAATACATTCATAAATGATAAATGGTTTTATTTCTGTAAGTAGGCTTGTACAAAGACTTTTACACGTCAATCATATTTAAAAAAACTAGATGAGGTCGGCGTTTCCTATCTGACTACTCTGAGAAGAAAAGCCGAAACAAACTCAGAGGTCTCTTTTAAAGTCCAAACATAATCTTGGTCAGATCATGTGAAGACCATGTAGATTTGTGTCTGTAATGGTTTTTTGAGGAAAAACCACACAGATTGAGTAGACCTATCCAGTCAGTGCACGCATTTGTCAGTAATCGTACAGCTCAACTCCGAACTTAAGGAGCTCCACGATTCGACAAACAATACCAAAGAAGGGACAATTGGGTAGGCCGCATAAATTACTCAAACTGCCAGACCATGATTAAAATTAACTGAGCAGCAAAAAAAAAGGAACTATGACCCACATAGTCTTTATATTCACAATATTTAAAATAATATAATATATTACAAAATAAATGTTTCGGTCAAGGTAGCGTCATTAATATTCAACTTCCATATATTATATTAACGAAATCTCGATGTTTTTTCAAGTCGCAAAAACCGATGAAGCCGGGGCGGCTCCCTAGTTGAATAATAATCATTTGCCTACCTTGTCCCAACTCATTTGGGGTCAGCTTCTAGTCTGACCGCTGCTACGCATGCAGCTGCCTAACAATATTTTTATATGGAGCGACTGCCTACCTGATCTACAAAACCTAACCTAGCCAAACTACTGAGTAAGACTGGTTGTCGGTCAAAATTGAATAATCATTGTGAGAAATTAAAGCGTCATTTGTTAGCACTTCAATCTGTTGAATAATAGATCTTCTATTCCGGTAAATGACATCAAGCACCTATCTAATTATTGTTCCTTTGTCCGTTATTTCCAGACGAATCTTCGCAGCCTCCGCAATATCTAAAAAATCAATTCGAAGGATACACAGAGGTCACGGAACTGTTAACAAAATGCTCCTAACACTAGGATTGTTGGGATTCATCACCTTCGTGATCTGGAGACTCTTTGCTGAAGAGGAGAACCCTCTGGACAAGTTGCCTGGGCCGCCGCGCCATCCGATCATAGGATGTACCCTCGAATTTATAAGGATTACACCACGTAAGTACGTTTGTAGTTCTTAGATAACATCACGCTAGTAATCGCCGAATGGTTAGGTAGAGCTGTACATACCTCCTTTTGAGAAGCAGTCATGCTTGCGAAGGAGGAGGCGGAGCGCGTGAGGGTGAGGCAATCGTTGCGCCCTCACGCCCCTAGCCGCCGCAGGAGGAGACACATTGGGCGTCGGGAGTGCATAGCCGATTCTCGGCCACCGTAGGCATGAGCTTGCGGACGGCGAGCAATGGGTCCGGTAAGGACTAGGCCCGGGTCGACGGCGCGTCGTGTTCCACGCGCGCCTTAAAGAGATGCCAGCATAATTGACGGGGTCCGATAGGGCCGATGCCTGCCGGGGTCGCGGATTGTTCGAAAGAGTTACCGTGGCCCTGGCGCACAGATAGCTGAAGGAACACGGGTGGGTTTTAGACAGTAAAAGTCTGACACGCCCTCCCGCTCTGACCAGAGCGGGAGGAGTTATTTGATGATTATCCACCCAAAAACAAAGAGCTGTACATATGTACTCAAACTCAAACTCAAAGCATTTCAATTAAACCATTTACAGGCACTTTTGAACTGTCAAAGAGTCGGTCAGTTAGTCAGAAAGTTAAAGCTAGTTGCCCATTCCAATACGTAGATGTCTATGCAGAAGAACGGGCAAGAAACTCCAAGGACACTCTTTTTAAATCAAGATATTACAAAATCCCTGGTACATTATTCTTGTTGCTTCTATATGTGAGAACAATGTATGTGTACAAAATATGTATATTCTTGTATATTTGACCCTAATTCACTTTAAAAAAACTCACAACAACACAAGTACCTTAATGCTTTAATTAAATAGTCAAATACAACAAAATAATATGTGGGTAGAAAAATGTCAGACAAAGTATTCCACGGAAACGATGTTGTCTCGACGGTGGCTGGCGGCGAAAAAAGGCCGTTGCTGGTGTGCGCCGCGTTTTTATAACCTCGGTGAGACCGTAGTGATGTGATCTCCCATACGGCCTCTCCTGACAGCAGTCCGTCCTCGGGCTCCTTCAGCTCTGCAGGTCAGGCTCGTGAAGCTATTGCTCTGGGCTTTGAGAGTTCCCGTCCTCAGTAGTGGCTCCTGTCGCTGGCTGCTCCTCTTGCAACTCGTGGGTGACGCTGATGCGCGTCTCAGCAGCTGGTGTGCTTCGGGTCACGCCACCCTGCACTCGGGACGTGCTGGGCTGCTGCCTCCCGCTGACAGCTGGCTTCGTGGCTCTGGATGGCGACTCGTTGCTTTGAGCAGCAATCACAGTAGACTCCTCGTCGATTCTGGCTTGCATCTATGTAACAGTGTACATACAAGAAAATAAGATTATGGCTTTCAAAACATTAATGATATTTACAGGGCATACTAAGTCAGAGGCACTGCGTGAAGCTATAACTTAGTAGTCAGCATAAGAAAATACAAGCTAAGATAGAGGCACTACGTGAAGCATATCTTAGACTCACACAACAGGGGAAAAATCAAACTAAGATAGAGGCACTACGTGAAGCGTATCTTAGGCACACAAAAGTCAGCTAAGTAAGAGGCACTACGTGAAGCATTACTTAGTTACATAAAACAGAAGACAAATCAAACTAACATAGAGGTACTACGTGAAGCGTATCTTAGTCACACAAAAGTCAGCTAAGTAAGAGGCACTACGTGAAGCATTACTTAGTTACATAAAACAGAAGAGAAATCAAACTAACATAGAGGCACTACGTGAAGCGTATCTTAGTCACACAAAAGTCAGCTAAGTAAGAGGCACTACGTGAAGCATTACTTAGTTACATAAAACAGAAGACAAATCAAACTAACATAGAGGCACTACGTGAAGCGTATCTTAGTCACACAAAAGTCAACTAAGTAGGAGGCACTGCGTGAAGCATTACTTAGTTACATAAAACAGAAGACAAATCAAACTAACATAGAGGCACTACGTGAAGCGTATCTTAGGCACACAAAAGTCAGCTAAGTAAGAGGCACTACGTGAAGCATTACTTAGTTACATAAAACAGAAGACAAATCAAACTAACATAGAGACACTACGTGAAGCGTATCTTAGTCACACAAAAGTCATCTAAGTAGGAGGCACTGCGTGAAGCATTACTTAGTTACATAAAACAGAAGACAAATCAAACTAACATAGAGACACTACGTGAAGCGTATCTTAGTCACACAAAAGTCATCTAAGTAGGAGGCACTGCGTGAAGCATTGCTTAGTTACATAAAACAGAAGACAGATCAAACTAAGATAGAGGCACTAGGTGAAGCGTATCTTAGTCACACAAAAGTCAGCTAAGTAAGAGGCACTACGTGAAGCATTACTTAGGTCACGGTTGAGAAAAGAGGCACGACGTGAAGCTTATTCTCAACCTTTAGGATAAGTATCGAAGAAAGCAGCACATACTTCAGGAGTCCACTCTTCGCGCCACGTGATCATGTACTCAGCCGCTGCTTGAGTTGACTTCCCATAGGGGCCAGCCAGGAGTTGCAGTTCATACCGCCCATGTGGCAGTATCTTCATCACGCGGTAAGGTGCATACAGGAGTCCATCTTGCCGGTTGATTGAGCTTGTTTCCTGACAAAAACTAAAGAATCCACTTTAAAGACCCGAGGAGGCTTCCTCCCCGCATTAAGATAAGAGTCTTGCTGCTCTTGATTTTGCCTGAGCAGCTCTAGGTCTCTTTGACGACCCATTTCACGCAGTGCTTCTCTGTTAGGGCTCGCGCCTTCCGATGCCGTGTCTCGAATTAAGCTTCGAATTAGTGGCGTCGCTGCGTCTATACCCACTAACAGGTTAAGGGCAGAATACTGCGTGACTCGGTGCTTGGTTATGTTTAGCACCAGTTGAATTACATTCAATACGCACCATATTAAGTACCGTGCGACAATAACGCTCCGCCTGACTATTTGACTTGTGCATCTCCGGAGTAATCAGATCCACATCACAGCCCATATACTTAACCCAGTCAAGGAATTTGTTACTTTGTAACATTCGATATATATCGGCCACAATTAATTTAGGTGTGCCAATTAGGGAAATTAAATTGGTAAAATGAGTTTTCAGTTCGTTTGCATCTTGTTGATACATGGGGTTTAAAAGACAATTTTGAGAAAGCATCGACTACTATTAGTATGTCGCGATACCCATCTACTTCGAATGGTATTGAATGGAGATTCGGGTTTTTCCCATGAATGGATTGGCTGTAAAGGGGCCCGTGCTATCTTTTTATGAGATGAGCACACTAAACAGTGTGAAACATACTTTTGAACAAATGTACGTAACCCAGGAAACCAAAAATATTTTGTAATTAGGTCAGTTGTCTTGTCAACTCCAGGGTGTTCGTGCTCATCATGGAATATACGATTGTGACTTAGTCTGTGCCCTTTGGGAATGTATCAAAGAAGTCGGGACTGTTCTCCATAACCTATTGAGCTTGCATCGGAATGTGAGGTACATTTTTTTTTTAATTGGTAAAGAAAGATCATAAATAGCAAGAACGGGTTCATTCGTAAGACATTCAACTATAAACTTACGAGCAGCCTGCTGCTCAAGCCTCAAGAAAACTACTCTCTTTCTTGTTAGGCTAGCTATGCAGGCAGTGTTTGAGCGAAGCCAGGTATATATCTCCTGAAATAACTGGCTAAGCCCATGAACTGCCGAACCTGTCTAACATTTTTCGGTTCGACGGAATCAACTAACGCTTTAATTTTATTATGACTCGGCCGTACCTGACCACGACTGATACAGCTAACAATTGTTCTAATTGATCACCAATAGGTGACTTTTAATTGGTATTGACGCGTCAAACTTTACAGTCATAACCCTAACCAAGTTACTTACTGCCCTAGTAAGTTGCTGAGAATCACATGTACGAACGTAGCGTACACCTTCTCTATTAGAGACATCTGATTGGTGTATTCGTAAATTCAGACTCCACAATAAATAAATCAGTTTCTAAAGTTATACCGTCAAATTCCACAGGTAAAGTAATATAGGACGTTCTTTCAATTTCTTGACTACCAAGACCTTTCAATATAAGAAACGTTGGTTTACGAGCGCAATTGAAATGTTTTAACATTAATGAAGAAACGAGTGAAATAGTCGATCCACTGTCTATTAGAATATCAACAGGTACACACTGAATTACATCCCACCACATTATCATCGTTATTGCGGATAGGTAGTGTTTCCTTACAAAAGTTAACATTATTTTTATTACGCGACTAAAATTTGAGCTTCCCAAAACAGGTATCTATCTTGTGACCTGACTTTTTGCAGAAAGAACAAGGTTCGGTTTTTGTTGGTACAAAACTGGGTTTCGGAGTATCGGTATTACTTGAATTTCTGCTAATCGAACCGTCGACTGAATCAATTTTACATGTCTTACACGAGGCTTGAGTATGCCCTTTCAGTCCGCACGTAAAGCACTTGCCGTCATCAAACCTACGCTTTCCGTTTGCACTATTAGAGTTATGTCTATCTTTCGTATTATGAAAAGTTTGAGACGTACTAGGAACAGTACCGGTTTTAGTGGTATTAGATTTTACATAAATTGAAAAAAACTTTACTAAATCGTCAGGTTTGCGTTAGTAGCAGATGCTCGTATGTGGGGATCAGTGATACCGCGAATTACAATCGCAGCTAATAATTGATCACTAAGTCCTTTCACTATACGTAACCGAAGTAATGAGCGGCGAGCATAATCCGCATACGTAGGGTATTCGTCAGAATTTTTACACATAACTTCGAATAAAATGTTTGCAATATCGGGTGTTTTTGGACATAAAGGTTTGAACTCGCGCTTAAAATTGCTCCATGAACGGTCGTCAGCTACCCACTTATTTAACCATAATCGAGTATCTCCCCTTAAGCAATTTCCTATACGTGAAAGACATTCAGTATCACTCCAATTATTTAAAGACTTTGCACAATCAACATTATGTAAATTAGGATCAAACCTAGATATGTTAATATTTTGATTAGACCTTACCGTGGTGTTGATCGACCTGATGTGCCAGTTAAGAGATGACCAGTCTCAACTGATGGCGCCCGTTCACGAACATGACGCGTGGATCAGCACCATCCAGCTCAACCATTTTGTAGGGAACCGAATGATCCAACACACGCGCCACCAACAGTGAGACATTTGAGTGAGCATGACATAGTCTCAACTGCCATGCTTTCAAGTCTACATACATAATAATAAACGAATCCATGGTACTCACATTTACAAAATTGAAAAAATGCTTCTAAATTATACAAAACTATAGTTTGCTATGTATTTGAGCGATAAATCAATTTTTACTACCAAAAAGAAAAGACAATCATTAAAATATCTAGTGGAGTATTCAATATTAAAACATATTATATAAAAAAAAAACAAACATTAAGTTCGCAATGTCAGAAAAAATAAAAGGGAAAATAAAAAAGAAGTATCTCTTCCAAACAATAAAATTTTAACTAGTGCGCCCAAGTGGCTGTGGAGCAGGACCAGCATTAAGCCAAGCATTTTTATTTTTTTCTACGATATAATCATTGAACTTATAATATGCTTGTCTACATAGTGTGCGTATAATGCATGTTTTAAATTTCTTCTCATTTAGTTGAAGAATATCGAGTGGTATTTTATTATAACATTTTACACAGTACCCCATAAAAGAAGTATGTACTTTAGACAACCTGAAACGTGGTTGATCTAATTTGTTCCTATTTCTAGTGTTGAAATTATGCCTGTTACTTATCTTAGTAAAAATATGTAGATTTTTTCGAACATACATAATGTTTTCATAATATATTTACCTTTGCTTATACCGTGACTCCAAAATATTGTAAAATATTGTACAGTACAACGCTGTGTGTACGTTGCGTGGACATCACATAATATATCATCAAGCCTGTAGTCCCTCAAGGTTAGGTAGAGGTATACCTATAGTACACCCACATTTCACCAATTATGTATAAGTCCCATGTACCATGTAATAGGCGGCGAGCTTATTGCCATCAACCGGACACAAATCTAAACTCCAGACTGCTAATGAGAAAGAAATTAGAAGACCTACGAATCGAACCCAGGACCTCATGTTCATTGCTGAGACCACTTGAACAACGAGGCAGTAGGTTTATTCTTCTGCTGTTAAATAAGATTGCACTGAAACTGCCACATGAACTAACATGAAAAAATTTAAATTTATAAAATAACGTGTTGACTTATGAACACACGTCCAGGCGTTTCGTGGCGAATCCCTGGAACGTGAGTTCTGTAGGTAATTTATACATCACGCGGAGGAACTAAAAGTAAAAGTGTTTTATTTAGAACAAAAACAAATTGACATAGGTATTACAATTTAAATGATTATTTTTACTCTAAATATAATTTAAATTGCAACTTTACTTATAGATTTTTATTTCTTTTGATTAGTAAATATAAGCTAACTATAGAAAAATGTAGTGGCATTGCATATTTACCCTTAAGATCACAGTACACTATGTTAACACTAGTTAGTATAAGTGTATGACAATGATGTGAAAGAGCGGAGCCTTCTAATACAGGCATTGTTTGCTTAAAAGAAGGCTCCAAACACGTTTAATTGTAATCTAATTTTCTATTTGTCACAATAAACCATTTTGTTTTTTGAATTTTGTCAGTACAGTTTAGCTGAAATAAAGATCACAGACATGCAAAAAAAATAATCGGGGCCGTCTTTGGGGACTGCTGATAGAAGTGAAAACTAAGTAACTTGTGAATTGTATCGTCGCAGCGTGCGGTGACGATGAAGCGAATTTCACGCTTTTTGTTCACCCAAAAAGTACACATAATATACAAAGTATACATATAGCTCATGGAAAGCGTTCCGTGATTTTTGTTCACCTAAAAAGTGCTCAACGCGCTAAAAGAAGTTTTCACTTCAAAATAAAAAAAACATTAAAGCTGTATGTTGAGATGTGGTGCAGGGTGGAGTGGTAGTGTGAGTGACGGTGTGTGTGGGTGTATGTTTTAACTATAATTTATCATTAAGTTTAATATGGAAAAATATGTAACATGAAAGAAACCTAGTACCTAGTGCCCATTTTAGATAGCATTCAATGTTAAATCCCCCTGTAGGCAGGTACCGAGAAATTCTGAGCCTATGCTAATATTTCTCTCTTACTAGACACAAAATTACCTTAAGTATAAAATATAATATACGCTTCTATGTCAATATTTTTTACGTCTTAATAAAACATCATTATTACTTTATTATAATATGTAGGTAAGTCTAATAATATGAGGCCCAGAGAGCAGTGGTGGCTCAGTGGTAACGGCCGCGACTTACGAGTTTTTGGTCGTAGGTTGAGCCCAAACAGGCGCTTTACTTTGTGTAAATTATTTATCACAACTGCTCTCAAAATGCTAAAGGAAAACATCGTGAGGAAACCGGCATGTCCTAGAACCAAAAATTCGAAGACATGTGACATCTAACTACCCGCACAGAGCCCGCGTGGTGGATTACGGCCCACTTCTTGTCACAGAGACCAGGCCTGTGTCCCAGCATTGGGAACATTATAGGCTGCTTATGATGATAAAGCGAGTCTAATATGAAACACAATACACAATAAAAATTTCGGAATAAATTCTCTTAATGATGGTGAAAACCGTATCAAAATCCGTTGCGTAGTTCAGAAGAACAACCAACACACACGAAAAGTGCCATTAATTCATAATATGTAGATAAAGATTTTGTAGCACTGTGTGACATAAATCTTTTGTGTGACTTAAGTAGTCCATTTTTACACCGTGCGAAAATCAATCAGCTATAACTTAACAGATGCATAATAAACAAGAAAATATTCTTTTAAATGTTCTTTGACACTTATAAAGTCACAGCACACAAATGTCAAAAGAGGTTAGCAATTGGCCTAAAAACAGTTCCATGCTGTAGAAAAAAAGACAACGCAATTTCAGAAACGCTAACCTAGAGAGGGTCTTCTAGGTTTAGTTTTCAGTTTGTAATATTATCTTAAACCAGTTTGTTGTACGTGGATAACCATATTTTTTCAGTGTTAACACGGTGATTTTAATATGAACCACTGAGGAAGTGAATTAAGTGAAGATGAGAGTGGTGACACTGGTCCAGAAGCAATTAGAGAAATTGCTAAAAACGTAACATTGAATTTGTTGTCTAATAAATCTAAAAGATTGTATTCACATTTCATCATTAATTATTTTTATTTATCTCCCATTAATTAAAAAGATGGCGGATTTGTATCACACGTCGTATAATAGTAGTTTATGAAACTGTTGTATAATGAGGGGTATTAAATATTATAACACGAGTGTTTTAATACCTAGTTATATGCAGTTTCATACACTACTTTATCTACTCTCATACATTGGGATTGAACCTACTAAATAAAAAAAACCAAAGTTTCCCTCGAAATTCAGTACAACAAAACGTATGAATGGTGCCAAAACCCAGTACATCACCGCGCATGCGCTAAACCGGGCGCCTGCACTGCCATAGACAGGTAAAAATTGGAATAAAAACTCTTTTGTAATGTTATAAAAATGGCGGGCTCCGCATATGCGTTCCATTAGAAAAAATAATTGATTGAAACTCCTGGATATAAACTTTTTGGATTTGTCCTGTATCGAAATGGTAACAAAAAAACTTTATTTTGTTCTCAGAACAATTTATTCTATTTTTAAATTTCGGTATTGTGTTTTTAAAGTATGTCACTATTTTTGAAGTTGAAGTTTTGAAGTTTATAATTATAAATTATAAGTAGAGATTTCAAAGAACAAAAAGCCTGCCGACTTTAAAAAAAAAACAGATATTTTGACGCGAGAATTTTCGATTGAAAATAAGGGTGCTTTTTCGCTATTAAGTCAAAATAAGGTGATAAAATAAATATTTTAAAGCAAAAAAAAATACAGTGTATTCGGGACATAAAAGGTAAGTTTTTACTAAATTTCGTGAAAAAGAATATTTCTTTGTAAAAGAAAAAAAACAAAATCCAAACACTTGGTTATTTGAATTTCTCACATAAATTTTGAGGTTATGTGAAAAAAGTGTAAATACAAAAGTTGTAGATCTTTTTATTACCTACAACTTTGCCATTTAACTTTTTTCCATAGGACTTGTAGTTTTGCCGGAAATCGAGATCAACCGTTTTTTACCCTTTAAATTATAATCTATACCTTCAAATAAAATAAATTAAATTTCCAAAAAAAAAACACTAAACTTCCGAAAAAAATACTAAGTTGCCGAAAACATATAATATGTTCCCGAAAATCCTAACTCTAAACGGTCGACGTCAGGGGCACCCCGAGGTTCGGTTGGTTAGGTTCCTTTAAACCCTTTAGACAGAAATAGGAGCCCCGCAGAGCGGGGCTCCGTCGACCTGCTTATTAACCCTAACCCTAGCCGGCCGACCTCAGGGGCTCCCCGAGGTTTGGTTGGTTAGGTGTAAGGTTGATTCTAAATTTATAATAGGTAAGTTACAATAAAAATGACTACCTGTAGATTTTGGTGAAACGCAATTTAAGCCGGTGAAAAATATTACGTCAGTAAATATTGTATTAATTTTTCGGATCTTTCAGTATTTTATTCGGTCGTTTCTTTATTTGTATTCGCATGTAAGTTGTCGGAAAGTTAGTATTTAAAGCAGTAAATTTCATATTTTGAGTACGCTCATATTTTAATTATTTTTCGGAGCTTTTATTACTACCCTTTATCTAATTAGTTCAAAGGTATTTTGACATTACAGGGACAGTACCTATATGTTACCTATGAAATTAATTATACGAGTACCACCAGTATAATTAATTTCTATAAAAACTGACAGTTTTGATAATAAATACATAAACTAATTACGCCGAAGGTGTAGTAAGCAGAGGAGTGGCACATTTTAAAAGTTAGTTTTGCATGATTTATGTAATTAAATATTAGGAAGCTATTGCCATTAACCAATTGTTTGATTGTAACTGGAAACATGACGAACTTCCATACAAACTTTCATACCTTATTTAAGAAGAGAATAGAATATAATTGAATATTCTTTTTTTTCTTCTATTTTTTTGGCTTTTTAAGTCTTTTAGGGGATGAATGTTCAAAAATCTTTCCTTAGGGCTCACCTTCGTTACATGTATAAGGAACTGCTGTGCAATAATTATTAGAAGCTTCTAGAGCCAGCGATTTAAGAGGTGTGTGTTGTCTGTCAGTAAGTGAATGAATTTGAATATTTGAATAAGTATATGAATGTTTTTTTTTATTAGCATGTACATTTTTTATAATAGCATGAATATTGTTTTTTTTATGTATTCTTAATTTTAATTATGTATTCAGAGCATGTACTCGATAATGTGTGAGCTGTGGTTATCTGTAATTGAGTGTGCATTACACGATAAGGTTTAATAGACAAGATTTTATTATTGTAAGATTGATATTTGATTTTTTATTGAGATTTGTAAGATAATTGTAATGTATCTCGTTGGTAATCTTTAAATAAATAAATAAATGAATAATAAATAACATCTATTAATATTAACATACCGCTTTCCTTCCAGTGATAATCTTACTCGTAGGCGTATAAACAAATAATAATTTCCCTCGAGTCCTATTTCGCTCTAAATTAATTCTGTCACGTCGGATAAACATGTACATTAGAACTATCTTCCTGGGGTTAATATACAGCGTGTATCAGAAACGTGTGTTCAAATTTAATGGTGTGGTATAGACCATCAAATTGAACAATTTTTCCATGGGACCAACATCGTCATCGCAAAAAATTATCAACTGTCCCATTCAAAACTTCAATAAGTACCAACTCGACCCAAATGTATGGGACGGCAGATTACTTTTTCGTGATTACGATGTTGGTCCCATAGAGAAAGTTGCTCAGTTTAGTGGTCTGTACCATAGTAACGAACGGTCAATTTTTGTAAGAGGAAAGCCGGAGTAGATATTGTTAATGTGATTATATTATTTGTCTATAGAATATTGACTGTGCCAATTTTCAAAGGGAAGCCGGTAGGAATCGAGTTGTATGGAACCTTCGCCACTGCTGTACCACACCCTTAAATATGACAACACCTTTCAGATACACGCTGTATACTGTAGGTACCTATTTAGTTCTAGTTTCTTCCTCTCAAGGTAAAGGCTCTCGCAGACAGGCGCGACGCGACGGTGCGACGCGATTCTGATGGAACAATTTGCATGAAGTTTTCATAGAAATTGTTCGAATAGAGTCACGTCGCGACTGTTTGCGGGAGCCTTAAAGGGGTACGTTTATTAGATCCACACTATTGTGTTCTAATTATGATCTCGGTAACGAAATATTTACTTAAACCTACATAGACAGAGAAAAAAATCTTAGATATTTTTTCTGGCTAGGTTTTAGTTATTACTGTGGGGTAAAATTGTAGGCAAATTTGATAAGTGGTTTTCAATTGAGAAACATGGTAAAAAAAGATCTTGCGTTTTAAAATAGGTCGGGATAAGAACGACAATGATGACGTCAACCGCTCAAAATAATACTAAGACACTGTGCAGCGTAGTTTGAAAGCTACGAGCTACGTCGTAGCCTGCTATGCGGAGGAAACCTGCTACGACAATGATTGCTTTATGAAATACAATGTTGGTTCCAAACGTATGTATGAATCTGAAATAGCTATTTCCACTATTATATTTAAACATGTAATATTATAACCGGTGTAAAAAGACAATTAACGAAGCCGAGAGTCACTTGTAGTCCCCGTCATTGTAATAATTATTTGTAGTGGACCATGCTTGGGAACCTTCTGGATAGATATAGAAGGACAAAATCCCAACTTTTGCTGACGTTTTTGTTACGAAAACAAGTTTTTAATGTTATAACACAACTTTAAATACCCCCACGACCTCTGTACCGTTGCATGCACCCATAAGCACAATGATTTGCGTGCGTTACGTTAAGCACTACCGTAAACAGCGCTTTTTCACACCAAAAATAAAATTCGTTTTCCAGCAATAATTTTTGTATTAGAAGTATGTTGCTTTGTTTGATATAGAGAATACGTAATTGATGGCTATGTGATGGTCTTTTTACACCTTGTAAAGTCGTACGATACGATATGAGTTTTCTGGGAAGAAGTTTTAGAAGACTATTGCCCCCCTGAAAGTCCCGAACGCCTACGGGGAGGCGTAATCGCTCATGTTGAGAACCTATGGTCTATGTCCTCTGGTGTTGATACCAGAGGTGACGTCAGAATGGTTTTTCATATATTCACGGTAGGGTAATATAAACTTATTACCTAACTTTATTTAATAATCTGTGAAAGAAGAAAACTGCTGTCAACTAGACCTGCATACTTCCATAATTAATTGGCAATCAACTACAGCCGAACTTTCAACAATTCCCGGCTTTCAACGTAATTTTGTAACTCATAAACAGTTAAGTAGTTATAAGTTTTAATGTAAACTGTACGTTTAACTTAGTACTTTGGTTTCAATATAATTATATATCAGTGAACGTGATTAGAACTTGTAATAATAAGTTAAAGTTATAAATGTTAAAGACAGAACAATCACCGCTTGTATTTAGGTATTTCTATTTACATTTAACCAGTAACGTTGTTCGCTTGCAAACTTTAACACCACTGAAGAGTAGATAGGTTCGGTTTGGTTGGATATAGTTCGTTACGATATGAGAAAAGGAATAGAGTAGCGAGAAATCCTGTCTTAGTGCACCTCTATACTTCCTATGTAACTTCCATATTTATATGTTCAGTGGGGTAGGCTATTGTTTGCCTGTCTGTCATGAGATAGGGGATATTACATTGTAATATTTCTAGGATACTCAAAACTCACTCATTTATTCCATTCCACAATGTGTATTTTTTCCCTGTATATACCACATCGAAGAGGCGTGGTCGAACGTGTTTGATTATGGCCTGTCCTTGAATTTCTTTTTGGTTTTACTTACCTTAACTTTTTATTATTGTTTGGGTCGGGGTACTACCCTGAAGGCAGTGCCTACCCTCCGGGTTTTAGTAAACCTTGATATTCCAAATTTAAGTCCAGATATTAATTTCGTATTAGGGGCACGAAATTGTGGTAAATTCGATACATTTTTAAATAGAAAATACATATAGCATTTTGGTAAATTTTCACAACTAATATCACCCATCGATATATGAATAAAGTTTTAAAAATAAGTATATGTCGGAAATACGTTAAATTAATCGTTTGTCTTTGGCTAATCGGGACGCTAGCGCCACCAGGTGGCGCTAGCGTCCCGATGAGCACCCGCAGAGTCTAGGTATAACATAATGCTTGACCAGAGTTAAGGCGCAGATATACAACTTTTAATGATTTCAAATTGAACATGTCGTCTAAACGAATATTCTTAAATATGAATATACGTTTAGACGTGACGTTCGAACGAAAAAAATATATATATATTGAGACACGAAGCAACAAAATTCGATCTAAACAAAAGCGGCCACATTCATTTAGATCGTATTTTGTTGCTTCGTGTCTCAATATGAAAGTTTGTAAAAGGTATGAGAAAGTCAAACGAACTTACCTGTAAGTGACGTTCGATGACTATTAAACGATGTGATTCGCCCGAGAGATTACACTTATTAACTTGTAGTAGCACGGATATGTGCTGCCATCTTACACTATTTTAGAGCAACAATTCAAAAAACCATTTCATGCGCCCTAATGTGGGTATGTCATACACGTTTACCCCTTTGGCCATCGTTAGTCACTATTTCGTCCAAGTTAGGGGACGATCTAGAAGTATCTTGATCAGGGTCAGGGAGGGAGTGTAATCTCTCGGGCGAATCACATCGTTTAATAGTCATCGAACATCACTTACAGGTAAGTTCGTTTGACTTTCTATTAAACTTCAGTGATTCGCCCTTCGAGATTACACTTATTAACTTGTAGATGTTTAGAGTCTCACGAAATAGTAAAGAGGAAACAATATTATTAAGGGAAAAAAGATAAACTCAAATATGTATTAAACCTTACAAATGTAGTCAAAGAAACAAGGTTTGAAAATCAAATAGGTTCATACATATAACAAAGAGACAATTATCATAATCATTCGTTGATCGAGGCCATCTTACAAAGCGACCGAGTAAAGGCATCTGAGGTATCTGCAGCTACTTCTCTATTATAAAACTTTGCAAAAGTTTCTGATCTGCCGGGATATTATCTATGCTAGGCCGGAGCCTATTGGCGGCAGACGTAGCTGCATGTCTCGGACTGTGAGCGCTAAAGACAGATGTGTTTATACCGCTTTTACTCAGGGTGGCCTTGATCCAATGGCTTAAGGATTGTGAGTTTACATTATTGAAAGGCTTCATTTATCTAATTAATAAAGAGTGACATTCAGGTTTTCTCTTGTCTGCCGATACAGTTAAAAATTGTTCTAGAGTTCTAGCAGGACAAATGGAATTTCTTTCGTTGAAATAAGGAAAAAACTTTTTTACAAAAAATTAAATCGACGAAAAAAGAAACTGAAAAGCAAAAAATAGATCTTTCAGTCTAACTAAGCTCTTAAATTAATGTAAATTACAAATTTTGAGTCGGCGCCAAACAATCACCGCAGATCGATTAACGACGATCAATCAAGCTGCCATAAGTTTTCATGGCGCCTTGTATGTTTGGCGCCGACTCAAAATTTGTAATTTACATTAATTTAAGAGCTTAGTTAGACTGAAAGATTTATTTTTTGCTTTTCAGTTTCTTTTTTCGTCGGTTTAATTTTTTGTAAAAAAGTTTTTTATTTTTCGCTTTTCAGTTTCCGTTTCAAATAAATGAACTTATTTATTTATTTAGGACTACCAACAATAGCTTACACTACAGATGTCTTTAAAAAAAACATGAAATTAAAACTTAGTACAGTGGATTAATTAGGTACTTTAAGGTAAACACCACATTACCCAAATTAAATTATGTTAATTGACAACTTGCGTACATGACTACTTTTCAAGCAATCTTAATACCGGGGAAAAACATGCTAGATTCAAAAGTCATCATAAAGGTTTCATAACAAATCAGACAAACAGTCAAAAATTTTAGATTTCAGTTTAGGGAATCAAAGTGTAAATCAATTAGATAGCTATTACATAGTAAAACCTTTGCAAAACCTAGCATATAGACAGTTATATGCTATACCGATTTTCTCTGTGGAGGACAAAGAGTAGTAACAGGTCTACGCGGAATTCATGACGGACGGAGCACGCAAGATATTGAGTGCGAGCAGTGGAGGCTAGTCGATAATTCCTTTATGAAATTTACATACAAACATTGCGTCCTTTAAACATCTTCGTTCTTCTAAAGTGTTGAAGAAATTCAAGCTATTTTTTTTTTTATAAGAAGATGACTTTTTATCTATGCCAACAGAAACAGCTAGATGCCAATCAAAGCGTTTTTGAACGTGTTCTAGACGCAAACTATTCGTAGCACAGTGCGGCCGCCACATCATATTACAGTATTCTGCTACATATCAACTACAAAGTGCACTGTCTTATGACAAAAGCCCAGCATCTTGGACGCTTTTTTGGGGCTTGTATTTAAACGCCTACCAGAAAAGTTCCTATTTTACTACCACCAAATTCGAAATACCTGCCAGAATGGATAAATGCTCACCAAATTGTGTTTCATAAAGTATTGTAGAAATGAACCTATTTTCCTTTTTATTCTATGCCATAAAGATTTATAAACGTCTTTTAATTTCTTACTACCTGCCAAGATAGCTCGACGGAGCCCCGCTTATCGTGGCTCCTATATCTGTAACCAACCAAACCTCGGGGTGCCCCTGACGTCGTCCGGCGTGGGTTAGGGTTAATAAGCAGGTCGACGGAGCCCCGCTCCGCGGGGCTCCTATTTCTGTCTAAAGGGTTTAAAGGAACCTAACCAACCGAACCTCGGGGTGCCCCTGATGTCGACCGTCTATGGTTAGATTTGGTGAGCATTTATCCATTTTGGTAGGCAATAAGAATATAAATACAACACGTACAATTATTCTGATGAGTGTATAATTATTTTGGAACTTAAGGCGTTGTTCTTTAGGCACCTCGGTATAGAGAGGGTTTATTTTATTTGAAGTTAACATATTTTACTTTGGTACTTAGTCTTAGAGTGATATTTTCTAGAACTGAATGTGGTACGTACTTGTTATAAGGAGTGTTCATATCTTGTATGAGTTTATATTTGAGTGCTAGTTTTTGATGGATGACTTTTGCTACCTGATTGTGTCTATGTGTATAGTCTGTTTTAATATTATTATTATTATTACTTTGCCTTTAATTATAAGATTATTTGTTCCTGTATATTTAACGTAGTAACACTTCATTGAGTTCAAATACTTTATTTTTATTTTTGCACCATTCATCATCATCATCATCAGCCTATATTTGTCCACTACTGGACGTAAGCCTCTCCTAGTGAACGCCATTGAGCCCGATCCTTGGCTCTCGTCATCCAGTCTCTGCCAGCCGCATTTCGCAAGTCGCCAGTCCACCTGGCCGGCGGGCGCCCCAACTACGTTTGCCTAAACGCGTTCTCCACTCTTGAACTTCAACGAGAGATGTGACTAGCCCGTTACAGCTTCAGCTTGCTTAGTCTTTGGGCTATGTCGATTACCTTGGTTCTCTGGTGGATAACGTCGTTTTGGATTTTATCCTTCAGAGAGACTCCAAGCATAGCTCTCTCCATAACTCGCTGAGTGACTTTAAACTTATGGACAAATCTCACCGTGAGTGTCGACATTTCTACTCCGTAAGTCGTAACCAGTAGGACACACGCGTTGAAGACTGTCGTCTTTGGGCACTGCGGTATAGACGAGGAGAAGAGTTGATGAAGTTTACCAAATGCTGCCCATCCCAGCTGAATCATACTATCGGCTTCCCTCTCAAAATTGAGTTGGGCCTATAGTTTTTATGTTGAAATTGTTATCCCATTTATGTATAGTCACCATCTTTGCCACTTTCCATTTTATAGGGAATATGCCAGAAGTTAAGGATTTGCTGTTTATAGCTGTAATAAATATTACCTTTATTAATTTATAAGCTTTTGAATGTTTTGAGTATGCTCTCACTGCTAATATTTAGAACTTCCCTCGACTGCCTTCCGTACCCAACATCACACCCTCTATGACAGTCATACTCCAGCTAGGCTTAAAGTTCTCATCAAGATGAATGAAACAAGCCCAAACACGATCTAACTGCTGTAAGCTGTCGAGGAGCCCTCTCTACTGTTTTCCGTCGCCATCATCAGATGATCTTCAGGTCTCTTTTTTGTTGAAGCATCATTAGAACTACGTATATGTGCCAAGTTTCAACAGAATCGGTTCACAAGGGAGCATTCTGTAGGTGAAAAATCATTTAACCCCTATTTTTCTACCCTTAGGGGTGGATTTCGTTTTTTAATTTTAAATGGGACCAACTTTGGGGTATACTCTTTCCATTAAAAAAAGAATCATCAAAATCGGACTACCCGGTAAAAAGTTATGCGTGGTCACACATAAAAAAAAAAAAATAATATATACGGGTCGACTTGAGAACCTCCTCCTTTTTTTTTCGTCGGTTAAAAATCAATATTGTTGGCGTACGATTCACGGTCGAAGTTTTGATTAAATCGGTGTATTTTTTTTTTTTATCTCAATACTCTTTATTAACTAAATCTTCAAACACTTCACCAACATTTAGTTGTGTTTACTAAATACCTTCATTTTCCTGAAATATGTCTATAGTTTGATAAAGCGTTTGGACGAATTTGTTCGATGTTTTGATGTAAACATTTCGTTGTTCAAAACCATTCAATGCATCACGTACATAATCAGCCTATAATGTTCCCACTGCTGGGACTCAGGCCTCCTCTCTGTGAGAGAGAGTGGGCTGTAATCCACCACGCGGGCCCAGTGCGGGTTGGTGGATATCACATGTCTTCGATTTTTTTGTTTCTAGGACATGTCGGTTTCCTCACGATGTTTTCCTTCACCGTTTTGAGAGCAGTGGTAATGAAATAATTTATACAAATTAAAGCGCCTGACTGGGTTCGAACCTACGACCTACAACTTGTAAGTCGCGGCCGTTACCATTGGGCCAACACTGCTCATCAATGCATCTATATATTGTTATTTTCAACAATATGTCTAAAAATATGGAGCACCTATTTATTTTCTTTCGTAAAGCCGCGATGATTTGAAGCACTGGGCACTGTAGGTATTTAGCGGTATATCACCATATTGGTCCGTCAGCCAAACAAGTTCAACATGGCTTATATTTTTCATTTCTAAAGTTGTTTAAGTTCTAAGCGCAACTACTTCCTACAACTGCGCTTTTTATGACTTCTTTATAATTTTTTATATCAATGTAAGGTCCAATCTTTTAGTAGCCAATGAAGAAAACTCTCGTATCCGGACTAACTGCTCATTTTTTGTTATTCTTTTTTAGTCTTGTTTATAAACGTCTCTTAAATTGTAATCAATTGCTAAGCAACTGATTAGCTCAATTCTTATTATAAACGCCATTTAGCTCTAAGAGATCACTAAGCAATTGATTAGTAGTTGTCAAGGCGGATATTATTGGAATCACTTGATCGATTCAATAGAATTATTGTGTGCTTCGAGGTAATTTTGTTCCCAATATCGAGTTGTTCCTTAGTAAATATGGATTTTGGCAGTCTTTTACGGGATTTCAGAATGACGTAGAAGAATTAAATAATTTTGAAACGCCGCGCGGCGGCGGGAAGTAGACGGAGGAAGACCTACAAAGTTCGTTTAAATCTGTTACGAGAATGATTACATATTCTTCATTCTAAGTACACACAAAAGGATTTATAGGAAAAACTCAATCAGGAGGAGAGTTTGAAGAGAATGAGTTCGTGAGGAAGCTCATAGCAGATACTAGTTATACAATGTGTTATCCCATATGCCCCTCATCTTATGACGCCAGTTTTAAGGCCCAAAACTAAAGTAAAGCCACGCTGTGGCAGTTACATAAGTAACAAGTGACATTTTATTGAAATCAATTTATTTTGATACATATTAGAGCTTCATTTCTCTTATAAATTCATTATTTTTTATTTCCAATATGCTATTCTTTTTTCATGCCACTCTCATAACGGCAGGAGAATGATGACTCTCATTCCTCATCTTTTTCATGTAGCATGGCCTCCTCCCCCACAGTCTTTGCGAGGTTGAATAGTATTGGTGCTAGGCGCAAGTGGCTCTCATAGCAGCAGTCAAACTTGTACCTGTAAACAACCATAATAATTGTTATTAAAAAACACTGAAACCCCGGTGCAAAAGCAATACGAAGTAATATAAAATAGACACAAGTAGAGATCGTTTAACTTAAAACTGCACGCCCCTCCACAAAAAAATCTATACAAACATTTGAAATGTGTATCAGAAGCAGTGGAGGGGCGTGCAATTTTAAACTGGAGTATCTTTTTTTTTTTTTTCTGTATGTAGGTGTATACAAACACTTTTACACGTCAATCATATTTTTAAAACTAGATGAGGTCGGCGTTTCCTATCTGACTACTCTGAGAAGAAAGGCCGAAACAAACAGCAAAGCAAAGCAGTCATCTTTAATAAACATAGATTTTTAAAAGAGTATATTCGTGTTAATGGGCTTATAGGCCATGAAAATACATAGCTATTATCGGCTATTTCTTTAACATTCATTTGGTCACTTTACATTAGCAAGTAGATATAAATTCAGAGATATACCTTTTCCTGTTTACTCCAATTATTTGAGCTTATTATTTTTATTGCTACCATCGTGAATACAATGACATAAACTTATTAAATTATTTATTTATTCAAGTTCAAAGAACAATGGGCAAGTTATAAAATAAAATATTTGAAAAGATATTGTCTTTTGTCTGTCAAAGTCATGACAGATACAAAAATCGTGGGTTTGACAAAATTATTCTTAAAATTCAGGTTTTGAGTCGACTATTTTGAATATAATCTGTGCCGACCGCATAATTTCACCTCTATTTCGTTTCACAACTAATCACCAGCTGCTAACTAGCTTTTATAAATAAAGAAAAGTTAATTACGATTAAGAGATTAATTAATTAAGATTAAGAGCTAACTAATTAGTTAGCTATTCAGTGGCTAATCAGTGATTAGCGAGTTTTTTTATAAATAAGGCTGTTAATGTTTAGTAACCGTCTTCAATTGTATTTATAATTGCTTATTTAAATTTGCACCTTACTTATATGTATAGTAATACTAGCTTTTGCCCGCGGCCTCGCTCGCGTTAATTTAGAAATTGACAATCAATTCGGGTTGTTCGGGGACTTATAGTTAGGAGGATGAAAAACCGGTCTATCGAAACTCTAGACTCACAAAATGTATTAGGTACTTAAATTAAAAATAAAATAACTCTTAACACACTACTAAAGTTTCTACAATAACATAATTCAATCATGATTCGAAAGACACGTGGCGCCATCTATTATCATAAGAACGCTATTGTTGTTTTCCTCGGGAACAGTTCTTTTTTTCGGGATGAAAGGTACTCTATGTCCGTTTCTGTACACCTGACAACGTATATGCAAAATTTCAGGATGATCGGTTCAGCGGTTTAGGCGTGAACAGATAACAAACAAAGAAACTTACTTTCGCATTTATAATATTAGTTAGGATTAGTATGTCAAAATATGGCGAAATGTGGCAATAATTTTTCACAAAGTAAAGCGCCTTTCTGGGTTCGAACCTACGACCTACAACTTGTAAGTCACGGCTGTTACCACTGGGCCACCACTGCTCAATCGCTACCTGCGTAGGTACCGAAGCCGACTGCCTAGGGGATATACTATGGTATCACCACTCGTGGTAGGCTATTTAATTGCAATTGTTTTATGGAATTGACAAGCCTTAGGTATAAAATAAAAATAATATGAGTAACTAGGTAGGTACATGATATTTCGTATCACGTAAAGATATACGCCGGGAGAAAAGTTTCTGCTGGAGGGCAGGGATTGTGTTTTGTTTTCGTCGTGTTTGATGAGAGGGGTATGCAAGGGCGCGCGATTGAAATTGATTGAAGTGAAAACTTCTTTAGGCGCGTTGAGCACTTTTTGGGTGAACAAAAATCATAGAACTCGCGTCATCGTCACCGAACGCTTTCCATGAGCTATATGTATACTGTGTATATATATGTACTTTTTGTGTCAACAAAAAGCGTGAAACTCGCGTCATCGTCACCGCACGCTTCGACGATACAATTCACAAGTTACTTAGTTTTCACTTCTATCGGCAGTCCCCAAAGACTGCCCGCATTTTTTTAACACAATTTTTTTAGGTAGTTTTCTAGCCGTTCTTAATCCCCTATTTAATTGTTACAGGCAAGTTGTTTCTGAAAATGCGTCAGTACAAGAAGGAGTATGGAGACCGCTACGTCATCAAGATCATGAAGAGGAGGATCCTGCATGTTACTAACGTGAAGGACGTTGAGGTATGTACTGCAGATAGTCAAAGTATATAGGGTGGTACTTTCAGATGGGTCAGCAGGAAAAAGCTGAGGTCTAACTATTTGAGATGGAGATGTGAAGTTGAGGTGGAATCTAATATCGTAACAGGTTTTTTTAGGAGCTGGATGAGAGTTGCCGAGAATCGAGCTAAATGGCGTGCAATTGGAGAGGCCTGTGTCCAGCAGTGGACTGCTGTAGGCTGATGATGAACATAATTTTTGCTATAGACGTAGTGACGACATGCATCGTCGATCTCATAGTCATAGACGCCATTTCTCTGTGTGTTTATTAGATAAACCCAACAGCGGGTTAATTGCGTAACACACTAACAGCAGGAATGGCTTTCATTTTGACAGTTCAACTACATTCATTGCATTATTTATGTTGTTATATTCTATAATTATTATTATAACTATTACTAAGGGAACATACGTGAAATCGCGAAAAAAATACAGCTGTTCTCAACATTTTGTTGAGTTATTCGAACATTAACTATATAGGTACTTGTCCAGTTTAGAACTTGAACCTTCTGTTTTTTTGAAGGTCTGTCAACAATCTGTCTTAAGAAAAGAAACGATATAATTTTGTTTTTCATGTTTCCTGTTGTTTACACTTCACAAAAGGGCTACATTACTTGTGACAGAGAGATAACCAAACACTCTTTCCAAATAGTAATATTTGGTTAGTGTATGTGCCTTTTATATGTCGAATCGTACCTACACTACAACTATTTTCTTAATATCCCTCTAGAAACATCGGATTTCTGAATACAAACGAATACTAATTTCCATGTCCATTAATTATTAGATTTATTGTGTATAATAATTTGAATTCAGAACTAAGTGCTTTGTTGTTGTTTTGTTTTGACGTAACGAACAAGAAAGTAGGTACTTAGTTCTTAACTTAGTGACATAAATATTGTCAGACATATAGTCATGGGCGCAGAATTAGGATACGGGTAAACGAGAGAAATAGCTGTATTAACTTCTACAAAGTTTATTGTTACAGAGTCAATTACTAACACTACAGTACCAAGTAATACTCAGAACGTAAAAGAAAACACTGAGCAGTTCCTAGGCCAGTATGTGTCGCGATAACGTCTAAACGATCACTGTCGTTCCATGGTCAATATTGGACACCATACTCTATCCTAAACTCCGCATAACGCTAAAAAAGGCGATTGTGTCTCATTTTAAGTGCATACTCATGAAACATCCGACATATATAACGTTAGACCCGTATTTACAAGATGATGAGTTGTCGTGTAAACAGACCATTTAGAACGTTGTACATTAACGTTACTCGTATAACGCTATCTCCGCTCGCCAGTGTTCGCTGAAGCAAATGAAGACATTAGAGATGACCCTGGACAAAAGATTGTTTTAAAAGGCAACGCGGTTTGTGTTAAAAATAGCTCGGAAAATATACTTAGGGTTGAGAAAGGTACCTAATTGGGGATGCAGCCTCCTGCCGTTAAGAACTACAAGGCTAAAAGAATATTAATAAAAGTAAACTTTCCAATACACAAGGAAAAGGATAATAAACTTATTATTGAAGTCCTTAGAACGCTCTTTCTTTTTTTGGTGTCCCCATTAATCCTAATAGGTTATGTATAATGTATGTAGTCAAAGACCAGAGATTATTAATGGCTAGAGGGAGACTACTAAGATGGCGAGTAAGAGAGATGTGTGGAAGGACAAGACATCCTGCGCCGATCCTAAATAATCTATTCAACCTACTAATATACTCGTAATATAATAAATGTGAAAGTTTGTGTGGATGGATGGATGTTTGTTACTCTTTCACGCAAAAACTACTGAACGGATGTGAATAAAATTTAGCACACAGATAGACCATGACCTGGCTAACAACATAGGCTAATTTTCATCCTGGATCGTAGACGAAGTACCTACCTAGTCCTAGTCGCTACCTATGCCCGTTATAGACTTTGAAACTATCCAACCGATGTGCTCCAAACCCGTTTTATTAGAAAGACTATAATGCGAAGATAGTTTTAGACCACTAAAACAATGAAAAGAAACTTCATGAATGGACCGAATGTGCCTAATCCTTTGTTTTATCGTAGTAGTACACGCCGGGTATCCGGTAGTTTAAGATAAGAAAAGATTAGACGATGATAACAATGCTATAGTTGAATGCAAAATGATGAATAGGTTGCTTGCATGTTCAACAGTCGAGGGTTTGTTTGACAGGTGATCTCAAAATAATAATAATATAACAAAGTTCTGAACGTGACTTCCGTCCATCTGGTAGTCAATTATACCATGAAAAATATCCTATAGCACCCTGCAATCGTGTAATTTTCTATCAGTGAAACAATTTTTGTATTCGGACCAGTAGTTCTAGAGATTACCTCTTTCAAACAAAAAAAAATCATTTAAATTTTCTTTATAATATTAGTTTAGAAGACAAAGTTCAATTACAACGTTTCTATATATGCCTTATGTTCTTTATAAGGTAATAAGGTACAATATACGTGGAAATATATAATATTTTTTTCTCAAACACGCTTGGAAATTCGAGCATTATTTTGACAACCTTCTTCGAGATAAATTGAAAATGCTGTACTGGTTAAATACATGCGAGCAGCGGCCGGCAATCTTAGTATGAAATATAAAATATATATATAAATATAAATATATAATAAATATTATAAATATAAATATATATAAATATATGAAAATCCATATCTGTCGTGTTTAGCGGCTGAATAAATTACTTTGAAAACTCATATCTGTCGTGTAATCTAAAAATGGAACGAACTTTTTACTTCGAACCATGGCAACCAAAGTTACCTCCTTGGTTGCCATGGGTCGAAGTAAAAAGTTCGTTCTTATGAAAGATTTTATTTAAATCTCGAACTGAATTAGCAAATAGAGCTGTTTAAAGTGAAAAAGAAACAAATGAACATATTGGCGCGAGGAAATTGATCGTTGTTCATAGTTGATTCTGAAATTTATAATTTATTAATTTACTTAGTTTGAATTTCCACGTATTATTTGAGAAAAGTACTATAAAGGCCTTGGCCGCAACCAGGCATCGTTGGACTCACATAAGTGTGCCTAGGCTTTGCCTCGGCCCACATTTTCACGTTTGTCCATACCTCTGTTGTCGGCCGCTGCAGTAATGTACCTACTATTTATAAAATTTGAAGGCCGGGGGTTTTAGGCTGTCAATTGTGACTTGTCCTTCGAAAAATGGTAATAAATTTTAATAAGTCAGGTTTTATTTTGAAATATAATTCAACATAAATAACACATTAACTCACGCCTTCTTCCATGGGAGTAGGCAGAAACTACAGTACGCCACATGCTACGGTCTTTACATGCTCCTTTTGTTCCGTTTACGTTCATACATCTGGTCATACACGCACCTGACCTTTCTGTAAAACATCACCAGCAGGGTCACTATATGTCCTTCTAGGGCGTCCCCTCGCGGTGTTTTATCAACAGTACATACTTAAGGCGCAGATATACGACTTTTAATGATTTCAAATTGAATATCACGTCTAAACGAATAAGTAGTCTTATTTGTTTGAAAAATATATGATAAACTAGATTATTTTCTTCGTAATTTGATATTTGAATATTTGAAATTATATTTTTATAATTAATTTGTAAAGTAATATCTAACGCGAACACAAAACGATAATCACGCAAAAACTACCGGGCGTATTTTCAGGAAATCTGCACCATCTAACAGACAATTTAATTACCCAAATTTTTGTATACGGCTTTTATTTGTATTGTGTTTGCTAAAGCAAAGGTGGGTTGTTTTTGCGAATAATCTTGATGCACTTAGAAGCGGGGCTCTTGCGGGCAACGGTTGGCAGTGCATCGCTGGCCAATGTCCGGGTAGACGCTAACGCTCTGTGCAATTTTATTCGCTTAAAAGTTTCGCATGCCCGTCCCACTCGCTCAAGGTCGCTGGCAGTTATTGTCGCCTTAAGTCATAACGGCAATGTTTGCATGTCATTGTAAGTTTGTTAATATCTTGTTTACAGGTCGTGTTATCTCATTCCCGGAACATAAAGAAGAGCAAACCATACACTTTCCTGGAAGCTTGGCTCGGCACAGGACTGCTATTAAGTTCTGGTAAGAAAGCATTACTATTACTTGTCTACATACATAAATAAACAAACTCCCGCCTTCTTCTCAATGGTGTTGGCAGATATTATAGAACGCCACCTGCTACGATCCTTACATTCTCCTTTCGTTTACGTTCATGCATTTGGTTACTTGCCTAATACTTTAAAATGCGGGATAAGATTTGGTGCACCGATCTTAAATACATTGTGATACGTACTTAATACTTAGTTGATGATTGAAATAATGGTCTCAATTGTTTCTAAACATTTATTAGGCAAAACAAAGAGTGATACATTACATTTTTTTTGGAAGAAATACAAAAAGATACGGCCAAATGTATAACCAATAACATTTTCCAAGGAATACACATAAAATGATGGTTTGATGCGAAAATATTTCAGGCAAATACCTTTTCCACGTACTTAAATGAAAAAGTGTTTGATAAACATGTCACAATATCTAGAAAATACAGAGAAAAAAAGGGTAGGTACGATGTTTTTATAGCTTGACAATGAAATTCCGATGAGGAATCATAGCGAGCCTAATGAAAGTTTTATTGAACTATTTTTCGTCGTAACATAACATAACATCACACCTGTTTCCTATGAAGGGGTAGACAAGAGGTGTACTATATAACACCCACATTTTGCTAGTCATGTTGGTAGCGAGTCTTATGGTCATATTATTTACGGTGTTACATCATCACTGAACACAATTGATTCTTGAATGAGCGTTATAATGTCTAGCAAAAGTGGCAGAGTTTTTTTTTTTTTTTGTAACTGTATGTTGATTTAAAAGAGTGTCCAAGGAGTTTCTTGCCCGTTCTTCTCCATAGGTGCCTGCTACGCTTTGGAATAGGCAACTAGCTTCATTTTTCTGACTGACCGAACCCTTGGCAATTCAAAAGCGCCTGTAATTGGTTTATTTGAAATAAATGCCAAAGCATTCAATTACAAAACTCAAAACTTCAAAACTTTCAATAACAGAAACTCAAACTCAAAAGTTTGAGATTCTGTTATTGAAAGTTTTACCTACGGTAAGACAAAATAATGTAACCTACATTATTTTGTCTTCAAGCAATTTAATACACAGTTTCCAGTTTCATAGTTTATTCAGTACGTACTTAATCTGAATAATTATGTAAAGTTCTTTAAACTGCACGTTAATTGCGTAACGCACTATCAATCACAATTTGAATCATTTTGAAGCCTATTGCTAATCCATTGCTTCATAAGTTCGAAAAATTTGTCTGCTCAAGAACGTAAATAACGCAATGAATGTTGTTGAAATGTCAAAATGAATCCCATTCCTACTGTCAGTGTGTTACGTACCCCGCTGGTCTTCTTCAAAAGGCAGTGACGCGTCAATCCCTAAATTTTACGCGTTAGTCTATCTAGATGCTCCCGATATAGTGTTCCTGTCTATACCAACTCTAGGTGAACTTGGTGCTGGATATAGGTGAACAGACTATCATGAGTTTTAGCCCAATAGTTTAGTAGTAACTTTGTCAACCCTGACAAATACAGGCGTGAATCCGCTAACAGACCACTACAGATTATAAAACTAAATAGTTAGCGCTTATCCACTCTGAAATGACGCGCCCCACTACCGCATTTACGCACACAAGCTAATATAAAATATGGACGCAATACACATAAAAACACCATTGTAATTGATCATTCAGTTGTCGGTTAGACTGCAACTTAGAAGCAGAGGATTTGTTGTGCAACTAGTCTTATTTGTCTTGAACGTGCGAGAGAGCAGACATTGTGTTCCATACAATGTGCAAGCGCTACTCCATTCAAAGAGCGTTTTCGGATTTATCACGCGACTAGTCGACCGCGATGTTCGCACACAGATCGACTGTGCACGGAACAGTCGACGTTCCCACACAGATGAAGTGTTTGCACTCACACATCTAAATCAACTAGCTAAGTAGTGGGGCGCGTCATGGACAACGTCTACAACGCCGTTTGATTACACGCCTTGTGTGAAATATGTGTTGCGACTTACGACGGATTAAGTAGTTCAGTGGTGAGGGTGGCAAAATTTAATGAAATATTCTAGGTATAACTAATATTATCACTTCCAGACTTATTTACCCTTAGTTTGTGAAACCATAATCAAGTTTGATGTCGAATCTCTTGTTAAGGGGACTACATGACCTAAACGCAAATTTATAATGCCTAAAAATATAAGATCCACTGCAGTAACCAAAATCAGAAAAATATATGATATTCTTCTGGATAGATACTAGTTAGGTAGTGTGTTAAAAACATAATACAATTAATTTGATATGATAGAATAAAATCACGAAGATACCTCTAAAAAAAGATTTTAACGATTAAAAACCATACTATACTATATACATGCAGACATTCAGATTTTTTGTCAGAATATTCTACAAGTAACATACTAAGGTAATAGTGTTTTAATTTTTAACCGACTTCACAGAAAGGAGGAGGTTCTCAATTCGTCTGTATGTTTTTTTTTTATTCTAATGAATAGATTTTTTGTAAATCCATAATTGCTTCATATTTTACAATAAATTACCAGCGTTGTGTCATCGCGCGTTTCTTTCTTTTCTATGCAATCCAACAGTGACCGCGCTTTAGGTCTTGTAAACCTCTTAACTGTTGTCATTGGTTGACCGGGGTGCATCCACGAATGGTGCGAATGTAGGTACGTACGGCTCATCCTACTTGCTGATTATTTTTGAGAGTTAAATAAATCATGCTGATACGACAAAAGAAAATGGCTGACCATATCACCATGAACCAAACATGTCAGTCAGGCATGCCAGAGGTTATATTAAATTAGGATCCACGAGTAGCGATACCCTGATAAATCTACCCTAAACAGTCAGCCACATTTCCAGTTCGCTGACTGACTTAAATATTTACCATGGCCTGGATTTATTGTATAAAGTATGGGCCTATAAGAAAAAAGACGGTTTAACAAAAAATAATAAAAAAGAAGACTAGCTTTAGACCGCGGCTTCGCCCGCATGAAAGTCTGAAAGAATCCTATGTCCTAACCCGGGTCATGGCCTATCCGTATGCGTCTCATCAAAATCTGTTCAGGCGTGAAAAGGTAAGGGAAATATCATAAATTCGAACTTTTTTCTTAATAAATAAAACAGGTTTTTATAATTTAATATTAATTATCTAACTTAAAAATAATAATTAAGTATTCATTTTAATATTATTGTGGAGTCTGAATAGGGCGCTTGGTAATTTTATTTTATTCGAAGGACCGTTAATAATTTGTGGAAAATGCTGTACCTAAAAACCCCCTAAAGAAATTATGATCTTGCTCAAATACACAGGGTAGATAAAAAAGCCTGACCACTAACCTGAATTATCCAAGCCACTTGTCCCGGATCACGCCTTCAGGAATTCACAGCACAGCAATTCAGCACTCGCGTGAGAAAATGTCTTGATGATGATTATTTATTGCACGGCAATTTATGTAGGTTTATAAGAAGGTATTTAGTTTTAGGTTTATAACGTGTAAATGGACTACACCAGGCGGCAATCCAGCGCGAACAGGGACGAAGCTTCCGTCACAATTGCACAGGCGGGTATGCGGGGGGCAGTATAGACATCACGCCATCGCTCCATCCCACAATTTTCAAGTGAGGGTAGGAAACCAGACGAATGGACAAGCAAAATTAATCTACCCTATGTTTTTATGAGCAAGGATCGAACAATTATCACCATTAATTTGAAATACTCTAGCGTCGCCATTGAACACGTAATTACCTATAAGTTAGCCAAGTTATTTTGTGACTTCGAATTATTGTTCGGGTCCGGGTTGTGTATTATTATTGACTTAAACATAACTGGCGAAATGTGGGTGTGCTATAGGTACACCTCTGCCTAATCCTTGGGGGAATACAAGCGTGATGTTATGATGTGTGAATTATTGTAATACATTTTGACCCAGTGGACCGATTTTTATGAAATAAAGACTAAATGTTATGTTATATGTGTTAATTTCAATGTTATATGTGAATTTTAAAATCATCCCCTATTTTAGCCCCTTGGGGCAATTTACAAACACGTTGAAAAACATAATTCTTTATTTCTTGCCAAAAGCATAAATTGGAATTTTCATATCCCTAACAAAAAAATGCTGTGTTTCCCGACTTTCAATAGGGGATCCTATTGGCCGCTGTTGCCCGTGACTTCATCCGCGATCTAGGATGAACAGTAGCCTGTATGTCGTATGTATGTGTGTCCTTACCCAGGTCATGGTCTATCTGTGTGCCAAATTTCATCCAAATCAGTTCTGCCATTTTGGCGTGAAAAGAAAACGAACAAACGCTTTTGCATTTATAATATTAGCTAGGATATTATACATTATATTATATGTATATTATATATTAGTATGGATTTGACAAATATTATATTGAATATCACCGTTTTCTCCACCAGGTGCAAAATGGCACAGACGTCGCAAGATCCTGACTCCGACGTTCCACTTCAATATCCTGAAGAGTTTCGCAGAGATCATGAAGGAGAGGAGCCGAGGTCTGGTAGAGAAGCTCAAGGACTTCGAGGGGTCGGAGGTGAACCTGCTGCCAGTCATCAGTGACTATACCTTGTTCACTATTTGTGGTAGGTAGAAACCACTTAAATACGGTTAATATTACTTTATTTTAAATTAAATAATTTTCAAGTAACTATATAAACTAGGTACTAAATAAAATTTGTGTAAATGTTAAATTTTTTGGTCCAAAGTAACATTATCGAATGAGTGCGAAGGCCGATTTAATGTTAATTTTTAAAAGACTTTCACAGACATCAACTCATCATTGAAATTTAGTTTTTTTTCCTCAATGAACTTTGGAAAGGATTCGTAAATATTGGGGACTCTAGGAAGTGAAGAGAGTTTTTTCCGTAATTTTGATATTTGGTGCTATTGTACAAAATTTTGCTATGGTTGTCTGTCTGTCAGTGGTTTCGGTGAGATACATGTCTCATTTTGAAAAGTTAAAGTGTAGGCCAAAGGCACTGAATTTTACTTTAAAAAAAGTTAAATCTTTGTGTGAAGAAAGAAAATACGTTAATTTTCATTAAATATAACGCAGAGAAAAACACACAAACACAAAAAGTTTTTTACAAAAAAACAACCGACTTCCAAAAAAAACACTAAAAGACGTGAAAAATTACTTTTATTTCGGAAGTCGGTGCCTTTGGTTTCGTATTTTCGTTTTTGGCCACCGACTTCCGAAATAAAAGTTATTTTTCACGTCTTTTAGTGTTTTTTTTGAAAGTCGGTTGCTTTTTTGTAAAAAAGTTTTTATTTTTCACTTTTTAGTTGCGGTACCTACCCCACTCAAATTCGTATTCCACTAATTGGTATGTAAATAACAGTGACAGGAAATTATCAACACATCATCAATATAAACTAAGTGGAAAAAAATATATGCAGTATTAAGGATAACTCAAAAACTACTGGTCAGACCTTGATAAAATTGAAATGGGACCACATGTGAAGCACCAGCTATCAAACAAAAAAGGAATCATCTAAATCGGTTCACCCAGATAAAAGTTATGAGCTAAAACACATAAAAAAAAGAAAAAATACATACAGACGAATTGAGAACCTCGTCCTTTTTGTGAAGTCGGTTAAAAAAGAACAAGTTGGGGATAAAATATGCGTCACATCAACGCAAAACGGCAATCGCTTAGCATAATGCTACGACGTTATACGAGACAGAGCCCCAGCGCTGGTTTTCAGAGGCAGCCAGCGTTTACGTGATGACGTCAACCGGTGAATATGAAAAGATAAAAATAACAAAAAATAACAAAAAAAATGTTATTTATTTGTACCTATATTATAAAAATAATATTTATAAAATGGTAATAATCATGGCATGCCATGGTCATTAATTTTTTTATTTTAACGTGGCTTTTGAAATCGGTACAGACTTTTTTAAGTTACGTAATTCGAATGAAACGCTTGTCTCCGTAATGAAAACATCCCCGAGGATTATGTTAAGCCGATACTATCCCTGGTATATGAAGGTCGGGAAACAAACATCTTGATTTTCTCAGAATTGTGGGGATCAGTGGGTAAATACTTCGTATCAAACTAAGTTAGAGACAGAACTTCTAAATCAGTAATTCCCAAAGCGGTCCAGGTGGACCCCCAGGGGTCCACGGGAGACTCGACGGGTGTCTACGTTGGGCGTGACAAAAAATGGGGGTCTACAATCGTAAACCGGGGTGCATGAAAATTAATTTGGTTTGATAGTGAAGAACTAAAATGTTGGCTTGACTTGTCCTATTAATATAGGCAGATAATATTTTAAGAAGCTCAGCGACTGTTACCCGCTCACGCGCCGGTCAACGCGTGACCCGCGCTTCGATTGTTCCGGAACATTTTTTATAGGCGTACTTCGGCGCGCTTCGGAGCGCCTCGGGCACTTTTACACGACTCGTAAACAAAAGATTTCTATGAACCGATGGTAAATAAATGACTGTTCCCTTTTGTGGACAGACCAGGCCTAATTATGCAACACGTTTTAAAACAATAGAAACTTTATTTTTTATTATTTTTTATCATAAATAACAAATTCGTTTTATTGCACAATTTTTTTTTTTCGAAAGCGTTGACCCTATGTTTTAGGAGTCAACTTTACCTGGCAATGAAGCATTATTATTAGCATATGTTCGATTTGTTATGGGCGAAGAAATTCATGAAGAGCTACTATTCGCGAAAACTTTGAAGACGGACACTAAAGGTAAAATATTTAATGTCCTGAGTGATTTTTTTGAAGAAAAATCGATTCCATTCACAAACGTTATTTCGGTGGCAACAGATGGAGCTCCTGCCATGGTCGGGCGATATCGTGGATTTATAAGTCATCTTATAAGAATAATACCAGAGGTAACTGCAATTCACTGTGTTATCCACCGACAACATCTAGTAGCAAAAAATTTGAGTGATAGATTGCACCAATCGCTTCAATTTGTGATTAATGCAGTTAACAAAATAAGAAGCAATGCATTGAATTCGCCCTTATTTGCACAATCGTGCGATGAAAATGATGAAGACTTCCAACGATTGCTGTTACATACCGAAGTACGCTGGTTGTCGAAAGGTGCATGTTTATCAAAATTTTATTTTCTTTTTGACTCAGTTTTAGAGTTTCTGGAAACTAAAGATCCTGATTTAGAAAAGCAGACATCGCGTATTTGACAGATTTGTTTAAAAAAATTAATGACCTCTACTTACAATTACAAGGGGACAGCCTTAATTTAATAAAAACCAAGAGTGTAATTTCAGCTTTTCTTGGTAAATTGAAATTTATGAAGGAAAATATTGGTCGGCGCGAATTTTCAGTTTTCAAACTTGTCGTAGGTAGAATGCCTTGATGAAGACATACATTCAACATTTGATTGCCCTGCATGATGATTTTAAAATCAGATTTGAAGATATTCTGTCGATGGAAATACCACCATGGATCATAAATCCATTTGTTGAAACGGAAGTGGAGAATGTGATATAACTCGAGCTTAGCACTAATGAGCAGCTGAAAGTGACATTTAACAAAAATCAAAAAAAAAAGTATCAAAAATTTTGGCTGCAGGCAGAAATACCCGAAAAATATCCTGGATTGTGGGGAATTGTGCAAAAGCAGTGTTCTGATAGCGTTTCCCTCGTCATATCTCGTCGAAAAAAGTTTTAGTGCCGTTACAAACTTATTAACAAAAAAAGGAGCAGATTGAATATCACAGCACGGGTTATTCCTTACAAAACTCAACTCAAGCCAAATTTGCTGTCAATCCATCAACTACATCCCTCATTTTTTTTTTTTTTTTGTAATTACTATTGTAGAAGTTACATTACGTTATAAGTGTTTAATTTTGATTATATTACGACTGTTACAACAATAATAATTAATAGTGTAATAATTTATATATTTGAATAAATACCTACAACACAAGGAAATATACTATTTTTCTTTTTACCACTCCGAATGGGACGTTTTCTAAATAAAATTTGTGAGCATTGATTGGTTATTGATTGGCCAACTTTGCTTTTTTGACATCCACTCACAGCACAATCAATTAAAATTTAATTGAAAATTTGTTTAGTCCACTTTATTATCAAATAATTATCCCCTATCAAGCAATCAATTCTAACCTTTTTTTTTCGAAAACTGTTAATTCGTCGTTGAAACTCAGCCACAACGCAAGTTTCCATAGATAGATCTAATCTACACTTTTTTTTTTTCGAGATTTAGAAATTGGTAGTAATGTAGCTCCAGGGGGTCCACCAGGCAACTGAAGGAACACGGGTGGGTTTTAGTCAGTAAGAGTCTGACACGCCCTTCCGCTCCGCCCAGAGCGGGAGAGGTCATTTGATGATTTCCAACCCAAAAAAAAAAAAAAAAGGGCGTCCACCAGATCCAGCAAAATTTTAAAAGTGGTCTATGAAACAAAAGAGTTTGGGAACCGGCGTTCTAAATGATTGTGGCCCAGAACACGTTTGAAGATGTCCTTATTCATAAAACATAGATGGGGTCCCATCTTTTCTTGTTGTTAAAAATGAGCTCCAGTAAAACTAGTGGCGAGGCAGACTACTTTCGCAGAGGTCCCTTCAATACACCCAAAAATATAATAACACTATATTATGTCTTTCCAGAAACTGCCATGGGAACCCAACTAGACGCTGACAAGTCCTCGAAAACTTTGGAATACAAGTCCGCCATTTTGGAGATCGGCAATCTCCTTCTGGGCCGTCTAACCAGAGTCTGGCTGCACAACGAGTACCTCTTCCGGAAGTTTCCAATTGGTAGAAGGTTCGAGAATTGTCTGGAAAAAGTCCATTCCTTCGCTGATGACGTCATTATGGAGAGGAAGAAGAATTGGAAGCCTGGACAGAGTGATATTACTGAAGATGACATTTCTATTGGTGGGAAGAAGAGATATGCCATGCTAGATCTGTTGCTTGAAGCAGAAAATAAAGGAGAAATCGATTTGGAAGGGATACGGGAAGAAGTTAACACGTTTATGTTTGAGGTAAGTTTACATAATAAATCTCCTTTAAAATGATAATAATCGATAAAGGAGATGTATTGACCATGTATCTTAAATTTTACGGGTAGTGGTTTCAGCCGCTTCAGAAGATATTTCTCAAAGGCTTAATAAATAATTCGCCATTATCGAAATATGTTTAATCTATGTCAATAGATTAAACATATTTCGATAACACGAAACATTACTCGTACGAAAACATTTCTCGTATTAATCCGACTGGAGTGGTCACACTCCAGTCGGATTAATACGAGAAATGTTTTCGTGCCCTTAGGCGTTTTATGCGACTGAAAGCCTATGTTCGTTTTTTATTTCACTGCACGACCCTATTCGTCGTAGGTATTTGTTTGTCAATTTATGATCTGGGCGCTGGGGGCAGGGCAATTGATGTAAAACTAAGCGGTCAATAGAACAACACAGGAAAGCTGTTTAATTAGTTAAATTACAGTTACGACGAATTGTATCCCAACATCGAGTTCATCCAGAGCTTCCTTATGATTTTTTAGGAATTCATCCTTAAGGCCTAATGTCCTAATGCAAGTCATGGTCCTAGACCATGACTTGCTTTGGACATAATAGGATACTGTCTATCCCGGTAGTACGTTCTTATAGGATAATATCCGACATGTACTCACGACATAACTTTTCCATCAAAATCAACAAACATCGTTCTGCGTAAATTGGAATATTTCCGAATCACATTTCCAGAAATGTTATGTTTTTCTAAAATAAATTAGTTAGTTAGTTCAACCACATTTCTCGAGTTCTGGTGAAACTAGTCTCAATAATAAGTGTTGATATCCGATTCGTCAAAGATTGTTATTTATTTTAAAACGCTTTTAGGGTCCCTTCCCAAAGGATGCCAATGGAACCCTATTATTGTGTGTATTAACCCTGTGTGTATTTCTATTGCTACAAATAATAAAAATATAATCAAGAAAAAAAATTAAGGGGGTCTCTACACAAGAAATATGTTATTTTCGGCGATTTTTGCCTTGTGGTAGGGACAGCGAGCTATACCTCATGAACCGTAACTGGTGAAAAATTAAGGAGGTCTCCATACAAGAGACGTGTTTTTTCTGGAATTTTTTGCCTTGTGGTACAGAACCTTTCGTGTGCGAGTCCGACTCGCAACTGGCTGGTTTTAAAATTCGCCTTCACTTCACTTTTACTTAATTATAAAGAGGTTTTGTGAGTTTGTATGTATGAGTAATCTACGGAAATACTGATCCGATTCCGAAAATTCTTTCACTATTGGGAAGCTACAGTATTGCCAAGTGTTGTAGGATACAAAGAAAAAAGAAAAAAAATAGGTTAAAGAAACAAGAAAAGAAATAGGAAAGACAAGAAAAAAAGAAAAAAAAAGGTTTAACATTCGATTTCGATTCGAAGAAATTTCACGCGGACGGAGTCGGCAGAAGCTAGTTCTTATTTATTTATTTATTTCGTACACCAACAGCAGCACATACAAAAAATAGAACAGAACAATAACGTAATAAAAGTACTGGTATGTATGTCTATTATAGGTGTACACAGCATTCACCACAAAACAACATCGTAATTAACAAAAAAAAAAAATACTTATAAAAACATAAATTGCAATTAGAAATTAAAAATAGGTGACATACAAAATGTTACCACGAGAGGTGGAAGGTGAAAGGGTATGAGTTAGTGATACTAAGAATGTTCATTGTATGCACTCCCGTACATCAGCGACTGATCTTCTAAATTATAATTATGATTGGAATACGTTTTGATACTGTGTCTATTTTCAGGGTCACGACACCACAGCGATGGCAATCGTTCTGGGACTGATGTTGATAGCTGACCATGAGGAAGTTCAGGTAATTTTATACAGGGTATCAGAGACATCGACGTGCAACCGGTTACCATGGATTCGGTACATCATTCTCAAACCCCTACGTTGAAATTTTCCGGAAATTATAAAAAAAAAATATGGTTTTCCATACATTTTGACCGCGTAGGTATTGCACTTTTCTATGAAACAGACGATTTATTTGTGATAAACGATGAAAAATGTATACACTAGGGGTCTAGAATTATGTGCTGAATTCATGGTTACAGTTTGCACGTCGATGTCCCAGCCACCCTGTATTGACTTAGATATACAGGGTGTTTGGCAGAACGTTGAACATACGAAAATGGTGGATAGGTGGGGTCATCTGCTACTTACTCAGCCCTAATTTATATGGCCCTGGCACACTGGATACTTAATTATTTTTTTTTGTTTTCTTCTAGTTTCATCACATTCTAAACTTTAAACTTAAAAAATGGGTAAAACAGGCAATATTTTGTTTTTTTTTAAACTTTAATGTTGGCAGATTCTTATAAAATTATTGCTTTATTCAGATGTTAGCTAGAAAAAAAGTTTTTTAGTCCTCAAACTGTTTTATATATAAGTATATATAGATTTTTTTTTTGCCTGTTTTACCTTAAGTAATAGATACAATTCGTTTTAAAGATTTTATAGATAACAGAAATTGTCCGTATATTCAAACCAAAACTGTCATCCTTGGACAGTTGGCACGGTTGGCGCAGTGGTTAAGCGATTGACTGCTGCGCTGTGAG
The DNA here is from genome assembly GCA_916610205.1 of Griposia aprilina. Taxonomy (NCBI): domain Eukaryota; kingdom Metazoa; phylum Arthropoda; class Insecta; order Lepidoptera; family Noctuidae; genus Griposia; species Griposia aprilina. Next base: position 20,625,145 of record OU744298.1, read on the forward strand.
TCGCGGGTTCGATTCCCGCACGGAACAAATATTTGTATGACCTAAAAGTAGTTGCTCCGGGTCTGGCTGTTTGTGTATGTGAGTTTGAATGTTTGTAAACGCACCCACAATACAGGAGAAATTCCTAGTGTAGGGCAACGATTTTAAAAAAAAAAGGAAGAAAAGTTGTATGCAACGGCTGCAACACGGAAAGGTAAATTTAATAATAATATTATCCCATTTATTTCAGACGTAGTCCATATACAAAAAACCTTATAAAGCTATTGTTAGTATATACAAAAAACAAAAACAAATAATTGAAATTTGCTTAACAATTAAGTTCCCTGACTGTATCTAGAACTCGCTTAAACGCGAACTATTGCTTGTTATCTAAAGTCTCCAAAGTCGGAACTTCCGGCGTTTCCAATTTCTTGAACTATTTATCCAGTTCTTCAACCCCGTAGCTAATAAGTGACTTCCGTGAAATTAAAATTGATAGCTAGGTAAGTCAGAGTCCCCCAACGCGGAGGACGCTCGCATTAAGTGTCAACATGTCTTGAATTTACACAACTTAGGCCCACGTGACACATCGTCTGGTGTCGTACGCCTTTACATGCTTGCCGCCATGTTTTAATGACGTAGATAAAATGGCGACGTCTTTACATGCATACATTTTGCTTGTCGACTTTATTTAGGAGTTTTTTTCTTCAAATGGATATGGGTTTTATAGTTTAGTGTGGTGGAAGTTGGGTCGCCCCCAATTACATGGGACTTAAACATACTAAAATTATAATAATAAATATTTATTATGTATTAAAATCGATAAAGTATTAACATAAAATCTTAGAAATAATTTAAAAAGGTGAAATAATGTTAGATGCCTTTACTTGGATAAATTTGTATCACAGGGGACATGCGCTCATACGGTATTGTAATTGTAGGACAATAAAATTATAAACAATATTTAACATTAGAAGTCTTGAAATAATGACATTTTATTTTTGTACGTTGTTTACTTAAATACTAATTACCTTAATGATAAAAATAACAAAAAGTCTTAGATAATAACGTAATTTCTTATTTAGTTTGCGTAAAATGTAAAATGAGTTTCTTAATATTTTTTTACATTGTTCTCACTTAAAGAAGCATCAAGAATAATGTACCTTGGAGTTTCTTGCCCGTTATTCTCCATAGAGATCTACGTTTTGGAATGGGCAACTAGCTTCAACTTTCTGACTAACCAACCGACTCTTTGACAATTCAAAATCGTCGGTAAATGGTTTAATTGAAATAAATGCTTTGAGTTTGAGTTTGTACCTACGCTATCGTTTAATCCAAGCTTACCAGAGGGCCTAGACAAAGTAACATTCGATTAGCGATGACGCTAGTAGAAAATACAAAAAATGTATGGGGTTGACATAAGCTATCGAAATGTCACGTGATCATAGCTCAACGAATAGAAATTAGCTAGACAATTTTAGCATCATTCGATTCTATGAAACGAATTGACAGCGTCGAACGATTCTTTCCATAAAGATGCGTAGCCAAGTGGCACTTTTTGACATGTATTATCGCTAGTTTTCGATTCCTATGATGGAAACATTAGCGAAAGCGATAGCGATTGTAGAAATATAATCGCTGCGAAGCGAATACCATTTGTCTAGGCCTTCAATAGAGCACAAGTGAGGACAAGATGAAAATCTTCCGAGGTGAAAAGTTTTGCGGTTTTTCTTTTAACAACTTTCTTTTCACTTTAAGCTGTTGCTTTTTACAAGAGCTTTGTTAATCTAATCTTGTGGAGCGTTTGGGTAGCGTCTCGGTTTACTGCCGTTGTGTCGTACATTTTAGAGATACGCAAAATAAAAACTTTAGGCTTTTTCAAGGAATTTATCGCGCTCTTCAGCAAAATTGTACCCCTGCCGTATCTTGGGTAGATCTTAGCAAATCTTAAGTGGATGTATTCAAACCCAGAAGGCCATGTGTGGGATGTTTCTTGAAAAAAATAGTATGAGCACGCACTAGAGGCATTCTAGTTGGCTGACATATTTGTAGTTCGGAATGCCAAATCTCTTACTTAAATTCTTCAAATTTAAGTCGCCTTCTCAGCTTAGCAACAGGGCAAAAAAGTCCTCTAAGTTATTTTTTTATTTATATTGTTTATAAAAAAGAAGTAGTTTAGAGGACTTTTCGACAGATTGAAATAAGCATGCGAACGTTCTTAAAAATCCGGGAATCGCCCCTCAGCGGGGTAATTGCGTAACACATTAGCAGTAGGAATGGTTTTTACTTTGACAGTTGAACAGCATTCATTACGTTATTTACGTTGTTGAGCAGACACATTTTCCGAACTTAAGAGCGGGTAGTAACCAAAATTGCCTATCGTCATTTTGATTTTTCATGAAATTGATAATAAATAATAATAATATGAATATCTGGAAATCGTTCATTTGTAGTTATATTAAGTACATAATGTAGGGGACCATATTTTCTCAACTACAAGGTTAATTTTGTCTTTCATTTCGGAATCGAAAATTTAAAGGCCGTATCTTGAATTACCATTTAGTCTTTTAATTCATTCAAGTCGGTCTACTCTCCAATCTAACAACCCACCGGCATCGGTAACAGATTCAGGGACATAAAATAATATTGAATAATATACCTACACTTGTAGGTACACAGCAATCACACATCATGCATGGTACATTGAATAGAGCGGTTTCATCTGATTATTTTGCATATACATACTACACACAAGATTCAAATTCAAATGTGTATACGCCGGGCGAAAAGTTTCTGCTGGCGGGAAGGGAGAGGGAGGGTTTTGTTTTCGTCGTGTTTGATGAGATTGGTAGGCAAAGAGGCGCGGGTGAAACTTGATTTGTTTCTGTCTTGCTGCGCCCTCTTAAGAAGCAATGAACTAGCAATATGCTTCAAAGTTATTCTGATTGTGATTGATATTGTGTTACGGATGCTGGTTAACCTACACCATTGGAGTAAACGACACCTATAAAACAATTCACGATGGGTACTGTCAGATTCTCACAATCATTGCTGTGTTTGACGGAATAAATAGTGTGATGATGACTGATGTTTCCATCAATGTAGCAATCATTACATCAGTAAAATTTGTAATTCATATATGGAATTGATTGATGTTTTTTTTCTTTTTTCTTTATTATTATTTTTTTCTAACAGGACCGTATTTACGAAGAATGTCAGAAGATCCTGGGTGACTCTGGTCGTACCCCGAGCATGTCTGACCTGGCTGATATGAAGTACCTGGAGGCTGTGATCAAAGAGACCCTGAGGCTGTACCCTAGCGTGCCCTTCATCGCTCGGGAGATCACTGAAGACTTTGTGTTAGGTACATAAGCATGTGTTTTATCTATGACTAGCTGAACCGACAGATGTTTTCCTGTTCTCCCAAATTTCAGTTCATAGAAAAAAGCGCTTACAGTTATTTCAGAATTTTCATATTTCATTTTTCCAATTTTTCTTTCCATAAAGCATTATTCGGACTATAACGAACATCTCATCGGTCCAGCCGTACTCATTTGATGCGATATAGATTGTACTACATACTCGTACATATAGTCGAAAAGCAATTTTCTCGTAGAGTATCCGTTTAATTGTTAAAATGTGAAACCAATTAAAAAAGTGCAAGAATGCTATATAATATAATCAACAAAAGTGTCAAGGGATCAAGGTATTTAAAAGTATATTATTTTATTGCCCTATCGAAATTAATTAAAATGTTTTCGTATGTGTACATCGACGAAGTTCTCTCTACTCTCGCATTAATAAAGACTTTCGCGATCTTTGCTTCAGCGATTTTTCACCTTAGTTAATAGTGACATTAAAATGTGATAAAAAGATAAAAAAAAAAATTAAAGGTTTCTATTGCATAATATAAACAATTAGTAGTCTGTATTTCCACCGTTAACGCGTGTAACACATTTCATTTCATTCAAATCACGTTGCGGAATGGCCGCCCACGTCTATTGAACAGGCGCAAAAAAAATCTGGTGTGTGTAAGGCATCCATATTTGGCAGAGCTCTTCTTTGAAGCATATCCAATGCGTGCTCAATGGGATTCAAATCGGGCGATTGATTAAGCCATGGTAGGGCGTTGATATTAGCTGCGGCAAGTGTGTTTGCAACGAATCTAGCAGTGTGTGGACGTGCACTTAATGAAGCACCAAATTGGGTCCGCAAAGAAATGACAACATCTGATACAATCATCATTTCAGCGTAAATCTGTGCATTGAGTTTGCCTATGATCCAAATCAGTTCGGTTCTTCCGCCGATCGAAATATCCGCTCATATCATGATAGCTCCACCTGTCTGTGCATGGACTTCTTGGCATGCTTTTAAACGTTCTTGGCGTCCAGGGATCCTCCAATACCGTGTACTTCCAGTAGCTGGCCTCATACCAAAGCGAGATTCGTTATAAAAACACACAAAACGCCACTCTTATTCTGCCTAATTTCTGTGTTCACGAGCCCATTGTGAACGGGCTCTGCGATTGCAGGGCTCAATTGGTGGCACACGTAGCAGCCTTTGGGAACGGAGATTGACTTCATGCAACCGATTTCTTATGTTTTGATCGCTTAATAAATCCCTGAAGAGCTATGAAGGCTCGTCACCAACATCATCGCGGTCATTGTATGATTTCGTCGAGCAGTATTTTGTATGTAACGATCTTGTCTGCGTGTGGTGATGCGAGCTCGTCCTTCATTTCGCTCGGACACGCTGCCAGTGATGCGGTAACGTATCCAAAGTCGACTAATAACACTCTGCGTAGTGCCCAAAGCGATTGCCACAGCACGTTGCCGTGAACCAGCTTAAAACATTCCCACGGCTCTGATCATTTCTTCTCGGCTGAAATGACGGCTTCTCTCCATAATAACGTTCATTTATATTGATTCCACTCAGAAGTAAGACAGAAATTTCCTGATTTGGCCTTAAGGCGATACCCCGACCAAAACCTTGCCATAGTGCGTTATTCAGAGGCTATTAACTCATTCACCATGGGTAATAAACTACATATAAAAGCAAATTATTAATGTTCGATGTCCTATCATCACATTGCACGTTCTTATTTGTTTTTATGTGATATAAATACATTTGAAATCTCCTTGTAAAAAATGGACTAAAATTATTGATTGCATGCATCTTTTGCTAAAGGTGACGTTCTATTAATTTGAGGATTACACTAATGGATAGATAATTAAAAAATCTAAATAATTCACGTTTTATTTTATTTCAAAACATCGCTTGTCTTCTTTTTTTTATGAATTCTATGATAAATCTATGATAATATGAATAAATAAAAAATATGAGACAGAGCGAGACTCAGCGACGGGACAGAGAAGGATCGAACGCTCAAGGTCGTTGGGTCGGGGAAGCGCCTTAAACCCGTTGCAGTATTATATAGGAATTCGACTTGATAGAAGACATTCATCTTTTGGCTGCAACTCAAAAACTACTTCCCTTTTCAAATGACGAAATTTACGAAAAGTATCCAGAGTTACAAAAAATATAATAATAAAAAAACAGTTTTTTTGTAACTACCAAAAATGTGCTTGATCTCTAGACCCTTTTGATGTGTGTACATAACCTACATATTATAACCTGTAGGTTATGCGTTTATAAGACATACCCTACAAGATAAAGATAGTTCTTATAAACGCATATGCACATTAAAAATAAATCATAGAGAACCTTTAGACAGAACATTTATGATAATTATAATTTGAATTGAAATTAATTTTACAGGGAACTTGGAATTCCAAGTTGCAAATTAAGGGTTATGATGAATGAATCAGCCCAGAATATTTATTCAAAAAGTTAATTGAAACAATTACGATTTACAATTAAAGTTTGACCAGTTCAACCTGCTATTAATTAATCACTCAGAGAAGTTTGTAATAGGAGTTGTTATAATTGATTGCACCTGGCAATTTTGGTCAGTTATGAAATACATTTATTTTAATTAGGAAGAGACCAGCGAACGTTTATAAAAGTCAGATAATATGTATGCCCATTGCTTTTATTTCAAAACCGATTACGCACGACATCGCAACGAAATTTGCAGCGATTTATTTTAAATTGTCCGATCACGCACGTATCGCGTACGAATTCTCGAGAGCTCGAGTGAGCGGTGTGATTTTTACAACGCAGTGTACGTTCGATGCCAAAAAATACCTTTTTAACTCTGTTTTTTATTTCTCCATGGTAACCTTTTTGTCCCTTATCGATCGGCACGAAGCTCATGCCGTGGCAATAATAAAATCAGTGTCAATCATGAATTTTCAAATTGACTATCAACTTAAATTGTCCATAATAAATTCAAAATATAACTGTAATTCTTTGACAGTTGTATAAAAGGGCTATAAGACGGCCAATTAGTAATGTGTTAATTTGAAAAAGAATTAATTTCCATGACCAAATTAATAAATTAACATATATTATTATTTTATAATTTTCATGTCATAGAAACTAAGTCACCATCCCACCAATCATCCACCAACCACCCACCAACCAACACCACCCATCCACCACACCACCATCCAACCAAACAACCAACCAACCAAACCAACAACCAACCAACCACCAACCACCAACCACCATCATCACCATCATCATCATTAACCATCTTGCCGACTAGTAGATACTAGTCAACAAGATGGTTGCGAAGTTGAATGTCCAGGATGTTCTATTTCCATACATAAATTTACTGATAGGTATACATAGGTGCCCATACCCACTACCAGTGGTTTTGAACACTGGTACGACCACTGCCCATTGTTTTGGGATTACGATAGAAACGGTATATGATTCCGGTTTCTGATGAATGTAGGCAATGTCAAAGTCAAAGTCAAAGTCAAATCGTTTATTTCAAATAGGCACATAAAATGGCACTTTTGAACGTCAAAATTTACAAAAAATAGAACTGATTCTAGTTGCCCCTTCCAAAAGGTAGTTTCGTATGGAGAAGAATGGGCAAGAAACTCCACCGTTACTCTTTTAAAAATGTTTTACAATATTATGTATATATAATAATTATATGTGAAGACGATGCACCTAGAATAAAATTACTATACCACAATAGGTAAAAATAATTAAATATAACGCATGACAGGTAAATTAATTATGAGATAGATACATGGTGCTCACATATTTACAAATATTGAGAAGTAGATGATTTTTCAAAAAAAAAAAAACAAGTAATAATTTAGTGTGTGAGTTAAAGTAGTTACATAATGTAAAAAACAATGTCATAAAAATTATAAATTATACAATTAAATTAGCAACCAGTTTGATTTTGTCTAGACTCTAGATTGTCCTATGGAGCAAGACCAGCATGTTTCCAAGCATTCTTATCTAGGATATAATCCTCTAATTTGTAATATGCATGTTTACAAAGTGTACTTTTAATATGAGTTTTAAATTTTCTTTCATTTAATTGCAATATATCACAAGGTATTTTGTTGTAACATTTAACACAGTACCCCATAAAAGATGTATGCACTTTAGATAATGTAAAAAATGGTTGATCTATTTTATCTTTATTTCTAGTATTAAAATTATGTCTATCACTTATTTTATTAAAGAGATGTAGATTTTTTCTTACATACATAATATTTTCATAAATGAATTGACAAGGTACCGTCATAATATTAATCTCTTTAAATAGTTCCCTAAGAGATTCGCAACGACGTAGATTGTAAATGGCCCTGACAGCTCTCTTTTGCAAAATGAAAATGGATTCAATGTCAGCAGCCCGACCCCACAGTAAAATGCCATATGACATAATGCTGTGGAAGTAGCTAAAATAGACCAGACGCGCGGTTTCTACATCTGTTAACTGTCTTATCTTCCTAACAGCATAAGCGGCCGAGCTTAACCGCCCCGCAAGAGATTTTATATGGGGTCCCCATTGTAATTTCTCGTCTAGCGTGATTCCCAGGAAAACCGTCTGATTAACAAATTCTAGTTTTTCTCCATTCAATATGATGTCACATTCGCAACTTCTAACATTTGGTAATTGAAATCTAATGCATTTGGTTTTTTTTTCATTCAGTACCAAATTATTTACCATAAACCACTCTTGGACCTGAAGAATGGAATTATTCACGTCGTCAAGATTTTGTGACCGTCGGCCAACTTTAAAAATCAATGATGTGTCATCTGCAAATAACACCATCTTCGGTTGATTCTGCAGTAATGCCATTCATAACCACCTATTGCCTTCATTGACACCCAGACTTAGGTGTTTCATAATTCCCGGGTGACCTTTAGGAACGGCCGGTCTTACGTAGATCAAATTAGGTGGATGGTAATTTTTACTTAATTAAGTATCTCTTCATTATGGGTAGACTTTGTATAAATAACCGTTTAGTTCCTTTGACTTTCAAGTGGCTTTTGTAAACTTTCATAATTACTGTTTATTCAGTAACAAGTCTGCGTAAAATATAGGGTTTTCATGTCGGTAAGAAATTAAGTCTTTAAGGCGAATATATTCTTATATAAGTCCTATGGTTTATTTGATTTACATGGTTTAAAGCAGTTACCAGGGTATATTAAAATATCTAAATCCTCTGAAAATTTAAATGTACAGAAATTTGCTTTTTTTCCTCTTTAAACAAATATAACAAAATAATATCTCCGCGCGGATCGCAATACCAATAACGAAATGTATTTTTAACGAATCCAAAATCCTGGTTTCCATCATTTTTAACAGTTTTATTGAATGAAGTAAGTATTGGAGGTTCACAAAGAGAGGCGAATTGATTATAATAGAGAGTCCATTAATATTTTTTGGGAAGCAAAATGGGAATTATTTGATGTTCGATTAATTACATGCTTAACTTGTTATTTCAAAGATCTTGAAAATAATCCTATTTATATTATGAGCCTGGCAAACCATTTGTAATCAGAACTTCTCCAATTTCGAAGTACCAGTTTTTCTCTACTAAGCCTAACCTTGATTTTAACAAAAACAATATTATAAGTCTACCCGCTGAGTAAAGTCTACCCCTTATGAACTACAAAATGATTATAGCCATATAAATAGATACTGATATTCCACAAAAACGCGTTATCTTAACTAAACTAATCGAAACTAATAATCCAAAGTTCGTAACTACTCCTAATCCTAACTGATATTATAAATGCGAAAGTAAGTTGGTTTGTTTGTTACCCTTTCACGCCTAAATCACTGGTCGAATCATCATGAAATTTTGCAAATATATACGTTGTAAGGGGTACAGAAAATCATTTTTACAAAAAACAACAACTTCCAAAAAAAAACACTAAAAGACGTGAAAAATAACATTAATTTCGGAAGTCGGTGTCTTTGGTTTTGTATTTTCGTTTTTGGCCACCGACTTCCGAAGTTAAAGTTATTTGTCACGTCTTTTAGTGTTTTTTTTGGAAGTCTGTTGTTTTTTTTGTAAATAAGTTTTTATTTTTCATTTTTTAGTTGCGGTACCTACCCCACACAAATTCGTATACCACTACTTGTTGTGTAAATAACAGTGACAGGAAATTATTAACACATCATCCATATAAACTAAGTGGAAAAAATATGCAGTATTAAGGGTAACTCAAAAACTACTGGTCAGACCTTGATCAAATTTAAATGGGACCACATGTGAAGCATCAGCTATCAAATAAAAAAGAATCATCCAAACCGGTTCACCCAGAAAAAAGTTCCGAGCTAACACACATAAAATAAAATAAAACATACAGACGAATTGAGAACCTCCTCCTTTTTGTGAAGTCGGTTAAAAAGGACATAGGGTACCTTATATCCAGAAAAAGAATGTTTTGTTCCCGAGGGAAAGAACAATAACTTTGACGGTCACAATTGTTTAGGACGCTAGATAGCGCTACGTGTCTTTCGAAACTTTAGTAGTGTATTAAGAGTATCTTTTTTGTAAATAAAAAATACATTTTGTGAGTCTAGAGTGAATTCCATCACCGTTTGACCGAAGACCATGAAAGTTGGCACATAAGTAAGTACATGTATTTTTAATTGAAGAAGGATGTACAGGATTTTTTCGACCTCCACGAGGGCAAGGCCGCGGGCAATTACGCTTTCACTCTAAAACGGCTGTTCGGATTTCGATAAAATTCGGCATATGAGTAGACCATGATTTGGAGAAGGGCATGGGACATAGGCATACTTTTCATCCTGGATCGCAGACGAAGTCGCGGGCAACAGCTAGTTGGAAATACATTGCTCTTGAAGCTTTATTATTTAATTGAAAGCTCAAAAATATAACTCACTTATAGCCGGTTTCTCGAACGAAAATTATCCCAAAATTGATTTGACGAACTGACAAGCGCGCGTAACCTGCTGTCATTGGTTGAATGAGTTATCAACAGCCAATCGCAACACTTGACGAGTGCGTTAAAGTTTGAAGCGTCAATAATGTTCGTTTCAGAAACAAGGCGTTAGCTTTACTATAAGACAAGCCTGCGGGGTAATGGCGTACCACACTAACAGTAGCAATGGCTTTCCTTTTGACAGTTCAACAATATTCATTGCGTTATTTACGTCGTTGAGCTGACAGTTTTCCAGAACATATGAAGCAATGGAATAGCAATATCCTATAAAATATAAAATGATTCAGATTGGTATCTATCGAAAGTGTGTTATGCAATTAGGATACTAAACGTGTTCAAAATATATGGTGTGTGATATTTTTGTGCTGTAAGGCCGCGTTCACAACAAACGAATCTAGTCAGCCATTGGCCGTGAGCGTCAAGTTCAAAGGAATTTAAAACAACGTCAGCCTTTGACCGTTTGCTGGATGTGACTGCTGACTGTGAGTGAGTGTACGTTTGGTGTGAACACGGTCTAAATATTGCTTAGTCTGAATCCAACTTAATATTGGTCTCGTATGAAAAAACTGTACCTATTCCATTTATCATGCTCATAAAGTGGGATTTGCGTAATTGAAATATTACCTTTGTTAGACTCTCATCTTTTCTTTGAAATGATATACCTATTAAAGTGAAACTTTTATTACATCGTCTCAAACTTTTTCGTCTGTGTGTTGCATGTCGCGTGACGGTCGGCCACGGAGTAGGGATAAAGTGAAAAGAAGGAGGTTTTTAGTTAAATGTCTATAATGTGAAAAAAAGTTTCACTTTTACCGTGGTTTAATAAAACCACACAATCCTTTTTTCAATTTCTTGAGTATGTGATTACTTAAAAAAATATGTAAAGGATGTTTCTATGAGGTTGTTAAATTAATTATAAGTTGTAATAAAAGTATGTACTATGAAATTTTAAAAGAGAAATCATATTCAGATACTAAGAACCACAAATGGTACTTATTATCTGACTCAGTATAAGCCGCTTAAAAAAAGCGGCTTAAACCGATTCGGCAAGCATTGACCAGTGTTAGTTGACTTTACGTAACAAGAAGGATTGAGTATAAACCCGTCCTATATACGTTCATTTAACGTACGTTGGATTTAGGAAGATTACAAAAAGATGATATCTGCCGATCACGTTTTTCTTGCCCGTCGTATTGGTCACGTTTCGTTAAAAATATCTGGGACATTTTCGATCTAATATTAAGTTCCGCCGGTAAAGTTTCATGTCCTTTGGCAAAGACATCGGGTTCAGAGGCATATGGGTTAAGTTAGACTGGCTATCTGAAAGTAATTGAACGAATAGTAAGATAATTGGAGAATTATTGGAAGTTCCACAGAAAATACAGAGAAAAGCTGGTGGATAAATTGAAACATGAAGAAATTATACAACAATTGACTGCTTGTGATGACCGGGGTTCCAAGTAAACCGATTATTGAAAGAAGAACATAGGTAGTTCACACAATTTTAATTAATAAGTTTCCCATTTGCCATCTAGAGGTAACACCATAAATTACACAACTCTTCATTGATCGACACAGCCGTATCGAATAACTAATATTAACTACAAAAAATAAACAAAAATAAAGGTAAACATAATACAGATAATAAGAAAATAAAATATCTTAAACAATAAAAAGAAAATCATCTGGTTGAGATCGAACCCGATGACTGTAATCTCAATCCGGCGCTGTGCCCCGAGACCATAGGGCTTCTTGAATACCGTGGCGAATATGTCGTTCGGTACTTCGCAATGAATTAGTATGCTGCCATAAAATTAATCGAAGCCGGACATTAATCCACAATACTCTATGTCTGGACCTTAAGGGCGTTTCCGCAAGCTGAGAACAAAATAAGAACAATCAGCCTTGCAAAAACATCTCCAATTATCCAACCAACACTTCGTTAAATAGACGCAAACACTTACCCCGTTACTTCCACTACTCGCACCCAAATTCACAATATTGCACCCTGAACAATACGTATGTATATTCTGAAGTTATTTCCACACAATGATGGCTTTTATTTCCAGAAATTATGCAAATTCTTTGCGGAGCAACCGTTAGTTTTCTATCTCTCACCAATTGACGTCTGTCCGGTATTCATAAATTCTATTCTATTTTTCTCTATGGCAATGGTGCCGATGTCGACAATTCTGCCAATGTCAGATGTGATAAGAGAAAACGTGCGAAATGAATAATAATAAAAAATAATAAAAGTTTAAAGCTATAAACCAATATCTTAATTGAATTTAATGTGAAACTTGTTAACGAGAATTAGTACACTGAAACAAACAGATAAAAATATTGTTAGGTATATTATTAAATGTACATAAATAATCACAAACCACACAAAAATCATCACAATTTAATGTCGTTGACGCGGATAAAAAACATTAAAGCCTGAAACAGCTTTGGGGAGGAATGTGTTAGTAACGGGGAAAAGTTAGTTAGGACAGGGATATTTAATTTGGGAAGATGACTATACAAGTCATGGGCTGGGCTATTAGTGGAGCAGTTAAAAAAAAATCGCTTTTGAATTTAGCTTATTCTTTTCCTTGACTGTATGTAGTACAATCTACTAATAAAAACTTTGACTTTGACTTTGACTTCGCATCAATTCAGTAGGTATGGCTGGACTGGCTGTGGCTGTGACTCATTGTTTGCTAAGGTGAAAAATGCAGCATAAACAAAACTCGTGAAAATCTTTATTAATGCAAAAGCAGAGAGTACTTCGTCGATCTACACATACGAAAAAAAAACAATTTAAATAGACATTTTTATTTAATTTCACTAGGGCATTTTTTTTTAAATACTATTATCCTTGGACAGTTTTGTTATGTGTCTGTTCCACATATTATGTTCCTAGTGGGTAAACCTGGAAGATTCGCTTTAATTGATTTTTCACATTTTTCATAACAATAATTAGAAAAAAGAAACATGAATTTATTTTCTGTAAATTGGTTTAAAATAAAAGCTTTTGCACTTCAAATATAAATTTTGTTTTATAAACTAGATGAAGTCGGCGTTTCCTATTCGACTAGGTACTCTGAGAAGAAAGATCGCAACTGTATGTCAGCCAATTACACAGCCATTGTCCTCAACTTATGATTGCAGAGGACCTACCAGTGAAGAAAGGCTCAGAAGTGTCGATCCATATCTACGACCTGCACCGGCAACCGGACCTGTTTCCTGAGCCGGATGCTTTCAAACCGGACCGTTTCTTCAGCGGGGCGCCGATGCATCCGTACGCATTCGTGCCGTTCAGTGCCGGACCCAGGAATTGTATAGGTATGTTTCTTTATGTAACTTAATTTATTTTATATATTTATTTAGGACATCCAAGAAAAGATGTACATAAAAGTCCTAATCAAGATATTCAGTTTTTGTCTAGTGTACTCCTTACGTTTCAGGAAGTCACAGCATTCTTTAAATTATCGATTAAATTAACTGAAAACAAAAAGGCAAACTCTACTTGTTAGCTTTTAAGAAAAAAAAAGTTTAAAAAACTGTAACCCGATTACAGAAAAATATAAGTGATCTAAAAACTTATGGTCAAGGTGAAGCCGTGGTCGCATGTCATTATAATTTTGTAGGTGTTCCTGGCACCCACGTGGTATACAGGCATAATAAAATAGTCAAATGTGAAATACAAACACGTGAAATAATTATAAATATATGACTTAAAATCTTTTTTAAATAATTTTCTTAAACTCAGGCAGACTCACTGCACTGGTGTAAACTGATATATAAAGCTAAATATAACTTATCTGCATATCTACCTGATTATGTAACACCTCATCATTTCCAAACTGGGTTATCAAACGTTTTGATTGCTAAATTTCATGGTAAATATTTTTTTAAGGATGATTTCCACCAAACGGCTCGCATCGCATTGGATCGGAAAGGATACAAACGGATGCGGCGACAGCCGATCGCATCCGACAGGATGTCGACGCATACGATCGGCTCAGTACTGTCACTTGCGAACGTATCCGTTACTACGCCTAGTCAAATAGTTTCATTCCTACCGTGATGACGTGTTCTAATGTTTGAAAATGGTTGATGTTGACGTAGTATAATTGTTGGTTATTGCATTAGAAGAAGAAGAAAATAATCATAAAACACAGAAGAGGAAAAGAAAGATATGACGATAGGCGAGCGGAGCCGATTGCGCGTCGCAGCATACTTTCGGCTACGATCACGTGTCACGGAACACGCCCGCGGTCAAGCTGCTGTGCGCGGGTTGGTAATATAGACTTTAAATACTGTGTACACGATTTAATATCGTTTTAAGATTGTAAAATCCGTTCCGATTCGAAGTGATGCGAGGCGATTGGTGGAAATCATTCTTTATTCTGTAAAATAATGAAAGAGATAAAGCCCGAATTTGATGAAATTACCTTTTACAATCCGGTCTACTTTTCTACATTTTATTTTTTGTGAAACATTTTTTTTTAACACATTTATTCCTTGATTAGGTTCTGCTGTATTTATATTGTTTAAAAACTTGAAACGTGATTGGTGGGCACGTAAATTTTGTATAGAAGAATTAGGTTCGAAACGTGTCTTTCAGCAACAGTTGAAACCAACGTGATGACACGTATATAATTATTTGTCAATAGTAAAACAATTTACTTTTGTTATTTAGTTAATCACAAACTAAAATGTTACGTGATCAATGGTTCTCTTTGAATACAAGCCGATAAATTAGTAGGTACCTACCTTTTCACAATGTGGCCAACCTACAATGTATGTACAGTCATGAGCATTAATATGTATATACTTGCCTAAATTCAAAAGCGATCGTCTCCTTAATTTCTTAATTAAATTTTATGTTGTTACGAACATAGTATTTTCGAATCCATAGGTTTATGCAATATGTCGCATTTCAACGTTGCATACGTTATTTCACGAAAAAATCGCTATTGAAAGTTGCCAAGTGTTGAAATATTAGTGCTCGTGACTGTATTTAACTAATTAGGTAAGGTTTTTAAGAAACAAGTTTATTTGTGAGGAATTTAAAGATTTGACTAAGCTACTAAGATGGTTTACAAACAAAAGAGGTGGATAGTCGACTGTACTTGTAGGTAGCCTTTAGGACAACAGGGCACCAAACGAAATGTTAATTAAAAATAGTTATTACACAATTGACGACTTTCTTTACAATGAATCACTGACTGATCGCTTCAAAAAGTGATCGCCACCGCCGCCATGACAGTCACATCCCTATTCGGTGTTGCACGCTCTAAATTAAAAATACTAGTCAAGAAATAAATTCTAAGCCACAGAGTAAAAATAATCGATTACAGCTTTTAAAAGTGTTACAATATATCGACTAAAGCATCGCGCGCCGTCAGATGCATAAGTAAGTTTACTGGAATTCATTATAACTCTCGATTTTTAAAAGAGTAACGGTGGAGTTACTTGCCCATTCTTCTCCATACGAAACTACCTTTTGGAAGGGGGAACTAGAATCGATTCTATATTTATGTAAATTTTGGCGTTCAAAACTGCCTTTTATGTGCCTATTTGAAATAAACGATTTGACTTTGACTTTGATTTTTCGCCAATTTGATATCGATACGTAGTTTTAATGGCTTAAAATGAAAACCTTTCATCTTTTACGTAGGTATTGAAAATTGATGACATTGCGATTTTTGTATCTACTGTAGCGTTGTGAGGAGTCTCAACGGTAAATAGTCGAGTGATGCTATAATAAAGTAATTACAGTAGAATCCGTTTATTATGACTCCGCCTATATTGACCAACCGCTTAAAATGAAGTAATTGCAGTGCAAAGTTCGGTTTTCATATTAAATTCATTATAACAAAGTTCGGATATAATGACTTCGCTAATAGTGACATACCGCTTATTACGACCTATTTTTAAGAAATTTTGTCCGGTTGTAATGACCAACATGATTCCTAACACTTCTACTCGTTTTCGTGACCCTCCCCACCCCCTGTCCCTGCGACGACGTTTGGTGCGTGCGTAGCGCGTGGCTGGTTTTTGTTCTCTTTACACAATATTGCTAGAGACTGTTTTACAATCTAAAGAATAAAAAACCCAGAACTAAATTAATCATTTCTTGTGTTGTAAAAAATTAAAATATAAACTATGTATGCATTTAAATTTTTATTGTTTTTGATATGTTTGTTTTGTGTCAGCTCATGTTTATTTTTAGTTAGTTATTAATAGATAGATAGATACTTACAATTTGTATTTATCTCTATTAAACTAAATACCTAATAACAAAAATAGGAATGTATGACGTCCGCTTAGTATGACGTGTTTGTCACTTCTCTTCGATGGCATTATAAGCGGATTCAACTGTAGTTAGTCGCTAAGCACATCACTAAATAGATGGAACAACACTAATTAACTTGAGAACACTCGTCCATTTTGATCTCGCGCTGGTTTAGCGAGCTGCTATATTCTGACACTCCAGATTCCTTGTGCCCCGACCTAGGGTGAGTTCCTCATTAATTGATATTATTACCATACCGTGTTTTATAAGCCATATAGCGAGCCATCTATTATAATCATTGTTTTCTTTGTATTTTATACTCGCATGTTACATACATAACCTCTCTTGACTTGCGTTTGAGAATGCGGCCGTTAGCAGCACCTACTGAAACGTGAGAAATTGTCAGCGGCAAACTTAGAAAAATTAATAAAGTCTGGAGTCTAGACAAATGTGCCTACGGTCCAGTGATAACCGGTCCTCGCGAAGTTGACTAAGTTTTAATTGTAAAAACTTTATAGCTTAATCAAGAAGGGATTTCTTGCTAACCCAGTTTAAATAAAAACAAGTCCAGGTTTAGACTTTTGAGTTAAACAGGGTAGCAGGGACATCGACGATTCTGGAACCCCCTGCATTAAAACATATCGTCGGTTATTAAAAAAAAAAAAACTGCTTTTCCAAAAATTTTGATAGCGTAAGTATTGCAGTTTTGTGGGAAACTGCAGATTTTTTTTAATAACCGACGTAAAGTTTCAGCGCTGGGGGGTCCAGAATCATGTACTGAATCCCCATGTAATAATAACAGGTTGCACGTCGATGTCCCTGCCACCCTGAATATTGTTTTTTTTATTTGGATACATCAAGAATATTGTAAGAGTAAATATATGTATGGTAGCACTGCCCATTGTTATTGGTATTATCCTGAAAAAGCTGGGTTTTACTTACCAATGAGTGAGAGGTCTAAGCTGAGCTTTGCATTTGTGTGTGTGCACATAGAGATAGTGTAGGTGTGACGTCGGCCTAGAGCGCGACGCGTCCTTTGCTTGGTTTTAACCGGTTTATACTGCTTTTTGGCAATCGGCCTGAGGCGCGGTGCGTCTCTCGCGCGACGCAACTCCGCCGCACACCTCACACAAATGCAAAGCTCAGCTTAGACCTCGCGGACTCTAGAACACTGATAAATAAGATAGAAATACATAGTAGCCATCACCTAGAACTTGACTTAGCAAATAAACACAGTACAAAAGCAAAGTTATTAATTACAATAATTTCACAAGAGGTAGGTATTTCACGCCCACACCAAAGGTGTCTAGCCTAACAGTTATCATGTGTGATTAAACTGTTTAAAATAACTATGAATTCTGTATCTAGTGAGTGTTTTGAACACTGTAAATAAAAGGAGACGGATACACTTTCATTATAATCCTGGACCTGGATGTAAAAAGATGAAATTGATTTCAATTGATAGCTACTATATTATTAAACCATCGCTGGAAATTTTCCAGATTTTGGCAATCTAAGAGCAGAGTTGATAAGAGATTCAGTAAACCCGAGGATTTTTTTTTCCTTTTATTTGAGATGGGTATTCTCTTGACTCTAGTCTAGGTCAGAGATGACAGAGACAAAGTCGAAAATGGAGTGAGCTTACCTGAAGAAGCCTGTTCACTCTCACTTTGAAGAGATTTGGGTTGTATGCGGTCGGAAACACAGACGCAGATAGAGAGTTCCACTCTTTTGTTGTGCGCATTATAAAAGACATTTCGAAGCGCTTAGTACCATATATCAATCTACATTTAACAGCTGATTTTTTAAGTGCAATTGTCATTTTTTATATAGATAGTATGTTAATTATATTTGTAGAGTGGGAGGAAGTTAGGAAACAGAAACATTAAAAAAAATGGGTAAGCAGATAATGTTTAAAAATAAAAATCGTTTTTTATTAGTATATTTTATTAATCTTCAATTATATAATAATTAGAATGTCATCTAGAAAGTGGACAGGTGGTACTATATTATGTTGGTACCTAGGCCAATTATGGTACCATATTTTTGACATTACATGAGCGCAGCAGCCTACAGTCCGTTTGCCTACGATGCAGTTACTATAATATTTTCGTATTCTACACAAAATAAGTTTATATGTCCCGAATGAATGCGGCCCCTAAGTACGAGTAGCTATGAGGTATTTGAAGCCGACAGCTCTCGAAGTAAGCTGCTGCTGACCTCCCTGCACACTTCTACTACATAGCCATAATTGCCCTTTAACCGTGTGGCTATATTTCTTCAATTGGGCTTGTTTGGGAAGGAGTTGAGGGGCCAGAGACCATGCACAGCAGCTCTGTCTGCAGCCACCCAACAAGTATGGCATATGAGACTGACTACTTCTATTTGGAACAAACAATATATAATCATTTAAGTATTTTAAATATATATTTATTTGATATATACTTTTCAGGTTAAAAAAAAATTTTTAGTGTTTGATTTATTTTCTGTTAAGTATTTTGTGGTGTACAATAAAGAATAATTATAGAAATAAATACTAAATAAAAAAACAATTTATCTTACAGTAATAGCACTTATAAAACTTATAGCACTGCACTTATAGCATTTATAAAAGCACTTATAAGTTTTGTAATTTGCTCTTGAATAACATTATAAATTCTCGATTCAAGAGATGAGCCGGTGTGAAGTATATTGCTGACTCTAGATGCATGTGAATATCCACATCGCAGAAAAACACTATGGTGGCGAAGATATCTCGGTTCACCAAGAGGTGGAATTTGAGCCAAGTCCCAGCAAGCTTGGAAAACATGGTCACTGCTGTTAACCTGAAAGATGGAAAAGTTTTTAATGTCAGATATCGTGATTACTTTTAAAAAAACCTACCAACTCTGTCCGATAGTTCTTTACTTGAGTTCAATGTGCAACAATCTTCGTGTGCCTTTTAAATGTTTGGTCAGTGGGTCGTCTCAGGGGCGGAGTTGTAGGAGTTGAAATATACGCTTAGGGGCAGCACAGAAAATAAAAAATAATATTTTTTTGGTAATAAAAAAGTTTTGGGACAGCAAAATCCTATTTTTTTTTTCGGAAATCTACCATTTTTATTGCACTATCGGGTTATTCTTGACCATAGAACCGTTTAGGTTCTGAGAAGCATGGTGCTACGACGCCGGGGGGCGATGTCGATGGGGCCCCGCTTGGTGGGGCTCCTTCTTCTGAATGGTAAAAAAAGAATAACCATGAATGGGATGGCGGTCTTTGCTCAGTTGCTTCGCTCGCTCACTAGACCCCGCCATCCCCTTCGAACCTATCCAGTCCGAATCGGGGTGCCCCAAGTCCCGAACTGGCTTCGCTCGCTCTTGCCAGCGCTAGGGCTCTGTCTCGAATAGGGTCGTTATGATGTACATTATGTTGAACGATTGCAGTTTTGCGTGGATACGCATATTTTCTCCCAACTCATTCTTTTTGTATTTGTGTGTTTTTCTCTGCGTCATGTTTACCACAAATAAACGTGTTTTCTTGCTTTTCTTTCTTGCATTCTAAAGTTCTAAAAGGATATCTTCGACATAATTTTTACGACAAACGGCTGGTCGGAGACAAAAAAGAACGAGATGCTTTTAGCCTTATATTTAGGTGTTCCATACAATAGAATCAAGAAACTAACGATAAGTGAAAAAATAAAATTGTTTAAAGAATTAAACCCACGAAAAAAGAAACTGAAAAGCAATTACAAAAAATTAAACCGACGAAAAAAGAAACTGAAAACCAAAAAATAAACCTTTCAGTCTAACTAATCTCTTAAATTAATGTAAATTACAAATTTTGAGTAGGCGCCAAACAATCAATTGTGATTGTTGTTGATGTTTTGGAATATTTTGACATTAAGCTTTTGACATTACGCATTACGACATATATTCCTCTTTGTATGATTTGCGAGAGATTTATATTTAATTCTTTAATTATTTTGATTTTTTAGTCTGAGCTGTGACTACCTACTAAATTCGACTATGGCTAATAATAATTGTAATAGCTGTACCTATCTATGTATATTACTAAATAAATTCAATCCTAATATTTTGCATGCCGTAAGGTAAAATGTATCGGGACACTTAATAATTATTCCAACTTATATGTATACCTACATTATCAGCAAATAAATGATTTCTTTCTTTCTTTCAACGCATATCATCAAGCTGCCATAAGTTTTCTTGGCGCTTTGTATGTTTGGCGCCGACTCAAAATTTGTAATTTGCATTAATTTAAGAGCTTAGTTAGACTGAAAGGTTTATTTTTTGCTTTTCAGTTTCTTTTTTCGTCGGTTTAATTTTTTGTAAAAAAGTGTTTTTTATTTTTCGCTTTTCAGTTTCCTTTTCAAATAAATGAACTTATTTATTTATTTAGGGCTACCAACAATGGCTTACACTACAGATATGTTAAAAAAAACATGAAATTAAAACTTAGTACCGTGGATTAATTACTTTAAGGTAAACACCACATTACCAAAATTAAATTATGTTAATTGACAGCTCAGGTACATGACAAGTTTTCAAGCAAACTTAATACTAGGGGGAAAATATGCTAGATACAAAAGTCATCATAAAGGTTTCATAACAAATCAGACAAACAGTCAAGATTTTTATATTACAGCTTAGGGAATCAAAGTGTAAAACGATTAGATCGCTATTACATAATAAAACCTTGCAAAACCTAGCATATAGACAGTTATAGGCTATACCGTTTTTCTCTGTGGAGGACAAAGAGTAGTAATAGGTCTACGCGGAATTCATGACGGACGGAGCACGCAAGATATTGAGTGCGAGCAGTGGAGGTTAGTCGATAATTCCTTTAAGAAATTTATATACAAACATTGCGTCGTTTAAACGTCTTCGTTCTTCTAAAGTGTTGAAGAACTTCAATCTATTTTTGTAAGAAGATATTTTTTTAGCTATGCCAACAGAAACCGACACCAGTCAAAGAGTTTTTGAACGTGTTATAGACGCAAACTATTCGTAGCATAGTGCGGCGGCCACACCATAATACAGTATTCTGCTACATAGTAACTACAAAGTGCATTGCAAGTGCAGTGCAGTGCAAAGTGCGTACATTATCTTATGACAAAAACCCAGCATCTTGGACGCTTTTTTGGGGCTTGTATTTAAACGCCTACCAGAATGGATAAATGATCACTAAATTGTGTTTCATAAAGTATTGTAGAAATTCACTTATTTTCGTTTTTATTCTATGCCATAAAGATTTATAAACGCCTTTAAACTTCTTACCACCTGCCAACCGAACCTCGGGGTAGCCCTGATGTCGACCGTCTATGGTTAGATTTGGTGAGCATTTATCCATTTTGGTAGGCAAAAAGAATATAAATACAACACGTACAATTATTCTGATGAGCGTATAATTATTTTGGAACTTAAAACGTTGTTCTTTAGGCACCTCGGTATAGGAGGGTTTATTTTATTTGGAATTAACATATTTTACTTGGTACTTTGTCTTAGGGTCAAAATTTTTTTTTGGTGAGCATTTAAATTGGAGCCCTTTTTTTAGTTATGTGGTGTGGGTATGGTGCAAATATAAATTTCTGGTCAAATAGAACTCCAAGGTCACGTACAGTGTCTATATAAGTAACTAATGTAATACTCTCACTGGCTCCTGAAATACAGGTAACCTAGGTACTCTACCTAGGTAGAGTAGGTACTCTACCTAGGTAGAGTACCTAGGTTACCTGTACTCTCACAACTCACTAGAACTCACTAAACTCTCACTAGCTCCTTAAAATAAAAATGTGAAACTCTCACTAGCTCCTTAAATACACCTGTATTTAAGGAGCTAGTGAGAGTTTCACATTTTTCTATAACCAGTTTTTATGGCAATAAATAAATTATTATTTTGGTAAAAAAATTGGTTTCTTAGCTCTTTGGCTAGTTTAAGCTACATTAACGGGCCCAAGCCAAGACAATGTAGCGTGTGTGGTGGTTTTTTTTAAGCTCCTAGAATTAATGTTATGAGGAATCATTTGATTTCCCTCAATTTGCATGAACTGCCTAACTATACTGCAGGTGTTTAAAATTGCAGCTTTTTGGAGTATTATGTAAACTGAGTATTTCAGGTCTATTCGATTAAGGCTGTGGTGGAGGGGATTAGGTATAACACCTGTAGTGGAGAAAACAATGGGTACTACGTAAGCTTTTTCCTGCCTCCAAGTTCTGGTCACTTCTTCTTTTAGTTCAGCGTAATTACTGATTTTCTCCTCCTTCCTTTTTCCTATTGTTTTTGTAAATTGTATGCATTAGGGACTGCAATATCTATGACTCATGTGGTCTGATAAGGTGAACGGTCCTGTCGGTTAGTGTGCCGCGATCGTAGTAGAGTTTGTGTGTGGTATTTTTTAGAACTGTTGAAATGAAATGAAATGATTTCTTGCTTAGTCTTTGGGGTATGTCGATTACCTTGGTTCTCTGGCGGATAACATCGTTTCGGATTTTATCCTTCAGAGAGACTCCAAGCATAGCTCTCTCCATAGCTTGCCGAGTGACTTTAAACTTATGGACCAGTCTCACCGTGAGTGTCGACTTTTCGGTTCCGTAAGTCGTAACTGGTAGGACCCACGCGTTGAAGACTCTCGTCTTTAGGCACTGCGGTATAGATGGCGAGAAGACCTTATGAAGTTTACCAAATGCTGCCCATCCCAACTGAATCCTACTATCGGCTTCCCTCTAAAAATTGAGATGTGCCTATAGTTTTCATGTTGTCATTGTTATCCGATTTATGTATAGTCACCATCTTTGCCATTTTCCATTTTATAGGGAATATGCCAGAAGTTAAAGATTTGCCGTATATGAGCGTAAGTGGACACAATAACTTCGCCGCGCAAGCTGGTGGAAAATATTACCTTTATTAATTCTAATATTCTCTCTAATATTCTAAGCTCTCACAGCTAATATTTAGAACTTCCCTGGACTGCCTTCCGTACCAAACATCACAACCTCTATGACAGTCATACCCCAGCTAGGTTTAAAGTTCTCATCAAGATGAATGAAATAAGCCCACGATCTAACTGCTGTAATCTGTCGAGGAGCTCTCTCGACTGTCTTCCGTCTCCATCATCAGATGATCTCCAGGTCTCTTTTTTGTTGAAGCATCATTAAAACTTCATATATGTGCCAAGTTTCAACAGAATCGGTTCACAAGTGAACATTCAGTAGGTGAAAAATCATTTAACCCCTATTTTTCTGCCCTCAGGGGTAGATTTTGTTTTTCAAATTTAAATGAGACCAACTTTGGGGTATACTCTTTCCACAAAAAAAAGAATCATCAAAATCTGACTACTCTGTAAAAAGTTATGCGTGGTCATACATTAAAAAAAAAATACCGGTCGACTTGAGAACCTCCTCCTTTTCTTTTCGTCGGTTAAAAATGTCTTTCCTTAGTGAATTAAAAAAATGTTCAAAGGCCTATTTCTCGGAAACCGTACGTCGTAAGACCATGAATCTCGGAAGGTAAATGGTTTCTATAGACAAGGTTAACCCGACAGGGTAATAAAATTGGTAAATTTCCGAAAAAAAGTCCTGAGCCCCTAAGGCTTCACTCCAACCTTATTTCTTTCAGATAGGTAATTGTTCCGTTGCGTGATAATTATAACTATTATTTTTGTCTACAGGTCAACGTTTCGCAATGCTAGAGATGAAATGCGTGTTCAGTGCAATATGTCGTAACTTCAAGTTGTCGCCGCGAGTTAAAGGGTTTCGACCAGCGCTTCTTGCAGACATGTTGATACGACCTGAAGGACCCGTTTATGTTAAATTTAGTCGAAGGTAGATTTTTTCGGTTATACAGGTTTGTCCAAATAGTGACGTCATAGAAAATTTTTCTTCATGCCCAATTCCTCCTTTTCAATCAAAAATGTTGTATCTTAAATTAATGATAGGAAGATGATTATTTTCTGTCTGACGAAATATTCCATAACAAAGAAAATTGCAAAAAGAAAATATGAAAAAGCCGTGTAAAAATAAAGACAGAATTTTTTGTAAGCGGTGCCCATTACTATTTTAAGAAATTAAAAAAAAAAAAACTTATATAACCTGAAAACTATCAAGAATCGGGGAACATACATGGGGTATTTTTGGATACCTCTGGGCATGTTATCTTTTGTATGCACATAAAAATATTAATCTGTTTAAAAAATACAGTGATATCCACAATATAAATACTAGAAACAAACACAAATTTATTGTTCCTACAACCAGGCTCAAGAAAATAGGTGGCTCGTTTAGATGCCAATGTATACGTTTTTATAATTAACTTCCTAGCCACATTCAAGATCTAAGATCAAGATTTAATAAATTCAAATCTTTTATAAAACGGAAACTATGCCAGAAAGCCTATTATACTGTGAAAGACTATATTGAGGACAAAAAGGCTTGGGATTGAGCTGCTCCAATAAATTTACACGGTGAATGTTGATTTTAATTTGCTAGCTATTTTAGACATGAATATTTACTGTAAAAAGTATTATATTATTTTCATTATTGAGAATATAAGGACTATGTGGGTCATTGTTTCAGTTATATTCTTGATCTGGCAGTTTAAGTAGTTTATGCGGCCTACCCAAATGTCCTTTCTTTGGTATTGTTCGTCGAATCGTTGAGCTCCGTAAGTTCTGAGTTGAGCTGCACGGTTACTGACAAATGCGTGCACTGACTGGACAGGTCCACTCAATCTGTGTGGTTCTTTCCTCAAAAGACCATTTCAGATACCAATCTACATGGTCTTCACATGATCTGACCAAGATTATGTCTGGACTTTAAAAGAGACTGTGACCTCTGAGTTTGTTTCGGCCCTTCTTCTCAGAGTAGTCAGATAGGAAACGCCGACCTCATCTAGTTTAAAAATATGATTGACGTGTAAAAGTGTTTGTACAAACCTACTTACAGAAATAAATCATTTATCATTTATCATCTATTTATTTATTTATCATGAGGAATCAATTTTTTTTTATGACGTTCCTATTTGGATCAACCTGTATAGGTCTGTTTTATACGCCTACGTTCGTGGTATGCGCGGTTATAAAACGTGGTAGCGAGATTAAACATATTCTTCGTCCTTCTCGCACAATTTATGACCGCAACTGCCGCCCGCGAGACTTGGTGTTTATTATAGTCAGTTAAGATTTGTTAAGGATTTACAAGTACACTGGTGAGTCCCCTAAGTAAGAAAGTTGTTGCTCACTCAATTTGTTACAAGAAAGTGTAATACACATACCTACCCCTTTATTAGTAAACGTTACTTAAAGTTAAGTAATGAGTAGCGTCCCCTTAACCATTCATTTTATGACGTCAAAACGTCTCTTAACTTTAATCATCGTTTATAAATAAAACCTTATGTATTTGAAATGACGTACCTTACTGGGATAAAAAAAAAGAATTTTTGGAAATTAAAATCTAAGTATACTATGACCCTTTTTGTAAATCTGAAGCATAAATAAATATTTTTGTATTTTTGTATTTTGTATTTTGTATCATACTTCAGAAAATTACGTTATTTTTCTGTGAGATAAGTATGTTTTGGTAATTAACTTTTACACGTAGAAGAACTTATATAATCTAAACTAATATAAAAGAGAAGATTTAATATTTTATGTTTGTTTGTTACGCTTTCACACTGAAACGGCTAGATGAATTTGGATCAAATTTGGCACATGGGCAGAACATAACCTGAATTAGGACGTAGGATACTTTTTATCCCGATATTGCCACGGGATCGAGACTTATGTGGGAGAAACTGCGGGGCGCAGCTAGTATGTACGAGTAATAAATAGGCGTACAAAAATCTTGGTCACTTTTTTAAATGAAGGTAGGTAAATAATAAAATAATTACGTCAGATCTTTAATACAGATTACGTAAATAAACTGTTTTCATTTGTTTTGTGCCGTCAGTTTATTTTCAAATATTGTATTTTGAATTATTAAATAGATTTGGTAAATTGTGTTTTAGTTTCATTTATTTAGTTAAATATTTTGCACATTGAATTGAATGTGAATGTGATTGAATCTGCTTTTTTGTAAAACATGCCGATTTAACTTGTACAGAGATGTTCAAACTGCCGACCTTAGAATAATAAAGCATAGAAACCTAGTACGAGTACAACTAAAACTGAGCCATTAGTGGCTTACCTCTCTCGGCGAGCTGTCAGTTCTCAAGGTCACGTTCCGTCGAACACAGCTCCCGAGTAAATAATTTAAAATGAGTTTGTAGCGTGAAGGGATGTCATACCACTTCAAGAAAATTAAAAAAAGGTGATCAAATTACATTTCACAAGTAAGTACTTACATTTTATACACAATTTTTACGTAAATCGATCATCAAACAGAAATTCTAATGACCTAACTTATTACTATTAACTTACTGCTATTTTTGAGGTAAAAAATACCCACATTGCTTTCAATTTTATTCAAATTTTTGTTTAGCATAAATAATATTTTTTGATGTACCTACTACCTATGCTATTGAATACGATATGACATTTTGCTAGTTTCGAGAAAATAACTTGGCTTTAGGTAATTTTTTTATATCTCAAAAAAAGTAAATAATTTAAGAGACGTTGAGTCATAGCGGAAACTCTTTACGAAGCAGTTGCAACTGCAAGGTTTTTAAATGATAAGCATAAACTGTTGGTTAGAAGAGTGGTAAAATAAAGATTGTAATATTATTGAATAACATGTTTTTGATTTTTGTAATTTTCTCATTCATACTTTTTCTATATGTCAGCGATTAATACATGCCGATAATATTATTATAACACATCACACATCAAACATTCTAAACGCATTGAACGATATCCCATTCTTCATGTGATTAATGGTTCATTTATTTCCTTTTATTATTAAATAAATAAAATTTTACCTTCCGTAAAAATATGTCTTATTAAATGCAAAATCATCTTCGTCTTATCCCGTTCCTGATAATATAAAATACTTGTCTTGATTTGATCCAGCAACATACTAGTGCGTTTTCCCATTTTTTTGTAGGTAACGGTCTGGGAATGGTATCACTGAAAGCTGTATTTGTGTGCGTTTGAGGAACATAGACACATTCGGCTCAGCACACAAAGAAAATGAAGTGGACACACGATATCGCTCATGTTTTGTTCTAGACGCGGCTTCTATGCGTTATTATTCTAAACTGCCGACCTATTCTGTGAAAACTTAGATGAAGCGAGTTGGAAGTGAGGCTTTGCGTTGGTGAATCTCAAGCATCAGGTGGAATGACAGCTCACTACAGGCCACCTCATTTAGGTTTAATGACAGGTCACTACAAGCTCACTTTACCTAACTTAAATGACAGCTCACTACAAGCTCACTTTACCTAAGTTAAATGACAGCTCACTACAAGCTCACTTTACCTAAGTTAAATAACAGCTCACTCCAAGCTCACTTCACCTAAGTTTAATGACAGCTCATTACAAGCTCACTTCACCAAGTTTAATGACAGCTCATTAGAAGCTCACTTCACCTAAGTTTAATGACAGCTCACTACAAGCTCACTTCACCTAAGTTTAATGACAGCTCACTACAAGCTCACTTCACCTAAGTTTAACGACAGCTCACTACAAGCTCACTTCACCTAAGTTTAACGACAGCTCACTACAAGCTCACTTCACCTAAGTTTAATGATAGCTCACTACAAGCTCACTTCACCTAAGTTTTCACGGTGGAATTTTGCAGAAGAGATCGGCTGGTGCGATTAGCTGCGTGTAGAACAAAATAATGATGCTCGTAGTCGCGTCCCGCGTCCCGCGCATGATTCGCCTCAGTGTGGCCAGAGCTTAACTGTGGGAAAATGGTACTAAAGAAGGGTTGGGTAAGTACAATCGCCAGCACTTTATGTTACCCGTACTGTCATATTTTCTCATTCGATTTTGAACTTAACTATCAGCATTTTAAGGTTTAAAATCGTTTGGAGAAATTTTACAAATCGTGGAGCTTGACCTGCTGGCGACTGTACTTAAATCTGCCGAGGTCAATAACTTTAAAAAAGCTTATGAGACGTTAAACTTTATTTTTAATAAAGTTTGAATTAAAAATAATAGCTGCTTGTTTTAAAACTTAATTAACTTAAAGCCATATTTAAATATTGTACCTTTACAAACAATGGATATTAGTTAGAAAAGAAATCAAATCAATCTGCATATAGCCCTTTCCTAACTATTTTGGGGTCGGCTTCCAGTGTAACGGGATGCAGCTGGATACCAGTATTTTACATGGAGCAACTGCCTATCTGAACTCCACAACCAAGTTACTTGGTAAAATGATCCTTGGTAAGACTGGTTGTCAGACTTTCGGGCTTCTGACTACCCGTAACGACTGTCAAAGATCCACGAATGACAGCCGGGACCAACAGTTGAACTTGCTTTCCGAGGTACGGAGGTCGTCACTTTAATAAGTGACGGGCCTGTAAAACATTAAAAAAAAACATAATAATTATATTACACAAGAAATATTGATGATATTAAATATAAGTAAGTAATTGCTTTTAAAAACTGCAATTCTGAAGTAGGTAAATATTGAGTTTAAACAAGTTAATAATCGTATACATTCAGTCAAAAAAGTATCGGGAATGGATAATTTGTTTATGGTTCCAAATTCAATTTTTTGTTTTAATTGTTGTTGTTAGATTGGCACAACGTTTTTCCATTTTGGCGCGGAGTTTGAGTTGCATCTGTTATTTATATTAAATACAGTGCTGTTTTTAGTTATATCATATCTAGTGTGTATAGCGAATTTCATTATGGACAAAAACACCGAACAAAGAGTTTGTCATAAATGTTGCATCGCCAATGGAATTTCGTGTTCGGAGTCACTGAAAATGTTACAGAAGGCTTACGGTGAACCGACTTTATCAAAAACACGTGCTTATGAGTGGTACAAAGCGTTCAAAAGCCGTCGAGATGTGATGGAAGATTTGCCTCGCTCGGTAGGCCATCAACGTCTGCAACTGAAGTTAACATCGCAAAAGTGAAGGAAATAGTGACTGAGAATCCTCATTTATCTTTGAGAGAGATAGCCGCCGAACTTTCTGTATCTTACGAGTCGATCCGTACCATTTTAACTAATCATTTGGGTATGAAACATGTTACCGCTCGGCTAGTCCCAAAAGACCTGAATTTTCTTCAAAAACTCAATCGCATGACAGTCGCTGAGGACATGCTAGAACGGGTCAATTCCGACCCAACATTCATGAAACGCATTGTTACTGGTGACGAGACGTGGGTTTACGAGTTTGACATGCAAACTAGTCAACAAGCTACGGAGTGGCGCCTTCCAACTGAACCGAAACCGAAAAAACCACGCCAAAGTCGATCAAAAGTCAAAGTCATGTTGACTGTTTTCTTTGACTATCGCGGTGTTGTGCACTCGGAATTTTTGCCGGAAGGTCAAACGGTAAATAAAGAATATTTATTTGAGCGTTGTGCGGCATTTAAGAGAGCGAATTCGAAGAAAATGGCCAGATTTGTGGAAAGAAAATTCTTGGATTTTGCACCACGATAATGCGCCTTCACACACGGCCATCATTGTGAACGAATTTTTGACCAAACACTCAACAAATACCATCGAGCAACCACCATATTCAACAGATATGGCTCGATCCGACTTCTTTCTTTTCCTAAACTCAAATTACCACTTCGTGGCACCCGTTTTCAATCGGTAGAAGACATAAAGGAGAATTCGCGGCGAGAACTGAACTCAGTTCCGGAAACAGCGTTTAAAAAATGTTTTGATGATTGGATTATTCGTTGGCGTAAGTGTATCGTTTCTGAAGGAGCATACTTTGAAGGTGATAAAATAAATTTGGATGAATAACAAACATTTCGTGTATTATTGATCTTTTCCCGTTACTTTCTTGACAGAGTAGTACATTGAGAAATAAATATGCTTATAATTTTGGGGCTTTTAGACGAAATATTTTCTTGAATTATTATTTAAGTTTCAAACATTTAATTAAATAAGAACTACTCTCTCATTTGTTTTGAAACAAATCAGCTAAGTATCAGTCAGTACAGGCTTGTATACTTTAGCAGAATTTAGTGTTGGTACAGCCATCTAATTTTGTTAAAGTATGAGCTATTGGTTTCTAGAAAATATTTCTCATGATAAAAAGATAAAAGCTTTTAATAACATAACAATTGGAACATTCTGCGGGGTAATTGCGTAACGCACTAACAGTAGGAATAGCTTTCATTTTGACAGTTCAACAACACTCATTGCGTTATTTACGTTGTTGAGCAGACAAATTTTTCGAACATTTATGAAGCTACAAGAATAATGTACCCAGGATTTTAGGGTAGTAATAAAAGCTCCGAAAAAGAATTAAAATATGAGCGTACTCAAAATATGAAATTTACTGCTTTAAATACTAACTTTCCGACAACTTACATGCGAATACAAATAAAGAAACGACCGAATAAAATACTGAAAATTCCGAAAAATTTATACAATATTTGCTGACGTAATATTTTTCCACCAGCTTAAATCAACCTTACACCTAACATACCAAACCTCGCGGTGCCCCTGACGTCGGCCGGCTAGGGTTAGGGTTAATAAGCAGGTCGACGGAGCCCCGCTCGGCGGGGCTCCTATTTCTGTCTAAAGGGTTTAAAGGAACCTAACCAACCGAACCTCGGGGTGCCCCTGATGTCGACCGTTTAGGGTTAGGATTTTCGGGAACATATTATATGTTTTCGGCAACTTAGTAATTTTTTCGGAAGATTAGTGTTTTTTTTTTGGAAATTTTGTTTATTTTATTTGAAAGTATAGATTATTTTTCGTAGAATTATAATTTGAATAAGTTCATGTTTGTTCGTTAAATACAACATTTTTGTCGGTTAATTTTGTATTGATTTTTCGGAAATTCATTTTAACACAGCTAGTTAGTATTATAGTCAACCACAAATCGCTGGAAGTTAATTTGTTTTTCGGAAGCTTTATTATTTCCTATTTTGTAATATCTTGATTTAAAAAGAGTGTCCTTGGAGTTTCTTGTCCGTTCTTCTCCATTAAGATTTACGTTTTGGAATGGGCAACTAGCTTCAACTTTCTGACTAACTGACCGACTCTTTGACAATTCAAAAGTGCCTGCAAATGGTTTAATTGAAATAAATGCTTTGAGTTTGAGTTATAAGTAACATTCTGTATTTTATATCCTTTGAGCCGATGATCCAACTGAAGCATATCTATCAGCCTTTGAGATCATCTCAGTGATCTAGATACAAACACTTACGATACACTTTGCCTACTTTGCAGTACTCAAAACAAATTTAGAAAATATCATTCCCACTTTGAAACATTGATTGCTGTTCGCAATTTGTTGTTATTAGCACTCAGGACTCCACTTCCCGTCAGCTTTACACAAGCAATAAATGTACAGTCTAAATAAAATCTAGTTCCGAACACCTCAAGCGAATTGAAATTGGTTTCGTATCGATGCGACATCGACATCGAGATTGATGTCCCATCTGTGTTCAGTTTTGACCTTGCACTTTATCCTAGAATAAACGTAAATTTCCTTTTTTACCAGCTTTTGTAGGTTTTCTAAAAATAGCGACAGGACTGAATACGACTGAGGTTTTTATATTTTACACGACGCGACGTTCGTTGCAGGATCCTTGAGCAACGCCTAAAGAAGCTTTTAGCCTAAATTTACCTACCTACCTCGCCTTTTTCCATTAGCCTGAATAACAATTGTATTATCACTGTCAGTGCCGACTATTTAAATAAGCATCGTTTCTTCTAATAAATCACGACTGTAATCCGGTTAGGTAGTGTAACTTAAGTTCACCTATATTTCACCAGTTATGTCTAAGTCCCATATTATTATAATAGGTGTGCCTATTGTCATCAACCGGGCAGAAATCCAGACTTCGGACTGCTACTGAGAAATATCCTGATGAAAGAACCTACACTTTTACACTCTTACACTTTTTCGATCTGGGAATCGAACCCAGGACATCATTCTCAGCAGTAGCGCATGCGCCTACTACACCAATGAGGTAGTCGGTTCTAATAAATCACTCAGTCACGTCACTACGTACACACGTACGTACGTATGTGTAGTCGGCACTGACGTCACGCAAAATCCTGCATCGCTCAAGCAGAGTTTACCGTGCAACTAGCACATATAAAAAGTCCCGACCAGACACGACACCACCTGGTCGGAGGAACCTTCCTTTTTTATGGAGGTATGAGTGAATTTTACACCCTGCTCCTCATACCTCTATACATTTAATAATAAAATAAGGTGGATTGTTGAAGACAAATTCATCCCTTTTTTCCTCCTACTTAAGTACTTTATATAATTGGGCAGACAAGCGATATGGTATCTACACAGTAAGTGCTTTATAAAAAAAACACTAGCTTGTACCCGTGGCTTTGCCCACCTGGAGATCGGAAAAAAAAATCCGACTTCACGAAATAATGCTCAGCTCCTAAGGGTCTTTTAAGAGGAATAATTCTGTAATACATTGTTTTCATATAGTTAACTCTATTGGTTTACGCGGCGCACGCCAGTAAAGCCTCCAGTCGGCATAATGTTTTTCCGACATCTTCAGCAATCATCGTCATATTTCAGCTAATTTACACAAAACTTTAATGAATTATATATACCTAAACCTTTCTCATGAATCACTCCGTCTAATGGTGAAAACTGTATGAAAATCCGATATGCAGTTTTTGAGTTTATCGTGTTCAGACAGACAGACGTGGATGGACTTTGTTTTATAATATGTAGTGATTCATCAGTGTTTCTATTTTCGGGTTATGTATTTTCGGAATTGTAGGCATGATATTTCACGTATTTATCAAGTGTTGATACTTGGAACTTTGTATAAGAGTTTGTTAGGGGTAGATCTATATTGGGAGCTTGATCTCCTGCCTGAAGGTCAGCGTGGGCGCGGTAGATAAATCATAGAAAAGTACACTACGACTATTTTCCTAATGTCCTTCAGAAATCATCGCATTTCCGAATAAAAACTAACGCTGTTTTGTTTAGACGTAACAACACAATAAAGTACCTAATTCTGAGTTCAAATTATTAAAGACGATAAATTTAATAATTGATGGACATGGAAATTAGCATTCGTTTGTATTCGGAAATGCGATGAGTTGTACTGTACTTTATTGTACAATAAAAGTATCTAGTTATTAGTTTTCCTTAGAGGAGCAAAGTCGAGAATGCGAAATACATAACAGGCGAGTAGCACATCTCCGCCGTGAAACCATAGTAGGGAAACCGCAGTAGTTCCGCCATGACTTGTCCGTTGTACGACGAGCAAAACAGAAGCGAAACTACCTGTTCTAACGCACAGATTTGATTATGAAAGAAAGAAAGAAAGAAAAAGTATTTATATTATGATTCTATCTCTTTTCCGTGTGATGTCGCTGATCTGCTCGCA
Organism: Griposia aprilina; assembly: GCA_916610205.1. Lineage (NCBI taxonomy): Eukaryota > Metazoa > Arthropoda > Insecta > Lepidoptera > Noctuidae > Griposia > Griposia aprilina. Next base: position 20,659,218 of record OU744298.1, read on the forward strand.
AGCCCACCTCCGCCACGCTTAGCTCGCTGTTTTGGTGCTGTGTTTGTTTCGCACGTATCTGTGGCTGTCGACATTTTGACAAGTTCCTAAAGCGAAACTTTTTTTTTTGTAAAACGTTTGTTTGATTTAACGGAAAAACTAATCTAAGAGGTGCGAAGTAGACCTATATTGTATTTACTAAGTCGAAAGCGACGACATTTTGCTCTGATTCCTGGAATTCAATTGACTCTCATGATGTTCCGCTAATCGAATCGCGACTTCGGCGGAATTCGTTATGCGGTTTCCGATCATTATTTTCGCAGCGGAGGTGCGCCATTTCGGTTTCCGCGAAAAACGTTAACTAAACCCACCACTTCAAACACTTCAATCAACTTCGAAGAATTCAAGAAAACAGATTTCACATTTCTATTATTGGCTTTTATCATATCCTGCATACAGCGTATCGTAAATTCGATAAGTCTTCTGTATCAAGGCTTATTCAAGAGATAAACGAAGTTATATAAAGTTGTTCAATAAAATCATGTCGGTATACAGGAGGAGGTAATACATTCTATCAGAGAACGAATGATAAACGAGTATCTAGGTCGTGGAATATTCCTCCGTAATATATCAAGGCACCTGACCATCTGCTGACATGGAAGCGACTATCTATCAACGATTTTCTCGCTCAAGAAACGTATAAAAGATTCTAGGTCCCGTGTAAGTAAAATAAATAATAACGGGTGTAAAAAGACACAACGTAACCGACAGTCACATGTACTCCTCTTCATTGTTATCCTTTTTTTTGTACTGGACCATACCTGCGAACCTTCTGGTAACGGAGATGTTTGTTTAGTTCCAATTTTTACTGACGTTTTTTTACCAAAACTAGTTTATAATGGTATAACACAACTTTAAATTCCCCCACGACCCCTGTCCTGTTGCATGCAAGCATAAGCACAATGTTTTGCGTGTGTTACATTGCGCACTACCGCAGACGGAACATTTTCACACCAAAAATAAAAGTCATTTCCCAGCAATTATTTTTGTGTAATGTTACTTAGTTAGTTTGGTGTACAGAACACGTAATTGATGGCTATGTGATGGGTCTTTTTACAACCTGTATAGTGTATATAGTTGATAGGACAGTTCACACCGCCGCCGGCGAGTACTCATTTGTTGCAGCTACAATAGCTATTAATGAAAGTACTCGCTTAGCGACGCTCGCTTGAAGGGCAGAACACTCGCTGACACTCACGCTTGTTACATACATACGCATGACGCATATTTTATTTTTCACACCACCTGCTCGCTAAGTTCATATTATATGTCATGCAAACCTAGCAAGTCATTTAAGCCCTAGTCTCTAGCCGGGCATTAATATTGTACTAAATTTCATTATGTCCGCTGGTCATTATTTGAATTTGGAACCTCAACCACATGAATAAAAAACCGAGCAGAAGGAAAGCTTCATACTAACGACGCGGGTACACTACCCCACGCACAGCTATGTGTGCGTGACCTGTCACCGACAAGGCGCGCGGGGCGTGCAGCAGCGCCCGTGCGGGTACAAACCGGTTTGAGCCAGCTCAGCAAGCGGGGAGTGCCACCTACACAGTACTTGTGCCACCCCAGCAGCAATACGACGCGGACGTTTTGTTCTAATAATTTTAAATTGTTTTGAAAGAAGTCAGACAGTGTGGCACTGTGTGTACAAATAATGATAGGAAAACCAAGGAGTTTTTTTTTTTGTATATCTAAAAGAACTTGATCCTTTGGATATACAAAAAATAAATCAGGTCTAAAACAAATCTATATCTACCTATACCTACACATGTTTAATGCTTATTACCAGTGATCGGAGTAGGTAGATTGATTTTTAGTACTTGTATCATAAATGCACACAGAAAGAATAGCATGGATAAGCCATTTTTCCGGAAAGTAATTCCGGTATTTCCGGATTCAATTAAATATTGTTAATGTTGGTAGTGATATTATTACTACTCAATTCAAAATTTAAAGGAAGGTATCAAAACTAAATTAATTCATTATTTATCTGTTGAATAATAAAAACAATCGAATTCCGATCGAAGCTTTAATATTTTTTTTTTATTAATTGCTCATTTTATTACAATTCCTACCTTTTTTTTGTGGATGGCAAATCATCAAATGACTCCTTCCACTCTGGCAGAATACAATTCCTACATAAGTTCCGGTTTTTTTTTAATAATCCACCAATTCCGGAGGAATGTCCATAGTAATATATACGTTTAGGATCAATGACCCCAGTTCAATCTACCTACTCCGATCACTGCTTATTACAGAAGTATTTAGTTAAGAGGTAGGTAATATAACTAAGATGGCGATAGATAAGGTTTCCCACAAGAATTAATATTTATTATTTTTATGGTTTACCTACCGCCTGTATTATTGTTCGTTTCCCTTATTTGTTTCGTACTTTTGTTTTAGTAGGTTTATAAGTACCAAAGTGTGTTTGTAAGCCGGCTTAGCAAGATTCCGTTTGACCTTTTCTGTTAGATACCTAACTTACGTTCGTCAAATAGTAAAACAAGTAAGGAACATTATAGTTTCGCCATGTTCGTCTGTCCATCCGTCTGTAACTCATAGTCATTTTATAGGTCCTTACATAGGAAATTGGCGTTTTGTCGAACTGGTCACTTTGATTTCAAATGTCTGGCGTTTGGTTAGGAATTAAATGTTCCTATACTTAAGTTACCTTGGTTTATACAAACTTAACATTATAAAACCATTTCGTCTTTCAAAGCTACACTATTTTTAATTTTCCGTACCAAAAACGGAAAACTTATGGGATCACCTCAGTCACAGTGCCTGTCCGTCCGTTCGTCTGTCAATCCGTCCGTCCGGCCGTTCGTGCTCAATGCTGAATCCCGACTCGCACTTGCCCGGTTTTTTTTATTTTCAATAACCGAGTGACAGCCCTATGAGGTAAGAATTTTGAGCTCTGTTAAGGAGATTTCCTTCTGTTCGGTTTTTTATTCATGTGGCTCAACTGAGAAAATCGTAAGGAAACTTAAAAAAAAAAAACCTTTTTCTACTAATGTACAACTGGACCAAAAAGTTCTCACTTCATAGGTTTTAGTTGCCATCGATATCGGGTTATTTGGCGCGTACGGCGTTCGAATGTTGGATATCAAAATAAAGGGTAGTCATATTACAATTTTATTTCAAGATCTTTCTTATTGACGTCTAAAATACGCCATAATTAGGTATTCCCCGGCTATTTAACAGTTTCATAAACAACTAATTCGATAATCGAATTACTTTTTATTATCTCACAGTAGATGCGAAAAGTAGAATATTCTCCTCGGGGTATGTTTTCGTCTTGGGTGAGCTTGAATCCCTCGCTGCACTCAAAATTGAGGCCTATAAAATTAAAGGCAGCTTAACGCCATGAAGTCATAAAATGAGTTAACTATGGCGCCATCTAGTTTAGGTAGTTGGACACGCTTTACGCAAAATCTGTTCAGAAATAAAATATAGAGCTGCTACCTTGACAAAAATATTAGTTTTTGTAGCTTCCTGAAAATTTCACAGGCTTGGATTTAGCTGGCTTTGATTTTATAGGCCTTTCTAGTCTTAATACCTCGCTTCGCTCAGGAGTTAACTCAGAGCTCCCTTGCTGCGCTTGGGTCTCCTAGAATACTTCGTTCAGTTCAGGATACAAAATAGCGCCCGCGACATTAAGACGCTGCTTTGTATAATCTACTATTATTCTATTCGGGAAACTTACAGCTAACTTATACAGTGTTCTTATACAATATGAAATTGAAGGCCATTTACAAGTTCCATTGACAAACACCGATAACAAAAATTAAAAATGGTATATCAGCGACAAGATTCAAGATTGTTTATTTGTGGAAACATGAGTACACATACAGAGCATGCGAGTTATTAAATTACATTATAGTTTAAGATCAGTCATGTTTGGCTTTAGTGGCGTACAAATATTTAAATTTAGTAATAAAAGTTAGTATATATTACATATGAGCAAAACTGTAAAAATATGTCAATTTTGAAAACAAATAAATTAAGTATATGAAAAAATAAAAATAAATGTTAAATGTCAATTAAAATTATCATCATAGCATTAATATTGCTCTAAGTAGATTATGTCAAAGATGTATTGATAACATTGATTACTACACGACGCGACGCGACTAATCGCTTGTCGCCGTGGCGCACGCGCTGCTCGTTGCTTGCCTATTGTTAATCGCCGGCTGAAGAACAGGTGCCTACTTAGTAGTGAAAACAAAGAATATGAAAATTTTAAAAGAAGTATAATAAATTCATGAAGGTACGTAAGTTTATCTGTGCGTGGGCTGAAGTAATTACCTAACACTCTCCGTCACTCCGGCTGTGCTAAGAAAAGGTTACCATCGTTACCAAAAAACCTTTTGGTAACGATGGTCACCATGTAACCATGGTTAGGTTGGAGAGATTAAACCACGGAATATATTTTATCTATTCTGTACTTTAAACTAACGATCGGACTGATAGGATGCGTGCCCGGAACGATCGGACTGTTCAGTTTCCATATTTTTTTTCTAATTTCTGGTTTCCTTTAGATCTGACGGATGTGAAGTTAGAACTGATCGTGTTTGGGCGCTTCAAAGCAGGAGTGACAGTTTTATTAATAATCGTACGATGTCGAGTGTTTAAAAAAAAAAAAATACGTGCAGGTACTTTGTTACTTCCCCGGCCGTCATTCGAAGATCTTTGACAGTCGTTACGGGTAGTCAGAAGCCCGAAAGTCTGACAACCAGTCTTACCGAGGGCTATCGTGTTACCCAGTAACGGGGTAACACAATACCCCTTACCCAGTCGGGTTGGGCTCGTGTTACCCAGTCGGGGTTGTGAAGGTCAGATAGGCAATCGCTCCATAAAAAATACAGGTATTCCGCTATATCCGGTTAGACTAGAAGCCGACCCCGATATAGTGGGGAAGAGGCAGGCAGATTGATTGACGTGCAGGTACTTTGATAAGTGTATGGAATAAGAATTAAACATTTTGATTTATGTTTTGGCTAAATAACTCACTAGCTACACTGACAGGTTGAGGCTCTATCACATGGACACATTAACCAGTCGTAGGAAGAAACTGGACTGCGTCATCATTCACAAAGTATTAAATGGAACGATAGATTGCAGTGAACTTTTGGGCTCATTAGATGTTAAAATTCCGACTCGGATTCCTAGGCATAACACATACAACCTATTTTACATCCCTGGCTCAAAAACGAACCTCGGTAATTACGCCGCTGTGCCAAGACTTTGTAGGTAATACAACACGTTAGCTAAAACTACGAATCTAGACATCTGCGAGTCTCTGTCTAAATATAAGAAGTGTATATTAGATTTAATTTAAGTATCTCTTAATGTTATATTTACTGTTTTGTTTTTATGCCCTTTAAAATTTTATTAACTTTTTCATTATGTTACCTTTTATTAATATTTTAACTTTGTTAGCTTAGTTGTTAACTTTATTGTGCATGCTGTGGTCTCCTATAAGTGATGTACTACACCTGCTGAATACTTGATGTTGCCCTTTCTTTCGGTGTCATGTATTGTGTACATCTTTTGTTAGAGATCCTAAATCAATAAATAAATAAATAGACTATTTCGGTATCCTGGAAAAGGAATACAAGATAAAGAGAAAAAAAAAGCGAATGATGTATGTAAGGATCGTAGCAGGTGACGTTCTGTAGTTTATTTCCTCATGGGAAAATGCGTGAGTTTAAATATGTGTATCTATTGAAATTTTCGCGATACAAAAAATTACAAATTTCTATCGTTTTCTTTGCATTTTCGTTTTCAAGGCTTATGCTTATGAGTTATTCAATGGAGATTACTTTAAAATATATTGAATAATCTTATCGAACTTTATTCAAATCAATCAGTTTTCGATTTTTATTTTATTTTATTAGAATGTAAGTAAAATCGTTTTGGCACTTAGGACGACGACGGCGACGTACGTCGTTGAAACTGCAGACACTTTTACTTAGGCTAAGAAGGTACTTATTATATATATATGTATAGAGGAGGCTTAGACTAAATTCTTGTTTATCTTTACCATTTATATTCATGAATTTCGTATTCAATTATAGGCAGGCGTGGTAAAAAACTAGTAATTCGTGTCAAATAGGTATCCCTTTTGCCGTTTTTTGTGTATCTATTAAGTTCTGATCTTGTCTAAAGAATATTTTTAACTGTCACGTGTTTCCGTGGGAGTTTTCAACACAGAACATGGAATTAGGAAGAGGACTGTATACTTCGCTACGTTAATCTCACTAATTATAAATGCAAATATGAGTTCGTTAGTTTGTTCTTGTGTCACGCTGCAACGGAGCAACGGCTAAGGTAATAACTACACCTAATCAGCTCAATTCAGCGTTTGTCAATAGAAAACAGCAGTTTTGTATGGATATGAGTGATGAATGAGCTTCCGAAAGCTGAACGGATGCGTACGCATCTCCGTACAAAACTGGTGTTTTGAGCAGAATAAAGTTAGTGCCTAACGCGACAACATGACGTAATTTTTTGAATGAAGTTCCTAACGCAGCTTGCGGCAGGAGTTGACTGGTAGAAATCGTCACGCAAAAAAAGCGGTACGCCCGCACCATGCGATTTTCTCTCTCTGTCTGTCTCTTCACTACATATTATAACACAAAGTCCCCCGTCTGTCTGTGTGTACGCGATAAACTCAACAACTAACGAACGGATTTACATACGGTTTTCACCAATGGACGGAGTGATTCATGAGGAAGGTTTATGTGTATAATTCATTAAGGTTTTATGAAAGTTGGCGGAAATATGTCGATGATTGTTGAAGATGTCGAAAACATTATACCGACTGGGAGCTTTACTTTTAGGTAGCCAATATTATAAATGTGAAAGTTTGTGTGGATGGATAGATGGATGGATGTTTGTAACTCTTTCACGCAAAAACTACTGAACAAATTTGGATGGAATTTGGAACACAGGTAGTCTATAACCTGGATTAATACGTAGGATACTTTTTATCCCGGTAGTACGTTCCCGTGGGATATTTTCCGACATCTATGCGCGCGAAGCCGCGGCCAAATGCTAGTTCTATTATATACGAGTGTGTGTGTGCGTGCGAGTATTGCGTAAAGAATTTCGTTCCTGGCGGGGATCCCCCGACCGCACACGTTTTTTTGCATTAACGTAGTTTATGGGCCGGAGAGTGATTTATTAAGGTAAAACCTGAAAAAAACCAGTTCCTGTGGGATAGACCACTGGAGCGAAGCTGCGGGTAAAAGCTAATTATAGATAAGAGGATGACCAATCTGTCAAAGACCTAATGAAGGAAGGGATAAAAACTACCATAGCAGCTGTGTTGGTTTTCATAGTAGGCACAAAAAAGGGTGTGTCTACACGATGGAAGTGAAACTGAAAACTTACGACAGGAGCCGAATATACGCGATTTAGCGTCACCGACCCGAACGTGACGGTTCAATTTCAGTCACTGTTCAGAAAGAGCGCAAAGTACCTACATATTATGCGCAAAGTCGCTTCAAAAAAGTTTAACAAAAGGCTAAATAAACTTGTGGCTATTGCAAAACGTACATCCAATAACAACTCGATTAAAACTCCTCCATGTTTAAGTACTATTGAAACATCCTATTAATTTACGATATCCTTATTTTATCGTATTTAGATTATTATTCAATTTGTAAACTTGTACAACAATACTCTATTGCTAACCGTGGAGGTTTGTAAATGGCTTGTTATGAATTACCTCATTATTACTCCTGTAATGATAGCTGTAAGCCAACCAAACACAGTAAAAAAAAAAAAAAAACAGATGAATCTTTGCAAATTGCAGCTCTGTTTTACGTCCTATGTTGATCAAAATGCGATTCGCCACTGTAGGAATGATATATTTACTGAATAATAATCATCAATTTCATATCAATCGTCAAACTTTGGAAATTTCTTCCACTTAAAATTTTTCAGAATATTTCTTATGAAAATTCTTAGGTGGAACAGTCGCCAATCGCATTTTGATCAACATTTTGTTTTGTTTTGTTTGTTTGTTTTTTTTAAAAACATTGCCCCACACTAGGAATTTCTCCTGTATTGTGGGTGCGTTTACAAACATTTAAACTCACATACACAAACTGCCAGACCCGGAACAACTACTTGTAGGTCATACAAATATTTGTTCCGTGCGGGAATCGAACCCGCGACACGCAGCTCAGCAGTCAATCGCTTAACCACTGCGCCAACCGTGCCGTAATTATACGTAAAACAGAGCTGCAATTCGCAAATAAACTAGGAAACTTGTATTTGGCGGACTACAACTGAGGATTCACCTTAAGAAGTACTTCTCAATAAAACTCTCTCGATTTTTCTCAAGGAAACTATTATCTAGGTACTGAGTTAGCGAAGTTGGAAAGATTTCGGAATCGCAAACGTAAACGAACGTTTGGAATAGTTCATAACGACAGCGCTTCAAAATTCTGAACTGTAATAGACATGCTTACAGTTGCTAAAGTGTTTAAAGTACCAGTAAAGTTGAAGAGTTTTCGAATTTAGCGATAAAATATCGTTGCATCTTCGGAGAATTCAGAGATAAAATTTTGCCGTTGTCAAATAAATGGAATTGTTGCAGCGAACTGTATTATGAATAATGCATGCTTGTAACTTATGAAGTTATGAGGTATTTTTGTAGAAATACGAAATGCACTCTTTTCTTAAAATAACACCAGCTGTGAAGTCGGAAATATGAAGAGAAAAGGAGCCAAGGCTGCACTGATGTTTTTGAGTATCAATGTTGCCGATTCTCTTGTCACAAAATTCTCTAAACTAGACTAAAACTCAGTAAAATTTTGTTTATTCCTGTCAAACGACGATTTCTCATTCTGAAATAGACTAAAGTGACAAAACTTAACTATATTTTAGTTTGACAGCACTAAGATGGCACTGAATTATTAGTATAGTGAAAATGGCAATTTTGCTATTCTGAATAAGACGTTTTTCACTTAAAATTTTGGTTGTCTAACTAAATCTTGCTATTTTTAATCGCGATTAAAAAGGTGTGGAATAAAATTAGTTGTCATGAACTAAAATTCACCACAACACCTCGACTTCAGGTGCAAAAACAGAACTGTATCTTTTTTTTAATTTTATTTTGCGTATATCCCGAAAATGGTGTGTCCTATCGCAAAAATAATGAATATTTCGACCCCCTTTATAAAACCCTTAAATCCCTTAATCTCTATAGGTAGGTAACATTTTTTTCATATTTTCCAAACTAAAAAAAAAAAAAAACCGTGTAAAACACGTCGAGGCTGCCACCAACGAGTGCCAAGGCTCTAAAAAATAAAATAAAAGGGGTACCGCAAACAAGTACCACGTGGAGTCGCGATTGTCAAATAAAATTTTAGTTGCGTCAAAATTATTTTTAAATTTAGAGATATGTTTTTGCAGAATACCTTTAAGATTCTGATAGCTAAAAGTAAGGAACTTTAGTGAGTTTAGTTCGGTGTGCAAGAGGATCAGCACCTCTGTCTTGACCGAAATCTAGAATGTTACAGTCGCGCCGAATCAATGCTTACATATTGTTTAATGTTATTTGTTATTACTTTAGAGAATCAATGGAGTAAAAATGTAATATTGACATTTCAAAATGGCTACAGAAATTAAATAGAAAATTATCATTGCTATAAAATAAGCTATTTTCGAAAACATCAATGATTTATATAAAATAGCTAAGAAAATAGTACCTTCACATATCGATACGAGAAGTAAGCAGGAGTTTCTAGCCGTTTCTGCCAATATCTAAAATTTTTATAATAAGTAGTTTTAATGATTTATGTGATAAACATAATACTTTGTTCTTAGAAATAGAACCTGATTAGTTAGTTTCAGTGATTGGAGCTCTTTCAAAACTTTATTTTCTCAAGTTCAATACATACGCAAAGGTTTATTGGATTCTAACCGCGTGAATGCCCGCAGTCGAAGCGAATTCATGTCACCTACCGCCGCGCCATTGGAATTAAGGCTCCTACAAACAGGCGCGCAACGTGACGCGAATCGCGCGCGACACAAAGGCACCGCTCGTCGCGCGACGAGCGGCTCCCTTAATTATCGGTGGCTTTAAAACATCAATACTTAGAAAAAGTGTTTTTTGCATGGGTCCAATAATATTTAATAAACTACCGGACAGCATAAAAAGTGACACCTTTCAACAATTTAAAAATAAACTCAAGGCTTTTTTGATACAGAATAGTTATATAAGATACTAGTGCGGTAAGTTGGTTTTTACAAACGAGTAAGTCGAGGGCTTACCATGGTCACGAGTTTGTAAATACCAATTTCCGCACGTGTGTCATACAACGTTTTTCAACACATTTGCGAGAAATAATACACAATAACAACAACACAATACACACAATCAACACACACAACAACAACAACAACAATAATACACAACAATAACACACAATACAACAACAACAACACATACAACACAATACACACAACATGTTGCACATGTTGTTATACATACAATACTCGTAATATCGGATTCCTCACTGGAACTCATAATATTATTTTGTTTATAAATAACAGTCGGAAAGTCGCAACAAGGCTCGTGTACACTGGCGCGCCGCGACAGCCCGACACAAAGGCGCCGCCCTTCGCGCTGCACGCGGTGCATTTGTGTACGCTGTCGCGTCACGCCAGTGTGCACGAACCTACAATCTTTGACGTTTCCAATATGAAAATGGCGCGAATTTGCAAATAACGCCACGTGCGCGTGTTGAAAATTAGAACTACATATTTCGTATCATTTTCTCTTTAGTATTAAAGTGAGACAAACATATTGAGCAAAAGGTTCGATTATTCAGCTTATATATTCTCGTAATATGAAACTCCTTGGTGGAATTCTTATATATTTTTTATGGAAATTAATAATAAACCGTAAAGGATACGCACGGCGCTATACAACTGCCAACAATAAACTGACATTTCGCTTCTCAATTTTTGACATCGCACCGTAAAAATCCTTCTAAAATCTGTTATTTTGTCTTTCGTTTCTGCCGATCGTTGTTTAGGTTCTTTTTAATGTAGACTATTTCAGAAGATAGTTGTCTAAAGAAGTGAAGACAATTTGATTTTTTTATCGCCATGCTAAAGACAGTTGAAAGTTTTTACTCGACGGCCACAAAGTATAAAAATGGAATGGGAAAAAAGGAATTTTTCACTTTTTGTATGGATAATGCGAAAAAAGATTACCTACATGTTGAGTTTTAGGGGTTTAAGGGTTTCATATAGGGGGTCGAAATTTTTATTATTTTTGCGATAGGACACATCATTTTCGAGATATAAGCAAAATAAAAGATAAACGTGAATAAATTACTGAATTTTGTAAAAAGTGCAGTGGACTCTTTCTACTTTGCTGCGTACTGTCGGTACTACGTACTGTCTTCACGAAACGTCATTTTTGTCTATTCTTCCCTCGACAAGACGGTGCTTGTGCTAAGCCTGCTGGCATCGTAAATGCATTTTTTGAGCAAATGTGTTGAAAATGTTATTCGTTAAGTGATTTTTTGAATGACCCTATGAGTGACATCTCAACAATTTAATATTATTGACATTATTTGATACCTACACTGTTTTACATGATCTGGACTTGTTAAAATAATTTATTAATCTATTAACTATTGAATGACCCTATGTCATCTCAACAATTTAATATTATTGACATTATTTGATAACTACACTTTTTTACATGATCTGGACTTGTTAAAATAATTTATTAATCTATTAACTATTGAATGACCCTATGTGTGACATCTCAACAATTTAATATTATTGACATTATTTGATACTTACACTTTTTTTGCATGATCTGGAATTGTTTAAACCATTGTTGTTGTTCTTTGTTGTTGTTGTTGTTTGTTGTGTTGTTAATCTATTAACTATTTCATTATTTTGCTCATAAGCTTATTGATGTTGACATTATTTGTTAAATTTTGCATGCCAAAACTCAGGCAGAATATACCCGGCTCACTATATTTTTTATAACAACTTTATTGTACTGTCAAATTTCTCTAAACGATTTTAAACCTTAAAATGTTGTTAGTTAAGTTCAAAATCGAATGAGGAAATCTGACAGTTTGTGGTAACTTGATGTGCTGGCGACTGTACAATACCTACATTCTATGCGAATAAATGATTTGATTTGAGCTCTACCTTATGCTCTAGAAATCACGCTCAGCTACATTGTCATGGGTGAAATATCTTCGGATCCACGCTGGTTTAACCTGGTCCTTCGGCCCATTAGTGGATAACATAGACAAAACAATTGTAAAATTCAGAGAAATAGAGGAGGTGCCTCCTGTTAATAAAACAAATCCTGAAAATCAAGACTGAAGACTTTTATAAATCGACCGTTTTAAGAAATTCCGGAGGTCGATGTACTGCGTCGTTACCTTTCAAGGGTGAACCTAATTGTTTAGGTAACTCCTTCATTCACGCTCAGCGTAGATTGTCTGCGTTATAGCGCAAGTTTCTTTCGCTTCCCGCTTTACGTCAAGCTTATCGCGACGGAATTACTGATTATATAGATCACTATATTATATTATATAGATTACAGTTTTTTTTTTCTTTTCGTGTGCTGCACCGGTTGACGTATTCACGTCAATGCCGGCTGTCGCTGAAAACCAGCGCTGGGGCTCTGTCTCGCATAGGGTCGTAGCATTATGCTGAGCGATTGCCGTTTTGCGTTGATGTGACGCATATTTTCCCCCAACTTGTTCTTTTTTGTGTTTGTTATTTTTTTCTCTGCGTCATGTTTGACGCAAATAAACGTATATTCTTTCTTTCTTTTTCTATAAGAGCTACCTATTGGAAATACCTTATTCTTTCTCCGCTATAAATGAAGGCTAGTTCATACCGCACCCTGCTATTGTTTGGCTTGACAAGTTGACTGTAAACACACGCAACGACCTATTGTATATACGGCCTAATATGCAGGCAGGTCTATTTTTGCTTTTGCTTAACTTTCGATATTTTAAAGTTGCAATAACCGCAGATGTAAGTCAGATGTACATTAGAATTTTGTTAGCAGAGAATTTTTTTCCTGACCGCTTCTTCCACATGAATGAGTAATAGAATATTCCAGTGATTGTTTAGGGAGAGGTTTATTACCCTCACAAATCATTAATCTCCCGCTTTGGTGGCAAGATTCGCTCTGGATTTGTCATCTAACCACTGAATGGTACCATTCGAACCGTCCCGAGTTGAAGGTTCTGTACCAGAAAAAAAGGGTTCATAGGGCCTAGACAAATGGCATTTGCTTCGGAGCGATTCTATTTCTACAATCGCTATCGCTTTCGCAAATGTTTCGATCATACGAATTGAAGACTAGCTATAACGCTGGTCAAAAAGTGCCACTTGGCTATGCATCTCTATGGAAGTAGTCGTTCGACGCTGTCGATTCGTTTCATAGAATCGAATGATGTTAACTTTGTGTAGGCCCTCTGGTATGTTATCAGATATTTCCAATCTGGATACTTCGCTTCCCCTGGAGCTCGTTCTTCGAGTCACATCCTGGAAATATTTATTACGTATTATTTATATACGTTCTGCGATTTATATAAAAGGTACTCGCTTTATTTAAGATCGGCGGATTCGTCGCACGTGTTATCCTTTATTTAAAGCTACAAGATCTTTGCTTCGGTTAAATAGGGTGGGATGAAAAACACACGGAAATCATTAATGAATGTTTCGATATATGCAAAACCGAATTACCGTTATTGTCTAATTTAGAAATACTTCGTCACGTCGCGGCCGGCTGTGGTGTTAGTTTGCTCGCTTTTGGTGACGCTAGTATGAAGGCTTACGGCTGCGTCATTTATCTGCACGTGACATATTGTATTTAACGGTGATATATCCAGGGCCGGCTTTAGAGGTCTGGAGGCCTTAGGGCAACAAAGGAGTGGAGGCCCCCCCTCCTCCCAAATTATTTACCAAATAAAATGAAATAAAAAAACACTCGAGTTTTTCAATAAATAATTTATTGTGTAACATAATAGATTTTTTAGCATTTAACAAACATAAAACGAAAACGAGAATTATCTGAAATAAATTTAATTATGTAAGGCCCAGTTGCGCGTTATTCGGTTATACTAAATAACTCTGAGTGAACAGCTAAATCAAGGTTTATCAAATAATTCATCTCGCGCCACCAAGAGGTAGAGGTAAACCTAGAGATAAACTTTTAAATATTAAACCCGCTAAACTCTGGTTTAGTGTTAGTAATGTCAAAATACATTGACGTTATGAGGTACCGATGATAACTTATTTTGTATTTTATATTGTTATACGTTGTAGTAAGTGAAAATGCGGTACTATATCAGCAGGCAATATATTCATGAACTCATTTATAAAGAAATACAAATTATAAAACACTTAAATATATTTTTCCCAAAGAGATTTAAACTTACTATAGAGAGGCTACTCGAAGAAATGGCATAGAAAAACTGTGATCCTCTGTCTCAGTGACGCCATCTAGCATAATATATAAAAATTGGAGCGGCATGCAGGTGACAGCCACACTTATGTAGAGCTATGTATAGGTTAAGCATATTATAAACAAAGATTAGGATAAGTCACATTTGTACTGTGAACCCAGTTCTTAATATAGATTCGTAGAGTAAAGACGTATCGTTTTATTGAATTAATTATAGACCCCTTCTGTCACAGGCGTACTACTAGACTAAACGACTTTTGCCCACTTGGACAAATGTATCGGATTACGATTTTCTTCGCTGTGTCCCGTCTATTGATAAGTAAATAATTTAATGTCTTTGATTTTTCCTTATATGCCGTTTCCGTCAATCAACAAACTAAATCTCCATGGAAACCGCATACAATAGGATTAAAATTGAATGTCATGTTTTAAAATACAATCACAAGAAAGTATTACGTATCGCCATGGACCTAATAAACAAACTGGACTGAGCTCTCGTACCAAAAAAACGAGCAAAGAGAGATAATGCATACCGAGGCTTTCATCTCTTTCTAATAGGGTGTCCAAACATTTTTTTAACAGATAGGAAAGTTCGTTTTGAAAGAGATAATTTGTGTCCGGTTGATACTAAGTGATTTCAAATTATTGTTTTGTAGCGGTATCTACACCGTCACATGCCAGCTACACGTCATACTGACGTCACGCAAATCCTGCATCGCGCAAGCAGAGTTTATCGCGCGACTAGCATTTAGACAACATCCCGACATCAACCGTCGGGCAGTTGCCCACCAGACACAACACCCGTCTGGTCGGAGGATCCTCCCTTTTCTTTGGAGGTATGAGTGAGCTTTACACCCTGTTCCTCATACCTCTATAGTTTGTAACTTACTTAACTTCATTGTAAGTAACTTCATTTCAATAATTTATGAAAAAAAAGAAAAATAACCTTTAAAAACTATACATATCGGAAAAGACTTTTTCTCGGAAGCTGATTATTTGAAACTGACATTATTGTATACTATATAAATATAGTCCTCCTTATCGATTTCGATAACGGCGACCCTTTGAAATTATTATTTCCTAGCGTGTGCCTGTTGTATACTATGTCGGTGTTGAATCGTGCATGTACCCATGTTTTAAAAAAGAAGTTATGATACCTAGACTACAATATTGTTGAGGAGACACATGTCTTGTGTCAAATCATCAAATATGATCACGTATACGTGGTTTATGATGAAGTAGGCAAGCTATTTAAATGAAGCAAAGGGAAATAAAAACTAACTGTGTGTGACAAACATTTTTTCAAATTCAAACTCGAAGCATTTATTTCAAATAAGTAAACCAATTACCAATAAAGCAATATAAAAATCTGCCGGCTTGAAATGAAGGCTGCACACAACAGAATTTTTGGTAATTGTTTGTGATTCGGGAATTACATCCAACCATTTTTGCTTCTCTTCTCCTTAAGATGGAAAGCTGTAACCAACATAAAAATAATGCTATTTCAATCATGCGATACATAGATGCAAATTGTATTTATTATACGCATTATATTAATAGTTTTAATCAGAAATACACTAAAGCGTTGGTTTCTTCCGTCTACGAAACTTCTAGAGCATGGGCATACTACTTATTGTTATTAAGCAAAATCTTTGTAATTCCTTACCAATGAATGAAATGTTATGATATGTGAAATGAAACGAAAAATATATATATGAAATGTTTTGATACAACACTTTTTCACCATTTCCACCATAAAAATTACAAAAGAACCGTAGCTAAAAGTTTAAATGCGATGCGTCTTCACAAAATAACAGAAAAAGTCATTCACATGTCAGCTTATAGTTACAAGAGTAATTTTATGATAACTACCAAACAATTATTATTTTGATTATTTTATTTAAATAAAATTATTTACTACTATGTACAGATTGTAAACCTTTATATAAAATTATTTAAAACTAATCTAAAAGCTAAAAATATTTATACGTTACTTATTTTACTTGCAGTTGGTGAAATATTTTCTACCATCTCTATCATTTTTATTTTCTAGCAATTGAGAAAAAGGGACAAACAGCCTCGGCTCTGACTATCTCTCTCGGCTCGGTTTGCGCTCGGGTAAGATAGCATAACAAAAGTAAACCTAAAATATATGTAACAGTTGTGGTTCATTTTTGTATGATACGATTTTTGGAGAGCTCAGTCCAGTTTGTATATTAGACGTGTATTAAACGTGCAAGTGGGCCTTACAGTTTTGCCTGAACTATATATGATATTGCAAAAAAAAACTTCAATAACAACCCGAAGCATTTTGAAGGCAAGCAATTTATTTTCTTTTTTTGTTAAAAATGTTGCCCCACACTAGGAATTTCTACTGTATTGTGGGTGCGTTTACAAACATTTAAACTCACATACACAAACAGCCAGACCCGGAACAACTACTTGTAGGTCATACAAATATTTGTTCCGTGCGGGAATCGAACCCTAATTAAAAATCTAATTAATCCATTGCTTCATAAATGTTTAAAATATTCATCTGATTGACGTTAACTTGTTGTTCAATTTTCATAATGCTACTGAAAGTTTGTTACGGAATTACCCCACGCCGGTTAATTTCAGTGGCGTGGAACTTCATGAAACTTTAGTTATTTATAAGATGTTTGCTGCAGACACCGACACCGCCTGCCGGGAATTAAATAGGATTCTAAATAAAACTACAAAGTATCAACGTATTTGACGTCAACTTTATTTCCATATTTCCTTTGAGATTGAGTAACCAAATGCACAACATTGAACATGTATTTTAATTTGCTAAAAAGCAAAATCCTGACATTTAAGAATTAAATGAATAATTAAGTAGGTGCATAGAGTTAAATTTGAATACATCCCAGTAAAAAACCGTTTATTAAAAATCTAATAATTATACAATAGGGGTTTAAATTTGTTTAAACCTAAGGAGTAGCAACCATTTAACTATACATTTATGACATTTAAACATCTCTTAACTTTAAGAAAAGTATATAAATAAAGAGCTTAATGTTAGCCTGCACTAAACTAATAACAAAAAACATTTAGATTGAATTCAAATACAAAACAAAAATACAAATATTTTTATTTGTTGAACATAGAGTACAGGTGTTGTAAATATTATAAAACGCTATGTCTAGCCGTCATTGGCGTACAAATATTATTTTGGCACAAACATGCAGATTATAATATAATTATCAATCAAATAAATTCCAATTCAAATTGTCGATACATTAAAATCATTCCAATTAAATATAATAATAATAAATTCTAGTATAAATGGTCAAATGAATAAATAATAAATTATAATAATACTAAAAAAGGTAATTATAATATGTCAGCTAAGTATTCGTTCACCGTATAATATGTTTTTTCATATAATATTTTCAGGAAAGCCTTTTTAAAATCATATATGTTGTCTATTTCTGTAATTCGTCTAGGGATCTTATTGTAAATCCTAGGTGCCATTCCTAGAAAACTTTTTGTATAAAGAGCAGTGCTATGTGGCTTAGCGCATATCTCTCTGTTGCGTCGTTTAGATCTCAATGTTTCAAACAGATGGATGTTGGATTTGACAAACACTGCTGTCTCAAAAATGTACATACAGGGCAAAGTTAAGATTTAAAATAATTTGAAATATGGAATACAGCTTACAGTTGATTTAAGTTTAAACACAGCACGCACACATTTTTTTTGGGCCTTAAGGCCAAAAAAAAAACACAAAGAAACAACACAAACACAAATAAACAAAAAATAAAAAAGAAATTGCGTTTGAACGCACTTTCTTTGTCAGTGGAATTTCCCCAATATATTATTCCAAAACGCAATGTAGATGTGACATAGGCCTTGTAAGAAGTCAAGTGTCTATGTTTGTGCAATAATGATCAATTTTTGAAACATCCTTGGATACTTACTTGGTTTCTGTATAAAATAATTGTAACTGAAGAACCCTAAGGCCCTTTGTACACGGCACGGTTTTTTTACTTTTTTACGGTACGGCGTATAAACCGCAGTTTTTCACGGCAAGAAAAACGTGTGTGTACAAAGGGCCTAACTCAATACTTTTGACGACATCATCCGGGTTCTGTTTATACCGGTAATTTATGACATGCCTTAAGAATAAAAGCATTTAATTTTGTAACATTCATAAAAAATTCATAGCTTTGTTTGAAATAATATTAAATCGGTTCGTATTGCAACTTTACTGCGAATCGACTCTAAGACCGTGTCCTTATACATATAAGCCATCTTCGCGCGAATACGCGATCGTCGCGATCATTTTGTCACTCACTAAACCCGCGTTCTAACCAAAAGCGATCGTCGCGATCATTTTGTACTTATAGCATTTTTATCTCACGAAACAACGCACGCTTTACTTGTGGTTACCAAGTGAAAGAAAAGAAAAGAAAAAGAAAATTCGTTTATTTGCGGGAAAAATGACGCAGAAAAAAACACAAATAAAAATAAAAAACGAATTGGGCGAAAATATGCGTCACATCCACGCAAAACGGCAATCGCTAAACATAATGCGTACATACTACCCTATGCGAGACAGAGCCCCAGCGCTGGTTTTCAGCGACAGCCGGCGTTGATGTAATGACGTCAACCAGCGCCGCATACGAAAACATAAAAATAACAAACAATAAGAAATAAAAAAAACACACTATACCTAGTTCTATTTTTTTATATAAACATTATAAGGTGTACAAACACGATGTGATAAAAATACTGTAACTCATTAATTGTTCGGAAAAACCGAATGCACCCTCGGTTGGCGCGACGACGCATTCGGGTTCGCGAACAAAATGAACGCGACGCTCACAGCATCACTTATATTAGGCCACAGGGTCAATCCTTTTTATAAATATTTAAATTCATATTTACAAGATATTTTCAGCACTATCTACTTCTCGGAACAATCATTATTCAGTCTTTTTCCATTAAAATACCTTATAATTGATGGTTTAGTGTCGCGCTCGTTAGGTTTCCTTGAAAAGCATTTTTTTTATGTGAATCATTTAATGCCAAAGGTCAGGTCAGACCGGCTGTTGACGTGGCGCCATGCGCTCGTAACTCTGCGACTCTCTCGCTGACTTACGGAATTAATTTTGGTGTTACATTTATATGAACATAGATATTTTTTAAATAATGTTTTTATTTTTATGTGAAACTTCTAATGCGGCGCGTCAGACCGGCTGTTGGCGTGGCGACGCGGCTAACAAGCAACATCAATACGAAATTTAAATAAAGAATAGTTTTGTTTTTCTTTTAAAAAATCTGAATGTTTTGTTTTTGATTAAGCCATATTTATTTCCTTATGTAAACCATCCTTTCATGCATATTTTCTATACAAAATAGTTTCTATGTTTCACATCTGCCAAAATTTTTAATGAAACCTTTAATCGAAATGCTGTAATTATAGAATACTATTCAGAATCAGAATCAGAATGCTTTATTTGTAAACATAGGTCAAATTACAACATTGTGCGAGATGTTACAGATTGGTAGATCTTCTATGTTTTGCCCAGAGGCGTACAAATATATTTAACGAGGACATTAAATTATTACTTGTATCTATCTTAAAATCTCTTTGATATTTAACTAACATTGTCGAATTTTTACTTTTAACACAAATTTCACTTGGTGGTAGAATTATCTAAACGTTCACATTAGTAATAAAGTCAATATTAATAGGTAAGTACATGCATAACAATAAAAAAATAAAATACAATCAATAAATGTCAAGTAGGTTAAACGATGATAACACATTTTTTTGTGAAGTGGTTTTTACAGAATTCGTAATTGAATATTTAAGTACTCAATTCGACTGTATTTTGATTAATGAAAGTAAGGTACAGTCGAGGACTTAAAATGTTAATAATTTTCACACGCACCTATTTTTTCAGACTATGTTTCGTCAACATTTTGAATAAATGAAAATAGCAGTTCGACAAGATGGGATGCGCCCGATAGGTAGGAAAGTACATAATTTGTTTCAAAATTGCTTAACACTTTCGCAACTTGACTGCACCTATTATATCAAGTAGAAAAAAAAAGTAATAATAACTAAGTATGCTGTGTTTAAAGGTTGCATGTTTTCGTTATAATATAGAAATTTCCTTTTGCTGAACCAGCTTATTTTCGTAAAATCCTATAAATAGTGTAACATATAAACATATTCTGTAGTCTTGATAATCATTCTTGTCCGCAATGCTAAGCAAATTGGAATACACATAATTGCACAATAATACATAGACAGTTATTTGAACAAACACTATGTTCTACAGCAGTATACAATTATCACAAACAAACATTGGAGTAAATGTCGTGCAATTACTGCGGAACGCTTCATCGCACCGATAATAATACAATCTCCCCTAATAATTCATGGGGGCTACTCCCAAACGAAGTAATCCGTACTTTCGGCCGAAGTTACGGACGTCTCTTAAACCGTATCACATACTGACATATACTCGTAATTAGTTTGCGGCCCGAACTAACTAACACGATTTGACAGTTGTCATTGCTCCCGATGCGTTTCTACGCGTGCGAAACATTTAATTTCACACTTGTTTTGATTAACATCAAAACAAATGTGAAATTAAATTTTAAGAAGAAGAAGATACGGGTCCGTGCGAAAGTAGTTGGTTACAACTACATTCGCACGGACCCGTATCTTCGTTGACAGACTTAGTGTGTATATATCGTTCGATTCGGTTGGATATATTCGGTCCCATACGTTGCGTTAACCCCGAGTTGAAACCATGGGCCTATTTAATAAAACCGACAGGTGACAGATGCCAGGCGAAGACAGTCCGAAAATTCGATAATTTTACAAGTTTTTTTTTCCACAGTTTTAGTGTTTTATAAACTGCACTTGTCTTGAAAATGTGACAATTTTGTATTTTTTTTAAGAAATATGTCGTATTGGCAGTTATATTAAACAGATTACTGATCTATTCTGCAAATATCTCATTTTGATAACTTAGATAAAGTGAGCTTGAAGTGAGCTTTCAATAGTGTTAATCATACATAAACTCACGCCTTCTTACCATGGCGTTAGGCAGAAACTACAGAACTCCACCTGGTACGATCCTTACATACTCCTTTTGCCTCGTTTACGTTCATACATCTGGTCATACACGCACACCGGTTGCGAGTACTACGCTCCTGACCTGAGTGTTAATCCTCACTGTCGCTAGTAATAGTGGTCATAAGGTGGAATAACAGCTGACAGCGAAGAGCTCGGCTGGTGTAGCAAGACTTGGTCTCAACTTTAACTTGTTTGAATCGGACTTTACATTTTTTTTTAAATATTGTGTATTTATTCCCTAATAGGACTAGACATGTAATCGTAATTTTCTCAATTGATGGACCGGACGAGTATTATATCAAGTTACGATAATTTAAAACACTATTTCGAGCCTTCCAAACATGAGTACACAAAAACATATTATTGAAAATATAAAAATACACAATTTTATCAGTATCCTTATCCATTAACAATCTCTAAACGTTTCACACTTTGTATAAAAATCCTATGAACTGAATAGGCTACATTAATATTCTTTCGTTGTATCAACACGTAAGTTCAATTAGGTTGGTTCACTCACCGCTACTTGGTACAACTTACTCACTGGCTTTAGGCCTTTTAGTAATTAGGTACACATTTAAAGTTTCCTGTGCCATTACCAGAGATCGGAATAGGTAGAAATTATTTATCTAAACTTCGAAGAAGAAAGTAACTTGAGTGGATAATACCTCCTTTAAAATCCCGGAATTATTATCCCGGTTTTAAATCCCGTTTTTTTTTTAATTCGTAACCTAAAGGAAAATTATATATGATTCTTCAAATCAATAACTTGTAACTACAATCAATAAAGTCCAATAAATAATTCGTGGTTTTTAAATCCCGGGATTTAACGGTCATTGTAATTATTCTGGAAAAGTTTAGGTAAATAAATTCTGCCTATTCAGATCTCTGCCCATTACATATCTTATCCTCCATTCCCTGTAATAGCCTCTCTTGGCCGGCGTCTCACTCTGCGTGAGAGTCTCTAGGGCACCTCTCCCACCACCTTCAAGGAAGTGACTAGATATCAACGATTTTCGCGCTCAAGAAACCTACAAAAGATTGAAGGTCCCGTGTAAGGAAAAGAGACACAATTATTAATAGTTGATCGCTGACTGTTGACACTGCCGGCGATTTACTCGTGTGTCGCAGCAATACGAGCTATCAAAGAGAGGCCTCGTTCAGCAATGCTCGCTCGGCGTGTAGACCATTCGGTGAGACTTACGCGTGGTACATGCGCATACCAGCGAGTAATCGCTCGTCGCACTCGAGCACTCACTGCCATTTGGTCGCCAACTCGTTTTTAGTTGCTAGCCCTATTTCCATCTTGTTAATCGCCGGGGGCTGGAGGGACAGGTGCCTGAAGCTCGATATGTCACAATGCCCCGTAAACAAAAGTTGCACTGCACTGTTTCAGTAATATCATTTTGTGTTGCTGACAACATAATATTTATTTCACAATCAAACTGTATATGTATAGACTGTTCCAAAAGTATCTGATGAAAATGTAAACAAATGGATCAGAAAACGTATTGTTGATATCAATTTGTAGTGACACTTACAAATCGAGTGGTTTGATACTTTATATATTTCGATACTTAAACCCGAAATTCTAGTGTAAAATCACCTTAAAGATGCTTTTCATTTGAAAATCGAGGTTAATTCTGTAAGCCTAACCTCAATTTCCGTCGATGATTTTTCAATTACAGTTTAATAATGTTATTCATGAAAAATGGGTGACAAAAAACAAAGTTGCCTTCTAAATACAGATGAATTTGTTACCTACTAATTGTTTTAGGTGCTTAACTGCGTAAGAATTTAACCTGAACAGAGTTTTGGTTAGGGTTTTCACTTTTGGAACAGACCATATGTTTTCCGCAACACAAACACATGTTGCTAAACCACGCGGTGCAAGTTTCCTATTCATGAACGCGGGGGTACTGCTGGGTATTATAATCTTAGCCTTAAACAGTAGCGATTTTATCGCTGTAATACTGATGAAGCACTCGACAGCGCTCGTGCTCAGCGCAGCGGAGGCGGGGGGGCGGATGTCAGGCGGGACCTCGCGCCACCTTCGGGACCTCAAGTCGAGAGGGTACGTTCGTCAGCGAGGTCTCAGCGAAGCGGACGCCGAAGCGGGTTCGTACTTTGTTGCTCTGTGGACAAATGGTACAATTAGGTTGCGTTTAGCTGGCTCTAAAGTTTAGACATTTCTGTAGGAATAAACTCAAAAAACTTGGGGCCTGGGAGCTTGGGGAGCCGCGTAAGTCTTGCCGTGTAGTGATCGTAGCCCATCTATATGAAAAAAATATTAAATGTCGCAGAAACACGTAGATATAAAAAGATAAAAGTAACTCCCCTCTACATATGCACACACGTCGGAGGTTTAAGCAGGTTGCCCTACATAGTCACCCTGTCTTCTCATACGATGTGGCAGGTGCATAGGCATTTTCTTCTACCATTTTTGTTTTTCAGATACCCTAGGTCAGGGTGGCTAGTCATCATAAGTTTACCAATGTCCTGAGTGAAGATGACAACTGAAATGAATCCGTTTCTCCATACAATTTTAAACTTTTCCGGAGTAGGGAGCGCATGAATTAACTAACTTATTTAATCTAATCATAATTAATAATTCGCCGAAGATTCCGCCGCACCAGTGCGCCCTCATTAGAAAAACTATGTTATAATTAAGCCACGTATTCTCTGGGCTTATGCAAAAGCATGAATGTCTTATCAAAACAGACAGGTATGCATATTTGTAGGTAGAGCTTGTCCACTCTGAAATGACGCGCCCCACTACCGCATTTACGCACACTAGCAAATTTTAAATATGGACGCAATACACATTTAGACACCATTGTAATTGGTCATTCAATTACCGGTAAGACTCCAACTTAGAAGCACAGGATTTGTTGTCCAACTAGTCATAATTGTCTTGAATGCGCAAGAGAACGGACATGTTGTTCCATACAATGAGCCAGCGCTACTCTATACAGAGAGCGTTGTCGGATTTATCACACGACTAGTCGACCGCGATGTTCACATACAGATCGACTGTTCACGGAACAGTCGATGCTCCCACACAGATGAAGTGTCGTTATTAATATTTGCACTCACACATCTACATCAACTAGTTAATTAGTGGGGCACATAGACATGCTAGACCTGCTCAGATCGAAAGTTTATAATACAGTTTCATACTTTTTTGAGCACAGTTCAAATAAACGGGCCTAAGGTGTGTAAACAAATCTACGAAATAGACAAGTAATAGTCCAGTAATGAAAGACTATGGGCCATGGGCCATGGGTATAACGTGACGCGGTAAGGAGGAATGAACAATACTAAAGATATTAATGATACTTTGTGACCCAAAAAAACCCCTAAAGTCAGATCCAGCTGTCATCGACATAAGACAGAGGAATCGGTACCGTCAAACGGGGTGAATCGAGACGAAACTTTAAAAGGGATTTTAACATTGAAATAATATACACTGGATCGCAAAAATTCCGGGTCGCTAATAAATGTCGTGATAGTTAATTTAGAGGAAATACAAAATATTAAATTGACAAAAAATCTTTTATTTTTTTAAGATTTACTGCGAAGTGTATTTTTGTTGTCATAAGCTAGAAGCGAAATTTTCTTATTTTTTTTGTATTTAATTAAAGTTATAAAAAACGTGTAACACATGTTTTTTGCAGCGCCGACGCCAGAGCGGTTATGTATTTAAGAAACTATGACGACATTTATTAGCGACCTGGATTTTTTGCGATCCAGTGTAGTTCGTTGCCAAAAAGGATTCCATGTGTTTACTGTATTATAATTAATGGCAACAAACTATATTATTTCAATGTTAAAATCCCTTTTAAAGTTTCGTTCCGATTCACCCCTACATCCCTATTCACCCTGTTTGACGGTATGCGCCGAATAAAAATTTTCTTCCACCGAACGGTTGGAATTGCTGTTAGGGAGGGTGACATACAGCTCATGGAGAATATTTGGTTAATGGTAGGAAACAAGCAGACGGCCCACCTGATAGTAGTACTGGTCACAGTTTATGGATATCTGTGATATCAAAGGCATTGTAGGTGTGTTGGCATTCAGGATACATTATCTACATAGCCTTTTCCCAACTATATTGGGGACAGCTTCCAGCCTAACCGGATGCAGCGACTGCCTATCTGACCTCTACAATACAGTTACTGGGTAATACAATACCCCTTGGTAAGGCTATGGTTGTCGGAATTTGGCGCTTCTGACTACCCGTAACAACTATCAAAGAACCACGAATGACAGCCGGGACCAACGGTTAAGCGTAAGTTCCGAGGCACGGAGGGGTCTCGATATGTAAAGATGATCACCCACCCACGGACCGACCGCGGCAATCGTAGCTTAACCTGATCGATCGACGTGTGCGGGTAATGTTACTTAGCTACAAGCCCCTTACAGCAAATAAGCCTACAAGGCTGAAATTTTAATGGCTCAGTGCCTGTAATTGCACAGACATCCGTACCCTTCAAACCGGAATGCAGCAAGGCTTTTACGCGGTGGATATTGTGGTAGTATTTCCGGATGAGCCTCTACACAAAGAGCTCTATCACTATTAAACAGTTATCAAATTGACGCACTATGGTCGGTTCCAAAAGTATTTCATGAAAGTGTACACAAACCCTGTTTACGATAAATTCTCAAGCAATCACTCACTAAAAGGAATGACGAACACATTCAACTGTATTAAGAAGATTTCAACTTTATACCTCACCACTTTTATTAAAATTGTGAAATATCATCGATAAAAATTGAGGTTAAAAAATTTACTTCAATAGTTAAATGAAAAACATCTTTAATGTAATTTAATATTAGAATTTCGGGTTATGTATTCAAATTCAAGTTTCCTCCAGAGATGAACGAGAATGCGTAGCGAGGAATGTGCGTACAACAGACTAACCAATAACAGCGCTAGCTTAGCTCAAGCTATGAAAATGAAGCGATGTTATTGGATAGTTTCTCACACAGTCTTCACTACGCATCCTCGTTATCGAGATCCTCGCAAATAGTTTTTGAACAGACGTAACAATTTGCCGTGTTATAGCCATATCATAAAAAAAAAAGAATGACAATTGTCATTTGAATATACGGACAATTCAAGTCGGTCGTCAATCCTAAGAATAAAATCTCTCTAATGAACATTTTATCTTAAATTGAAGGAGAATCATAAAATTGTTTTATTTACAATCATAAAAGTACAAATCCGAATACTAAGCGTCCTTTGCCCTACTGAACTAATAAAAAAACTAACTAACTAAAAAAATAATCACCCGTCCCGTCCCCCATATATTTGGGTCGTGTAGGTGTTGAAGTTTTGTATGGGATCATTGATAATTATTTCCCATGGAGAAAGTTGTTCAGCTTGATGGTCTGTCTGTTTGTAGCACACCCTTACGGCCTGGCCATGACCTTGCCGCTATCAGCATTAGCTCAGCGCTGGGTGGCGAGCGGTAAAAACAAATACACAAAAATGTATGAATCATGCCCCAAAGCATCGCTAGCGGTATTTGTCGTGCGCATCATGGCACGGCGCGGCTTGAACAACAATGTACGGGCGATTGGTTGAGAGGTCACGACTCAGAGCGGCGCCATCGCGCTGCTTACCGCTAAGCCAAAAGTGGCCAGGCTATTAAAGACCACACCTTTCTGAAACATGCTGTATAGCCTTGTCCCAAGTCTAATCTCCAATTCATGAACGGCCTATTTGCTAGGTGATAAGAAATACAGTTACACCTAATTTATGGAGATCGTGTGACGCGTGTGATTTAAGTCCGTTTGTGCTTGTTTACTAAATAATAACATTATGGTTGAATGTTCCTTGTTTATATATTAACACGTGTAGCCATGTGGAAGTACTCAAGGGGCTTAATCAATTAGCAATCAAGCGGCTTAGAGGTAATGGATTGCGATCAAACATCGGGCAGTTGCCCACCAGACACGACACCCGTCTGGTCGCAGGATCCTACCTTTTCTATAGAGGATGAGTGAACTTTACACCCATTCATACCTCTATAAAGTAAACCAGTCATTATAATCATGTGCCTGGCCATATTCCAATTTATTTGGAGTCAGCATACTCGTAGTATGTTGTTTTCCATACATTTTTATCAACCGGCATCTCAGTAACTATTCACTCCGTTTCTAGCCATTCACATTATCCATCTATTCTTTCTTTGGTATTTCATTTTTCCCTAATCTTGAAGTAAAACTTTGTGAGGAAAATTTTAAACAAAAGTTGGCCCACAAGGGAACCCCACATCGAAGTTGATGGAAAGAATTTATTATTAAAGAAAACGAATGAATAAACATGGATAAAAAATGAATATATTTTTCTGACATGACGGGGGCTTAAAAGAGCGTCATGCCGTTTGCCGTCAGCATACGAGACACGCGGCCTGTAGATGTTTCAAATCAAAAACGCTTTTTGCTCAAATCATAAGTAATCTTGTACACTTTGCCAGTCAACTTCCTTTGATGGGAAAGACAGCCACGAAAAAATCAGGTATTTATTTGTAAAATAATATGAAAACGCTTAATAAAATTTCGTTAATCTCTTTAAAGTGAGAGTGAATAGGCTTCTTCTGGGTAAGCTCACTCCAT
This sequence comes from Griposia aprilina, assembly GCA_916610205.1. Taxonomy (NCBI): domain Eukaryota; kingdom Metazoa; phylum Arthropoda; class Insecta; order Lepidoptera; family Noctuidae; genus Griposia; species Griposia aprilina. The sequence goes on from OU744298.1 coordinate 20,687,486, forward strand.
CGTCGACTTTGTCTCTGTCATCTCTGACCTAGACTAGAGTCAAGAGCAAACCCATCTAAAATAAAAATAAAAATAAAAAAAACGTTAGAATTAAGTGAAGTTAGAATTAATTGAAGGTAGAATTAAGTGAAGTTAGAATTAAGGGAAGTTAGAATTAAGTGAAGTTAGAATTAAGTGAAGTTAGAATTAAGTGAAGTTAGAATTAAGTGAAGTTAGAATTAAGTGAAGTCTTTAAACCCGAACAGCCTGTGAGTCTGTTCAAAGGCTTTAGATATTATTTTTTTGTAATCAGTTTCTGCGGTTAGGTTTAAACACAAGATGTGATAGTAATAAAATAGCTAGGTACTTTATTTTGCTACGCCTATATGACGTCCACAACCCAGTTACTGGGTAACACAATAACTCTTGGTAAGACTGGTTATCAGAAATTTTGGCTTCCGACTACCCGTAACGACTGTCAAAGATCTACGAATGACAGCCGGGACCAACGGCTTGACGTGCTTTCCGAGGCACGTAGGGGTCTCGTCGTCTCGATATGTAATGAATGGTCACCCATCTACGAACCGGCCGCGACAAGCATAGCTTAACCTTCGATCGACCTGTGCGGCTGTTATTATTTAGCCACGAGCCCCTCGTATACGACCAAAATAATGGATTGGGGCGCAGTCCTTTTGTTTCCCTCACAGAAGTCTAATAAATGCCGTTTATAAAATTCCGTCAGGTAATTGAAAAGAAGAAGATGATTTCTACTCAAAATAGGTAGTACGAAATATATAATATCGACGCTGTTTTTCTATTAAAAAAAAATATGACCATTTGGTTCGGTAGACACCAGTATTCATTCTTGAAACTCGGTTCAGAATGAAATGCCACTATGCGTTAAATCCTTTGACGAGATCTTTGATCAGAAGGGGTTTTATTTTTAGCAAATAACACGAAAGCGCTTTGTTTGAATGAACAGAACCAATTTGATTGTAGTTTCATTTATAAGTAGATACTGTTTCAGGTAGTTTATCAATTTTAACAACCTTGGTTTTGAATTATCGTGTTTTGCCACAGTCTTCCCAAATTACTTAAAGTTATTTTTCACATTGATTGTACGGATTTTTTGGAAGTCGGTTAAATTTTTAGGGTTCCGTAGTTCTGACAAGGAACTCTTATAGTTTCGTCATGTCTGTCTGTCTGTCCGAAGTTTTGCTAAGATACCGTTAGTACTAGAAAGCTGTAATTTTGTAGGAGTGTGTATATCAATTACGCCGAAAAAGTGGAAAAATTAAATTTCGGAAAATATTTTTTTTAGGGTAGCTTCTCCACATGTGAATTGGGGATGAATATTTTTTCGTCGTCTACCCCATCGTTTGGGGTATTGTTGAATAGGTCTTCTAAAATGACTTGGGGGTTGCTAAAATTATTTTTCGATTTAATGCTCCATTTACGAAATATTAAACATTAAAGTGCAAATTTTTGTTCCTGCAGGGCGCCCCCCCCCCCCCTCTAAAAGCTAAACTGCTGGCTTGAAAAATCTGGAAAACAATACGATGATAGTGCATTTTATGAACTTTAAAGGAAAATTATAGCGGTTAAGATAACTTTATTAGTTTAGCCGTAATAGTCGTTGAACTTGAGTGTTGGATAATTTTGTACCAAATACAAAATCCTTAGCATTAATCCTTTAAAGTGACTATAACGGGCTAGTATGGAACCCTACACAGTGTGTGGCCCGACACGCACTTGGCCGGTTTATTGCAAAAAGTTTTTAAATTTTCACTTTTTAGTTGTAGTACTTACCCCACACAAATTCGCTTGCTATGCACATAACAGTGACAAGAACTTATAATAACATCATCAACATCGCCGAATTCATAAACTCCTCCTTTTTTGAAGTTGGCTAAAAACCATCGAAACAGTTTATGGTTATGAACCTTTATTCCGACGACAGCACAGTTCAAAATTCTATAACAGACCCGAAGGTTTACGTTTGAACAATAGCAAGAACTCGTTTTTTAGTGACACGGTTCAAGTCTACGAGTATATTAACATAGCATAATCAGCCTATACTGTTCCCACTGCTGGGACACGGACCTCCTTTCTGAGAGGGAGTGGGCCGTAATCCACCACGCGGGCCCAGTGCGGGTTGGTAGATGTCACATGTCTTCGAATTTTTGGTTTTAGGATATGCCGGTTTCCTCACTTTGTTTTCCTTCACCATTTTGAGAGCAGTGGTGATGAAATAATTTACACAAAGTAAAGCGCCTGTCCGGGTTTGACTGACTTACAACTCGTAAGCCATTGAGTCTATATTAGAAGTTCAAAAACATCGGACCGGATCTAGTCTTGAAAATCAATATCAATTAAAAAGTTTGTTCGTTCACACAGAGACCTCGTGTCGAGTGTCCAAATAAAGATAAAAATACTCAGCTTCTTGGATTGGATAACAGAATTTACACAAGAGCATTTATTTCATTAAAGCCAAGTGGTAAAAATTTTGAATTTTTGTATTTTTCGTGAAACCTCCTATGATACGGCGGCAACTTAAAAAGAGAAAACTTATTTTGAGAGATTTATTCTATTTTTAAATGTTTATGACTTTGTTTTCAATAAAGATGTATTAACATTTTTGTCATTTATTTTTAAGTAAGTTATAAATTACTACTGGGAACGCTATGGCTTCGCCTTTGTGATCAAAATGAATCTATTTAAAAATAGACACAGATACATGGACAAAAAATACGCGACTTTATTCAAAGAATTTTGATGTTAATATAGTAGTTTAACCATAACATAATATGCATGTCCGTCACGTACTCTAATTTAATAACAAAATATTATAATTAATTTAAAACCGGCACACGTTTCGGGCTACTTAGAAATCCATAAATTCTCTATTTAATGGGAACCTAGGGACAACTACGGCGGACGGTTCGAATGAAATAATTCAACAAAATCTAAAGAAACGTGTAAAATCTTATTTCTTATTTCAACTCCCAATGCTAGTGCCTTATCAGGCCACCATAAGTCCCCAAGCATACCCAAACGGACCCAGAAAACAATTGAGAAATTGTACAGTTACCAGCACATTTAAGTTACCACAAACTGTCAAATTTTCTCATTCGATTTTGAACTTAACCACGAATATTTTAAGTTTTAAAATCGATTGGAGATATTTGACATTTATTTTGACATTATTTGCTAGCGACTGTACAAAAACGGCCATTAACCTATTCTGCGAAAGTATGGGAATATGGATTGAGCTTGGTGTTTTTTTGGGATTTAGAGACTTCTGTATTAAGTCAGAGAGTCGGTTTTGAATCGCTATAGGATACCGACGTCCTAGTCTAGGCTAGTTAGTTAGGAGACTTGATGAATACCAAGAAGCCATGTCCAAATGGACTGTCGCAAGATAGCGATTCTTAGTTATTAAGTTAAATATAGTTGGGTTAGGGCACAGAGGGGGATCCCCCACAGCGCATACTTCCACGTAGTTTTCCCCGGGCAACGCCGTGTCTGACCACCGTAACGGAGTGGCAGACCGGCGGCTAAAGTGCGCTGTGATTCGCAGACAAAAACGAGGTCGTCTATGAATATGCCGAAGAAGCCAAGCCGTGACGCCTCCGGGCGTCTTTGTTTTAATGCTAATCGCTCCTCCGAGGGTGATTCAAACGGCCCTTCTCAGGGCCAAACCAAAGGCCCTTCTCAGGGCCAACCCAACGGCCCTTTTCAGGGCCAACCCAACGGCCCTTCTCAGGGCCAACCCAACGGCCCTTCTCAGGGCCAACCCAAAGGCCCTTCTCAGGGCCACGCCGGCGGCGCTTTGGCGTCGGAAGCGGACTGCGCACCATCTGCGGTCAGCTTCTTCAGCAGGCCGGACGAGTTGTCGGACGCCGACGAGTCCAATATGGACACGTCGGCGGCCGAAAACGAACGCCCCAAGCGGAAGAGGGCCGAGCTGAGGCTCAGGTCCGGGGGCTCCTCGGAGTCGGTTGCGAGTAGGTCAAGAAGAAGTCGAAGTCTAAAAAGGCTTCGACTTCTGCTTCGGCTCTTGCCCACGATGTGGGCTTGGTGGACGCCGAGCGCCAGCTAAACCTGGCTAAAAGGGCGCAACTCCAGGAAGACCTGGAGGAGAGGGTCGCCGCAAAGGAGCGGCAGGCGCAAGCCGCCAGGTCGAGGGCTGGCTATGGTGCGTCTAACGTGCTTTATGCTGACCACTCCCTGGCGGAATTGGAGCGCATGGCGCAGGAGGACAAGGAGGAGGTTCTGGAGGTCGCCTCAAAGTCCTCCAATTTGAAGGGGACCTTCCAGAAGGCCCTCAAATGCCGGGCCGCAAGCATGCACGGCATCGTGATAGAGCTGGTGAAGCGGACGGCCACGGACGAGACGCGGCAGCTGCAGGCGAAGGTAGATCGTCTGCAGGCGGAGGTCAGCCAGCTACACCAGAAGCTGGCCGAGGTCACAGCCCAGCCTGCCCAATCTGCCCCGGGTACGGCGGTGGAGGGCTCCTCTTCCCATGCCAGCCTTGAGGCGGTAATCCGCGGGGTTGTCATGGAGGAGAGGGCCTTCATCAGAGGCTGCTTCGCGGGCATCGAAGACCGTCTCTTGCCAGAGAAGCGGCTCCGCCCGCCGCTAGCGGCGGATAAGAGTCCACTGCCGACGGAGCCGGAACCTGCGCCTCTGGGAGGCCAGGCATTGGCCGAGCAGCCCCGGGCCCAGAAGCCCTCCAAGGGCAAAGGTAAGGGCAAGAGGACCACTGTGCCCCCTCAAACGCCAACCACTAGCGCGGAGGGAGCGTCTGGGTCATCTGCCGCTCCAGCGGCCCCCCGGAACTCACAGGAAGAGGACGCCCTTCTTCCCTCCACCACCCCGTCCAACCAGCCGTGGACGAAAGTGGTCAGGGGGGGAAAAGGGCAAAGGTCGACCCCCAACCCCAGTGCAACTGCCCCAGCGGCGAAAAAGGGTCTAGCCGGCGGGAAGAAGCTGGTTCCTCCCAAAACCGCGGCGGTCGTGGTGACCATCACCCCGGAGGCCGTGGGGAGAGGCGAGACGTACGAGTCCGTCCTAAGACGGGCTCGTACCAACGCGGATCCCTCCCGGCTGGGGATCGGCAACATCACGTGCCGCCGTACCCTGGCTGGGGCTCGAATTTTCGAGTTTTCGGGGGAGCAGCGCGGCGCAAACGCGGACCTCTTCGCGGGAATGCTGCAGGAGGTCATCGCGGATGCGGCAACGGTCGTCAGGCCTGTAAAGACCGCAGCCTTGGAGGTGGCCGATCTGGACGATTCGGTCACCAAAGAGGACGTGGTGGCGGCCGTTGCGACGGCCGGAGGCTGCGACGCTGGCGCAGTAAAGGGTGGAGCTATCAGGCTCGGGCGCCGCGGCATGGGCACCATCCGCGTCGAGTGCCCAGTCGCTGCGGCCGGGGCCGTCCTTACTGCGACCAAAGGACGGCTGCTTGTGGGGCTCAGCTCAGCTGTGGTCCGGCCACTTGAAGACCAGCCTATGCGCTGCTTCAAGTGCTTCGCGTTCGGCCACACCCGAGCCACGTGTCCCTCCAAGTCCGACTGGGGAGAGTCTTGCTTCCGGTGCGGGCAGCAGGGACACAAGAGTGCCGCTTGCCGCGCTGCCACGCTACGCTGCGCGGCATGTGCTGCCAGTGGCCGCCCCGTGGACCACAGGATGACGGGCAGGAGCTGCAAGCCGCCCGCGAGGAAGGGCATAGTGCCGGCGCAGGTTCGCCCTGCTGCTACCACCACCGCCGTCGTCGCCGCTGTAGCTCCAGCGGCGGTAGACGAGGAGGGATGTGGGATGTTGGAATAATGGTTTCCAACTACCACATCCTCCAGGCGAACGCCAACCACTGCAGGGCAGCCCAGGACCTGGTGGTGCAGGTCATGGCCGAGTGGTTGGTGAACGTAGCGGTGGTCGCCGAGCCCTACTCAATCCCCGGCAGCTGGCTGGGTGACGAGGACGGCTTGGTGGCACTAGCGGCGCGGTCTTCCACAGACTCCCCTCCCCTCTCACTATTAGAGAAGGGACCGGGATACGTGGCTGCTGCGTAGGGAGAATTAGCCTTTGTGGGCGTCTATTTCTCCCCAAACCGCCCTCTTCAGGACTTCGAGAACTATCTCGGAGTCCTGGCCGCCGTGGTCGGCAGGGCGGCGCCGCGTCAGGTCTCCGTACTGGGAGACCTGAATGCCAAGTCGGTGAACTGGGGTAGCCCGGCCACCGACGCTCGCGGGCGGGCAGTGGAGATGTGGGCAGCCTCCTCTGGACTCTCCCTTTTGAATAGAGGAAACGTCCAGACATGCGTGCGGCGGCAGGGTGGCTCAATAGTGGACGTCACTTTCGCCACCCCTGCGTTGGCCGCGCGCGTGTTGAACTGGCGGGTGGACCTGGTGGAGACTATGTCGGACCATCGCTACGGTTCGACATCTCCACCGGTGGCCCCGGAGAGACGCGGCCCCTGTCGGGGCGATCGCCGTTCCCGCGGTGGGCTCTCACCCGCCTGGACAGGGAGGCAGCGGGAGAGGCGGCGTTCATCCAGGACTGGTTTTCGCCGTCTTCCGCTGGCCTGGATGTGGATACCGTGGCGCGGCGCCTGAGGGGGTCTCTGACCGAGGTATGCAACTCTAGCATGCCTCGGTCTCGCCGACCACTACCCAGGCGCGCCGTGTACTGGTGGTCGGTGGAGCTGGCGGGGCTCCGAGCAGCGTGCGTGGAGGCAAGGAGGGCCTACACGCGAAGCCGGCGGCGGCGTCGACGAGACCACGCCGACGAGGACCACCTCTATGAGGTGTATGTGGAGGCAAAAATGGTCCTCGATAGGGCCATCGCCGCCGCCAGAGATTCGGCGAGAGCGGAGATGCTGGAGGGTCTCGACAGCGACCCCTACGGGAGACCTTATAAGGCGGCGCGCAACAAATTGCGCCCCTTTGGTCCCCCAGTGGCCGAGACCCTGGAGCCCTCATTCCTGGATGGGGTGGTTCAGTCCCTGTTCCCGTGCAGGGACAACTTCACCCCACCAGTGATGGGCGCACCGCTAGGGATAGCTCCGCCAGCTGAGGAAGAAGAGGAGGCCCCCCCTGTCACGGAGTCGGAACTCCGCGCGGCGATTGTCCACATCCGCGCCAAGAAGACGGCTCCGGGCCCCGACGGTGTTCCGGCAAGAGTGGTGGCGATCGCTGCCACTCAAATGGAGGAGAGGTTTCGGGACCTCTTCAGCGCATGTCTTGCGTGTGGGAGGTTCCCGAAACCGTGGAAGGAGGGGCAGTTGTGCCTCCTTCGCAAGGAGGGCCGCCCGGCGGACTCCCCCTCGGCATATCGGCCCATCGTTCTGCTCGATGAGGTCGGCAAAATGTTCGAGGGGATAATCGCTGGCCGCCTAAACAGCCACCTGCGGAGTATCGGGCCGGACTTGTCGGACGCTCAGTTCGGTTTTCGGGCTGAGCGCTCCACGGTGGACGCGCTGGCCCGCCTCAAGGGCCAGGTGAAGGGGGCGATGGAGGCGAGGGACGGATTGTTGGCTGTGTCATTCGATATAGCCAATGCCTTCAACTCCGTTCCCCACTCCACCATCCTAGAGGCACTCCGATTCCACGGAGTGCCCCTATACATGCGTCGTCTGCTGGCCAGCTACCTAGAGGATCGGGCGATCGTCCTCGTTAATAGGGCTGGCCAAGTCCGGCGGTACGCCGTCGAAGCCGGCGTTCCGCAGGGGTCAGTCATAGGACCTGTCCTCTGGAACATCGCCTATGATTGGCTCTTGCGGGGAACTCTCCTTCGGGGCACGAGTGTCATCTGCTATGCGGATGACACTCTCCTCACCGCCCGGGGGGAGAGTTTTAGGGAGGCGGCCAATCTGGCCTCGGCGGGTGGATCCTTGGTCGCGGGGAGGATCCACCGCCTAGGTTTAACGGTGGCGCTGCACAAGACCGAGGCCGTGTTCTTCCACGGGCCTCGGCGGCGCCCCCCACCTGATGCCCACATCTTCGTGGAGGGCGTCAGAATTGAGGTGAAGGCCCAGATGAAATATCTGGGCCTTGTACTCGACAGCAGGTGGCGCTTCGGCCCGCACTTTAGCGGGTTGTCGTCGCGCCTGCTGAAGACCGCAGGCGCCCTCTCCTGGCTGCTTCCCAACTTGGGGAGGCCCAGCGCGCGATGCCGGCAACTTTACGCCGGTATCTTGAGGAGTATGGCCCTTTACGGGGCTCCTATCTGGGAGGACTCCCTCCAAAGGAGGGAGAACGCCGCCGCCTTGCGGGCGCCCCAAAGGGCCATAGCCCAGCGGGCGGCGCGGGCCTACCGCACAGTGGGCTTCGCGGCAGCATGTGCTCTGGCCGGCACCCCTCCTTGGGAACTCGAGGCGTGGGTGCTCGCCAGAGTATATGAATGGACGGCGGGGCGGAGAGCGGGAGGAGAACGCCCAGCCCCGGAAGAGCGGGAGGCCGTCCGGCGGGAGGCGAGGGATGCCATCGTCCTCCATTGGACGGGGGAGCTCGCCACCGCAGCCTTTGGCCGCCGAACCCTAGACGCGATTGGGCCAGTGTTGCGAGACTGGCTCGAGCGGTCGCATGGGTTCCTCTCGTTCCGTCTGGTGCAGGTGCTGTCCGGACACGGTTGCTTCGGATCGTACCTGCACCGGATAGGACGGGAGGAGACGCCGTCGTGCCACGACTGTGGCGCGGTGGAGGACACGGCGCAGCACACCCTCGAGGTGTGCCCGTCGTGGTCCGAGACGCGCCGCAGTCTCATCGCGGTGATCGGACCGGACCTCTCACTTCCCGGCTTGGTTAATGCCATGCTGCAGGATGAGAGGTCCTGGGCGGCAGTCGCCTCCTTCTGCGAACACGTCATGTCCCAGAAGGAGGCGGCTGAGCGCGCGCGGGAGGACGATCCTCACGCGGCGTCGCTCCGAAGGCGGAGGAGGGGTCGAAGAAGACGTCAGTTTGATAGTCATCTCCGACTCCTCCCAGGTGGAGGCCAGCAGGCAGCGGGTGCGGGGGCGCCCTTGCCTGTATTGCACAGGCCTCCACCAGTGTCGGACGGGAATGGCCAGGTGTTCTCGGCCATTCCCATAGCCCCCCAAGGTGGGGGGAATGCGGGGCCCGCCAGCTAGGCGGGCACGCGCCGGGAGGGTTGTGGACGCAAAGGCTGAGCCGGATTCCCATGGCCTTCCCATCACGGCGATGTGGGAACACCGCTGAGTTTTAGTGGGTATACTGTCATTCCGACAGGAGTCCCACATATCCCGTCTCGTCCCCCCACGAGCGGGAATGCATAAAGCATTTCTCAGCGAAAAAAAAAAAAAAAAAAGGGCACAGATTAGACTAATTTAGTACTTAATGTGTAGTATATCTGTGCGTTTTTTGGAGCGCCTGGGTAACATATGCGAGCTACACGTCACACTGACGTCACGCAAATCCTGCATCGCGCAAGCAGAGTTTACCGCGCGACTAGCATATATATACTAGTCGCGCGTGCGTTGCCGCATTGTATATACAACGTCCCGACATCAACCGTCGGGCAGTTGCCCACCAGACACAATACCGGTCGGACGATCCTCATTTTTCTATAGAGTATAAGTGAACTTTACACCCTGTTCCCCATACCTCTATAACTCTATTAATTAATGATTCTTGAGTTTTGATTCCCTACCCTTATCTGATAACTAATTCTTGAATTTTGTATTCTTTACCTCCAACCAACAATAGGGCTTTAAGAGAAATTATTCAAACTCTATTAAATAATGATTCTTGAGTTTCGATTCTCAACGATTTGATTTTCTCGATCTAGTAAGTCTTGAATGTTGTATTCTTTACCTCAGACTATTAATTCGGTAAGTTTGACATGAACACGTGTCTTGCAGATATGCTTGTTGTGCAAAGAGTGACATTCCAGGGGTTGGGGTGACCACATCTACCTAATATCCAGTCCAAAGAGCCTTAAGAGCATGCAGTGTCCTTAAGAGCATGATGCAGATGCAACGCCGCTGGAACTAGCCGCCCCGTTGCTAGACAAGGATGGTCGCACGGTTGCCGCAGAAAAGCCGCTTCGTCACGTTTATCAGTTCGTGAGAACTGCTAGGGACCGTGTCTCCAAAAGAGCATGATGACGACGCAATGCCGCTGAAACGCCGCTTCCGCCACTTTAAGGAAGTGTTGCTTGGAGTACTCCGAGTGTAGATGTGAGGTATTGTGTGAGTAATGACTGACCAAATATTCGTAACGCTAGCGTATGGGTTACTCACAGGTTTCTAAAACCACATCCAATGTATTTTCTTATCTATGAATTCCTAAGTCTTACTTGCCAGTTCTTTCAATCCTTTCCTTGCCTTATTAATGGGACAAAGGCATCGGACTTCTTCATATTTGGGAATTAATTTAATCTCTATCGGTAGGAGGGTGTCCAGTCTGGAGACGAGCTCTACAGGGCTGTAGGTTCGGGGTGGAGTGCGCCTTTTCCCCTAAGGGAGAAACCGACCTAAATACTAATATTAACATAATTACGAAAAACTAAAATTTTATCAGCCTGGGGTAATTTAGGAACAGTCACAAAACCATTACGCCTTGTTACCAGGAAGGGTTAGGCAGAGGTTTACCCTTAGTAGGTACACCAACATTTTGTGAGTTATGTTTAAGTTCCATGTAATAGGCGAGCCTATTGCCATCAACCAGGCACAAATCTAGACCCCAGGTTGCCAGCTGAGAAATTTCTACTGGAAAAACCCAATAACACCAACACACTAACATCATCATCTATTATATGTTGGGGTCGGCTTCCAGTCTAACCGGATGCAGCTGAGTACCAGTATTTTACATGGAGCAACTACCTATCTGACCGCCACAACCTAGTTACTGCGTAAAACGATACCCCTTGGTAAGACTGGTTGTCAGACTTTCGGACTTCTGACCACCAGTAACGACTGTCAAAGATCCAGGAATGACAGCCGGGACCGACAGCTTAACATGTTTTCCGAGACATGGAGGGGTCTTGGTATGTAAAAATGGTCACCCATCCACGAACCAACCACGGCAAGCGTAGCTTAACCTGATCGATCGACCCGTGCGGCTGTTATTACTTAGCTACAACAACACACTAAGATAGGGGTTTAAATAATATTAAAACAGGCCTATAAGGAAAGACGAAAAAGACAAGTACTACTTGTCTTTGACCTTGTGTGTCTGTACAATTAGAAAAGATGGTGAAACTCATCAGTCAAAAAGTTTTCTAATCCGTCTGTATCAAATGTAGATTTCGTTCGGGAGAGGTCAGAGTCGGATTTTAATGAGAATTCGTGTCTTTTATTTATGGACTATGTTGCAATTTTTTTTCTTGGTCGAAGAGCAATTGTTTTTTACTATACAGGGTGGATTTTTGAGATGGGGCAACATGGGCAGCTACCTTAGCCGTTGTAGATACAGGAAAACGGTCTTAAGAGACCTTCCTTAACATTTTGAGAAATTTTAGATTGCATTCACAGCTGTCAATTTATCGATAGTAAAATAGTAAGTTGTAGTCTCATTTCCTACGAAATATATGGGAAAAGTTTTTTTTTGCAATTTCTGACTTTTCTAGTACTGAAACATCAGTTGGGGCAATAGAGGTTTATGATTCTTATATGAAACGTGACCGATTCGCATAAAAAAGTTTTTGTGGAAATTGCGCATTTTCCTGCTGACTGTATTTTTTTTTTCAAAATCTGTGAATGCAAATTATAATTTCTCAAAAAGTTAAGGAAAGTCTCCTAAGACCATTTTCCTGTAGCTACAACGATTAAGGTAGCTGCCCTTGCTGCCTCATCTCAAAAATCCACCCTGTATACAAGATATAATTGAAATAGCTGAAAACCTCTTTTAAGGTCATTGATTGATCTTTATGAACAACTTTGACTACGGGACCAAAACCATATTGCGAAAAAAAAATAGTTCGACAAAATGTACGATTTTCGGGGTTACTCCCAGTAGGCACACATACCATACATATTATCATAACATCAGGCCTGTAATTCCTGAAGTGTTAGGCAAACGTTTACCTATAGTACACAAACATTTCGCCAGTTATGTTTAAGTCCCATGTAATAGAGGGCGAGCCTATTGCCATCACCGGACCCGAATCCTGACTCCGGTCTGCTACTATGAAACTCCAGATGGAAACACCCAATAACACTACCCGACCCGGGAACCGAACCCAGGAAAAGTTGTTCATAATGATGAGTACAATGACCCCTTAGAGGTTTTCAATTATTTCAATAAGGTACATCTTGTATTGTTTCTGTTATTGAAGAGAAACAGATTGATTTCTGTTCCTTTGCGTACAAGGTACTACAATAATGGGATATTTTCCTCACCCATGCCTGTTACTGAATATTACACGTCAATTCCACGTGAGACGAAGGAAGATATTTCAATATGTAAGTTGATATAATGTTTTTTATGATACTAATATTGTTATGAATATATCAGGCACCTGGGGCTCGTGGCTAAATAATAAAAGCCACACGGGTCGATCTTCAAGGTTGTAACGCTAGCCGAGGTTGGTCCGTGGATGGGTGACCGTCCATAACATACTAAGACCCCTCCGTGCCTCGGAAAGCACGTTAAGCCGTTGGTCCCGGTATGGTTGGTCTCGGTATGGTTGGTAAATGATAAATGATGAATGATTTTATTTCTGTAAGTAGGTTTGTACAAACACTTTTACACGTCAATCATATTTTTAAACTAGATGAGGTCGGCGTTTCCTATCTGACTACTCTGAGAAGAAGGGCCGAAACAAACTCAGAGGTCACAGTCTCTTTTAAAGTCCAGACATAATCTTGGTCAGATCATGTGAAGACCATGTAGATTGGTATCTGAAATGGTCTTTTGAGGAAAGAACCACACAGATTGAGTGGACCTGTCCAGTCAGTGCACGCATTTGTCAGTAACCGTGCAGCTCAACTCAGAACTTACGGAGCTCAACGATTCGACGAACAATACCAAAGAAAGGACATTTGGGTAGGCCGCATAAACTACTTAAACTGCCAGATCAAGAATATAACTGAAACAATGACCCACATAGTCCTTATATTCTCAATAATGAAAATAATATAATACTTTTTACAGTAAATATTCATGTCTAAAATAGCTAGCAAATTAAAATCAACATTCACCGTGTAAATTTATTGGAGCAGCTCAATCCCAAGCCTTTTTGTTCTCAATATAGTCTTTCACAGTATAATAGGCTTTCTGGCATAGTTTCCGTTTTATAAAAGATTTGAATTTATTAAAGTTTAGATCTTGAATGTGGCTAGGAAGTTTATTATAAAAACGTATACATTGGCATCTAAACGAGTCACCTATTTTCTTGAGCCTGGTTGTAGGAACAATAAATTTGTGTTTGTTTCTAGTATTTATATTGTGGATATCACTGTATTTTTTAAACAGATTAATATTTTTATGTGCATACAAAAGATTTCCATAAATATACTGAGAAGGCACAGTAATTATATTAATCTCTTTAAATTTATCTCTGAGGCAGTGTCTGGGACTTAATTTATAGATTGAACGAATTGCCCTTTTTTGTAAAACGAAAATTGTCTGGATATCGGCGGCATTTCCCCACAACAGAATACCGTACGACATCACACTATGAAAATAACTAAAGTATACTAAACGGGCTGTCTCTAAATCAGTTAAACCACGAATTTTTCTAACGGCGTATGCTGCAGTGCTAAGCTTTTTTGACAATTTATCTATGTGGGGGCCCCATTGAAGCTTGGTATCCAAAGTTATGCCTAAGAAAACTGTGGTATTTTCGGGTTTCAGCACTTCACCCTTTATGAGAACACTAGTTTCTACTTGTCTAACATGAGGTATCGTAAACTTAATACATTTAGTTTTTTCTCGTTAAGAAGTAGGTTATTAACATTAAACCAGTTAACTACTATTGCAAGGGCGCTATTTACATTGTCAGTAATCAGCTGCTGACGTTTCAGTTTAAATAAAAGTGAAGTGTCGTCTGCAAATAACACTATATCATGTTTATCCTTTATGAGGTAAGGCAAGTCATTTATATAAATAAGAAATAAAAATGGCCCAAGAATTGAGCCCTGGGGGACCCCCATTCTTACTACCGATCCGGGTGATCTTTTTCCAGTAACATCAACTCTCTGAATCCTATCACTTAAGTAAGAAGTAAGAAGATCCAGAGAGGCGTTTCGGATTCCGTAGTGGTGCAGTTTCCTGATCAATGTTTCATGAAGAACACAATCGAATGCCTTGGACAAATCGCAAAAGATTCCCAAAGCATCGCATTTGTCCTCCCATGCATCATAAACATGTCATAAAAGTTCAACTCCCGGCATCAGTAGTCGAACGACCCCTCGTAAAACCGAACTGTTTGTTATGCAGTAATTTGTGATTATTAAAAAATCCTTGCATTTGATTCAAAATAAGTTTTTCAAAAAATTTACTTGGTCTCAATATAGTTAGTCCCGGTAAGGTAGGTCCCGGTAATGTTGGTCGCGATGCGGTTGGTCCCAGTTGGTCGTCGTTCCCGGTAGACGATCGTCAAAAAAACGATCTATAGGTTAATTAATTTAGAAAATAATTAAAATTGTTTTGTTTATGTTAAATTAATGTAATATAGTCGTACATAGTTATTAAGTAGTATACTTATCAAGTGATTATACAGTATTTTTTGTCGCGAGAACTTCGCACAAAAGTATATTAAACCGGCTGTCAACTCAACAGTGACGGATTTCAAAATATCATCAATCCCGGGGAGTATTTTGTTTTATTTATGTTATTTTACATGACGAAGAAGGTACGTCTCTCTCGTTATCATCAGCCATATTTTAACTACTGTGGGCATACTAAGGGAATTGTTGGTTATTGTGCAATAGAAAAACTGTTTGCAGTTCAAATCAAATTATAATTTACGAACATATTAATTACACTAGCGAATTACACACTGGTGCCGATTCTCTTGTCACAAAATTCTCTAAACTAGACTAAAAATCACTAAAAGTTAGTTTATTCCTGTCAAATGACGATTTCTCATTCTGAAATAGACTAAAGTGACACAACTTAACTATGTTTTAGTTTGACAGCACTAAGATGACACTGAATTATTGGTTTAGTGAAAATGCCAATTTTGCTATTCTGAATTTGACGTTTTTCACCTAAAATTTTGGAACCAAATCTGGTTATTTTTAATCGCGATCAAAAAGGTCTGGAATAAAATTAATTGTCATGAACTAAAATTCACCACAACACCTCGACTTCAGGTGCAAAAACAGTACTGTATCTTTTTTTAATTTTTGTTTGCTCATATCTCGAAAATGGTGTGTCCTATCGCAAAAATAATGAAAATTTCGACCCCTTTTATAAAAGCCTTAAACCCCCCCCCCCCTTAAATCTAAACCCTTAACCTTAAGCCTTAAACTCTACCTGTAGGTAATATTTTTTCCATAATAAAAGTGAAAAATTCCATATAAAGAACATCGAGGCGGACCCCAAAGCGTGCGTCCGGCTCTAAAAAAAAAACACAGGGTAGGGCAAACAAGTACAACGTGGATACGCGATAGTCAAATTAAATTTTAGTTGCGTCAAAATTATTTTTAAATTTAGAGATATTTTTTGCAGAATAGCTTTAAAATTCTCATAGCCAAAAGTAAGGAATTTTAGTGATAGTTTAGTTAGTTAAGTTCGGTTTACAAGAGAATCGGCACCCACGACACAACTAAACAGAACGCGCGACAGTTTCTGAACGTGTTCACTGCTTGACCGCCACCCGCCAATTCTGCTTTAACTCTGATCGAGCGTTATGTTGTAAACTCTGTCGAGCGCTACCAGGCGTAGCGCCGCTTGGTAGCACAGCGTCCCGATTAGTCAAAGACAAACGAATGATTTAACGTACCATACATAATATTTACAGACTATAAAACATCACAAAATACTACTCAGGTCTCTGAGCTACGTCCATCACACAGTGGGACGGTTTATGTCTCCTTTTGCTTGACAACTAGTGGAAGCATAGTCGACGACGAAAACATTTGCTCGGACAATAGTAAGTAGTAATAAATTATGTAGTGTTACATAATTACTACACAGAAATAGGCTCATTAGAGTGTTATGATTAATTATTCTTACTATAAAACCTGTAATGTATCATAAACTTGTTATTTCTTGTTTTTAACAAGTTTCTTGTGTCTTACAATGTTCGGGCGCCTCCAAGCATCTCAGACTCATCATCAGACGAATCATCTTAGACTGCTGTCGAGAGGCAGCCGAAGGCGGCGGGCTGCGGTGAGAGGCGCGGCGTGCGGGGCGCGGGCCTTCGGACTACTTCGCTGCCGATCTCGGACGACGGCACGCGCGCGTAGGGATCCGCAAAAAATCAAAAGTATCGATACCTACTCGATACCGGTATCGCTGAAGAAAGTATTGACACCGATAAAAGTATCGAACCAAAAGTATCGATACTACTCAGTATCGAGTACTTATTTGATCACCTTAGAAATTGTATATTATCGCAAAAAACTTCACTGGTTCTTCCACCATGAGGCGGCATTTTTTTAAATACCTATGCCTTAAAAATCCGTAAAAAACCCCACCCAACTAAGTCAATAAGTTTCTATTGTCTACCCTTGATTCACTTCCGAGTTAACTTTTTTTAGAAGAACTAACCTACGAACCATCTGACTACTGAGACTCCGAACTGATTAATGTTGCTATTAAATAATGATAAAATCCAATAAATTTCATCAACAAAGAATCAATCTCTACGTTCTTGGCAATGAAATCAATTATAGATTTATTGTGTACAAAATTAAAATAACTATCAATTACCATTAATAGAATTTCCGAGAACTTACAAAAAATACTTACTCACGACATGGCCACACTGTAGTCTATGGTAAGGTTTTTGCCGGAGTCTATCATTCATCCAAGAGAGATACTGGTATACAATAAAATCAGTGTATTCCTTGAAACTTCACGTTTACTTAACATTCCCATCTAACTCCTTATTAAGTTCACCTAATTGTAATATCTATTTCTTAAAATTCATTACTTATTTTTGATTTTGTTTTCTCTTCTACCTCCTTGTAATCAGAAAATCTTTTCTTACACTGTTATTTAGCTGCATAACTTCACACATTACAGGTGACTGACATTTCAAAGAAAAGATGACCCGCTGTGCTACAATCAGGGTGATGGAAGCAAAACTAAGAGCTACGTTGAAGGAACTTGAGATTTCTAAATTAAGCTATGTGCAAACAGCTGCTCCAGACAATAGAAGACAGTGAAGTGGAAGTGGAAAACATTAATTTAAAGAACACATCCCTCAATAATGAGCTGTCTCAGCTACATATTATATATAACACATGGAATTAGCCGACCAACAGTCAACTATAACATCTAGTGTCAACATTTCAAGAGTGCATACCCACGAACCGGCATTGAATCGAATTACAGAATTGGAACAGAAATTGTAGCGAGTAGGCAAGTACTCGCACACGACTCAACGCAGCACAGCGATCACACGACTGCCTACGTCACATGAGGTGATCGGCAAAGATAAGGATTTAGACCACGCCTCCACGTCGTCATCCTTTGTCCGAGCGGCGCGCGCGCAAGATGGCCGACACTATTCCTTTGTATTAGGTTGACGCCCCCTCATTAAGACACGGTCAAGTCCGAACTGTTTATAGAAAAGTGGACTGACCCATTATTATTATTAATTAGTTTTTGTGTATATAAACCGTGCTAATTGATTTTTAAATACATTCTTCTACGTAACTCGACTCGTGTATCATTGCTGACACTGCTCTTAACTCCCAAGTTACGAAGTGTACAAACAAATCACTTCACTGGTGACCCCGAACGTGCAAGAACACCTACAAAATGGTTGATAAAGTTCCGCAAGCAACCACGAAAGACGTCCTGCTGGGAGAAACGAACCGAGTCGGAGTGAGGACACCCCCGTTCAACCCAAGTGACCCTGAATTATGGTTCGCTCAACTAGAGGGACAATTCATTCTGTCCAACATTACAGCGGACGCGACGAAATTTTATTACGTCCTCGCACAGCTGGAGCCACAACACTCAGCAGAGGTCAGAGACCTGATAGTAAACCCGCCAAGCACCAGCAAATACGAGACGTTGAAGTCAGAATTAAAACACCGATTGTCAGCATCTCAAGAGCGCAAAATAAAACAGCTGCTTATGCACGAAGAAATTGGGGACAGAAAACCCACACAATTCCTTCGGCACCTGCAACACCTGGCTGGAGATAATGTCCCAAAAGAATTTATTCGGACAATCTGGGCTAGTCGACTTCCTACACACCTGCAAACATGCATCGCTGCTCAACAGGCAAAGATGACACTGGAAGACCTGGCCGAACTGGCAGACCGTGTCAACGACGTTGTTCCAGCGACCATGTTACTCACCAGCCCAGCACCCATTCAAGTAGCTAGCACGTCTACACCTACAACGGTACCAGATAACGCCATCGAACAACTTACACGCACGGTGGCAGAACTAAGCCGACGACTAGAAACCATGAGCACAGAACTCCACAGCCGCTCACGCTCGCATTCCAGAGGCAGAGAGGACTACAACAGACGGTCACGTTCAAATTCACGCGCCAAAAATCACCCCTACTGCTGGTACCACTACCGCTTTGGAGAGCGAGCGCGTAAATGCACCCAACCCTGTTCCCACCATAAGAAGTCGGAAAACAATCCAGGCAGCCATTAGTGGCGGCACAAGACTGCCTATCTGTTACCAGCCGCCTGTTCATTACGGACCGCAAAACCAAGGTGCAGTACCTTATCGACACGGGTTCAGACCTGTGCGTTTTTCCGCGATCCGCTGTACAGGAGCGTCGTGTAAAAACAAAATACGAGCTTTTCGCAGCCAACGGATCAGTTATTACTACATACGGCGACCTACCTCTCACATTGGATTTGGGACTTCGACGTGCTTTCACCTGGCGATTCATCGTAGCAGACGTCTCCAAACCCATTATAGGCATCGATTTCTTAGGCTATTACAACCTACTAATCGATTGCCGCAATCAACGTCTGGTGGATGGAATCACAGCACTGACTATCTCTGCACCTCAACAGACCACCACAGAATCAATTACATCCGTCCGCACGATAGTCGATAAATCAGTCTACCACCACATACTGAGAGAGTACCCGGATATCACTCGACCAGCGGGACAAACCACCATCATCAAGCACTCAACCGTCCATCACATACGCACAACTCCTGGACCACCAGTATACAGTCGCCCGCGTCGATTGGATCCTGAACGCCAGAAAGTCGCGAAAAAGGAATTTGATGAGATGTTGCAGGTTGGCACCGCACGATTATCAGACAGTCCATGGTCCTCACCACTCCACTTAGCCCGCAAGAAAAACGACGGTTGGCGTCCATGCGGAGACTATAGAGCTTTAAACGCCCGCACAATCCCAGATAGATACCCCGTCAGGCACATACAGGATTTCACGCAACAACTTACAGGAAGTGCAATCTACTCAACAATTGATTTGATTAAAGCGTACAACCAAATTCCGGTATTCATAGAAGACATACCCAAAACGGCAATAACCACACCATTTGGATTATATGAATTCCCTTTTATGAGTTTTGGCCTTCGAAACGCTTCTCAAACCTTCCAGCGATTTATGGACGAAGTACTTCGTGGATTGGACTTCTGTTTCGGTTATGCAGATGACATATTAGTGTTCAGCTCCGACAGCACCACGCATCAACAGCACTTAAAAACCTTGTTCCAAAGGCTCACTGAATATGGCATCTTAATTAACACCAACAAGTGCACATTTGGACAAACTGAGGTCAACTTCCTGGGCTACAAAGTTTCAGCAGCAGGCATTCAACCATTGGACATAAAGATTCAAGCAGTAAAAGACTATCCACCGCCAAAAACAGTAAAAGAACTTAGACGCTTCCTCGGAATGCTAAATTTTTATCGCCGTTTGATACCGAGGGCAGCTACTATCCAAGCTCAGCTGAACGAATTACTCGCAGGTCCTAAAGCGAAGGGATCACAAGTAATCAACTTGACACCAGAGCAACTGGAAAGTTTCAACCGTAGCAAAAACAGCCTATCAGAAGCTACACTCCTGGTACACCCTGACCCCCAATCGGAGCTAAGCATATTCACCGATGCGTCAGACACAGCAATCGGAGCAGTCATACAGCAACGACAGAACGGCGAGTGGAAACCATTAGCTTTCTTCTCCAGGAAGCTAAGTCCGAGTCAGAAGAAATACAGCCCTTACGACCGCGAGTTACTGGCCATCTATGAGGCCATAATATACTTCCGTTTTATGGTCGAAGCAAGAACCTTTTCGGTCGTAACAGACCATAAACCACTGACTTATGCCTTCAACGGTCGACGTGAAAACTGCTCTCCACGACAATTCCGTTACTTGGATTACATCAGCCAATTCACAACGGACATCAGATATATAAGTGGAACAGAGAATGTGGTTGCTGATGCCCTGTCCAGGATTAACGAAATCGGCATGCCCGTGGACTACCTAGCGCTCGCCAGCGAACAGAATACAGATGTTGAGTTGCAGGACTTACTCAAGAACGGTTCCACATTGCAATTAGAGAAACGAACAACTCCAGAGTCAGGCCTAAACATATATTGCGACGTCTCAACATCACATACACGGCCATATATCACTCCTTCGTTTCGCAAACAAATTTTTGGCGCACTTCACAATTTAAGCCACCCAGGCGCTAAGGCCACTGTCAAGCTGGTCTCTCAAAGATTTATTTGGCCAGGCATCAGACGAGATTGTCGACAATGGGCTAAAGAATGCCAACAATGCCAGCGTTCCAAGGTCACAAGACACAC
The DNA here is from genome assembly GCA_916610205.1 of Griposia aprilina. NCBI lineage: Eukaryota > Metazoa > Arthropoda > Insecta > Lepidoptera > Noctuidae > Griposia > Griposia aprilina. The sequence continues at coordinate 20,708,366 of OU744298.1, forward strand.
TTCAGCTCCACTAGAAGCCTTCAAACCGCCAACCGCCAGATTCAATCACATACACCTGGACTTGATTGGACCACTACCGCTATGCTCTGGTCAAAAATACTGCCTTACGATAGTCGACCGCTACACACGTTGGCCTGAGGCATACCCTCTACCAGATATGACCGCGGAAACTTGTGCTACAGCCCTAATAAACGGATGGATTTCGCGCTTTGGTTGCCCAGAACATATTACAACTGACCGTGGCGGACAGTTCCTATCACACACCTTCAAAGAACTGGCCACGATAGTTAGTGCAACACACCATACCACTACGTCATACCACCCTGCAGCAAATGGACTCGTTGAGAGGCTACACAGACAGCTTAAGGCCTCCATCAGCTGCCACACCTCAACAAACTGGGTTGAAGTACTACCTTGGGTCCTGCTAGGCATACGAAGCGCCTGGAAAGAAGACCTCGGAGCATCGGCAGCAGAAATGGTTTATGGTGAACCACTGCGTTTACCCGGACAGTTCTTCACTCCTAGGCTCGAGGAAGAAGCAGACATGACTTCCATAGCAAACCGAATCCGCACCCAAGTCAGCAGGTTAGCACCACAACCAACATCTTGGCACGGAAGTGCCAGAAACTTCTACATCCCGAAAGATTTAAACACAACGACACATGTCTTCATCCGGCAAGGCCCAGCACGAAGACCACTTCAAGCACCATATATAGGCCCATATAAGGTACTCCGACGAAGCCAGAAAACCTTTGACGTCGATATACAAGGAAGGTCACAACGGATCACAATCGACCGTCTAAAACCAGCGTTCGTCGCTATAGAAAAATCAGACACGACAACGGAACCCGAAAAACCCGATAGTGACCCTATAAAAAAAACAAGAAGTGGGCGCACAGTAAAATTTCCAGACTACTATCGCCCGTAGCATCGGGCTCGCCAGGGGAGTGGTGTAGCGAGTAGGCAAGTACTCGCACACGACTCAACGCAGCACAGCGATCACACGACTGCCTACGTCACATGAGGTGATCGGCAAAGATAAGGATTTAGACCACGCCTCCACGTCGTCATCCTTTGTCCGAGCGGCGCGCGCGCAAGATGGCCGACACTATTCCTTTGTATTAGGTTGACGCCCCCTCATTAAGACACGGTCAAGTCCGAACTGTTTATAGAAAAGTGGACTGACCCATTATTATTATTAATTAGTTTTTGTGTATATAAACCGTGCTAATTGATTTTTAAATACATTCTTCTACGTAACTCGACTCGTGTATCATTGCTGACACTGCTCTTAACTCCCAAGTTACGAAGTGTACAAACAAATCACTTCAAAATTGTGTGAAGCCCAATATTCACTATCTCTCTCAGAGTTCATCAAGGTCATCAAACAGGTACAGGGTGGCGCGCCAAAATCAGTGTGTGAGCCACTTTGACTGGTGATGATACTACGAGGAACAGGGTGTAAAGTTCACTCATACCTCCACGGAAAAGGGAGGATCCTCCGACCAGACGGGTGTCGTGTCTGGTGGGCAACTGCTCGACGATTGATGTCAGGACGTAGTATATATGCTAGTCGCGCGGTAAACTCTGCTTGCGCGATGCAGGATTTGCGTGACGTTAGTGTGACGTGAAGCTCCCATGTGGTGTTGTAGATGCCGCTACAATACCATACTATTATGTCCTATTATTATGAGTCAAAACATATTATAGAAATACATAAAAACAAGTAATAAAAAATTTGGAAAATCCAAAAGTGGACGCCTCATAATCTCATTCAATTCTATAAAAAAATAACAAAAAATTTTGAGAATTGAGAATGATTTGATTAAAAGAGAGGATGAGATGTAATATCCAGCTACTCAGCTAAATTTTTCTGATTTTTTATAAATCTACGGGTTTACTGAAAAAGTTGAAAAGTAACATTTAAAAAAAACTACATTGAATTAGACCGTGATTTTCGAAAGTACTTAGTTTTCGAAAAAAAAACAGAAGCGTTTAAAAAATAAATAAATGTATATAATTTATAAAACAATATAACTTACTAACTACTTAACTGATAATAAAATGTATCATATTAAACCGCCAGTGTTCTTCCTCCTCTCTCCTACCCGATCTATGCTGTGCCCGACAGGGTCCATAATTGTGACTAGTATAATTATTTTCCTATCAACTGTATACATTATGGTACGCAATAAAGAATTGAGAATTGAGAAAAAAAAATGAACTCGTTTAATTTAGTTTTGCGGGAGTTATCGTGACCAAGCCAGGATCCATGCATACAGACACAGTTTTTTCATTATTTTAAATAGCAAAATGTCTTTTGAAAATAACATGAGTGTTGACACTAGTGCTTTTATTTGACGTTTGTGTATGAATATTATTCTACAAGTGCGATATCAAGTAAATAGAGACATTTTTAGCTTAAGGAATTACTTGTTCTGTGTAAGGCGAGAGTAGAGCACTACCTCACGCGCTTCGCTTATGAGGCGTGCAAAATTATTAACCGTAAGGTAAGACGTAAGGTTAAAATATGTAACACGGAGCGTAAGGTGGGTGTAAAAAACCCTGATAGGGATCGTGTAAATTTAATAGTGTAATATATTTTTAATATTATTTTATCGTTTATTAAATAATAAGTGGGTACTTATCATTGAACCAAAATTAAAGGTAAAATAAAAATATATTTAGTAAAGGAATCAACAACATTAACAATTTGAACTTATATTTGTAGCACATGACACTTACTCATGAGTTTTTTGGTAAAAATATTTTAAATAAAAAGAACGTAAAGTATTTTTTTGTTCTAATAAAACAGATCAAAACAAAAAAGCACACAAAATAAATAACAGGAAAAAATGGCTGTCTGTAAAGTCGGTTTACGGGCGATAATAATTATACGTGATAACGTCATGGCGGAACGTAATAATGAGGCATGCTTTTTCGTTCATCGATTTATATTATACGTTAACACGTCAAAAACAAATACTAGTTCAAAATTTGTCTCTTGGAGCGTAAGTTGCACCCGTTGCCAGCTTTGACCTCGTCTGAACACTTCGCCGGGTGGCGTTCCACTGAGCCGTGACAAATGGCGCTTCCTTACCGGGGGGTGCAGCTACTCAGACGCAGATCCTATTCTTTTGATGTGTAAACATCTTAGAGCTCGGTCTACGGTAGGGGCTAGCCGGGACTTCGAGCGTCCGACGCGTAAGCGTAAGACTTCGAGCGTCAGATGACATCAGCGTAAGACCCGTGTCTATGTGAGCGCGTGAACCAAACTGATGCGAGCTCACATGTTTACACATCAATTTTCGTGAGTGCCAAACCAACTCACACCGATTTTTTTTTCTTTTTTGTGTGCACAATTTATTACCCTAAGTATACTGTTGACATTACAATATATAAGGCCGCCAGTAGCAGTCACAAATCCCCCCCGTACTAGTTGATACTGTATTACAGTGGGGGTAAACAACGATTTACCACTAAAATATCGATCGATTTATGTATCTTGGTCTGGGTGTGCTCAGACGGGGCAGGCAGAGGCGGGCCGGCACCAGTCGGGGGTTGCGGAAAATCGAACGTCCCCGCGACCCCCGGCGTGGGTGTGATATGGAACACCGGGGTGGTTTTTTGTCAGTAAGAGTCTGACAGACCCCTCTGCCCCGCCAGGGTGGAGGACATCTATGAGGATTTTCGAAAGCGGATCAAAAAAAAGAAAAAAAGGGTGTGCCACACCCAACCATACGCTCGTAGGGTGAAACGGTCCCAGAGAGCAATAAAAAAACAGAATCTCTTAAAATTAAATCTTTCACTTAGAAAGAAACGAATTTGTACTAGTGAGTTAGATAAATGTAGGGAAAAGTATGTCACTGATATCCAGCTCCTATATAATGATATGTTACACAAGGAGCACTTGCTGAACGATATTATTGCAAAATATGAGACTTCGCAACGACAAATAAATGACCGCTTGTTTGAGGCTGGGGAACTACTGGATTTGGTAAAGTCCAATGCTGAGAGGTATGAGTCTTTGACTAATAATATCTCATGCAGATGTGCCAACCAACCACCACCTCTTCAGCCTTAGCTTGTCTTGCCCTTTCCGGTGTTGGCTCTTCCAGCAGAGACTTGTATTATTACACAGATACACAAATCAATATTTTTTTGTGACGTTCAGGCTTTGGGAAAACATTACTCAATCACCTTAGCCATAGTTTTACCGATCATATTTATCATAAGTTTTAAACAAAAGATTAAAAGAATTGCAAACATAAACCTAGTTATTCTACTATGGTTTTGCTAATAGGTAATAATACTGGTATTACCAGAAAGGAGATAGTGGATAGTGTGAACACCTTATTATAGTTAAGTATAGGAAAGCTGATGATGTGTGCTTTCAGATGACGAAAATAATTATACTTATGATTAAGGCAAATAATACTATTCGCAAGCTGACATGTTGTCATAGTGATAAATTATTGTATTTTGACAGTTACAAGTTCGTTAATGGTTATAAGTTAACTCAGAGAACTTTATGTCTGTCTTGGGAATGTAGACATCCGATTGCTATGTTGATAGCAAATATTAATATTAATGAGATTATAGTTAATATAATTACTTGTAGTATTACTGATGGGTCTGTGTTGCCTAGCTATACAACAACATAGTGTTTTCATGTTGTACGAAGGAGGATCCACCTTAATACCAACATCCTTGGAGGCCACTACCAGTCAGATAAGGCATTCTCTTCATGCTGGAACTCATACGGGCATTCTAGACTCTTGTAATTGTAGTTGTGGAGGTCAGTCCGGATAATTATTTAAACAACCTAGTCAGTAAGGCAACAGAAGTTACCCCTTCAGATGATCAATTATTTTTGAGAATAATAAAAAGGTATCTTCTGGCATAATTATGAAAAACCAAAGGGAGTCCAACATACTTTAAAATTATTTGATCAAAATATCCAAGGTTGCAGCAAATTACTGGAAATAATAAATATATAATATATGTATATTATATTTTTGGAAAATACTAAGTTTGATGTCATCAAGTAATGTCAATTAATTATGAAAATTATTTTGTAGTTAGCCATTTCAGCCGAAAACGTAAGATACATGGCGGGTCATTAATATTAGTTAAAAATTCAATTAAATCGAAAGAACGAAAATACATCATCGGACTGTCTGTTGAAAAGACCATTGAATTGTCCTGTGTTGAGCTTGATAAGCATGTTATAGTGTGTGTATACAGACCTCCAAGTTACCAGAATCTATCTGTGTTTGATTTTGTAATGGAAGATGTGTTAACGAAACTTAGTTCTAGTAGTAAGTCAATAATTATTTTAATTTAATTAATTTATTAGAAAAAAACTCGAATACTGTTAGATTATTAAGTCCTTTTATGTCATTTGATTTGTGAAATGTTTTTATTGAACCAACCCGAGTGACAGCTTCTTCTGCCACTTGTATAGATAATATTTTTTGTACTTGTGATTACTTACACAAACAAATTGTAAATAAGTTGCCATGTGATCGCAGCCTCAGTGGATAAACAATAACATTTTGCTCTAACATGCCTTTATAAAAAAAACCAATTCCAATTACATGTAAATATTTAGATAAATTAAATAATTCTTTGGCCAGTAAATGTGCCCAAATGTGTTCTACGCTGAGTTCTTTTTGCTATTAAACACGCAATTTAACGACACTTTTCCATTATAGACTTAAAGTCACACAGTGTGTAGTGTTACACAAAGTGTTTATTTAGTGACGGGGCGCCTCCAGGTATTCGTAAAAGCAGGGAAAAGCTATTTGAACTTTATGGCCTAAAGCAACATAGAATAATACAAGCTTTCATCAGTATGTTGCAAAATATTCAAAACCTTTTAAAAGTGTGTGCAATATAGCTAGGGCTTTATAAATTAGCAATAAAATAAAATCAGCTGATGATAAAATAAAAACTACCCGGCAAAAAATAAATAATGAAACAGGTAGGAAAAAGTAGCGTTTACTGAATTTAATTTAGAGACTGCATATTCACATGGCCCCATCAACTCCTCATGTAGAAATACCTCAGGAATTTGAAAACTATTTTGCTAATATTCCCTCTTAAAACTACTGAAGCTTTCAATTCCTCACGTGCGCTTTCTGCTGCCTTATTTAAAAGTAATGTAAAGGTATGGCCCTTGGAGTTTAGGTTTTAGCATACAAAACCCCAAGCTGTTATAAAAGCTTTTAAGGATCTTAAAATTAAATCAAAAGAAGATCTCTGGGGAATGTCTGTAATAGATTACAGATTAACTCAACTAAACTCAAAGCTTCTATTACAAATAAACCAATAAAAGGCACTTTTGAATTGTCAAGGGGTCGGTCGGTCAGAAAGATGACGCTAGTTGCCTATTCCAAAGCGTGGTAGGTACCTATGGAGAAGAACGGGCAAGAAACTCCACGGATACTATTTTAAATCAAAATATGGTTACAAAATATTGGTTACATCATTCATGTTGAATAATCTAACCAATATTTTTTAACCATATTTTACTACGCTTTGAAATGGGCTTCATGTTTTTGACCGACCTGTAATTGGTTTATTTGGAATAAATGCTTTGAGTTTGAGTTCATGTAGAAATTATGCATGTGAGAACTATGCAGAAAGTTAATAGCGTCCGTGATAAAAAGATAAAAATAATTCAAAACTTAAATTTGAATAAGCCATGGCAGCTAAGAGATGACCAGCCCCTACTGACGGCGCAAGTGCACGAACATGATCTCTCATTGAAACCATTGCGCCCTATATTTAGCTGCTGTATTTAACACCAGTGTAGACCAAGGAGTCTTTCCGAATCTAATGAAACACAGTAAAGTAGTTCCATTGTTCAAATCCGGTGATATTAATGAACCCAACAACCATAGATCTGTGTCAAGTCTACCAGTTCTCAGTAAGGTGTTTAAAAACTTGATGGTCAATCAAATGTTACGTCATTTTAATAAATATTCCATCTTTCATGAACAACAGTAGGTTTCACCAAAGGGCATTGTACCACTGATGCCGGCCGGTTTTACCCTAATAAGAACATTTTTAACGCCTGGGAAGAAGCACAAGTTGCCATTGGAATCTTTTGCGACCTCTCTAAAGCGTTCAGTTGCATAAACCATGAGACATTTCTTCTGAAACTAAAGCACTATGGAATTAGGAATACAACTCTTGATTTACTAAGATCATACCTGAATGATTGAGAAGATGAAAGGTTAAGGTTCAAGTAAACGGGATAAACTCATTAAGGTCTGAAATGGTAATAGGCGTTCGTTAAGGTTCGATATTGGGGCCATTCCTTTTTTTAACCGACTTCAAAAAAAGGAGGAGGTTCTCAATTCGACTGTATTTAAAAAAAAAAAAAATATGTTTGTTAGCTCAGAACTTTTTTCTGTTTGAACCGATTTGGATGATTCTTTTTTTCTTTGATAGCTGGTGCTTCACATGTAGTCCCATTTAAATTTGAACAAGTTCTGACCAGTACTTTTTTAGTTATCCTTAATAATGCGTATTTAATTGACTTCGACTACATTCATGATGTTCTTACTTTTTATTTTATTACGTGTCGATGTAAATAAAAAACTGTATAGGATTGTTTGGAAGAGCATCGTAGTATTTCGAGGTGGTCCCATTCGAATTTGGTAATGTTCTGATGAAGGTCTTTGGATTACAATCATTGATATACAACGGAACTCTTCAATAGATGACATGAAACACAATGACAATGAAATCTGCCGTGATTGCTGCAATCACATGTACCTATACGTATTATTTACACAATTGGTTTTTGATAGAATTTAATGGTAAATAAGGTAGGTATGGTAGATAAGGTGATGTGCAACAGTAAAACTCAACAACGTACATACTAAAAAACTAATAAAAACAAAATTATATCTATAATACTTGATCTGACGATGAAGCCATTACCGGCACCGGAACTCTGGAATAAAACATAGCATCCTAGCCGTATTTGGAATTATTATGAGATGCACTATGGCCAAAAATGATTTGAACGGTATATCCCGCGTACCAATTGCGCTACTTGAGGTGTATTAAGTGTGGTCTTCATTGTCGGAAGACAGATTTCGTAGCCTCGTCATTTCAGTCAACGATCTTTCGTCATGTGGTTTATTTAATAATTTGTTGGCATCCAAATCTGATAAAGTTATGCCTTCCAAACTTTTGACACGACTTAGTGCAACATATATTTGCCCCTTTGCAAAGTTTTTCTTACCAAGGTCGATCACAGCTCTATCGAGGGTGGTACCCTGTAGTTTGTGAACTGTAACCGCCCAGCTTAGTATTAGAGGCAGCATACGGCGCTCCACATCTCCGTAACCCCTTACTGCCTGAAACTTAGTACTTGATGGAGGTATGGGTATGCAACCATTGCTATCTTTTAGCCTAAGACCAATTGTTTCGTCATCAAATTTAATGTACACGGCTTCTGGTAGCTCTCCATCCTCCAGTTGATCTCTCCTCAAGGCCGGCCATTTGATTTTTTTTATTATGCCCATAGCGCCATTCACTAGCCTTTCAGAGACAGCGATGTTGCGTCTTAACATCACTCGGGATTGGACGCCAATTTTTATCGATAGAAGAAGACCACAACAGTTATTGACGTCTTTGGGAATTACGTTCTCTGGTAGTTTTCTACCATATGTCGCTACTTCGCGAGACTCATCCACTGCGTCGATTCGTTAAGTTCGATGTAGCTTGGCATTTTCCTTGCTCATTTTATCGTTGTAATCGTCGACTTGCCTGACCGTGGGAAAAATACGAACGGCGACTCCATCCGCAAATTCACCATTTAAAGGCACGTGGCGCCGCTCGCATAGTAATTCCAGCTGAGCCGTCGTCAATTCATCTACCCGTAAGCTGTTTAATAAATCGATGAATTCGATATCATTGCGCTGTCGCATGTTTAGGAATAGTTCACAAAAAGAAAACTGTAATACCAAAATGTTGACTCCACCGAATAACTTATCGTTGTTTTTGTATTCTTGGAGTCTTAGGTGAATTATTCTTAAGTTCTCATAGGAGACCATAGAAATTTCGTCTATGATTAACCAATTTATATAGCGCCATTTACGCCTTTCATTCTCGAGTCTTTGACCTGTAATTTTTTTGTACGTCATAGTATTTCTTTTTCAATCGGCAGTAAGAAAATGCTATGTAGCGTTTTGCCAAAAATTTGACGAGCTGTAACCGCGGTTAACGACCCAACTTCCACAAAGTTAGGCTTCAGTAATATCTCTACTGTTGGTGCATTGTTATGCACCAACAGTGCTTAATATGCTCCACGGTTAATTTCAGCAGAAATGATTTATCACTACCTGCACCGCCCGTGATAAAAAGTAACAGCTGACTTTCTTGTCTATGCAAATCGTTCTCGACTGCCGTTGAAACTTTTTGAAATAAATCCCTCTGTTGGATATTTAATCCTCGAATGCTTCCTAGGAATAATTCATCTTTGTTCTTCCATGTCTTCACAAAAGTTATCATCGTCATGTACAATTTGTTCACTAACACATAACATGGGAGCATTGTCGACATTGGTTTCACGCGCAGCATTAAGCGCGGTAGCTTGCGCAATAGCCTATTGAATAATTAGTTCAGCATGACCAAACTGTTCTGCGCTGACGTTATCCTGCAACGGGCGAAGATCTCTTTGGCGTCTTATAAAACAGTCTTCAGCGGTTTCATTTTCGAACAGTAACTCGCCTTCATTACGAAATGGTATGTGGCATACTATTAAACTGTAATAAAATGCTTCTTTGTCACTACTAATTGTACAACAGCGGGTACGTAATACTGCCGGTCTATTTCTTACACGCATTCTCGTATTGTCCTGCAATATGATATATCTCACTGGCGGAATATCTTTGTCTGTTAGTTCCGCATCCCCATTGTCCTCTGACCATGTCGTGTTTGAGACGGTTTCAAAACGGACGGCAAATTCCGCAAGGCTTAAATTCTCCAGTTCGTTTGGGCGTAATACATACCGATCAAAAATGTTATTGTAAATACTGGTTTCATTACTGTCAAATCTCAGAAGTCTGAAACGTTCCTCCGGCCTGCAACTATTTACAAAAATAGTCTTTCACGACGACATTTTCCAGGGTTGAACGATATTGGTCAAGTCGGATATTCGTCAAATCGGCAATTCGTCAAATTTAATATTGGTCAAAGCTATAATTTGTCAAATCGTCTGTTTGTCCAATTAGGAAATTTGCCAAATACGCAATTGGTCAAGTAATTTAAGTACAATCAACTATAAAAATGAAAGTACCTCATGATTTATTTTTATTAACTCATTTATTCAATTCATATTTATTTACATAGAATTCATACCCAACACAACTGTTTTAAACACTTTAACGCATCTAATTTCCCACTCAATTATTTTTCTATTATTTTTTCTATTTTGGCATCTTTTATAATGTTGGATGTTTTCCTCTGCTTCTTATCTTCTCTTTTAACTTTATTTAATTAATATTTCGCTTCCTTTTTTAAAATACTTATGCACATGAAAATATTATGTTTTTCTTGTACTTTAATCCCTAATCTCCTATGCCAAGCCTCGACTGCGTTGGTGGTACGATGGTGTTCATTCGCACAACACCACATGTTCAGAGAAATCCTTTTTTGCCATTGCTCTGTAAAAAAAAAATGAAAATGGTCCGCCCTACTATCATTTTCTGGCATCATCTCAAGTATTGCTAACCATCCTTCAGGAATATACTGATAGGGCAGTAATGCTAGGTTTGTGGTTAGTCTAAAAATTTTTTTCAAATTGTGGTCAGTCAACATTCTAAATGCTTTGGCTTGTTTATAAATTTATTTATTTATTTATTTTAAAAAGGTACACCAACAGCTTCTGTATATAAAATATCACATAACAGTGGGTAACAGCCATGGGCTTATACAGTTCCCAATAAAAGGTGAACCAACATTTTCAAATACAGTGATAACCTAAGGTAAAAACAAAAATTAAACAAAAAATTAAACAATTTAAGTGATAACAAACCATAAAAACAGAAATATCAAATTACATTAGAAAAGCTACAGAGGTTGCAAGAAACACTTACATACTAACACAATTAAACTTAGATTATGTGGGTTGCGTGCTATGGGACCCTAAAACTTAAAACTTGGGCTTTAAAGATATTCACGGAATCATGAAATATGTCAACATCAGGAGTGGATTTTATATAAGAATTCATTTCTTGGCAGAGCCTATTGAGAGGTGAGTTTATTCCAATATTTGTTTTGGATGCTTTAGTCGAGAATAAATGGGTAATGGGATATCTGGGTAAATTATAGGGGACTTTTAGTCCAATTTGTTCAGTTAATTTATCGCAGTACGATCTAAAAAAAAAAACAGAAAAATCCGATAAATCCGATAAATTGCTTGATTAAAATGAAAAAAGCAGCCTTTGACAAGAACATCAGGGAAAATGCATTTTTGCAGCGTTAATTATTGCCATTTCGTAATCACATTTTATAAAATTTACATCAAGCTTGAATTGAAAACGCAAAATCGAGAATACTCTCACTTAGGACTGCTGAGTTTTATTAGGTAAGAGGCAAAAAAATATGGGAATAATATTGGTGCTTGCTCTTGTACTGCCCACGTCTACGTGTATTGATAAAAGTTGAAAAAAAAGGTCGCGGTACGGTTTTAAAAGTGCTATCTACAAAAATCAAATCCGTATTTAATGCTATTTCTATACCCTCAGCAGTAGCAAAGATGAAGAATTTCAGTAGATCGTCTTTGCTTTCATAAACCAAAAAAACATTTGAAAGTATGTCTGGAAATTTGACTGTATCTACCGTTGGGAACTGGCATTTTTGTACGCCAATTGCTTTCTTTCGCATTTTTTATAGACCATCACGCTTTGATTTCAAACTTGGTATGTCCACAACTTCTTCCTCAAGCTCACCCACAGTTTCATCAAAAAATTTACTTCCTGATTTCCATTCCTTCTTTACTCTTTCTCTGCATTTATTCATCTTAACGTCAATCAAATTCTTATCGAAGTTAGGCTTACAGGTATGTCCGCCTTCCCTCAGAATTGACCCAGAATCACTGCTTAAAGTTATGGATCCGTTGCACTCGCTTTTATTTACGCAACGCCAGATTGTAGTACAGTTTTTGTTTGTCGAGTTAAAATGCAATTGATATCCTGCACGTAATAGTTTATTTTTGCCTTTTTCAGTGTCTGTAAATGTAAATACAGAATCACTGCCTTTACTAGTAGCAGCTATTATATATATTTCACCGAACCAAAGACACGAAAATAAACAATATATGTATGTAATTGTTGTCATTTACAAATAATGAAATGTCACATAATTGACGGGAAAACAAAGGAATATAATATGCAAAAAAATAATATGCTATTCGATTTAGCAAGCATTTTCCGCCTAGATCTTACCTACTCTTACAGATTCAAAGGAGGTCACAATCGAAACAAATTAAACCTCAGAATACTCAATTACTATTTACTACATTTTAATGATGTAAATAGGAACCTACAGCAGGCGGCTTTTCGTTTTGTAAGTTCCTACAAGTAAGTAATGTGAATTCAAAACGCATGTTTTTATCGACTGTACATGGACTTGACCAATAGCGTATTTGGCAAATTTCCTAATTGGACAAACAGACGATTTGACCAATTACAGCTTTGACCAATATCAAATTTGACGAATTGCCGATTTCACGAATATCCGACTTGACCAATGTCGTTCAACCCATTTTCAAAGGCAAATGGCATAATCTGTATGCGCATTCGGGCGCACTCACCAAGCGTTGATTTAAAATAGACATTGATACTGAAAACAATTGTTTCCAAACATCACCACCTTGTCTCTTAGCATTCGAAATAGCGTCTCGAATTACATCACCTGTATCATGTGGTTCGCATTTACTCGCATATTTTGCGACGTAGTAGGCCACAGCGGTGACATTACCACATGGTTGCACCTCAATATTTCCCTTCCATAGACTTAAAAGAACTGCATTGTAATTGTTTACCATGGTTTCATCTGAGGTTCGTTTCAATAAACAGAATCGTCCATTGTTAGCAAGAGCTTCATCTGGTCCGAGACAAACGGTGTTAACACTAGCTGGCTTTGGATAATCAAATCGACAACCATCACTTTGGCGATTTTTTTTGCATGTCGCAGTGTGTTTATGAATCTGCAAATCCTCGACTAATTTGCGCAACATAGGGTTATTAGGAGTTAATGAACATGAAACCACCCTGTAATTACGGCAATTCCTTCTGGAGTAGAGAAATCTGGAACATTACTACACCAAACTAACATATGCAAATGTGGGCTACCGCGGTTTTGAAACTCCACTCGGTACCAAAAGTCTTCAATAGGTCCACCCAAGCAATCTTTATTTCTCTTTAAGAATCGCATGAGAGCGTTAACACGCATTGTGAACTGTCGTGCTAACACTACCGGATGTTTTTGCAGTAGATTCAAGCGGTCCGGGAATGACAGGCGATCGGCGTCATCGATGTCACGTCCATCGGCGATTAGCAAGGCTTTTATCATGTCTGACCAATTTAAATCATTGCAGGAAAATGTTAAAAACCATGTGGGAGGCCCTAAAGTTCTAACCATTGCAATCAATTCAGAGCAACATTTCTGCCAATATGATACCGATCCTCGAATGTTTCTCATAGTGAGATGCATATTAGCTACAAGTCCCTGTGTTGTTTGCTCTCCATGACCTTGTCGCATCCTACATGACACAGATACGCTTGATTTCGCACGAAAATATTCAACAATGGATAGAGCATAAAATAAATAATCATTTCTGTTGAACCTCTTGTCAACACTCATTACCCGGTTTTGGAAGTAATCAAGGGGGGTACACGGATTTTCTCTTTCCTTGCCAAAGCCATTTCTGCCATTTGGAAAAAGAAAACACCAACACAATTCCTCCATACAGCGTTCACGCTCCAAGTTCAAGGGCGGTGCAGTTTTTCTTGTGATTGCGGCCAATCTCATTGTATCATATCATATCACCGCAAACGGACGATATTTGTAAAAAGGTAAATAAATTTGCATATGCCCTCTATAAACTGGCTAAAATTGTAAGCTTGGAATCTGTTTTAATGGCTTACCATGGCTATGTTGCATCCACACTACGATATGGCATAATATATTGGGGCAATTCAGTAAATAAAGAGTATGTTTTCAAAGCCCAAAAAAGATGCATCAGAGCTATGTGTGGTTTACAAAGCACTGATAGCTGTCAACCTCTGTTTAAAAACCTCAAAATTTTAACCTTGCCATCTCTGTATATATATGAAGTAAATGTATTTGTTAAAACAAACATAACTCTTTATGAAATAGCTTTTAAAAGCCAATATCGGAAACTTCGTGACAAAAATAAGTTAGAGCTTAAAGTACCATATGCAGGTACGGCTTTAATGAGGAAAAGCTTTTTTTGTATGGCCCAAAAAATATTCAATAAGTTACCAAGCTCAATAAAAAGTCTAAATTTAGTAAATTTCAAGCACAAATTGCGTACTATATTAATACAGAAATGTTTCTATTATCTTAATGACTATTTTGATGACAGTTCTTTGACATACTAATAATTTTTGTATATGCGTGACATGACTATTTATGTATGACGACTCTAATACTAAATCTGTGGACAATGTCAATTTTAAATATTTTTCTTATCAGTAACATATGGACATTATTATTATTTAGTATTGACATTGTAGCTTTTCGTTAAATATTGACATTACCTTACATAACCTATTGCTTTTTATTAAATTACATTTTTATTATTTTAAATTGACATTATCCGAATTATTATAAACTAATTGTCTTAATTGGCAGAAGCCTCCAATAAATGTATGTATGTATGTATGTACGCCAAATGGCAAAACATAGAGGAACTTTAATATAACAATTGTAACATCTTGCACACTGTGTTAACCTGTGTTTACAAATAAAGACTATTGATTGATTGATTGATTGATTGATCATCGGTTAAAGAGCTATTCATATTAACAACACTTTCTAAATTAGGTACATTATCGTCTATGTTTTGGAGCATACTTGTTGATTCGATATAAATGGTGCTCAAGGAATTATGGACTGGTAATGTTAACTGAAAATGGGTTGATGTTACTGGAATTGTTCTTTCGAGATAGTGAATGACTTGTGTTGTTGTTTGGTGAGGATTACTAGTTTGTATTATTGGTTGGAGGGAATCGTTTGGTGTAAATGTTGGACTCTCTATGCTTGCTATTGATGATTGTTCCAATATGGGCGTAAACGATTGTATTTGGGTGTCTAGAGCTATAACTAATGATGTTAACGAGAATACATTAAGATTATCTAGAAAATTTCCTTCGGGCACTTTATTTGGCGACTCAAATAAATTGTGACGTAAAATGGCATGCAAATCGTCCAGTTCACTGAATCGCATGCAACAAGCGGTACCATTTATGGGAGCGGAAGCCCCCTTGGGACCATGCGCATGGGAATCAAACAAAAAGTAAGTTTGATTATCACCTAGAGTTCTGCAATGTACTGCTATCGAGATGGCGTTTGCTGTAAGTATCCCATTGGAGTGTTCTCTGAAAAAACTTAATAATGCATTTTTT